>NC_069403.1:60714662-60967577 GCF_026875155.1 Cherax quadricarinatus
ACCCATGGCAACAGGGTTTAGATTGAGACACATGTGCAATATCTGGGTATCTTTATTTAGACGTTTCGCCATCCAGTGGCTTTATCAATACAAATTCTAGAACATAACTTGAAGACAGTAGAACTATGTACAGAAGATGAGGTAATCAGTCCCTCAACCTAGGAGTAGGTGCGAAGAGCAACCATAGTCGTGGAGATTCTCCACGACTATGGTGCTCTTCGCACCTACTCCTAGGTTGAGGGCCTGATTACCTCATCTTCTGTACATAGTTCTACTGTCTTCAAGTTATGTTCTAGAATTTGTATTGATAAAGCCACTGGATGGCGAAACGTCTACAATAAAGATACCCAGATGTTGCACATGTG
This sequence comes from Cherax quadricarinatus, assembly GCF_026875155.1. Taxonomy (NCBI): domain Eukaryota; kingdom Metazoa; phylum Arthropoda; class Malacostraca; order Decapoda; family Parastacidae; genus Cherax; species Cherax quadricarinatus. Next base: position 60,715,028 of record NC_069403.1, read on the forward strand.
TCTCAATCTCAACTTGTCGGTATTATATACCATTCGTACACAACATGGGTTTAGAACAGGTCGCTCCTGTCTGTCTCAACTATTGGATCACTACGACAAGGTCCTAGATGCACTAGAAGACAAAAAGAATTCAGATGTAATATATACAGACTTTGCAAAAGCCTTCGACAAGTGTGACCATGGCGTAATAGCGCACAAAATGCGTGCTAAAGGAATAACGGGAAAAGTCGGTCGATGGATCTATAATTTCCTCACTAACAGAACACAGAGAGTAGTCGTCAACAGAGTAAAGTCCGAGGCAGCTACGGTGAAAAGTTCTGTTCCACAAGGCACAGTACTTGCTCCCATCTTGTTCCTCATCCTCATATCTGACATAGACAAGGATATCAGCCACAGCACCGTGTCTTCCTTTGCAGATGACACCCGAATCTGCATGACAGTGTCTTCCATTGTAGACACTGAAAGGGCCCTCCAGGCGAACATCAACCAAATCTTTCAGTGGGCTGCAGAAAACAATATGAATTCAACGATGAGAAATTTCAATTACTCAGATATGGTAAACATGAGGAAATTAAATCTTCATCAGAGTACAAAACAAATTCTGGCCACAAAATAGAGCGAAACACCAACGTCAAAGACCTGGGAGTGATTATGTCGGAGGATCTCACCTTCAAGGACCATAACATTGTATCAATCGCATCTGCTAGAAAAATGACAGGATGGATAATGAGAACCTTCAAAACTAGGGAGGCCAAGCCCATGATGACACTCTTCAGGTCACTTGTTCTAACTAGGCTGGAATATTGCTGCACACTAACTGCACCTTTCAAGGCAGGTGAAATTGCCGACCTAGAAAATGTACAGAGAACTTTCATGGCGCGCATAACGGAGATAAAACATCTCAATTACTGGGAGCGCTTGAGGTTCCTAAAACCTGTATTTCCCCTGGAGCATCAGGAGGGAGGATACATGATTTTATAACTGGTAAAAAATCCTAGAGGGGACTAGCTACCGAACTTGCACATGAAAATCACTCATACGAAAGCAAAAGCACTTGGCAGACGATGCACCATACCCCAATGAAAGCAGGGGTGTCACTAGCACGTTTAAGAGACCATCAATAAGTGCAGGGGGCCCGAGACTGTTAAACTGCTCCCAGCACACATAAGGGGGATTACACAACAGACCCTCGGCAACAGTTCTTCAAGATGGCATGGACAGCACTAAAAAAAGTCAGTTCTGATTCAGCCGGGCTGTGGTCGTACGTTGATTTGCGTGCAGCCAGCAGCAACAGCTGGTTGTTCAGCTTGATTCCCCAGGAGGCCTGGTCAAGACCCGGGCCGCAGGGGCATTGACCCCGGATCTCTCTCCAGGTATAACCCAGTAAACAGCACAGTGTTCTTCCTTTGCAGATGCACCCGAAATCTGCATGACAGTGTCTCTCCATTGCAGACACTGCCAAGGCTCAGGCGGACATCAAACCAAATCTTTCAGTGGGCTGCAGGATAACAATAGGAAGTTTAAACGATGAGAAAATTTCAATTACTCAGATATGCAATCACGAGGAATTTAAATCGTCATCAGAGTACAAAACAAATTCTGGCCACAAACATAGTGCGAAACACCAACGTCATAAGCCTGGGAGTGGATCATGTCGGAGGATATCACCTATCAAAGGACCATAACATTGTATCAATCGCATCTGACCTAGAAAATGACAGGATGGACTAATTGTGATCGCAGTTAGATGGGGCTTGTGAGGTCTTAGGGTGACTCTAATTATATGGTCACGCCCTGCCTTAGCAAAAATGTCGGGTAGTCACGCACACGTCTGAGGTCTTTTGTTTTAACGGAACCGTCAGACCTCGGCGTCAGGTTCGTAACACGTTGGCACATAACCCCATTGGGGGAGGGGGTACTTTGACTACGATATAAGCCAAGGGAACAGCGCGAGCAAAAGAGGTTGTATCGGTGACAGGTCCGGGGAGCGAGAGCTCTGGACAGCCCGCATGGGTAGTGGGACACGCATGGGAATCTCGGTGGTCAGCTGGTCTGTGATTAAGAGTGTGTACTAGTTCCGTGTTACTGATAACATCTACCTTCCCCCTGGTAATAAGTCTCATAGGTAAATTGTGATATTGTGTAAATTTCCATCTGGTTTTGTTGTATTCTAGCCCTTTTTGTTTGTAAGTAAACTTATAGCATAGTTCCAATTTTTATTTGTACCTTCATATGCTATGTCCTCATTCTGTTAAGCACTGGGATATACGAGGGACGTGCTCATCGCTGGATACCTCAGGTAGAGTGGGGAGGTCTCACATGGTGAGGCAGCGGTTAGAGTTTATCATTTAAACGCGGGTCACGTGCTTTACGAGTTCCTGTTCGTTTTTGCTATCCAAAACAAATAATAATTTCTTTGTGTCGCTTCATTTTTGTTTGTGACCTGCATTAACTGTGACCGTATCCTTAGAATAAACCCGGGGTGTGTGTGTGTACTCCTTATGTTTGTCAGGTGGGTGTATGATCCAATATAATTTGCTGTAGCAAGACGTTAAAATAGTGCAATCAGACGAATCCGTGGGGAATACAGCGCGAAGTTCCTCGCTGACAGAATGCAGAATAGAGGCTTAACGTCAATGTGAGTGTATCTCGACACCAGGGCTCAAGTTGAAGGGTCTAGCAATGGTTCCACAGCAAGATTCAGCGAATAATTGTTAGTGAGGGTAGAAATAATACAAGAAATTGAGAGTTTCATGTATAAATAATACTTCAGGGATCATATGTCAGGATCATAACATCCCCAGGCTCCAAGCTCAGTGTAACTAATATAGGTTCCCGGTGACCCCCAGTAGCACCACGAATACTTATGGCCCCAGTGGTATCTAATACGAGTCTAACACTGCTGTTAGCTGTGGGAGTAGTCACTTTACCAACCGGGATGCTAACGAACCCCATACCTTCGTATTTTATAACCCAGTTTTAATGCTGACTATAGTATGTATCCTTATCTTATACTCTGTGCTTCATAGTGTTATTGTCTTTCAAGTTATGAGTAACCCTCAATCCCCTATTGTTCTGTACTTGCCTCCCCAAGTCCTGGGTAGCGGCCTCTAGGGTTCCACTGTCTGCACCTGGTTCCTACAGGTTACTAGCTATACCTTAACCTGTTAGTAACCATGCTTGCCCTGCCTGTGGTCAGGTGTTCACCTGCCAATGCTGTTCATGTAAATACTAACCAAACACCCACACGATGTTACTACAGCTGGGAAACCATCCAGTTTTCCGAATGGGTCCTTTATCTAATTATTCCGGGGACTCCGCCCAACCCCAAACTTCTGAGCTCAGCCTTCCCAGGTCAAGATCCTTCCTAACCAAGACAAGTCTCACGTCCAACGAACCCTATGCTCAGCAAAGGATTTTATCTGGGGGCATCAGCTCCAAGATAGTAGTAGTTGGAAACCTCACTATGTGTGGGACAGTAATTGTTTTGAATAGTGCACATATTTAGAAAATTGCCAAATATCATTGTAGGCAAGATTTCCGGGATCCATTCGAATGAGAAATACTCAAAGTAGAGCTTGGATTAAAATATGAGGCCATTTTGTTTAATATATTGATGAAAAATATGAAAGTTTCCACTGGGATTTCAGGGCAATTGTAGATAACACAGCATCCATATTTAGCTCCACAATTTAATTAACGTTAACGGACTGGAGTAAATTTCCAAGGAGGCTATATGATATAGGTTCCGACGGCAGTATCAGTTGGAAAATATCCATCGATACCTGGAACCGCAATTGCAACTGAAGGTAAGGACACGCACTCTAGGGACTTCAGTGCTCTGGTATGTCCAGGGTTGAAGATTGTGAACGGAACTTTAATATATAATGCTAGAACAGCTGGAGCTTATAAAAACCAGGTATTTGTGAAGGCCGTTGCCAGTCAGGATGAGATAGAGTTGCTATGGGTACTAGCGAATTAATTAACTCTTCGACGAAACTAGTTGTGATATGGCCATGTCTCTCGAGTCTGAATATGGTTAGAGACTGAAAGGGAGATAGAATATCTGTTTTGCCTCAGTGGAGAGTAGCACCTGGTCGCGTATGTGCGACAATCAATTACTGTGAGAAGAAGTATATACCCCCGCACCGCAAGGACAGGGCGGTGGTGTGGCGTCCGTAATTAACAGGAATGCTCGGTGAACTAATCTATGCTGGGAGTGTGGCGGAAGTGGCCATATTAGGGCCAACTACCCCTGTATTTTCGTTTGTGTAACGAAAGAAGAAGTACAAGGTAAGAAAGAGTAGTGTTGTAACCTTGTACCAAGAAGATGAGAAACGGGACCTATGATTTAAATAAGTGTAAATGGGGAAAAAATGGTTAGCTTCATTGATACGGGAAGTCAAGGTGTCAATAATCAAGCGTGATGATATGTATATCTGGAGGGGTGTAAAAATAAGCAAAAGTAGAGAGAGATATACTGCTGTAAATGGTAAATGATATTAATGTCGGAGGACAAACGGACATGATACTTGAACTGGGTGAAATGTTTATAAAGTTGCTCGGCTTGTTAGTAGTGTCTGGAGTAAGGTTTCAGGGGACTTACTCTTAGGTAGTGGAGTTTCTCAGAGGGTTGACTTCCTATTGTCGTATGGCAAAGGAAGGGGATACCAGTCGGATATACGGATGAGGGTTTCCCTTATCCAGGTAAAATAATAGAAACATCATCTCACTAGTAGCTTCTATGAGTAGGAGTAATAAATATTCAAAAGACCCCATCTAATCACTTTTGAAGTGCATGTTATCCTAAGGTGAACTCTGCAGACGTGCAGATATGCAGTTCATGTATTATATAACAGGTAAGTCCACCTAAATACATTTCAAAATTTTGTTAGGTCAGTGGGGAAGGAAGGTTCGAGCCAGGAATTATTTTACAATTGGCTTGGAAGCTAGAATCCATCTGTGCCTAGCATCTAGCAGGTTTCTGAGAAAAGACACTATCTTAATATCAGTGATAAATCTGACATGTAAAGCGTTAAGTATTCAAGAATGGTTAGAAGGTTATACATCAGCTGAGATTATCCCCAAAGACTTAATTTTTGAACTGACTCCGATTATGCTACCTGCCCGAGGTCAACAATGTGGAGCACTTAATACCAGAGTACCCAGAAAGGGTAGTGAAAACTGCCGCTCCCACCGAACGCGAAGTAAAGGAAAAAAGACATTTAAAGATGTATAAATCTAAATCATTTAAATGTTCTGAGAAGAATTAATAATGAGAATGCCTTTAAGGAACTTTCCAAGTCTGTTTTCAATGGATGAAGGAAGATATAGGCTTCCTGCCCAAGATTGTAGCATACTTTACCTACAGGTGTGACAGTTTACTCTGTCCAAACCGTCTGTGGGAGACTCACGAGAAGAGGCTAAGAGAGTAATAAGGAGGAATATAATACATGCTCCAGATCGATGTATTGAACGAGTGTCCAACCCGTGGAACTCACTGTAGTGGTGGTAAAGAAACAGATAACTCTATCGGTTCTGTGTGGATTTATAGGAAAAGTTGAATGATTATCAATAGCTGATAGTTATCTTGCCCCTAAGTCCAGGAAAAATTCTTGGTTCATTTTGGAGCCAGCTAAGTATTTTAGACTTTGGACGCTAAGTCAGTTATTGGCCATCCGTTTCAGAAGGAGATAGGAGAGGAGGACAGCATTATCAGATGTCCGATTCTATACAATTTTTATACGATGCCCCTACGGGTTAAAAAACTCGCCGCCTCTAGCTTCCAAAGAGCTATAAACTTCATCTCTGCCTGTGTTGGCGTAGGACACTCACTAGCCATATCTTGATGATGTGGTAGTTCTACTCCCGGTCATTTCAAGACATTAGACAACTGTTGGGGGAGGACACTAAACTACTGGATAAGCAGATTTAAGTTGAATGCAAAGAAATGTATAATAAGCAGCCACTAGCTTTAAATTTTAGCTTTCAGGTGAGCCCCTGAAGGGTTCGCCTGACCTGATAAGTGTAAGGGCACTATCTGAAATGCAAGACCTAGAACAGCTAGGAAGTCAGGAGGTTCTAGGTGCGGGCAAGGATACTTTAGAAGACATATTAAGGTTTGCAGTGCTAGCAGCACCACACTGACAGTATCTAACTAAGAAGAAAGCTAAGTTTGTATGGAAAGAAGAACATGAGTTGGCTCACGAAAATTAAGGTGAGCTTACAAGTGGAGCGGTATTAGTTGGTCCTGATTTTTCTGAGGAGTTGAGATAAATACGGACGCCTTCAGTCATGTTGCTAATCGAGAGGTTGCTCGATGCAGTAGCGAGACAAGGAAATAACCCACACCAGTAGCTTTTGTGTGTTTAGCAGAAGATTCAATGACGGAAGTCATAGTTTGCCATCACTGATTTAAAGAAGGCTTGGCAGTGGCCCCAGACCATTTTGCGATTATTTGAACCGTATGTATTTCAGCGCCATTAATATAACAGGATCCAAAGGGCATTGGTGATAAGATAAGATAGATAAGATTTCGTTCGGATTTTTTACTCCCGGAGGTTTAGCACCCAGGATACACAAAGAAAGTCAAGAGAGATATCATCGTAGGATCTGTCTAACTTATTTCCATTGGGTCCTCAATCTATGTCCCCCCATGGATGCGACCATTCTCAGTCGACTAACACCAGGATTCCTTTTTGCCTGCTGTGTTGAACAGGACAAACAGGTGTTAAGGAAACGTGCTGCAAATGTTTCCACCCGCTGGATCGAAACCCGGGCCCTCCGTGTGTGAAGGGGAGCTTTATGCACAGGCCACCGGTGCACATATTAAAAAGAAAACGCGCTTGTCCTAGGATGTCCAGATGGGGTTTACGAACTGTCAGCACACTGTACCAGATTCTTTATAACAGGAGCCTCACACCATGTACACGTACGTATTGAGTAGGAATTAGTTTGAGCAGCAAATAATATGTGTGATGTGTAATATTGAGAAATGTGACAAATGAAGTAATTAAGAGTAAGTACAACTCGGAGCGAACAGGTGTGGAAGGAGTAATTGCGCTTTTTGGAGGGAGAGAAGCTCCCGTGCACAAAGCCAAGTGCGACCCTATTGATGAATTCGAGATGAAAGGCGGTGTGTACATAGGATCACGTGAGCTGAACGATCGTTCAGTACAGCAGGTAGTTAATACCAATGTCCTCAGAAGGCGCTCTGAAGCTTGCACACTCATCCAAGAATGGCTGGACATCCCCATCGCTGCCCGACAGCATTTGGATTATATGAGGGCAAAGAAATGTTCTACTTCCTGGTCTCCTGAATTAGTAACCGAATATGTAAAATGATTGTGGTAAGTTGACCTATGAAGAAGAAAAGGTAACCTTCTCAGGTTAATGTGGAATTTGTGTTGTGTGTTTTTCCCGAGGATTAAGGAGCGTTGTGACCGGGTTGGTGCATGTGTCTTATCGACTAGACATAATAAGTTATTCAGGCAATAGTATGTTCTTGTGCTGGTGACATCTGTCACGGTTATACAACACTTGTACCAATCCCTTAGAAAGACCCCACAGACTGTTGCAGAGGCGTCCTGATAGATTCGTAGTCACAATTTTCGGACCTCTATCTAGGAGAATTATAACAGTCAATTGTGTGTGTCAGAGTTTAAAAGCAAGGTTAGTTGCTTAGTGGTTTTTTTTGTATTCACCTTAGAAATAATGACAGATCACGACAGCTTATCATCCACAGGCTGAATGGTCTGTGGAATGAGAACGATACAAGTAAGTCAAAATACAACTAGCCATTCGCTCAGAGAAAGAACCATTACAATGGGATAAATATATTCCATATGTTCAATTTGCTTTAATACACCGCTATTCATCTGTCAATAGGGACACAACCATTATTCCTATTTACTGGCATGACTGTCATTTTTGCAGCAGGCTGGTGAAACCAAGCAGTTTGTCAGATACGGTGAGAATATCACTCAGAAGATCCTAACCAAAATATGAGAACTGACCTTGGGCGAAAGCCGCCCCCCAGGCATCTGTAGAGCGCAGGAAAAATATGCTCACTACTATGACAGGGAAGTGATGCATTTTAAACTTAAGGAGTACTATTAATGGTATATAAAGTGTAAGTAACCTCTCAACAGAGTAGGTCCCTCGGTCCAAGGTGGAAGGTCTTTACCGCATCTTAGAGAAAATGGGACAGCTTAAATGTGAAGGTTAAAGGGTTGTTTGAGGAACCAGGAGTGAGAGGATTGTTCAATTGTAATAAACTAAAGCATTTGGGTCTGGAGGAAAATAGTAAAATTTTGGGGGCCTAAGTTTATGTGGTGGATGAAAGGGACTGTAAATGATGAGGTTATGAGGTAAGATAGGTTACATCAGCTCGGTAGAGGAAAATGTTGGTATGATACAAGGTCAAGGAATGTATAGACGAAATTTGTAAGTGAATTATTGCTGGAGGGAGGGAGTGTTTGTGCGTTAACTGGTGAACCTGAGGGGAATGTGAGCTGACACTCGCCTCGCCCTCTAGGTCGGCTTCAATACTCTAGAGAGCCTGCCCCCCACCAATCATAGCCCTAGTCACTGTTAGAACTTCTACTGCGTCTACTATTATCCACAGATGTGGAGAAGATGTTGCCCAAGGACCTGCAAGGAGTGTATCCGGAAATCTATGGCCCCTGGTCGTGATGGTGACGCTGAAAGTAAGTGCCAAAAGGAAGTCGTTTAGGGTCAGACAAAAGGGTATTTTAGGACCTGGGAGACTTGATGGAAAAGCGGTAGGCAGCTCTCGTGCCACTCACCATGCAAGAGGTGAAGTTGCACGGTGAGCTGGACGGATGAGGGTAGTGCCTTGGTGCTTGAGGAATAGTGTGTGGTGAAGATAATGCTGCTTGCTGCGACGTGAAGCTTCACCAGATGCTGTGCTTTCATATGAGAGGGACCCGCACGAAGCAGCGTTCCTAAAACGCCAACGATAGTCACACAATGAGAATGGTCTCTGTGTGTGTAGGTAGTGCTCTAGGGTATAGGCGTGTGTGTGTGTGTCTGGGCTAACCCCTCTTCTAGTAGAAAGCAACTAGACAGATCTGGAGTGAGATGACAAAAAACCTCCTGCCAATGGCCACTATGTCCTCCCTCGTCGACCCCTTATATTTCTGCCCAAGGATTTGTAAAGAGCTCTCCCTTGGGTCATAGCATGGCCACCCAAGTCAAGCAAACCGTGTTGTCATTTACTACTAGCCAGTTGAGCTTGGAAATGATGATTAGAGTGGTATTAGTATGTGTATCTCTACTGCTGGGGTTGCTTGTTATGTCAGCTGTTGGGACAAATATTTTTGTTGTATATTATGTGGAGCTAGCTCCTTGCCGCGAGGGATCACCGTTGAGATAGGATGTTATTTTTCTTTTCAGGTGGGAGACTGTGAACACCAATCGGCTCGGCCGTCAGAAGAGGATGTGTGTGTATGTGAGGCATTTCGCGGTTTTCTTTAGTCCTAGCTGTGTGGGATAATGATTGGTCCTGGTTGCGATTCCTGCTTGTATCATGAATGGTCACGGTTAGGTGCAAGAAAATGCGACTTGTGGTCCATGTAATGGTTCTGTGTGTGCAAGTACTTGAAGGAAAATCCCTGCCTGGAGCTGTTTTCTATGCCAGAAAAACCTTACGAGGTTTGGCTCAATGGTTAATTAGCGAGGGTGACTACAGGAGATAGGTTTATTTTAGTAGAGCTTACAGGAAGGCACTGGAGCCCGATATTTAGTTTTAGGAGACTATGACGGATAAGGAGGTTTCGCACCAGAGTCCCCATTTGCCTTATTCCTGTTCCCACTTGTGCTAGAATTTATTAAACTACTGATCTGTGGAATTCATTTAATTTGCTGATTGTATTGTAATAGAATAAAAGCGGTTAGGATTAAAATATTCTAATACTTTAGGACAAATTGTCCTAGTTCCAGATGTGTGTTTAAATTGGGGTGGGAAAGGGGAGGTGTGATTGCAGTTCAGATGGGCTTGTGAGGGTCTCTAGGGACCTAAATTATATGAGTCACACTGCCTTATGCAAAGTTGTCGGGTAGTCACACACACGTCTGAGCTCTTTTGTTCTTAACGGCATCAGACCTCTGGCTGTCTTGGTGTAACACGTGGTACATACCCCATTGGGGAGGGGTCTTTGACTACGATATAAGCCCAGGGAACAGCCGGAGCAAAGTAGTGTTGGTGACAGGTCCGGGGGTGAGCGAGAGCTTGGACAGCCACCGTGCGTCGTGTATGCGATCCACGCATTGGAATCTAGGGGTCAGTGGTCAGTGAATTATAAGAAAGTACTAGGTCCTTGTTACTGATAACCATGTACCCTTCCACCCTGGTAATAAAGATCTCATAGGTTAAATTGCCCTATAACTGAGTAAATTGTCCTGTCAGGATATGTTGTATTCCAAGCTCCTTTTTTGTTATTAAGTATAACTATAGCCATAGTTCAATTTTTATTTGTACCTTCTTGTGCTATTCCCTATCTCTGTTTAAGCACTGGGGATTTACCTGGGGACGTGCCTCACTCGCTGGGATACCTCAGTAGGTGTAGAGCTGCGTAGAGGTCTCAATAATGAGAACCTTCAAAACTAGGGATTGCCAAGCCCATGATGACACTCTGTCAGGTCACGTTGTGTCTAGTCTAGGCTGGAATATTGCCTGCACACTAACTGCACCTGTTCAAGGCAGGTGAAATGACTTGTCTGACTAGAAAATGTAAGAGCAACCTTCACGGGCGCGCATAACGAGATAAAACACCTCATTACTGGGAGCGCTTGGTGTTCCTGTACCTGTAATTCCCTGAACGAGGCGGGAAGAGATACATGATATATACACCTGGTAAATCCTAGAGGACTTGTACCGAACTTGCACACGAAAATCACTCACTACGAAAGCAAAGTACTTGGCAGACGCGATTGCAACATCCCCCAATGAAAAAGCAGGGGTTGTCCACTAGCACGTTAGGAGACCATACAAGTAAGTGTCAGGGGCCGAGACTGTTCAACTGCCTACAGATACATAAGGGGTTTATGCCACAGGACCCCTGGCAGTCTTCAAGCTTGGCACTGGACAAGCACCTAAAGACGGTTCCTGACCAGCCGTGGCTGTGGCATCGTACGTTGGTTTTGCGTTGCAGGCAACGGGTAACAGCCTGAGTTCAATCTGGCTCTGATCCTCAGGGAGGCTGGTCACAGATCCGGTGCCGCGGGTGGCGTTACTCTCCACAGTGCGAAACTCTCTCCAGTAAACTCAAGCGTTATGTTAGATTATATATATATTTATAATATATATTATATATATATATAATATATATATATATATTTATATATTCTATGTTATATATATAATATAGTGGGGTACCACCTCTAGACTGTCCGGGGACCCTAATTCGCTCAGAGAAAAAGATTATAACTTGCTTCTGGAAAAACTCAATGGAGTTTTCCCTGAAGCTGTACTCCCAACAATTATCCATCAATCGCACCCATCTCCTCTCTTCCTACCACCCCTATATTTCAAAGTATGTTTTATTTACAGACAAATACGACTTGAGACTCGCAGAACGATTCATCTAGTAAATAAACAGCAGTAGATGGCTCAGAGAGTGAATAAATCTATATGGTTAAATCAGTCGCTAGTTTCAGTCTACGACTTGATGCTTACGTATATATATATAATATGATTGATTATATTTATATATATATCCATATATTATATATATTATAGATATATAATTTTATATAATATTATATATATATATATGTGTGTTTGTGTACGTGTGTGTTGATGATGTGTGAATGGGATTGTGTGTGTGTGTCTGTGGCGGTGTGGTGTGTGTGTGTGTGTCGTGCCGATAGCAGAACTTGCATCTTGGCTTAAATAGCAACGATGCATCTTTGGCCATATAAGTACAAAATGCGAAATTTGTGTTGTATGCGCAATAATTCGCAAAAATTATTCTGAACCTATCGAAAAAATTTATTTGCATGTGTTTGTTTAGTATTAAATTTACTGTAAACTTATCTAAAATATATTAGTTGTAATGAGGCTAAATTAATGCGGTTTGTTATTAAAAGGTTAGGTGTGTCTTCTAAGATTCTTTGGTGTCAAAATTAAAATGTTTTACATTAATCATTATGAAAAATATATCTTTAAAGGTATAAGAGAAAATATTTTTTAAGGAGACTAAATTTAAATGAGTTCTTGTCACCTAACATGTACCATCGCAGTTTTACATAATTCTGGCACATACACACACCAACACACACAACACAACACACACACACACTCACATCAAACACACCATACAAAACTCACACACAAACATCACACACACATAGACACCACACAACAAACACACACACAAACACACACACAAAAACACACACACCAAACACACACCACAAACACACACCATATATATATATACTAATATTATAATTATTATATATATTATCTTATATATATATATAATATTATATATATGTATATTTATATATTATATATATATATAATCAGTTTATTGGGGAAATTGCAGAGACACTGTTTTCCAGAGATCACAAGGTTCGTCAAACAATTCCTTGGCCGGTCTGATTCCTGATGAAATTAAACCTTTCTTTTTTGGTGCAACACTTTGTGCACTTAAAAAAAAGGATGGAGGAATTCGGCCAACTGCAGTAGGCAACACGTTATGCCGCCTCGTATCCAAAGCTGCTGTCCGAAGTATTCGTGCACAGGCAGCCATGATGCTTCAACCAAACCAGCTTGGCTCTGGGGTCTCTCAAGGAAGTGAAGCAGCGGTTCATGCAGCAAGGGCGTATATCAACAACCTGCCAGAGGACAATGCAGTGGTAAAATTAGATTTCAAGAATGCATTCAATTTCCTGAAAAGAGACGTGGTACTAGCAGCAGTACAAGAACATTTCCCTGGTCTTTTCCCTTTTCTTGCAGCTGGGTATAGCAAGGAATCAATGCTTCTCTTTGGGAGACATGAAATCACTCATCGGAGGGGTCCAACAAGGGGATCCTCTTGCACTATTTCTCTTCTGTACAGCAGTTAGGGAAATCACAGTCAGACTGACCAGCGAGCTAAACATCTGGCTCCTAGATGATGGCACATGCAGGTACAAAGGGTCCCTCCTACATGATTTACACAGGTAATGACACGGGACAGGAATGGGTCTCATCCTGAATCCATCCAATGTGAAATATCTCAGTCAATTAACAATGATAAAAAGTAGTGAGATCAAAACTCCAGGGAAAAGCAGTCATTGCCCCACAAACAGTGTCTTGCTAGGAGCACCTCCGGGAAGCAATGCCTTTGACACAATTCTCAGGAAAAAATTGAAGAGTTAAGGAGAATGGAACAACGAATAGGCATCTGGACACCCCCGATGCCTTGTACCTTCTCACAAAATGCTTGAGTCTGCCCAGGTTGACATATTTCTTAAGATGTGCACCTTCATATGATAACCTTTTACTGCACGAATATGACAGTATCCTGAGGCAGATTTTTTTCGAAAAATAAATTAACCTTACTCTAGAAGACGGGCAGTGGAACCAAGCTACACTTCCAGTCAGACTAGGAGGCATTTGGGGTCCGCAAGTCACACAGATTGCGTACCTGCTTTTCTGTCTTCATGTATTGCTTCCGAGGGCTTGTAGCAGCGATTCCCTGAACATTTTAGGGACAAGATTGGGGTCCAGGATCAAAAGTTCATTGACGGAGCCATGATCTGGATAATCTAACGGGCTCTGAAACCAGACCTGCTCCCCCCCAACAACTACAAACAACGCACTGGGATGGCCCAATAGTGGAAAATATACCCTCAACAGTACTTCAGAGTGTGTCAGGGAAGATACAGAGCCCGCCTCCTGCAGTGAGAGCACCTTCATGCAGGGATTTTCGTTGGCTGTAGTCCCAACTCCAGCCTTGCACACACTCGACCCACAGACCATCCGAGCATCGGTGTTGCCCTTCGAACATGCCGCCCCTATTCTCGCCGAACACAGGTGTATCGTGGCAGTGAAGCAGCAGACCGATCGGGTACCTCGCGGCGAGCCGTACAATCCGAGGGAAAGATTGACAAGACATGAGGAGATTAATAACATTAACAAAGGAGCCTCACAACAGCCGGATGCCCAGCAGTAAGGTAGCCACCACCAGCTATGCAGATCTGATTGGCAGCCCAGAAGCGTCCAACGTATCACCCTTCAACCTGGACAGATAGGGGAGCAGGTGGTGTGCGGACTATACATGACGGGTGTCAGTGAGATTATATCACCCAGGGAGGAAGAGGGGAGCTGCAGCTTCATGGAGTCCCAAAAGTCACAAGAAAATATGGAGATCTTGCCCATCATTACATATGTTTGTTTCCCATAGGCTCAGAGACCCTTGCTCTTGGGAAAGAATGCATCTAAAAACAATTCCTTAAGAGCTGGAAAAAAAGACTCATCATGGAACTAGGGATCCCAGGGCAGCTAGTTTTTCTGTTCCAGCGGCTCAGTGTGACTGTTTCAAAAGGGTAATGCCTGCTGTATTTTGGGCACACGCCCCAGCTCTGTAGGAGGTGACGAGATTCGCCCTATAATCGGTGATACACACGTAACACACATACCGTATATGCCACCTGTATATCAACAAATCATAATCTCTTAAATCTTTTGTACCATATTTATGTAATAAAATATTCCTCACTGTAAAAAAAAAATATAAAGATGGGGTGGTATGGAAAGTGGGGAAATAATCAAACGCCTTCAGGAAGAAAACAAATATTTCATCCTTGAAGCCCTTTTATTCCACTTTCCGAGGCTAAGGGTCCCACAATTTACACTAGAAGATGTGGGACCCAATTATATATATATTATATATATATATATATAGATAAATAATATATATAAATATCTATATTATATATATATAAATATATGCAAAACAACACTTGTGAAAGAATAGAAATCTTCCAAGCGCCATTCGATGACTACTCACATTATCAGGAACAATGTTCCTTGATAATGTGAGTAAGACACGAAGCGCTTGGAATTTCTCTATTCTTCACAGTGGTTTTTTGCATATTCTGAAATCACCTGTTTACTGTGATCTTATTGCATATATAATCATCTCTATATATATATATATATATATATATATAATATATATATATATATATAATATATATATATTATATATAATAAATATATATAGTTTCCGTGCGAAAAAGCAGAACTTGCGATTCTTGGCTAAATAGAACGGCTCATCTGCCACATAGGATCAAGTGAAAAATTTGTGTACCTGATACCTGGAGGTTATACTCCGGGGATCAACAGCCCCCGCGGCCCGTCCATTGACCAGGCCTCCTCGATGGATCAGGGCCTGATCAACAAGCTGTTACTGTTGGCCGCACGCGAGTCTAACGTAACGAGCCACAGCCCTTTGCTGATCCGGCACTGACTTTAGTATCTGTCCAGCTCTCTCTGAAGGCAGCCAGGGTTTTGGCAATTCCACCTAATGTTGATCTGGTAGTGCTGTTAAACAGTTTTGGACCCCGGACACTTATGGTGTTTTCCCCTTAGTGTTACCAATAGCGCCCCTACTTTTTATTGGGGGCATATTGTGCATCGCTGCCCAGATCTCTCTTTACTTTCTGTAGGGAGTGATTTGCTGTTGTGCAGATTTGGGACAGAATAAAAAAAAATCATTCTTCCAAGATTTTCCAAGTGTAGATTATGATATTATCCTCCCCCTGCTTCCAACGAGTACCAGTCAAGTGCTTCCAAAACGGTCCCGGAAGTTAAGGTGACCATTGACAGAACTTATACATCAGTAAAGGATCTCTGTACACTCTCTAATCTGCGATTTCACTTGGGGGTATTTTTGAATGAAGCAACGTTAATGTACAGCATTATTCTACCTAGAGAGAACAATGATTTGAAAAGGATTCATTCATGGGCTTAGGCATCTCTCGTTTTGAAAGGGTCTCATAATCCATACTATCATTTTCTTTGCACGTGCGATCGTGGCACTGTTTGGATACTCCTTGAAAGTGAGATCCTCAGACATTACTACTCCCAGGTCCCTATCATTATTTTCTGCTCTAATTTTATGGCCGCACATCATGTATACACTAGTTCTAGTTATCACTACTCCTCCAGTTTCCATAACGGAGTAGTTTGGAATTTGTCCCTCATTGAACATCATATGATTACCGTTTGCCCACTGGAAAACTTTGTTTATATCATTCTTGGAGGTTAACCGCGTCCCAGCAATACAGCCTCATGCAGATCCTAGTATCATCTCGCAAAGGATGATACGATGCCTGTGGTGACTATATGCTCTGTTTTAATTCTATATAGGATAAGGAATAAGATTGGGCAGGTACTTGTGCCGTTGTGGATACGAGCTTCTTCACTATGGCAGTCTCTCCGTTTAAACTCTCTGTTGACCACTACTCTTTGTGTTCGATTTTGTTTAGGAAGTTGAAGATCCATCTCCCCACTTTCCCAGTTATTCCTTTAGCACGTATTTTATGGGCTATTACACCATGATCGCATTATGTCAATGCTTTTGCAAAGTGTATATATACATCTGCATTCTGATTTTCTTCCAGTTCAAATCCAAGGCCATGTCATTATGGGATCCAGTAGTTGTGAGAGGCAGGAGCGACCTGCCCTGAACCCATGTTGCCTTTACAATTAACTGGATGTGCAGACACTTTGGAATCCATGAGATTTGCAATCCTGCCTTCTTACACTCTTTCAAAGATTTTCGATGTGGACGTCAAGCTATGTCTATAGTTCTTAGCTATGCTTTGCTGCCACCTTTATGGAGTGGGGCTCTAATCAGTTTTTTCAGTACTGATCGGAATTTCACCCATGTCCAAGCTCCTCCTCCATAGTGTACTTAGGGCACGCAGAGAGGGTTTCTTGCAGTTCATAAAGAAAACAGAGTTCCACGAGTCTGGCCTGGGGCGAGTGCATAGGCATTTTGGTCAATGTCTTTTCGAAATCTACTCGGAGTTATGGAAATGTCGGAAATCTGGCCCACTTTATGGAGTTTTGAGGCTCATTCATATAAGTAAATCATTTAGGTCGTCGATCCTCAGACCGATTAGTGTTATTCACTAAACACAGAGTCTACTGGATTTCAATATTTCACTTCATTTCCTTGTTGTCATCTGTGTAAGTCCCTCCTGTCGAAGTAAGGGCCCGATACTAGATGTGGTATTTGCCTTGTTTTTGGCATATGAAAAGAAATATTTTGCATTTCTTTCATTTTCACTAATATCATTAAGCTCCTCCTGCCTCTCCTGGTTTTTTCCTGTAAGAACCATTTAGCTTAAGATTCGATAGTTTCCACAACTCCTGTCCAGCGCCTCTTTCGTGTACAGATATTCTAGCACTCCTGTGGAGCTCAGTGACTCTTCCGGCGTCTCTGTAGAGGGAGTGTCTTTTTCTCTCCAGTTTACTCCTGCTCTTCTTCTTCGTAGGGAATATGCCTAGAACAGCTTCGGCTACCGCAAGTTGATCCTTTCAAGGCACTGGTTTGGGATCCCTGTCATTTATAGACATCTTCCAACATGTTCGTTTTAGGACATGGTTACTGGGTCCCAGTGATGTTACTTGTTGTTGAATAGGTTTTTATGTATTTTGTGAAGAAACACCTTCACAGTACATGCATTCTGCTGATCATACCCCTATCATGTACTATCTGGACTTCGATTAGGTTGTGATAACCGAATTAGATTTGCTTTTAGATAGTCTTATGTCTCCTTATCAGGCACCTCATTACTTGTGAAGATAAAGGTCAAGTGTGTTTTTCTAGTCTTGTTGGCCTCCACTATCTGCTGGCTTAGGTGTGTTTTTCGCAGAGACTTAGTTCTGCTCATGTGTGTAGTGGACCTTTCATCTGCGCTCTACCTCCAGGGACTTGTTTCAGCTATAACATTATTTGCTACATTCTTCATTTTGGTATGCTAGGTTGAAATCACCAAGCAGTAGATTGTTTGTGATGGAGTGGAAGTTTTCCAAACAGAAATCAATTTTCAGTAAGCTGTTTCCTTGACACTGTAGAGAGGTGCAATCATGTGGCTTGCGTATACAACCACATGACTAGGTTATGGTTCTCAATATCTTTTTGATAGAATCTTCAACTACCTCATTTGGGTGTTCAGCAACTCCATGCAGATAAGGGACTCTTGACTTACAGCCCAGCCCCCCCCCCTTTGTGCCTGGTTTATTCTGTCGCATATCTACAAAGGTAACCACTTATCCATATTTCACTGTCAAAGTGATCTTTTGGTGAGTCTCTGTGAAGCTGCAAACATTGCATTTGACACCTCCTCAAGAAGTCCACTGCTAAAAAGGTATTTTGTTTGTTGGTGGATGGCGCTTAAGGCCCTGTATAATTAGCAAATATGAACGGAGGTTTTAATTCTGTGTCTTGTTGGGGGGATTTTGTTATTGAGGCAATCACGTAGTTGTAATTCGGAGGGGCCATGGGTGGGGCCACTGGCTGCGCCTCCAGACCAACAAGCTCCAAGGTGGTGGAACTATTTTTGTATATTTCCTCTTTCCATTTCTTTTTCGTTTCCTGCCACTAAAAAATCACCTGGGTTGGGTTTGTCGTCAGCTACTATTGTTTTGGTCTTGTGGGGTCTGTTGGCTGTCTTGTGCATCCTGTCCTTTTAAGATGGTATGCAGTGGCACTCGATGTTGTAACACTGCTTCTGTAAGACCAAGGAGTGGC
This sequence comes from Cherax quadricarinatus, assembly GCF_026875155.1. Lineage (NCBI taxonomy): Eukaryota > Metazoa > Arthropoda > Malacostraca > Decapoda > Parastacidae > Cherax > Cherax quadricarinatus. Next base: position 60,733,807 of record NC_069403.1, read on the forward strand.
CACATTTTGGTGAAGAAATACAGGAAGAAGAACGACACACTCCTTTAGAAAGGAGTCGCTACATTTTTTGGGATGTCAAAGTTGCATGTCACCATTTTTTCCCTGTATTCCATGCTTACAGAAGCCACTCAAGAATAAATTTTGCACTAAATTCACCCTTTGTTGAGAATTGTTGGGAGTGTGTTGTCATTTCTGTCAGGTTCGGACTTAGCACTATAATCCTCACATCCAAGCCAGGGCCACCCCCGATTCCTGGATTCCATCTTACTTTCCCCAGCAGAGGAAAAGAAGGAGGGCTACTCCTCTCCAACATCTGTTCTGTGGCCCGGTCTTGTGCAATGATGGTTGAATATTACGGTTTTTAGATGGTGTATTTTCTGTTTTTGTGGGTGGTTTTGGTATGTCCCTAGGAGACTCTGGGCTAGAAGTAAGGCTGGGGGCTGGGTCTGAGGTCCAGCACTGGTGCTGGGGGCTGGGGCTGGGTCTGGGTCAGCGGCTGGGCCTGGCCAGCGCTGGGCCAGGGCCAGCACCAGCACTGGGTATTAGTGCTTATGACCTGGGAGCCTGGGCAGCACCACACTGTGTATTTAGTGCTTATACTGGGGAGCCTGGGGCACCTGTGTTTGAATAGTGGTTTATAATATAGGGGTATTAGTGCCTATGATGGAGACTGACCACACCTAGCACTGTGGGTAATAGTGCTATGCTGGGGATGGGTCCTGGCTTAGCGCCATGATGGTGAATAGATAGTTTCATGAGTCAGCTGTTTGTGGTATGAAATCTGCTTTTTTATAAACTATCTCTTCTCCCTGTTTTTATGTATTTTGTTGATAGACTATCCAAGAGGTCATCCTGTTTTCTTGATTATTTTTATCATTTATTACTCTCCTTAGTACCTTTCTGATACCTGCCCAAAAAGTTCTACATCTTTATTGGATAAAAAACACAACACAAACCCTTGCTAGTTTAGAGGTCATTTTTGAGGGCTGATTTAGTCTAGTACAAGAGATAAGGTTTTGGAAGGCATAGGTTGCATTGATTCTGGATTTTCTTCCAAGATTTTTATTTATACATGTCCCACAGATATGCTGTGCTGACATCCTGTCTGTATCCTACTACACTCTGTATGCCACAGAAGAAACAACTGATACTTTCCACTTACCTTTCTCTTGCTGGTGCCAGTAATAATGCAAGATGTATTTATACGAACCAAGTTTGCAGTATGTGGTGGTGGTGTAGGGATGGTGGGTGGTGGGTGTAGGGTTGGGTGTGAGCCGGGCAGGACTGCCCACACTGCCACACTTCGCTATTATTCTTTTTTATTACTATTACTATATTATTATTATTTAAATTCCTTTCATGTATGCCATGTACACCTGTTTATCTCAAGGATATACACTGTATCACTTTCAAATAACCACTTTTCACTGCGCCTTATACTGGGATCATTGTTTTATTATTTACACAGCAGCCAGGCTTACCTAACTTTCCCCTACACTTCTAAGGAAAAGATTATTTCCTATTTAGTAGAGGTAACGGTTGTATGCTCAATTTATGTATGCTGTGATTCCCTGCACCTCAATGCTACCACCACTCATTTCATATCTTATGACTATAGTAGTTACTTATCCGTTATTAACACTTCACTGGACCTCTGGCCAAAATCATTCTGAACCTAACGAAAAAAATATATTTCACTGTGTTTGTTTAGTATTAAATTACTGTAAACAAATCTAAAATATATTTAGTTGGGTTAGGCTAAAATAAATTGTTCTTGTTATAATAAGGTTAGATAAGTTTTCTAAGATTCTTTTGATGCAAAATTAAAATTTTTTACATTAACATTATTGAAAAAATATATCCTTAAACGTATAAGAGAAAATTTTAGAAAGGACTTAATTTTAAATGAGTTCTTGCTAATTGACCAGTTTTACATATTCGGCACGACATATATAATATATATATATATATATAATATATATATATATATATATATATATATAATATATATATATATATATAATATATATATATATATTCAAAATATACTGAAAATTATATTTCTCCTGATGTGTGTGCTATGAAAGATGCACAGTACATCACATGTACATGTGGAGAGATATATATCTCAACACTTTTAGTTTGCTTTAATTCCAACAGATGCACATTTGGGATTAAAATATTCTTGATTAGTAATGAGCAAGGTACATTCAGCTTTAATGACTCTTGTTGCCGGCTGACTTATAAGCCCAATTAACCAACCTACAAGGATGAAGGTAAATGCTTGGGCATACACCTTGACAAAAAATCACATTCGATACACTCAGTTACGTATAAAAACAGTGGTTCTTCAAAGAGAACTTTGATATATATACACACTTCAGTACAATATGCGACGATGATGTTCGTGGAAAAGGTCGATGTTGAACGCTTTCTTGGAATAACATGAGCCATCAGCACTTCACCCATCACCTCACCCATCACCCCACTCCTTCCCCCTACCACACCCTCACCCATCACCCCATTCCTCCCCCACCACACCCTCACCCATTAACCTACCCATCACTTCACAACCCCATATTCACATTCCTTCTAATCTCTTCTCCATTTCACCCATACCTGCACCCGAACCCCGTCTACACTCTGCCTCCACTCCTTACCCAAATGTCACCTTTTCCCAGCCAGTTCTCTTCCAACCTCATAACCTCACTTGCCCGAAATGCACATGCATGCTAGTGGCTTTCTTTGTGCTTAACAATATTTTATTACATATAAACTACACTTTCTATAGTACACAGAGAAGTAAAGTTGTTCACTGTTTACTCCCCAACTAGGCCCTCTATCCCAATCCCCAACTTTGACGAATAACATAGAAGGAGGGGGGGGGGGGTGAACGAGTTCCCATTACCACGGAGGAGTTCATTAACAGATTTCATCAGGTACTCCACAATAAGTACCACTTTAAGTGGCCACTTAAAGTTTGATACCTTTGAAACCCACTTAAGTTATAAATGGGATGTGGAAAAACCTCCTCACCACTTAGGATAACACTACTTGTAGCTCTGTCACTCGCTATAACATGAACGTAGCACGACCTCTGACAGATCTAGTGTACGGCATGGTTTTGCAAAGCTAGTGTACAGCATGACCTTCTGACAGGGCTAGTATGTAGCACAACCTTCTGACAGAGCTAGCGTGCAACATCAGACTCTTATAAGTTCTCATTATATCTGGTTGCAGGGGTCGAATCCTAGCTCATGGCCCCGCCTATCAACTTGCCGCTTGCCAGATACACTCTCCAAGCCCCGTGGTCCCTATCGCACATGTTCTTAAAGCTTTATATGGAGTCTGCTTACATCACTTCTCCCGAGATCATTCCACTTCCCGACCACCCTGTTATTTATGAAGTATATTTTTTTCGTTAGGTTCAGAAACATTGTCTCTACGCCCACAGCAGGACTCGAACCTGCAAACTCTGTATCAGAGTCCACAGTACTTTATCACGGAGCCAGACTCGTTTATTGTAGATCAAGGCTAAGGTACAGAAGAACAGGCGTAAAGATTGACTGAATGGAGCTACCAATTACTGCTTGTGTTGTCCTTCTCTACAGTTCTCCAAGTACAATAGCAGCACACTGCTGACACCCAGTTTTATTTAGTAATAAAAATATTTCCCAATAAAGACATATTAAAGGTGCGAAATTGGAATCAACAGGACTGCAGCATGAACATGCGCACATTACACACCAACAGTGAGTTCACCAAACGTGAACTCACCACAGCCATAACAAGCACGAACCTCTCTGTCAGCCCCACCACTGTCACCACGAATTGTTGTTTGCAGTTAAGAATCGCCACTACCACCATGAACAGTGTCTTGCCAGGCAAAATTCTGACGAGAACAAAACAAAAAACGCTTATATAAATCAAGGCTGAACTTTATTCGACAACGTTTCGCTCATATGTGAGCTTTTTCAAGTTATGACTTGAAAATTATAATTAAGCGAAAGGGCTTGCTTATCTAGAGTTATCATTACATAAATAATAAATAAATAATCTTTATTATCATTTATTACAGTTGATGATGTGCACTTTCAGTTTTCAAAGAAATCTCAGCCAACAAGATCGTGCACAATGTTGCTAGCAGAAGATTCTTCAACACTAATTAACAAAACATTCCGGCGGAATAAACTCCCAGCAATGGTTTCCCGGAGAACATCAGCCGAGATACTCTTTCTTCATCTGCTCCCCATCTACTTTCCAGGTGCCACCAACAGATGTGGCACTCCCCAGCGTGTACCTGGAGTTTACCTGGAGAGAGTTCCGGGGGTCAACGCCCCCGCGGCCCGGTCTGTGACCAGGCCTCCTGGTGGATCAGAGCCTGATCAACCAGGCTGTTACTGCTGGCTGCACGCAATCCAACGTACGAGCCACATCCTGGCTGTGGCTGACCTGCCCACCAGGGCAGCGTCGCCGACAGTCGAAACACCCATTAATGAACCTTTCACAGAATCAGCAACCACTGAACATCCTCCATCACCAACAGTATCGGGAGCCTCCATCACCCCTGCAGAAGAAAGAGTCACTGACTCAATCTATTTCCGCACACCTGGCGATCGTGACTTCTACCAAGGTCTACTTATTAGATGTGAAAGCTTTCCAAGGCTCTGTCACATCACCGTAACCTGTGGGTCCGGTCTGTGAAGGGTCCTACACCATGATGACATGACCTCTTCACTGAATTGGTGACACAGTTTAACTTACTCGCATTCCAGAATGGATAGGTCACTCATCCTTTTTTCCCCTCCGTCTTGTGATGAATGGTTTGAAAAACCGACAAGTTGAAGATTGAGACACTTATGCAGCATATGGGAATCTTTATTCAATATATAGAATATAGATTCCCATATGCTGCATAAGTGTCTCAATCTTCATCCCCTCCGTCTGTTTACCCACAACCTTTTTCCTTGATTTCATTCTACCCCAATTCCTCCCCACCAACCCCCCCTCCGTCTCCGAACGAACAAACGAAAACGTACAAGTAAGATCCCAATGGGATGAGCAAAGAAGACGGGACAGACGAAGAATAGTGCTGGAGAGGAGCGTTCTTAGTCGCAGAAATAGAGCCAGGGCTTAACCCAGCAGCTAGGCGATCGTGGAGCAGACTTGAGAAACAGGAACAGGAAGCTCAGTTGCGATGATCTTGTGGAAGTTGGATTGCCAGCAGACTTGACAAGCTGGCAACAGGTTAATCGCAGGACATGGCAGGCAGAGAAGAACATCAGGGGGCAGCATACTGGTGGTGTTGATTGGCGCGATTAGGGCGGCAGGTCTGTGGGAGATCCATTCTCAAATCTCTTGAAGTTGCTTCTAGAGAGGTGGAAAAGTTGTCTTGTTACAGAAGGTGAATCGAAAAGGCTTGAGGAATTCCAGAACTTGGGTGTGGGAATTGGTGGGGTTGCTCACTGGAAAACTTGACAGTTCCTGCACCGAGGCCTTTGTAGAGTTCACTGCAAGTCATGGTGTCAGTGCTTGAAGGAGCAGAGTAGAATGTCAGGTTTTCCCATGTTTGTGTGCTAGGTTCGTCAACATCTTCATCTTCTGACGTGTATTCAGTAGCAGAGTCTACCATGGTGCTAGCAGGTGACTGTGGGTCGACAGGTACAGTGGCGAGGTGTACTGGAGGTGTAACATCAGGTTGGGGGCAGTGGGCGAAGCAGCATGAGCGGTGGTGTGGGAGGTTGGGGTAGGTGCAGGAACAGCTTCTTGGGAGGTAGGAGACAGGTCGGCAGGAGTGGTGAGGTTAACGATGTTAGGAAGAATCCTGAGGATCTCAGCTGAGGGTGTGCAGTCAGGAAAAACGAAGGCAGGCAAGTTGTTAAGTTTGAATAGTTCATTGATGGTGGTGTTGAATGTGCATGGGTTGGCTGCATTTGCGAGGTGAGCATACACCATGCAGTACAACACCTTTGAGGGAGCCGCGTCTGGGAGTGGAGAGAGGGCAGTGAAAAATACAGAAGGCTGTTGTGTGGCTTGAAGAATTTTCTTGGTGTCACATTGTAGTTTTGTTATGGCGGCAAAAGTCGGCGATTTTGGGCTTCTCTTCTTAGCTTCTTTGAGTTTCTTAGACAGCACTTCCTTCCTTAGAGGACTGCAAGGATATGGTGAGTGCCCTTGCAGTTGAGGCAGGTAGGAGTAGCATTAGTGGTAGAACAGGCTTTGAAATCGTGTCCCTCTTTAATGCAGTTGGAACAGAATTTCTTGTCCTTAATGGGGCAGTCGGTCGTTGGATGAAAGTATGAATAGCAATTCCAACAGGGAGAGACGTAGGCGAAACGTTCTGGCTCTATTTATTATGGATGAATGTGGTATTCCCTGTATTCCCTGGAACGCAGGAGGGAGAGATACATGATTATATACACCTGGAAAATCCTAGAGGGACTAGTACCGAACTTGCACACGAAAATCACTCACTACGAAAGCAAAAGACTTGGCAGACGATGCACCATCCCCCCAATGAAAAGCAGGGGTGTCACTAGCACGTTAAGAGACCATACAATAAGTGTCAGGGGCCCGAGACTGTTCAACTGCCTCCCAGCACACATAAGGGGGATTACCAACAGACCCCTGGCAGTCTTCAAGCTGGCACTGGACAAGCACCTAAAGTCAGTTCCTGATCAGCCGGGCTGTGGCTCGTACTTTGGTTTGCGTGCAGCCAGAAGCAACAGTCTGGTTGATCAGGCGCTGATCCACCAGGAGGCCTGGTCACAGACCGGGCCGCGGGGGCGTTGACCCCCGGAACTCTCTCCAGGTAAACTCCAGGTAGTATGAGATGGCTAGGCCATCTGACAGTTGTGATGAATGGTTTTGAAATGGTTTTGAAACACTTATGTTCCTTAAGTGCTCTAGTAGCCATTTCGATGTTGGAGGTGACTTGGATCATAGAGGATGCGTTTGGAATCTTGGTGATGTTGTCAATCGATCACCAAGAGTTTTGTTCTTCGATTGAAGTCTTCAGATCACCAGTCGATAGGGATGTTATGATCTTGTCTAGACGTTTGATAAAAACAGAACGTTTCGCCAGGAGGAAAGGTGAAGGAGAGACGGTGAACTGGCGGTCACTAAGAATCTTCGCAGCAGTGTCGTCAGTCAGTTTGGAAGCTTCAAGATCGTCAGTATAGACGACAACGAGGGAGTCTTTCAAGGAGAGTATAGCTGTAAATTTAACCTGTAGGCAGGTCTTCACAGCGGCAGAAAGGGCAAGTTTGGTGAAGTCACTGATAACACCACTGGTAGGCTTGATCTTTGCACGATGGGCAAGCATCGTGAAAGAGTAGAGGCTCTGGTATGAAGGTTATAGATTCCCCTCCCCAACGGGGATCGAAGGGGCACTTCTTGATGTGGAGCGACTGTGACTTGCCAGTAGCAAGGTCATTCATTACTCTTATGATGACCACAATAAATATACCAGGTATAGTTTACGCCTCAACTCCAACACTGACTTATCTCCCTTACACACACCTGCATCATGCCTCTCCTTTCAAACGTGGTTCCTTGACGCCGGTGAAGGCTCTTTCCTTGTACTGAATATAACTACTTCCATTCACCATAGTGCTGTATGACCCCAACAGGTTTAGCGCTCCCCGTGAAATATAACAACAGTATATTCCCTTACCTTTAAGGGTCGTAATTCCTTGATACTGGCGAAGGGCTCTAGATCCAAGAAATTTAAGCTCCCTTCCCCTATGTTGGATCAAACTTGAGTACCTTCAAATAACTGGCCGTAATATAACCCCTACGAGCTTAGCGCTCATGAATACATTACAAGTTCCCGTGCTACTGGCTATACCTGTATACCAGGAGGGTGTTCCGGGGGGCAACGCCCCCGCGACCTAATTCCAAATTCCCTTGAAAATAGCTGAAGTTATATTAAACCATCAAAAATAATGCACAATCTTAAAAGCTAGACCCAGAGCTTTTTCTGTAACCACTAGGACAGAACACCTGAATACTGGAAGTACACATTAATCCCACACCTCGGCCACAGCTTTATAAACAGACCAGCACTTCACCTGATCAACTATGATCCTGTTTTTGTGTGGGTTTATAGTCCTTGTGGCTTAGCGCTTCTTTTTGATTATAATAATAATAATGTGTGGGTTTATTTCTATCTATATACATATAACATCCTCGTATTATGCAAGGCACATAAACAGATGCACGAAACTGTACCCAGAAATTGTAACTCAGTCTCTTATGGATGCTGTGTATTGCTGGCTCTTGTTTATAATGCTATTCTCTTTTTTTCTGATTTCCTTGCCATAGTCAGTGTATGGAACACAGTGACACTTATCTCCAGCTCTTTTAGAGTTTTTTAATTACTCTATATTCACAGATAGTCTGTTTAGTCTCACCAAAAATGTATAATAAGCACACGAGTATGAAAACATGATCATATTAGTTGTTAATGTTTTAAGACTGAGTGATAATCTTACCTGACTGACTCCTGAGGCCCTCATCACTGACAGGAAAGTCACACTAGTCCTCTTCAACTAATTACGCGTTTTCATGCAGCCGAAATTATTAAAAATGCCTTGAGATGAGCACGATAAACAATCACTGATAAACCTAATACGAATAAGAACATTTGGGAAACTAAATTAACTTTCAATTGTTTTTTCTTAATATTTGTCTGATATGCGCTTTTTTGTCTACTTGATTTCGACCTGTCGACATTTCAGTGTTATTGGCGATTATGCTGGATTTAAATTGTTTATACACTAAAATTTCATATAACTACTTTTTCTAATACATGGGGGTAAGCTGTCAGCTTTCACGAAACCAGATTTTGATGATACACAGTGCGTGTACGGTAGTGGCAGGTGGTTGTGTCACAGAGAGGACCAACATAGACTATCCTGTAGCGTCTTGTTGCTCCATCCACCACCACCCAACTGACTGGCCAGTCACACTCACAGCGCAGTCGCCCCACTCGACCACACTCTTATCACACTTGGTTGCCTATCTCTAGCTTCCTCCGTATCACATAAACCACATTATTGGCTCTCAGTAACTGAGTGGAAGTTATGTCCTGGAAGGATTCTGTGCCTCTGTGTTATTCGGTGGAGGTTTAAATTATCACTCGGAGGAAATAGGTTGAGCAGGATGCAGTGAGGCTATGAAGACTTTATGTACTTAGATGGTGATATCATATCTGTGCGGCATCCGCTGTTGTTTCCTCTGGGCAGAGCGACAGAAGTACATTCTTAGTATATCCCTTGTACGGCAGCACAGTGTAAGCACATGTGCTCACATGTATGCTCAATGTGGCACGAATCACACTAACACTTATTGGAATAAGTTCACAAATATATAGTGAGCATGCAATACACAACGTGTGAACCATGCACACTTATGTACTTAAAAACCACGACCAGTCCTACATAAACAACAAAAGCATAGTGAGTATTGAGTGTACCTACAAAAAATATGCTAAGCATTTATGATCACTGAGAGACACCACAACTGACACCATAGTTACTGAGTAGACTCAGTGAGTCTACTCAGTAACTATCAGAATGTTGATAAACTATCAGTAGAGTGACAGTTTATCGACATCATTATTTTAGCTGTCCATTCGCCCTAGGTTGGTTATTTGCTTAATGGGGTTTAAAGTCTATCGACTACACGAGCTGCACCTTACCTGTTCACTACAAGATAAGACCACTTTAATCCCTAAAATAGATTAAAGTAAATTCTCAGCATAGATACGCTGCGAGACAAACGCATCTTAGTGTATATACCCTGTTTCGTCCTAGACGTATCAACAGTTTAAATTAAATTTTACTGTTATTGTGGAGGTATGTTAATTTTCAGACTGAGTGTTAACTTAGTTAATTTGCTGCTTAACTATCGACTGTACGAGCCACCTGGACCGGACAACCGCATATTACGATGGAAGAAAACTTTCCATGTATGTATAATGAGAGTTATACATCCCTCGACATTATTTTATTTAGGTGGCAACGCTAAACACACAGGAATCATACAACACTTGGAGAAATAATAGGCAATCAAATTTAATCCAAGGAAGGAGAGGGCAGGTCCAGTTCCATGCATCAAGAACCCCTCACCGGCATCAAAAAACCACCTTTTAAGAAACTTCTTGGCGTATATAATCCTGTGAGAGCCTGCTTCTTGAGGACTGTGAAGTATAGGAACTGTTGAAACAGCCCTCTTATGTTTTTGTGTGTAAATAGTCACTTGTTTCAGCTAAGGCAGCTGTGGGATCGATGTCCATCAGTGTTAATCCCGAGGTTCATGTGTCTTGTTGGCCGAAGGTATAGATAGGCTTACCGAGTGTGATAACTGTTATGCCTTTCCTAGATCTGTATGAGACCCCTAGCATGGTAGAAGACCAGGTGTAGATTCTTCCCACGGGAATGACTTTCTATCAGATAGTTAAACCTGGATAAGAGGTCAGCAGAGAAACAGTCGGGGGAGTTAAAGGGAGTGAGGAACCAGGACGGTCCAGGAAAAGGACAAGATTTTTTTTTTTTTTTTTTTTTTTTTTAACCCGGAAGGATAGCCATTCAGGATAACCCAATGAAGTCAATGCATCATCAGGGATTGTCTGTCTTATTAAAATGGGTCCTTTAATTTTCTTCCCAGGATGCAACCCACAACAGTCGATTAACATCCAGGTACCTACTTACTGCTAGGTAAACAGTGACACCAGGAATAAGGAAACATGCCTAACGTTTCACCCATGCCGGGATCCATCCCCGGTCCTTCAGTGTGTGAGCTGAGAATACTACCGAGCCACGAGCACCCACACCTAGCCTTGATAGGCTTGAGTAGCTGGTGCAAGTTACGAGCAGTGGAATACTGGTGGTGGTGATTTCGAGTGTGTAATCACACTTGACATAACTTGCATCAGTTCCCTACCCTACACATAGGTTTAGTGTCATAAGAGTGTAATGGTATATGATTTTGTACACAAGTTAAAAGAATATTGTATATAATAATTATAGATCTTTGTTATTATCCCTAATTATCTGCGAGTGAGTCGTAAAACTCCAGGCCAGTGCATAAGCCTTCCGGCACAGTGGCTTAACGCACTGATGTATAATTTTAATGACTCACTTGCCATGGGTTCTAATCCCACCCGCACCGTGGCTTGTTTGCAGTCATGTTAGTACGATTTTGTGAGTTATATATAAACAGGTTAGTAAAGTGGAATACTGCTGTATACTAACAGCACCATTCAAGGCACATATAAGTTCTGTCAGACACCTTAATTACTGGGAACGCTTGGAAGCACTCGACCTGTACTCACTGGAGTGCAGGCGAGATACAACATAATCTACACCTGGAAAATCCTAGAGAGACTGGTCCCAAATCTGAACACAAAAATCACTCCCTACGAAAGCAAAAGACTGAGCAGACGGTGCAAAATACCTCCAATGAAAAGTAGGGGCGCCATGAGTATACTAAGAGAAAACACAATAAGTATCTCGGGCCCAAGACCGTTCACCAGCCTCCCACCAGGCATAAGGAAAATTACCAAAAGACCCCTTGGTTGTCTTCAAGAGGGAGCTGAACAGATACCTAAAGTCAATACCAGATCAGCCGAGTTGTGATTCGTACGTTGGATTACGTGCGGCCAGTAGCAACAGCCTGGTTGAAACAGGCCCTGATCCACTGCGAGGCCTGGTCAAGGACTGGGCCGTGGGGGCGTTGATCCCCAGAACACCCTCCAGGTAGGGTGTGTGTGTGTTAGTTACCAGCTGTAAAAGGCACTTCTCGATAGACATTTGCCTTGTTTTGTGTGTGTGTGTACCCACATAGTTGTGGTTGCAGGGGTCGATTCATAGCTCCTGGCCCCGCTTCTTCACTGGCCTCTACTGGGTCACTCTCCCTGCACCATGAGCTTTATCATACCTCTGCTTAAAGCTATGAATGGATCCTGCCTCCACTACATTGCTTCCCAAACTATTCCACTTACTGACTACTCTGTGGCTGAAGAAATACTTCCTAACATCCCTGTGATTCATCTGTGTCTTCAGCTTCCAACTGTGTCCCCTTGTTACTGTGTCCAATCTCTGGAACATCCTGTCTTTGTCCACCTTGTCAATTCCTCTCAGTATTTTGTATGTCGTTATCATGTCCCCCCTATCTCTCCTGTCCTCCAGTGTCGTCAGGTTGATTTCCCTTAACCTCTCCTCGTAGGACATACCTCTTAGCTCTGGGACTAGTCTTGTTGCAAACTTTGCACTTTCTCTAGTTTCTTTACGTGCTTGGCTAGGTGTGGGTTCCAAACTGGTGCCGCATACTCCAATATGGGCCTAACGTACACGGTTGTACAGGGTCCTGAACGATTCCTTATTAAGATGTCGGAATGCTGTTCTGAGGTTTGCTAGGCGCCCATATGCTGCAGCCGTTATTTGGATTGATGTGCTCTTCAGGAGATGTGCCTGATGTTATACTCACCCAAGATCTTTTTCCTTGAGTGAGGTTTGTAGTCTCTGGCCCCCTAGACTGTACTCCGTCTGCGGTCTTCTTTGCCCTTCCCAATCTTCATGACTTTGAACTTGGTGGGATTGAACTCCAGGAGCCAATTGCTGGACCAGGTCTGCAGCCTGTCCAGATCCCTTTGTAGTTCTGCCTGGTCTTCGATCGAGTGAATTCTTCTCATCAACTTCACGTCATCTGCAAACAGGGACACCTCAGAGTCTATTCCTTCCGTCATGTCGTTCACAAATACCAGAAACAGCACTGGTCCTAGGACTGACCCCTGTGGGACCCCGCTGGTCACAGGTGCCCACTCTGACACCTCGCCACGTACCATGACTCGCTGCTGTCTTCCTGAAAAGTATTCCCTGATCCATTGTAGTGCCTTCCCTGTTATCCCTGCTTGGTCCTCCAGTTTTTGCACCAATCTCTTGTGTGGAACTGTGTCAAACGCCTTCTTGCAGTCCAAGAAAATGCAATCCACCCACCCCTCTCTCTCTTATCTTATTGCTGTCACCATGTCATAGAACTCCAGTAGGTTTGTGACACAGGATTTCCCGTCCCTGAAACCATGTTGGTTGCTGTTGATGAGATGTGTGTTGATGTGTGTGTGTGTGTGTGTGTGTGTGTGTGTGTGTGTGCGCGCACGTGTGTACTCACCTATATGTGGTTGCAGGGGTCGATTCACAGCTCCTGGCCCTGCCACTTCTCTGGTCGCTACTACGTCCACTCCTGGCTTCAAGAGCCTTGTCGTACCTCTTCTTAAAGCTATGCATGGCCATAGCTTTAAGGGGATAAGGTTCAGATGTTTTGTGCATATAAAAATATGAGAGGTGCAAATTACATGCCAATGTATTTAGACGGGAATCGTGAAATAGTTCTTTGTTAGTATCAAAAGAGCTATGTGGATGATGGTGAGGTCCATGTGTACAGTATACGAGGTGAACTTACCTGTACACGAGCTGGGTAACTTTATTCTCTCTCACCCACTGATACACACCACTGGAACTTCATCTTGTTTTTGTTTTATGTGGTGCGCTTGGCGTACTTTATCACACCACTGCCTTATCTGTGTCTTGCGTACCGTGTACACCACCCCACCTGTGTCTTGCGTACCGTGTACACCACCCCACCTGTGTCTTGCGTACCGTGTACACCACCCCACCTGTGTCTTGCGTACCGTGTACACCACCCCACCTGTGTCTTGCGTACCGTGTACACCACCCCACCTGTGTCTTGCGTACCGTGTACACCACCCCACCTGTGTCTTGCGTACCGTGTACACCACCCCACCTGTGTCTTGCGTACCGTGTACACCACCCCACCTGTGTCTTGCGTACCGTGTACACCACCCCACCTGTGTCTTGCGTACCTTGTACACCACCCCACCTGTGTCTTGCATACCGTGTACACCACCCCACCTGTGTCTTGCGTACCGTGTACACCACCCCACCTGTGTCTTGCGTACCATGTACACCACCCCACCTGTGTCTTGCATACCGTGTACACCACCCCACCTGTGTCTTGCGTACCATGTACACCACCCCACCTGTGTCTTGCATACCGTGTACACCACCCCACCTGTGTCTTGCGTACCGTGTACACCACCCCCACCTGTGTCTTGCGTACCGTGTACACCACCCCACCTGTGTCTTGCATACCGTGTACACCACCCCACCTGTGTCTTGCGTACCATGTACACCACCCCACCTGTGTCTTGCGTACCGTGTACACCACCCCACCTGTGTCTTGCGTACCGTGTACACCACCCCACCTGTGTCTTGCGTACCGTGTACACCACCCCACCTGTGTCTTGCGTACCGTGTACACCACCCCACCTGTGTCTTGCGTACCATGTACACCACCCCACCTGTCTTGCGTACCGTGTACACCACCCCACCTGTGTCTTGCGTACCATGTACACCACCCCACCTGTCTTGCGTACCGTGTACACCACCCCACCTGTCTTGCGTACCGTGTACACCACCCCACCTGTGTCTTGCGTACCGTGTACACCACCCCACCCGTGTCTTGCGTACCGTGTACACCACCCCACCTGTGTCTTGCGTACCGTGTACACCACCCCACCTGTGTCTTGCGTACCGTGTACACCACCCCACCTGTGTCTTGCGTACCATGTACATCACCCCACCTGTCTTGCGTACCGTGTACACCACCCCACCTGTGTCTTGCGTACCATGTACACCACCCCACCTGTCTTGCATACCGTGTACACCACCCCACCTGTCTTGCGTACCGTGTACACCACCCCACCTGTGTCTTGCGTACCGTGTACACCACCCCACCCGTGTCTTGCGTACCGTGTACACCACCCCACCTGTGTCTTGCGTACCGTGTACACCACCCCACCTGTGTCTTGCGTACCATGTACACCACCCCACCTGTGTCTTGCGTACCGTGTACACCACCCCACCTGTCTTGCGTACCGTGTACACCACCCCACCTGTGTCTTGCGTACCGTGTACACCACCCCACCCGTGTCTTGCGTACCGTGTACACCACCCCACCTGTGTCTTGCGTACCGTGTACACCACCTCATTTGTGCCTGGTGTACCGTGTACACCACCCCACCTGTGTCTGGTCTACCATGTACACCACCCCACCTGTGTCTGATGTACCATGTGCACCACCCCACCTGTGTCTGGTGTACCATGTACACCACCCCAGTGTCTGGTGTACCATGCACACCACCCCACCTGTGTCTGGTGTACCGTGTACACCACCCCACCTGTGTCTGGTGTACCATGTACACCACCCCACCTGTGTCTGGTGTACCATGTACACCACCCCACCTGTGTCTGGTGTACCATGTACAACACCCCACCTGTGTCTGGTGTACCATGTACACCACCCCACCTGTGTCTGGTGTACCATGTACACCACCCCAGTGTCTGGTGTACCATGCACACCACCCCACCTGTGTCTGGTGTACCGTGTACACCACCCCACCTGTGTCTGGTGTACCATGTACACCACCCCACCTGTGTCTGGTGTACCATGTACACCACCCCACCTGTGTCTGGTGTACCATGTACAACACCCCACCTGTGTCTGGTGTACCATGCACACCACCCCACCTGTGTCTGGTGTACCATGTACACCACCCCACCTGTGTCTTGCGTACCGTGTACACCACCCCACCTGTGTCTTGTGTACCGTGTACACTACCCCACCTGTGTCTTGCGTACCGTGTACACCACCCCACCTGTGTCTTGCGTAACCCCGTGTGTTCCACACCACCCCACCTGTGTCTTGCGTACCGTGTACACCACCCCACCTGTGTCTTGCGTACCGTGTACACCACCCCACCTGTGTCTTGCATACCGTGTACACCACCCCACCTGTGTCTTGCGTACCGTGTACACCACCCCACCTGTGTCTTGCGTACCGTGTACACCACCCCACCTGTGTCTTGCGTACCGTGTACACCACCCCACCTGTGTCTTGCATACCGTGTACACCACCCCACCTGTGTCTTGCATACCGTGTACACCACCCCACCTGTGTCTTGCGTACCGTGTACACCACCCCACCGTGTCTTGCGTACGTGTACACCACCCCACCTGTGTCTGCGTACCGTGTACACCACTCCACCTGTGTCTTGCGTACCGTGTACACCACCCCACCTGTGTCTTGCGTACCGTGTACACCTCCCCACCTGTGTCTTGCATACCGTGTACACCACCCCACCTGTCTCTTTCGTACCGTGTACACCACCCCACTTGTGTCTGGTGTACCATGTACACCACCCCTCCTGTGTCTGGTGTACCATGTACACCACCCCACCTGTGTCTGGTGTACCATGTACACCACCCCACCTGTGTCTGGTGTAACATGTACACCACCCCACGTGTACTCACCTAGTTGTGGTTGCAGAGATCGAGTCATAGCTCCTGGCCCCGCCTCTTCACTGGCCGCTACTGGATCAATCTCCCTGCACCATTAGCTTTATCATACCTCTGCTTAAAGCTATGTATGGATCCTGGCTCCACTACATCGCTTCCCAAACTATTCCACTTCCTGACTACTCTGTGACTGAAGAAATACTTCCTAACATCCCTGTGATTCATCTGTGTCTTCAGCTTCCAACTGTGTCCCCTTGTTGCTGTGTCCCATCTCTGAAACATTCTCTGTCCACCTTGTCAGTTCCTCTCAGTATTTTATATGTCGTTATCATGACCCCCCTATCTCTCCTGTCCTCCAGTGTCGTCAGGTCGATTTCCCTTAACCTCTCTTCGTTGGACAGACCCCTTAGCTCTGGGACTAGTCTTTTTGCAAACCTTTGCACTTTCTCTAGTTTCTTTACGTGCTTGGCTAGGTGTGGGTTCCAAACTGGTGCCGCACACTCCAATATGGGCCTAACGTACACGGTGTACAAGGTCCTGAACGATTCCTTATTAAGATGGCGGAATGCTGTTCTGAGGTTTGCTAGGCGCCCATATGCTGCAGCAGTTATTTGGTTGATGTGCGCCTCAGGAGATGTGCCTGGTGTTATACTCACCCCGAGATCTCTTTCCTTGAGTGAGGTTTGTAGTCTCTGGCCCCCTAGACTGTACTCCGTATGCGGTCTTCTTTGCCCTTCCCCAATCTTCATGACTTTGATAACAAAAGAAGGCACAATACCGTGACTGGAACGATACACAAATACACTACTACTACCACCTCCTGCCTATATATACCCATCCTGCTATCCTTTTCGTTAGTGTGGCTTTGTAAATGGCCCAGGTCGGACCGAAACGTCGTCGTTAGCTCCTCTCTTTTATGTGCGGGTTATTTGTTTCATGACTTTGCACTTGGTGGGGTTGAACTTCAGGAGCCAATTGTTGGACCAGGCCTGCAGCCTGTCCAGATCCCTTTGTAGTTCTGCCTGATCCTCGCCCGATTGAATTCTTCTCATCAACTTCACATCATCTGCAAACAAGGACACTTCTGAGTCTATTCCTTCCGTCATGTCGTTCACAAATACCAGAAACAGCACCGGTCCTAGGACTGACCCCTGTGGAACCCCACTCGTCACAGGCACCCACTCTGACACCTCGCCTTGTACCATGATCCGCTGCTGTCTTCCTGACAAGTATTTCCTGATCCATTGTTAGTGCCTTCCCTGTTATCTCTGCCTGGTCCTCCAGTTTTTGCACTAATCTCTTGTGTGGAACTGTATCAAACGCCTTATTACCGTGTAAATCGCCCCAACTGTGTCTGGTGTACCGTGTACACCACCCCACCTGTGTCTGGCGTGCCGTGTACACCACCCCATCTGTGTCTGGTGTACCATGTATACTACCTCACGGTGTCAGGTCGTCTTGCTCCTTCCCAAGTCTTCATAACTTTTCATTTGGTGAGGATGAATTCATGGAACCATTTAACTGACCAATATTTTAGTTTATCTGGATCAATTTGAAGCCTTTCCCTTTCTTCGTCTGTTTTTTTTATTCTCATTAGTTTCATGTCATCAGCAAACAGGGACACATCTCACCCAATTCGATCTGGTATGCCATTCACGTAAACCAAAAACAATACTGTTTCTAATACTGATCCTTGTGACACCCAGCTTGTTCATTTTGATGTCACTTCCTTTCCCTAAGGTACACTTAAAATGATAACAAAGGTTTTACACCCCTGTCCATAAGGTGATCGGTATATCAGTGATTGAGCGTTCAGCTTGCACTGAAAGAAATAAAGTTTGATTCTGGGGTTGAGGAGACGTAGGTACAAGTCTTCTTAAACTTGTTGCCTCCCGTCACCTAACACAATGCATAAGGGTGCCAGTAGGGTTACACACACACAAATATATTTTATATATATATATATATATATATATATATATATATATATATTATATATATATATATATATATATGGAGAGTTGGGCGACGTGTGAAAGACTGAAACCCATACTCCTCACATCCTGAAATATCAGAAAAACGGTGCTATAGTTCAAGGCACGAAAGGTAACAAACCCAGGAGGATTAGTAACCCAGAAGCAGTGGCCTTCACTTTCCCATTCCCCGTGATGA
This sequence comes from Cherax quadricarinatus, assembly GCF_026875155.1. NCBI lineage: Eukaryota > Metazoa > Arthropoda > Malacostraca > Decapoda > Parastacidae > Cherax > Cherax quadricarinatus. The sequence goes on from NC_069403.1 coordinate 60,752,358, forward strand.
CAGTCACTTGAGGAACATTATTATTATTATAATCATGGGGAGCGCTAAACCCGTAGGATTATGCAGCGCCTGGGGGAGGGGATGGAAGGCATTCAGGTTCAATTCAGGGAACCGGAGCACAGATCCAATTCCCTAGATCAAGAGCCCCTCGCCAGCGTCAAGGAACTTCCCTTGAGGGGACTTGAGGAACAGCAGTGGTGATAGCACAAGTAATATTGCAGTTATATCTATAAATCCGAAAAAAGCCAAGAATCTGAACATTGAAGGTATCATTTGCACAATTGTTTCCAACCATAACAACAGAAGCATCACACCGCTGTAACGTAGCAGTTACTCTGAGCCACTCATTTGAGAGTAGAATAAATATATTATATTCTTCCTGTTAGGTTAGGTCAGATTTGTCAACAAGACAAGTGTTTCCTTACCCCGGTCTTAATCATATAATGACCCGCCACTGGAGCTTACCCTTCCACTCCTTTAAAAATTAAGAGCGATGTATGTGTGTGTGTGTGTGTTCATTCATCCTGTATAGCATTACCTCAATATAAGGCCGAGGTGAATATCTTTATTTTGATGACTTATATACTGATGTAATTTCAGGTAATTACTGTTCTTATTCTATGATATGGATATAGTTTTCTCTCATATACAGTGTGAATAAAATGATCTTTAGAAAATATTGCTATTTTTATTGATCTATAATATACACCCTAAGTAAAATAAAAAAAAAAAAAAGTGTGCTAGTTCTGGTAATGCAGATTCCCCAAGCATCTCTCTTCTAACCAGATAACCACCACTAAGAGCCTCCCCAAATACATATATTCTGGAGCAGCCCTTACTGTGGCTTATTTTGTTGAATACCTTTGTAAGTTACGAGTTTTCCTACTCTCACAGTCCGGCCTGAGCCATGCCCCAGCCACATATGCAAATAGTGTGATGTCATAAGAAAGTGATAAATGAGAGGCTTACCTGAGTCTGCTGGTGTTGAGGCAAGGCTGACTGTTGACAACCTTCGTCCACGACTGCTATTACAGCAGCACCCTCTTACTAAATACCAGCTGCATTCCCCTGGTGACTGTAATGTCAACAAAAATTGTCTTCGATGATGACTTTAAACATTCAAGTATTGTAAAGTTAATTGGAAACATAGGCAAATACAATTTCTTAGCATTCGTTACCAATCAGCAATGACTGTATGATGTGGTTCTTCCACTTATATTGTTTCCATTTCTCAGTGATAATTTAATCGTTTTAAAATGACAACTTTTAATGCTGTATTTTTTTTACTTATGCCTGTCACCAGGTGACTTTCCCTTCAGGGCGTATTAAAATAACAATTACAGATGAGTGAGGCAAGACTGTTCTGGGTAAACTGGAAGCTGCGTACACAAGCTACGTACTGCTACACTGACTGCTGCAGTCACTGCTGTTTCTCCCACCTCAACCTATGTTGTCACTTCTCCCCATGCTTCCTCTCATATATCCTGCGTGTCTACAATTCACAAATTATATAAAAGTTAACTGATTTCATACAATTTAATGATAGTTTTTAAATCATGCTTTCCCGATTTTTAGCATAACTCACTTTAAGATGTATATTTTCAAGAAAAAAAAAAAGACTATGAAAGCAGAGATGCATGGCAACATAGTACTGATATCACATGATAACTAGAGCTACGAGATACGTATTATCTGTCCCTTGTTATCTCAGGCCGGGAGTACCGAAGACCTAGTCGATGCGAGCAGTAAGAGAAGTAAAACCTCTCAAATACTACTGGCTCTTCTTTCCTTCGGTTGCAACGACCCACAGCAATTGATTCCAAGATTGTGGTCATTATTCCACAACAAGGACAAGTGACTTGTTTCCTGAAAACACAGTGAAAGCTTTTCTTTCTCTTACCATTACTATCTAATCTGTGAATAACGCTCAGTTATTATTCCTCGCTGGTTATCTCACGAGTGGCACAAGTGATACGGCGACCTATATCTTATTTTCAATAGCTTGCCTAAAATCTAGAGACTGCAGCTCCATCCCAGCCACTTCAACACACTAAATCTATTTTATGAGAACCAACTGTGCTACACTGATTTATCTGTGATGAAAAGGATTAAACCTGTGTGGGTCATTCAGCAGTGGTGAAGGCTTCATCCTCCATCTTATAATCCAGACAAACGCTACCTAATTGTACTCAAGAGACTTACAAGCTAATGAACACTAAGAAATACCAAGATATACTATGGCAGACGGTTAAATTATGGAATAATCCGAGAGTTACATGTTAGAGTTTTGAAGGAAACAATATTTGAAACAAACCAGTTGCAATCTACTCTGACCAAATACAGTACCAGTGTGTAAAGAATAGTACGTACTTGGGTGCTTCAAGTTCCAGGTGTCACCAGTGTCCACTACTGATTAACAGTGAACCACCAATTCATATTTACAATATCGTTGCAGTTTTTTTTTTGTTACGCTTTCTCTCTGCTGTGTATGCTTCGACTAATATTCACTCATGTATCAAGAGTTCAAACACACAGAATCGATCATCCCTAAATGATAGATTCCACGGCAAACGCCACAACCATGGACTTCCTAGGAACTAGGGGTAAAGACCCCCTAAGAGTTCCGAAAGGAAAGAGGTGAGGGATGGAGTAAGGAAGAAACTGGGAGCAATTAGGTTTGGCCGGAGGAAGACCACCAAAAAGTCCAATTCCTCAGACCAAAAATTATAATCAAGGGGGTAGCGCTAAACTCGTAGGACTATACAGCACCTGTGGGAGGGTGGAAGGTATTCAGGCTTAATTCAGAGAACTGGAACAGATCCAGTTCCCTAGATCAAGAGCCCCTCACCAGCATCAAGGAACCTTCCTTGAGGGGCCTCAGACCAAAAGCCTCTTTGCCTTGTCAAGGATCCTTCCTTAGAGGAATGGAGGTAAGAATGGAAAGACTGAGCCTGTCCAGCATTTTGCACAGTGACAATGCATGCACCACTCAAAAAAGAGCGCTAAACCCGTAGTTATAGTGTCTGTGGGGAGATGATAGGCTTTCAGGCTCATTGTTAAAATCAAAACAAAACGCTAAACCTACTGAGCCTTCAAGCTCAATTCAGGTAACTGGCGCACAGGCCTAATTCCCGAGACCAAGAGCCCTTCAGCATCAAGGAGCCTCCCTTGAAGGTTGTGCACCTTGAAACGTAGGGTGCAGGGGAAATCATTCTCATGCCGGTTGTTTCTGGGAAGAGCGATATATAAAAAAAAAAAGCGCTGAACCCACAAGGGGTTAACAACACTTCGGGACGGGGTTTTCTGGATCATTGAAAAAGGGGGCGGAGAAATAACAAGGTCGATTTAAAAAGGGACCGAAAAAAGTGAAAAAAGGAATTATCACAAATTTCCTGTAACAAAGGGTTGCAGTTAGCAGTGTGTCAAATGGGGGCCATCAGCAAAAAAAGGGCAGAAACGTCAGAAATTTCTGGCTGCCGTTGATAACAGACAGTTCATAGAAAATGGAAAAAACTAAATTTTAAAATCTGACATTTTCATGGATGGGGAAGAGCGGAAAATTATCTGAGGGAGCGCAAACTCGCGGGATTATCAGCGCACGTGGGGGGAGGAAGGGGGGAAGAAAAATAGAAGGTATTCAGGAAACCGTTCACAGATCCAAATTTCCCTACCTGGGGGGTTTTCCCGGGGATAACCCCCCGGGGGCCCGTCCCGACCAGGCCTCCCGGTAAAATCAGGGCCTGATCAACCACTGTTCTGCGGCGCACATGCCCCAATGTACGAACCACAGCCCACTATCCGCCCCTAATAAAGAGCCCTCACCAGGGCTAGGAACCTCCCTTGGGGGGCCGGTTTGGGGTGGTTGTCTAGGGGGGGCCCTGGGGTGGTCCTCCCGAGACAGGGGGAGGGGTATCTAAAAAATCGTCTCACTGTAGAGGTAACACTGGGAAGAAAAGGGCACATGTAAAAAGGGGACAGCAAGCCTGGGTACCAAAAGGTGGCAACGAAATTTCCCTGACGTACCATTTTCGAATGTCCGAAAAAGGGTCTAAAGACGAGGCAGGTCATGGGGGGAGGGGGGGAAAAAAAAAACTGGAGGGGTAGCTCCTGGGAGGAAAAAAAGGGGGATCGCATTCCCCCTCCGTGCCCAAGGGGGCCCCTCAGTGGGGCCAATAGTACAGATCACGGGAACCCGTGCCCTACCTTTCACCCAGAAAACCCGACGACCCCAGGATACAATCTCTTTCCGCTGTCACCTCACGACAAAAGATGGTCGGACAGCCGCCACAAGGCATACCCTTGGGGCCACCATCCCGGACCTGCAGGCAGCCTCCAAATACACCCGTCGATACACCCGTCACCCGAAGATGCCCTAAGCCCCGCCGGGGAACCCGGGGGGTGATCGGAATCCCCAGATTTAGGATAAACCAACCAACACCAAGGCCTCAAGGGAAGGGGAAAGGGACAACGATACCCTTTCTCCAACCCCTGGGACTAAATTTCTGAGGGGGGCCCCCAAAGGCCAAAAAGCAAAAAAAGGATTTAAGGGGGAAAAGGGGAAGAGGGGGAGGGACAGGGGCATTGGGTTCGGTCGGGGAAGACAAAGGCCAAATTCCCACACCACAAAGCCTCCGCCGGAGGACCCCCCCGTTGAAGAGGGATGTTTTTTTACGCAAAGCTGCACATGCAGCTTCTCGGTTCCTTTAAAGAAACAAGTAAATGAAAACGAAAAAAGGGGACCCGCACATTCAGATGAAGGTAGGTTTTTTTGGCATGTTTTCCCATCACAGCGGAACAAATTACGGCAATCTGCATGTACTGAAATTTTATGGGTGTAAATTCCCAAAATGATGGCACTGTAGGGTGGAAAGACTACATTTGCCCTTTGAGAGAAAAAACCCATCTACCGGTTTTGTAATTCCAAAAGATGCTTTTATTAAAGAAGCGCAAAAACCCAAGGATCAATATGCACTAAATCTAGATGAAAATTTAAGAATAACCATTCCACAACACTTTAAAGGTCAATGCATTTGAAAAAATTTTGTTATATCGGGCTTGTAATTTTTTATTTTATTCTGTTAACAGCACACACCCCCCCATTGTGATGGTATGGAAAATAACCCTAAAGTCAGCTTCATGCTTTTTACTAAGATCATCCAGCACATAAAAGCTTCAATGGATCGATTAAAAAAAAAAAAAAGTTTTTTGGGATATACACCTTGGAAAGGGGTAATGGAACCAAAGCAAGTACTTCCAAGAATAAAAAGGGACGTCGTCAGGAGTATTAAGCAGGGGCTCGAAACAGTAGGGAATATTGGGTACTGAATGGTCGACCAAAAATTCCTTCGAAAAATTAAACCCAACCTTTGTATAGCCATAAGGGTAAATTATTATTATAACAAAAAGAAGCGCAAAGCCACAAGGGCTTACAGCCAAAAGGGGGTAAATTTTTTGGGTGGGGGGTTTGGGACTCCAGCAAGCGTGCAGGGCTGAAAGATAGGCGATGGAGACACGTTTTGACTTGACGTGCTTTGCAGGTTAAAAGGGAAACATTGTAAAGGGGATTCGGGGTTAACGGTTAGCCAATTCATCCCTGGATGGGGGAAATACATGCTTGCACTCGAAGGGAGTGTGTTACTTTTCTTTTTAATGTAGTGTAGGCATGCCTCTGGCAAACGATGAAGAATGTTTCTTCTTTCGGGTCACCCTGCCTCTTTGGGGAAATGGCCATTAAAAAAATAAAAATTAAGCTTCACACTTTTTTTTTCCCTACCTACCAGCCCAAAACATTGGAGGAACAAATGACAAAATATACACACCAATCAAAAATTTTGCTGAAATGAAAAATTCTTGGAGGGGAAAAAAACAAGAAACCTAGGAACGAATTGTTTTTGCGGTTAAAAACAGTGGGGGGAGTTTTTGAGGGGGCTAGAAGTATTGAATACGGGCAGGAATTTTGGGAACTTTAAATATTAATGAAAAATGGGGATAATTTCTGCACGGGCCCAAAGGAGTAATTATTAAAATTTACAGGAAGGCTAAACCCGTAGGATTAAAAAAAAAACTGCTTTGGGGGGGAGGGGGAGGAAGTATTCACTCATTCGGGGAACCGGAGCAGAGTGGATAACATTTGTTAGAAGTGAATGGAGCGGGAAAGATTGGGGGGGTAGTGTCAAAGCTTAGTAAATAAAGGGGGGTAAAGCCTGGAACGAGGGATCAGAAAAAAATTTAAAAGCAAAAGTGTGTTTTGGGAGTGGTTGGTATTTTTTTTTATAAATGAGAAAGAGGAAAGTACCAAGGGTTTGGCAGAGCGCGATATAATTCCTTTAAAAAAAGGGAAAAGGGGGAACAAGAAAATTGCAAAAATTAAAAGGGGAAATAAGTTTACTGGTACCAGGTAAAGGTAGGTGGGTTTTTTGAAAGAATTAGGGGAAATAATGAAAAGGAGGCATTAGAAGGGTAGGTGTGTAGCCCAGGTGTTTACTTTGAAGCTAATTGAACAGTATTTAAAGGTAGGAAGTTTTCATTGCTTTTTATGGTTTTTAAAAAGGCAATGACGAAAAAGAAAAGGGGGAACTTAATTGAGCTATGTTTAAAAAGGGGTTTTGGAAATAAGTAAAAATTTTTTTTAGGAGAAAAAATAAATTAAAAGGGTAATAAAACAAAATGAAAGTATTTGTTAGATTATGTATTGGTGGATAAAAGGTTGAGGGGTAGGCTCCAAAAAACATTTTTATGAGGGGCAACTGATATACATCATTATTTAGTTGTAGCTATTTAGAGAAAGGGGTAGAGGGGAAAAAAGGGGAAAATGGCAACAACAAGCAAGAGGGGGGTGAAAGGTAAAACAAGGGAGGGGGAATTCGGTGAGATAAAAAGCAACTTTTGGCAAAAAGGGGGCGGTGCAAGTAAGCGGTGGGGGGGGGGGAAAGGGGGGGGGTTTGAATATTTATTTTTAATAAAAAAAGAAGCGCAAAACCACAAGGACTATCAGCGCGGGCAGGAAGGAAGCGGGATCAGGTCAAAAGGAAGGGGATACAAAGTTAGGGGATAAAAGGGGGGCAGGAGGGTAAAAGGGGTAAAGGCCAAAGGATGACCAAAAAGGGGGGGGTGTGAAAAGACATCGATTGGGGAAAATCGGGCGTTGTCAAAAGGGAATGGGTAGATTAAAAGGGGGATAGAAAAAAGGGGGAAAAAAAGGGTTGAACGAAGAAACGTTGGGGAAAATTCTGGTGTGTTGATAAGGGGATTAAAGAGGGGTATGTAGAATTGACATGAAAAGAGAGAAGGGTTATGAGAAAAGATAAGAGGGTGGAAATGGGAAGGGGGGGAGTGTTAAATGGCCGATGACAAACGAGGGCCAAAACCTATGCTGGGTTTAATAAAATAAATTTGTTACCGAAAAGGTTGCAACGTTGTTGCCAACGGTGCAAGGGGGGTACTATTGCGCAAAATACCGAAAGGAACACCTGATAAAAGGGTAGGTCATCCTGCTGACCGCGCAGCAGGTCTCCTGTTCATTGCCCTGTACTCGACATGACCGGGGACCCAAAAAAAAACAATATCTTTGTTTGGTAAGATAGGGCTACCCAAAGTTATACGGAAACTGGGGGAGAGATGTATCAAAATTTTCGTAAGCCTGTAGACACTAAGGGAGTCGAGACTACTACAAATGATGAACAGGCATAGATGCCTACAATAATGCTGCAAGAAGCATACTTTCACATAAAAATCTAGCTGAAAAGTAAATGCCCCCGCAACGCTGCCGGAAACCGCTGCAAATCCGACGCCGTCAAGATTTAACCCATCTGTGTACACAGCGGTGGCAAGAATGGGAGGGGAAGGATCAAAAAAAGAGAGGGGGAAGCCACCGTAGCAGTTACCCTTTCGAAAAGGGAGTAGAAAGAACAGACCCGAACAGCGGGAAACTTCCCAGGGGGTGGGAAAAGTAGATCACATGAACATATAAAGGGGGGAACTAAAGGGAAAACAAATAATGGGGCGAAGAAAAAAGGGACGGAAAAACAGGGCGGCGAACGAATAAAGAAGTCACAAATACGTGCCCTTTCTAAAAGGGGGAAGGATTGTTAATCGGAGAGGTACAAGTAGCAAGGCAAGGGCACAGGGCGTCAAAAAGGGAGGAACATTTTTTCTTATAGAGGCTCTCACAGGGGAAAGCGAAAAGCCCAAAGGGCACAAACAACCCCTTGGGTGGATAGATTAAGCAAGAGAAGCAGGAAGGCCGCGGATAAATCTGGTCACCAAACATTTTTCGAAAAAACGGGGGCTAAATGTGGGCGAAGCAGATTTTCGCGACGCCCCCCATGAAAGAGAGAAAGGGGTTTTTAAAAAGGGGTTTTTAGCCGCTGTGACAATTGCCTTCAGAGAGGTAATGTGAGGTTTCCAGGGTAACCACGGTCAAAGAGAAAGGCCTAGAAACCTGACGTAACCCCTTCGGGGATACGGGGCCCTAGAGATACAAAAGGGTGATCGGAGATAACGAGTGTCTAGTGAAGGTAATTTTGGGGATTTTTTTTTACTTGAAAATTTAAACCCTGCGTGGTTTGGCCCAAGTTGGAAAAACGGTCGACCCCATCTGGAGAAAAAACTGCAATAAGGTGACAGTCACGCCTGCACAAGCATACAAGTCATCAACAAGAGTGATGACCCAAAAATTTTGGGGGGAAAACAGAGGGCCCAATTTTTATAGCAAGGGGAAACATTTTGTGCTTAGAAAAAAATCCCGAGGGACACCTTTAGATTGGGTGAAGTCCGGGGGAAAAACATTATTTACTCGAACACGAATGTCTGTCGGGTTAAAAAATTCTAAGGGAAGGAGGAGATTGCCTCGAGGCCTAAGGAATGGCCGGGGCCCAAAAAAATACCTCCAAGTTTTTCAAAAGCCTTCTCAAATCAAAAAAAATGGGAAAACTGATGAATATTCGCAAAGGGATTTCAACATACTACCAAAAGTAGTAAAGGTCTAGGTAAACACCCTTTGAAACCATATTTACTACGGGGGAGACTGTTTTAGTCTCTAAATACCACATTAAAAAACGATTTTACGAGGGTTTCCATCCTTGCAAACCACAATAAGACATGGGGGGATAGTGGGAGGCTCATGCCGTAGTACCCTTTTTCGGAAAGGGAAACAAGGCAGATTTTCCCCCAGCTGGGAGAGAACTCCTTGTCCCAAAAAAATTGAAGAGGGGTAAAAGGACACAAGGGGTGACCGATGTAAATTGTAACATACGAATATGAATGTCGTCAGGGCCCCGCTGCTGAGATCGGGAAGCTAGAGCGTTGCCCCCATTTTTTGAAGGTAAAAGGGACATTAACTGTCTTCTCTGAAGGGAAAAATCCAAGGGGACTAACTCCCCGACTTTGGGAAAAAACAGGGGAAAAGGGCCCTCGGAAATAACCCACCAAAGGGGGAAGTTCAATGGCAACGTCGAAGGGTTTCACATCAACACCCCCGACCCTAAAAAGGAGCCGGTCGGAAGTATTTACCACTCAATTTCCCCACTTTTTTCCAAAATGCACCTTTGAAGAAGCAAGGTGATGTGGAAAACATAGCTCGCCAAAAATGCGTTTACTTCACGATGACACGGGGAGCTCGCACCTTCTGCTTAAAATCAAGAACCTCAGCGGTTTCTATTGTACCGGGACCCCGCCCCTGCAGCCATTTCAAATATGCACACACAACAGGAGCCAAAAAGGGACCCTCGAAAGCCCCCCTGGGTTTTGGGATAGAATAGAAGCTGCGGGATAAACTGATGCGAATGGTAGGAGCCATCAAAGAGGAGAAGAAGGGAACCCCACTAAAAACTGAGGGGGAAAAACCCCCAATTTTTCCCATCAAATTGCCAGCGAGGCTACAAAGGGGGAATAGGAAGGGGAAAATAAAAGATCGGGAAAAAGATCGCTTCATTAAGCGGTAGAACAACCAGTGAAGTCAGTGCAGTGGAGAAGAGAACTGATAGATCGATGCCCAAAAGGAGTAAGTACGAGGGGTCAAATGGTGGGGGTACCCTATTTTTTAAAAAATGGAGGGGTGAGAGGGGGGAAAACCCCCAACTGAAGCCACGTGAGTCACAATGAACCCCACCCCAGAGGAAAGGTGGGCATTAAAACACCAATAACAGAAGGGGGTGGGGAAAAAAGAAAACAAAAAGGCAAATCGGGGAAAAAAAGCTCAGAAGGAGAGAGAATAAAAAAACATATTTAAACCCCTTATTTAAGGGATACGGGGGGCCCAAAGTAAAACAGCAGGAGGGCAAATAGTTACAGTAGGAATATCATTTCATAGAAAAGGGCCCCTTTATTAAAGTCCCTCTGAAAGGACGAAAAATACAATAAATTATAGCCGAGATTTGGAAAACAGCCGTGTAATTGGTTCTTTTAAGCAAGCACCAAAGGGGAAAAAACCCGGAAAGCAACACAGCTTTCCCCATTACCCCTCGGGCCCCGGGAAATTTCCCTGTAAATAGGGGCCCTGATTGGGATGAAGAAAATATCAGGAATCTGTAGGGAAAGGCACCACGGGCTAGAGGGGGTTTGAAAATCAACTTGGTGGGATTGGAAAGAGTTTTAATAGCAAGGAAGACGTTGCAAGAAGGGGTTGTAAGATGGGGGAAGGAAAGAAGGGAAAAGGAAGGAACAGTGCCATTGAAGGTTTTTCTCTGCAATATATTTTGAAAGGGGTTTAAATGTTTCTGAATTCAAAAATTATGGAGACCAATTTGGGGATAGAAGGAGGAGGTGAGTAAAGATTGGGGCATAATGGACTTACCAAAATAGGGGGGGGAAAGGGGTAAGGGGCTGGAGATGAATTAGGGGGGGAGAGAGCAAAACCCGGGGGGTGGGAAAAGAGGAGAAACTGGGGGGGGACGGGGGTGGAAGGCTAGTACGAGGGAGGGTGAATCTCCACACTGGTAAAAACCCAAAAAGGGGAAAATAGGGACAAGACTGGAAAGGTAAATGTGGAGGGGGAAGAAGGGAGGGGAAGGGGGAAAGAAGAGTTGACAATTGGATTTTTTGGACTTCTGAGTAGAGGGGGGTTGTATTAGGTTCGTACAGTCTTGTCATACTGGGGGTTGTAGGAAAGGGCCAAAATTTAGAACAACGAGTTTAGTGGGGACGTCAGAGCCAAGGACAGCAAAAGGATAATGCCATAGTGGCTAGGGGGGTAAAAACAGAGAGGCTGCAAAGAAAGGGGCCCCCAAAATGGGATTTTGGAAACACAGAATAAGAAACACGGGGTATCTCCCTTGGAGGCGTAATGTAACTCCATAAAAATAAGGGAAACCTTTTGCCTCAGGAAAACGGATTCACTTCATTTAAGTAGACCTGGGAACGGGGGGAGTACGAAGGGGGAGCTTCATTTCAATAAGGGAAGAGGAGGTTTTACTGCAAATGTTTAGAATGGGCGTTCGCACCACAACGGGGTTTTTGGGCCCTAATCTGCAAAATTTCGCTGGGGGACCCCAAAAACCCCGCAATTTCACATTGTTGCGGGGGAGGGACACCCTTTTAATTGTAACAATTCCCCGACATATACAAGGGCGGGATTCTCGGGGTGCAAAAGTTAAACGGCCACATTGCAAGGGTAAATCCCCCCCCCGGCAGGAAGGACAAATGTCTACTTTGAGGATTGGGGGGAAACCCGGGGTTTCCCGCTGTTCAAAAAAAGTCATTGCCACATGACGGAAATTCGTTGGGCTTAGATGGGGGAAATGACAGTAACCACTACAAGAATTGAGAGAAAATTTTTTTTAAATGAAGGGTATATCGATATTCAAAAGGGGAAAAAAATATACTTGGGGACATTTTTTGGGCATGACTGCCCGTACCGCTCTTGAGAGCATGAAATAAATATTTCCTGCCAACGACCAGGAGCGCTTTTGCCAAAACTAGGTCAAAAAAGGCAAAAAAGAATCTCTTTAAAATAAAGAATTTTGTCCAAGTGTGGGCCGAAACGAGCGTGGGGAGGGAGTGCTTTTACGTTCGGAGGGGGGTAAAAAAGTTTTGGAATTACTTGGCTTTAAGTGGACCGGAGGGCCCCCTGAATGGGTGGCTTTAAAATGAACCAGGGCCGGGGAATGTGGGGCGGGTTCAAAAATCAAACCTTGAAAAAAGGCCGGGAACTGGGGGAAAAAACAGACCCCAAAGAAGGATCAGGAGGTCCAAGGTGGCAAACACGGCAGGGTCAGAATGGGGTGCGACAAAAGGGCCCCGGGGGGGGGGAGTGGGGTTTATGGGCTAGGCTGCCTGGTTAGGTTACTCCTTTGCTTTTTTTTTTTAAGAAAAAAAAAAAAGGAAAGAAAAAAAAAAAAAAAAAAGAATAAAAAAAAAGGGGGGAGCGGGGAGGAATATTCCCCGAGAATGAAACCAAAACTCCCTCCCCCCCAGAGGACCTCAACACCGCTATACGCAAGCGCATGGGAAACCCTCCATACCCCCCTTCATGCCAAAACCAGGGAAACTGGGGTAGCAAACCCCACATCGCCACTACCCGGGGACAAAAAAGAGGGGGCCCATATCCGCCACAAGCAACCTCCTTTGGCCACCCCCCCCGGAATCCGTAAAGGGGGCTTCCAAGATACCCCTCGCCCGAAAGAAAAACCCAAACAATCCGGGGTACCGGGGAGGGATCGGGGCATCCCAGGGAATCCAGATTCCAAAGGCAAACTACCCACACCAAGAACCCAAAAAATGGGAGACCCCCGGGTCCTTCCCCCACCTAGGGAAATGCGCCCTGTGGGAGAAATCCCAAAAGGGCCAAAAAGAGGAAGGCAAAAGGGAGGGTGAGGAGGAGAGGAGGAATGGAAAAAGGGGATGGGGAGGATGGGATAGGGGAGGGGAGAATGGGGGGTAATTAGGTTCGGTCTGAGGAAGAAGACCGACAGGGCTAATTCCTCAGACCAAGAGCCTCTTCACCACGCCAAGGAGCCCCCCTTGAAGAGGTGTGGTTATAGGAGAGTGGGTGCAGGAGGAATGAGGAGTGATTGGTGGAATGATGAAGTAAAGGGTGTGATAAAAGAGAAAAAGTTAGCTTATGAGAGGTTTTTACAAAGCAGAAGTGTTAATACCATCTTTTAGGGGTGAAGAACAGGATGTGTGTGGGGGGAGGTGCATGAGGCATTACATAGAATGAAAGGGAGTAAAGCAGCTGGAACTGATGGGATCATGACAGAAGTGTTAAAAGCAAGAAGGGATATAGTGTTGGAGTGGTTGGTATTTTTCTTTAATAAATGTATGAAAGAAGGGAAGGTACCTAGGGATTGGCAGAGAGCATGTATAGTGCCTTTATATAAAGGGAAAGAGGACAAAAGAGACTAAAAATTATAAAGGAATAAGTTTACTTTGTATACCAGGAAAAGTGTATGGTAGGGTTATAATTGAAAGAATTAGAGGCAAGACAGAATGTAGGAAGGTGGTTTTAGAGTGGGTAGGGTTGTGTAGATCATGTGTTTACATTGAGGCATGTATGTGAACAGTATTTAGATAAAGGTAGGGAAGTTTTTATTGCATTTATGGATTTAGAAAAGGCACATGAGAGTGGATAGGGGAACAATGTGGCAGATGCTGCAAGTATATGGAATAGGTGGTAAGTTACTAAATGCTGTAAAGAGTTTTTATGAGGATAGTGAGGCTCAGGTTAGGGTGTGTAGAGGAGAGGGAGACTACTTCCCAGTAAAAGTAGGTCTTAGACAGGGATGTGTAATGTCACCATGGTTGTTTAATATATTTATAGATGGGGTTGTAAAAGAAGTAAATGCTAGGGTGTTTGAGAGAGGGGTGGGATTAAATTATGGGGAATCACATACAAAATGGGAATTGACACAGTTGCTTTTTGCTGATGATACTGTGCTCATGGGAGAGAGTAAAGAAAAATTGCAAAGGTTAGTGGACGAGTTTGGGTGTGTGTGTGTGTGTGTGTGTAAAGGTAGACAGTTGAAAGTGAACATAGAAAAGAGTAAGGTGATGAGGGTATCAAATGATTTAAAGAAAAACTGGATATCAAATTGGGGAGGAGGAGTATGGAAGAAGTGAATGTTTTCAGATACCTGGGAGTTGACGTGTCGGCAGATGGATTTATGAAGGATGAGGGTAATGATAGAATTGATGAGGGAAGAAAGGCGAGTGGTGCATTGAGGTATATGTGGAGTCAAAAAACGTTATCTATGGAGGCAAAGAAGGGAATGTATGAAAGTATAGTAGTACCAACACACATGGGTGAGAAGCTTGGGTTGTGAATGCAGCAGCGAGGAGGCAGTGGAGATGTCCTGTTTAAGGGCAATGTGTGGTGTAAATATTATGCAGAAAATTCGGAATGTTGAAATTAGAAGGTGTGGAGTTAATAAAAGTATTAGTCAGAGGGCTGAAGAGGGTTTGTTGAGGTGGTTTGGTCATTTAGAAAGAATGGATCAAAGTAGAATGACATGGAGAGCGTATAAATCTGTAGGGGAAGAAAGGCGGGGTAGGGGTCGTCCTGCGAAAAGGTTGAGGAAGGGGGGTAAAGGAGGTTTTGTGGACGAGGGGCTTGGACTTCCACCAAGCGTGTGTGTGTGTGTTGGATAGAAGTGAATGGAGACGAACGGTATTTGGGACCTGGCGATCTGTTGGAGTGTGAGCAGGGTAATATTTAGTGAAGGGATTCAGGGAAACCGGTTATTTTTATATTTATATAGCCAGACTTGAGTCCTGGAAATGGGAAGTACAATATTAGCAGTTTGGAGCGATATGTTTGTGCATCTTTATAGGTACAGTGGTCCCCCGCTTTTCGTAGTTCCCGGCAATCGTGAATTTTGCCAATCATGGGGGTATTTTCGTATAAACGTGGACTCGCTTTTCATAGGTTGACTCACGAGTCGTAGTTCGTCCGGGACACGTACCCACGGCATGAGCCGGGGCAGCAGCCAGTCTGGCATTGTTTACCAGTGAGCGAAGGTCCCCTCACGTGCTCCAGAGAAATATTTCATAATATTCCATTTATTTTAGTGCTTGCAAGTACTAAATAAGCTACCATGGCTCCAAAGAAAGCTCCTAGTGCAAGCCTGTGGTAAAGAAGGTGAGAAATACGATTGAATTTGAGAAACCATCATTTGAACAATATGAAAGTGTACAAGTTGGTGGCCGAACGTCCAGATGCATAAGAAAGCCTACACAACCTTATGTTCCATATGGCCAAGAATAAGGAAATAAAGGATGCTGTTGTTGCAAAGGTAGTAACTATGCTGACAACAATAGATTCACCAGTACTGAAGAGGTTGAGAAGTTATTATTGGTGTGGATAAATGAGAAACATTACAGGAGGATACACTTATTGATCGATTATTTTTTGTGAAAAGGCTTAGGTAGTTCATGAAGATTTGTATAAAAGAAATTGCTGCAAATAGTGGTGGAAGTAGTGAATTTAAGGCCAGCAAAGGCTGGTTGAGAGATTTAAGACATACTGGCATACACAGTGTGGTAAGGTCATGGTGAGGCTGCGAGTTCGGACCACAAGGCGGCTGAAAATAGTTGCATCTGAATACCGAGGAGTACATAGAGGCTGAAGGACTGAAACCTGAACAAGTGTTCATGTTTGTGACGAAACACACTCTTTTGGAAAGAAAGCCAAAGAGGACCTTCATTAACAATAGGAAAAAGGCAATGCCCAGGATACCAAGCCTATGAAAGACAGCTGACGCTAATGTTCTGGTGCTAATGGTAAGTGGGGATTTCCCAAAGTGAAGCCATTACTAGTGTACCATTTCTGAAAATCGCAATGCGTTCAGGAAAAACAATGTCTATGAAGAGTAAATTGTGCGTGTTATGGAAATCTAATAGCAAGCATGGGTTCACCAGGGAAATTTTCGTCCGAGTGGTTCAAGAAGTGTTTGCCCCAGTGAGAAGGAGTATCTCCCCTGGAAAAGAAATATTGGATCACAAGTGCCTGCTAGTAATGGACAATGCACCTGCTCATCCTCCAACACACACTTGGATGACCTAATTTTCCGAGGAGTTTGGGTTCATCACAGTAAAGTTCTTGCCCTCGAATACCACTCCTCTCCTCAACCCATGGAACCAGCAGGTTATTGCAAACTTTAAAAAACTCTACACAAAAGCAATGTTTCACAGGGCTTGACTGACCACAGACACTCGCTTACCCGCAAAGGGAATTTTGGAAGACACTTCACATCCCACCACTGCATAAACCTTATAGGTATGGCTTGGGAGGGAGTGACTACCAGGACTTCGAACTCTGCCTGGAGAAAATTGTGGCCAGATTGTGTCGACTAGAGGGATTTTGAAGGATTTGGGACTGACCCTAATGAGCCTATGTCTGTTGTAAAATCAATTGTGGCACTGGGGAGTTCCATGGGGTTGGATGTGAGTTTGGAGGATGTGGAAGAATTGGTGGAAGACCACAATGAAGAGCTCACCACTGAGGAGCTGCAAGAGCTTCAGCAGGAAGAGCAACACATCGCAGCTCAGAATCTTGCTGCAGAGGAGGAAGCAAGAAAGATGGAAGGTGCCTTCTTCAGAAATTAAAGAGATTTTTACTATGTGGGGTAAGATGGAAAGCTTTATGGAGAAACATCACCCAAACAAGGTTGTTGCAAGCCAGGTTGGCAACATGTACAGTGACAAAGTCTTGGGCCATTTTAGGGAAGTTAAAGAGATGCCAGAAACAGACCTCTCTCCACAGTTATTTTGTGAGACAGGACTCCAGTGACTCAAGGTGGTCCTAGTGGCATTAAGAAACAGAGAAGAGAAGCAACCCCAGAAAAGCAAATGTTACCTGAGGTGATGATGGAAGGGGATTCCCCTTCCAAACTATAAACAATCCACTCTCTCTCCTCCTCCAGTCTCCCATACACTGTTATGTTTCATTCATCATTTCCCATTGTATTGTTTATGTACTACATGTATATTTCATGTTAAAATTTTTTTGTTTTAATACTTCTGGGTGTCAGGCACGGATTAATTGTATTTACATTATTTCTTATGGGGAAAATTGATTCGTAAATCATAAATTTTTTTTATAGTAACAGCTCCAGGAACGGATTAATTACGAAAAACGAGGGACCACTGTACATGCTTCTAAGCTGTTGTGTTCTGAGCACCTCTGCAAAAACAGTGATTATGTGTGAGTGAGATGAAAGTGTTGAATGATGATGAAAGTATTTTCTTTTTGGGGATTTTTTCTTTTTTGGGTCACCCTGCCTCGGTGGGAGATGGCCGACTTGTTTATATATATAAAAAAAAAATGACAGTGGATAGGGGAGCAATATGGCAGATGTTGCAAATGAATGGAATAGGTAGCAAGTTACTAAATGCTGTAGAGAGTTTTTATGAGGATAGTGAGGCTCACGTTAGGGTGTGTAGGAGGGAGATTACTTCCCAGTAAAAGTAGTTTTAGACGGATGTGTAATATCACCATGGTTGTTTAACATATTTATAGATGGAATTGTAAAAGAAGTAAATGTTAGGGTGTTGGGGAGAGGGATGGGATTAAATTATGGAGAATCGAATACAAAATGGGAGTTGACATAGTTACTTTTTGCTGATGATACTGTGCTTTTGAGGGATTCTAAAGAAAAGTTGCAATGGTTAGTGGACGAGTTTGGGAGGGTGTGTAAAGGTAGAAAGTTAAAAGTGATGGTTGACACAAACACACTACCATTATAGTAGGCTCACTTAATGACTAATTTGTTTACTGGTGTGGTCTTAGAAACGGAACTCTATCGTTAAGCAAGAGGCTGTATTTGAAAATCTGTAAATCCATTGGATCATGCATCATTTTATTTAGGAAGGTAGGGGGTATGCCTTGTACATAGGGGTCAAACACTGCCTGAGGCAGATTTAATCCAGGTAAGGATAGTAGTTAATTCCCTTAATCAAAACCATCACTAGCATCAAGGCACATTCCTTGAAGGGTTGGCAGATACAAAAGTATTGAAAGTTTCAAGCAGAAATGAAAAAAATCATTTCAAGTCCTTGCAAAATTTTATTTTAATCATGGTAAGCACTAATCCTGTATGGTTTACATAGTGCAAGAGAAACTGGGAATTATTCAGATTCAAGCCATGGAAGATGTTACACCAAGCAAATGCCACATAGGACCTAGTATTTTAGGAATTATTATAATCAAAGGGGAATAAAAAGCCACAATACCGTAACTGGAACAAAAAACAAATAACCCGCACATAGGAGAGAGGAGCTAACGACTGTTTCAGTCTGACTTGGACCATTTACTTTGTAAATGGTCCAAGTTCTGTAAATGATCCAAGTCAATCGGAAAATGTCGTCATAAGCCTCTCCCCTCCCATGTGCGGGTCATTTGTATAATAAAGGGGAAGCACTGTACCAATAGGATTCCAATAACACCTGAAAAATGGGAGGCATTAGGGCACACTGCACGGAGAGATTTATTGGGATCTTAGAATATCATCATATTACAACTTTTGTATAAAAAGTCATTCTCAAAATTTAAAAAAAGATGAGGTCAACTTCAGAAGCTGGATTGATATTATTCACAGGAATGAGCTAAACCTGTATAGGTAATACAACACTATTTCACTATGCAATAAACTTCCAAAAAGTTTGCATTTCAAAGGATAAAGGAAAAATTTAAATACTGTACTCCATAAAACATTTTCTTAGGCTGTCACTCTGAAGTTCAACATGCCCACAAACCTGGAAAAAAAGAAGGGTTGGAATTAATGTATGTACCTGCCCAGAACACAAATTTGTCTTAAAAATATTTTTGTAACATGCTGGCCATCTTTCACCGAGGCAGGGTGACCCCAAAAAAAAAAAAAACTTACACCGTCATTCACACTATTACTGTTTTGCAAGAGGCACTCAGATATATCTGAAAGTTTAGATGTCACTAAACGGCAAATATCCCAAACCACCCTCCATTAGAGTGCAGGCACTGTACTTCCCACCTCCATGACTCAAGTCCTGGAGGTGACTGTTGAGGTGGTTTGGTCATTTACAAAGGGTGGAGGAAAACAGGATGACTTAGAGGGTGTATAAATCTGTAGGAGGGAAGGCAGGGTAGGGTTCATCCAAGGAAAGGATCGAGGGGTAAAGGTGGTTTTTTGTGTAGGGGTTTTGGACATACAGCAGGCATGTGTGAGCATATTAGGAGTGGTGAAGAGGCTCTTGGTCTGAGGAATTAGCCCTGTCGGTCTTCTTCCTCAGACCGAACCTAATTACCCCCCATTCTCCCCTCCCCTATCCCATCCTCCCCTTTTTCCATTCCTCCTCCTCCTCCTCACCCCTCCCTTTTGCCCTTCCTCTTTTTGGCCTTTGGGATTTCTCCCACAGGTGCGCTAGTTCCTAGGTAGGGGAAAGGACACCGGGGTCCATCCCATTCCATTGAGGTTCTTGGCGGTGGCGTACTTTGCCGTGGAATCTGGATTGCCTGGGGATGTCCCGATCCCTCTCCGGTATCCCGGAGTAGCTTTGGGTGTCTTTCGGGCGACGGGTGTATCTCTGGAAGCCACCTTTCGGATTCCGGGGGTGGTGGCCGAAGGAGGTATGCTTTGTGGTGGATATCCGGCCGCCCTCTCTTGTCCACCGAGGTAGCTCGGCAGATGTGAGGTTGCTATCCCGGATTCCTGGTTTACTGGCATGAAGGGTAGGGTATGGCACGGGTTCCATGCTGCATCTGCACTACTAGCGGTGCTGAAGTCCTCTTGGGCGCAGAGGGAGATTTCCGGCCCTTTCATTCCTCCCCTCTCCCCCCTTTTTTCATTCTTTTTTTTATTTTTATTTTCTTTTCTTCTTTCTTCTTTTTTCTTAAAAACAAAAAGCAAAGGAGTAACCTAATCATGGCAGCCCTAGTCCATGAACCCACTACCCCTGGCCCCTTCTTGATACCGCACCCCATTCTGACCCTGCCTTGTGTTTAGACCACTCTTCGGACACTCCTGATGCCCCTGTACCTCTTTCTGGTGCTGTTTCCTCACCCGCTTCAGGTACCGGGGCTTCGACTGACTCCTTCGATTTGTCTGAACTCCGCTCTCCTTTGACTATGCTTCCGGCTTCTCCCTCTACGGTACGGCAATTTTCGAATTGCCCGCCCATTTCACGCCGGACCAACTCCAGTCCTACTCCTAAACGCCAACGTCAATCTCCTGATGATGCTCCTTCGTTACCTTCCCATTCTACTCGGAAAAGACCGACACGTCAAGCACTCCCTCTCCACGCTCAGTTTCGGACCACACAATGGACTAAATTCTTTACTTTAAGACCGACTTCTTCTTCTGCCTACCTTTATGACCATAGTATTGGCAAAGCGCTCCTGCGTCAAGTTGGTAGAGATATTTCATGCTCTCAAGAGCGGTATGCGCATCGTCAGTCCAGAATGCTACCCAAGCTCATGATCTCTCTCCTTTCGAATATCGATACTACTCCTATCACTATTGAAACACATCTTTCTCTCAATTCTTGTAGTGGTACTGTCATTCTGCCCCATACCATAGTCCAACAGAATTTCCAGTCATGTGGCAATGACATTTTTGAACAGCTGGAACTCCAGGATCTCCCAATCCTCAAAGTAGACACTTATGTCCTTCCTGCCCGGGGGCGGAGACGTTACCCTTGCCATGTGGCTCGTTTAACTTTTGACAGCCGAGAACTCCCGTCCTCTGTATATGTTGCGGGACATCGGTTACAAGTTCGAAAGGCGATACCTACACCGCAACAATGTAGAAATTGCTGGCGTTTTGGTCACCCAGCAAAATATTGCAGATCTATGGCCGAATGCCCAGTCTGTGGTGCCGACGACCATTTTAATACATCTTGCTGTCAACCTCCATCTTGCCTTAATTGTAATGAAGCTCACCCTTCGTACTCCCGCCGTTGCCAGGTCTACTTAAATGAACGTGAAATCCGTTGCCTCAAAGAGGCAGAAGGTCTCCATTATGCTATGGCAGTTGCTCATCTCCGCCTCCAAGGGAGACTACCCCGTGTTTCTTATTCTCGTGTTTCCAAACATCCCCCCACTTCTGGGGTCCCATCTTCTGCAGCCTCCTCTGTTGTTACCCCTCCCATAGCCACTACGGCATCTAATCCTTTTGCTGTCCTTGGCTCTGACGTCCCGACTACAACTCAGTCTGTTCTCACATCTTCGCGTCCTTCCTCACAAGCCTCAGTATCGACAAGACCTTGTACGACACCTACTACCAATCGCCCCTCTACTCAGAAGTCCAAAAAATCCACATTGCTCAAATCTTCTTTGCCCCTTCCTTCCCTTCTTCCACCTCCACACTTTACCTTTCCAGTCTCTGTACCTAGTTCTTCCCCTCTCTCTGGCTCTATTACAAGTGCGGAGATTCACCCTCCTCCCGTACTATGCCTTCCACCCCGTCCCCCCCAAGTTTCTCCCTCTTCTGCCACCTCCCAGGTTTCTGCCTCTTCTGTCCCCCCCCCCACACTTCATCTCCAGTCCCTTACACTCTTCCCTCCCCCTCTACTTTGGTACAGTCCATTACTGTCCCAATCTTGACTCACCCTCCTCCTTCTATCTCCAATATGGTCTCCCATACATCTTTGAATTCAGAAACACTTGAAGCCATTTCAGAATATATTGCAGAGACTAAACCTTCAATGGACACTGATTCACTTTCTGTTCCTTCTCTTCCCTCTCCTCATCTTCACAACCCCATTCTTCGCAACGCTCCGTTCCTTCGCTACTTGAACGTCTTCCAATGCCAACCACATGTTGACTTTTCTAACCCTCTAGTCCGTAGGTGCCTTACCTACAGATTCCGGTATTTTCTCATCGGAATCATGGCATATTTACAGTGGAATATCCGCGGCCTCAGGGGTAATCGGGTGAGCTTCAGATGTTGCTTTCCAGGTTTCCCCCTGTTGGTGCTTGCTTACAAGAACCAAAATTACACTCGGCTGTTTTCCAACCTATCTCAGGCTATAATTTATTGTATTCTTCGGATCCTTTCTCAGATGGGACCTTTAATGAAAGTGCCCTTCTACGCAATGATATTCCGTACTGTCAACTATTTGTCCATACCTCGCTGCATTACACTGCAGCCCGTATCCACTTGAATAAATGGTTTACAATATGTTCTTTATATCTCTCTCCTCGGGCATTTTCTATCCCAGACTTTGCCTTTCTTGTTTCATCCTTACCGCCACCACTTCTGTTACTTGGTGATTTTAATGCCCACCATTTCCTCTGGGGGGGTCTCATTGTGACTCACGTGGCATCCAGTTGGAGGCTTTTCTCGCTTCTTACCCCCTCCATGTTTTAAATACGGGTACTCCCACCCATTTTGATCCTCATACTCATACTCTCTCTTGCATCGATCTATCAGTCTGCTCTTCCTCCACTGCACTAGACTTAACCTGGTCTGTTCTACCAGACTTACATGACAGCGATCATTTTCCGATCATTCTTACTTCTCCTTCCTATTCACCACCTTTCCGTAGCCCTCGCTGGCAATTTGATCGGGCAAATTGGGATCTTTACTCACACCTCACTGTTTTAGTGAGGTTCCTTCTTCATCCTCCATTGATGAGCTCCTACACATCTTCTCGACGTCAGTTTATACCGCAGCTTCTCATTCTATACCCCAAACCTCAGGCAGGCATTCTCAAAAATGCATGCCTTGTGGTCTCCTGCTTGTGCTCGTGCAGTACGTTTGAAACGTGCTGCATGGGGCAGGTACCGGTACAATAGAACCGCTGAGAGACTTCTTGATTTTAAGCAGAAGCGTGTGATCGCTCGCCGTGTCATCCGTGAAGCTAAACGCACTTGTTGGCGAGACTATGTTTCCATCATCACCTCTGCTGCTTCTATGAGGGCAGTCTGGAAAAAAGTGAGGAAATTGAGTGGTAAATACTCTCCTGACCCGGCTCCTGTTCTACGGGTCGCTGGTGTTGATGTAGCAAATCCTCTCGACGTTGCCATTGAACTTGGCACACATCTGGTCCGTATTTCCCGAGGGCTCCATCTATGCCCCTCATTTCTTTCCTCAAAGTCTGCCAGAGAGTTAGTACCCTTGGACTTTTCTTCTCTCAGAGAAGAACAGTATAATGTGCCTTTTACACTTCAAGAACTGGAGGCAACGCTCTCAGCTTGCCGATCATCGGCATGCTACTACTCTCTCTTTACCTTCCCTTCTTGCTGATGGACCCTTCTTTAATCCTGACTCTCTCATTGACTTCTTGACGACTGATTTACTCCACAAACTCTGATGATACTTTTCGCACTCCCCTCAGCCCTTTCTAGTTCAGTCTCTTGCTGCCCTTTACCCTTTCACCATCCACTACCCCGCTGTTATCCATAACCTATTACTCATCCATCTCCCTTTTGCCACCTGATGCCCTCGCTTCCTTCCTGCCCTGCAGCGCTGTATAGTCCTTGTGGCTTAGCGCTTCTTTTTGATTATAATAATAATGGGACTTTACGAGCTGCTGGAGTGAGCAAGGCAATATTTTGCGAGGGAATTCTGGCAAACCAGTTACCTGGACTTGAATCCTGGAGGTGCTGTTTAAGATATTTGCTGTTTAGAGGGGCATGTAAACTGTTGTATCCATGCAGCTCTGGTATCTTAACATCTTATCTCAAGAGACTATTTCCCAAAATCCCAATGCAAATCTATATGAAAATATTGCACCCAAATACTTACTACAATTAAGTAGAACTATTAGAAAAGTCTTTTTGAAGCATGCCCTGCCCGCAAAACGTTGATCAGCTACACTAACTGTAATGGAAGAAAATAAAGGTATTAAATGCTGTCCTCAATGTGCCAACTTTTACTAGATAAAAATCTAACCGCTCAGCTCTCATAATCAATGCACATTTGGTATCCCATCCCAGTTTTAGATTGATCAAGGGACTCAGCAGCACAGAATAGTCTGAATTGAGTTATGACAAAAAAGGTCACCTTGCTCATCACACTTAACTAAGCTGGACACAAGATCCTTCCAACCAAGACTGGGAATCATCTCAACCTGTTAAAATTTTAACAGCTTTCCTTGACTTACTCCTAGCCAGGTATCAGATTTCTGGTGTTTTGCTCCTCCTCTCGAAGGTTGCCCGTCTAGAGCATATCTGTCCCTTCTCTCAGACCTTCCCAGGGGTGACAGCAATGTCTGTTGTCCCCTAGAGCAAGCTTGTGCTGCATCATCACCAAAGATCACCATAAACTAGGCTAACCTTAGCAATAGTTTCTGTCATCATAGCTTTTATTTTCCCTAATAATTTGGGAGGTGATTAATGGAAACTCAATTATCTGCACTTGCCTTATGTACCAATATAACTTGTCAAATCCTGGCTGTGTTCAGTCCTTATACTGGATCACCTTACAGTGTCTGTAACCTTCTTGAAAAGCAGTTAAGTGCGATGGCAACCTTTTTTTCTGGTGATCCTGTTTTAGGAAATAAAAATTATCATTTACAACATAATTGGCTTAATTTACTCCTATGTAATATTTAAAATATTGATTTTTTTGCAATTTTCTGGGATTTTCTCAATTTCCAGTAATTCTTGTAACCCAAGAGACCCATATAATACATAGTAAAGATATGGCCACCCATTGCATACTATACAATATCACACTAACAGCATTATCAGTACATATACAAAACATACAAAAATATATAAGTTCATATGTTTCATGTTACTACTGTTCCCACATTATCCATATATACAGTCACTGGTCATGTTCTCTTCATAAAGAGCATCTCTGAGCTTAACTAGGTGCCTTGTGCATGCTCAGAATTAACATATCTTCTGAGCCCATTTCTTGTCTATGGTAGGAAGTGTATTATTTGTCTGATGACAGACAAAATTGACATATGGTGATCTCTTGCTTGTCCTGACCTCTTGTATTGTATGCATTGAGCATTGGAATGTCCACTCGACATAAGTTTCATGTACCACTTTGACTCTTGCAGACAATTGGCAAACTCAATCAGCACATCACATTTGTCCACTAAATGCATACTAATTGTGTAATTCATGACAGCAGCAGGTCTCAAATTGGATTCGTTAGTCTCTACTGACCTTTCCTGTGTCTTTCATTTCATGCTGGTAAATTGATGTCACTGGTATAAAACACCTGCCACTCACTGTTACTCATGTCTGCTTTAAACCTGAGTACATTTGCATCCCCCCCCCCACACACACACTGTACCCAAGTCATGTACACACACAGGAAATCACCAATTACTGGGCTTGTGTAATATCTGTGAATGTATGCATGCCCCTTACAAAGATATATACAGTGGAACCTCGGTACTCTAATTTGTTTCAAAAGGCTGTTCAAATACTGAACAATTTCCAAACCAAATTTTTTTTTTTTTGTTGGCTGTTATCACTATTCTTCTTAGGCTCCATGGTGACTTATTTAAACAAATAAAAAAACACCAAAAAATGCAAAAACACTAAATAGTTCACAGCGAAGTTCTGGCAAGTTGTGTTTGTTTGGTCGAGTGCCAAGCAGACGGTCAACTACCGAGTGATTTTTTTTTACCTAACAAAGCGTTCAAATAAATATTTCGAGTACGTAAGAACATAAAAAGAAGGAACATTGCAGCAGGCCTATTGGCCCATGCGAGGCAGGTCAAATTCTCCCACCAGCTTAAGTCAATGCCTTAACCTAGTCATGTCAGTCACATTCACTTAAGGAGCATGGCACCTGACCTAGTAGCACAGGCTAGCCAGATCCAACTCACACCCACTCATGTATTTATCCAATCTATTATTAAAACTTGCATAACATCTTAACTTCTATGATGGTACTTAGGAGTTTGTTCCACTCATCCACAGCTCTATTACCAAACCAATGCTTTCTGATATCCTTCCTGAATCTGAATTTTTCCAACTTAAAACCATTGCTGCAAGTCCTGTTTATGCTAGATATTTTTGGCATGCTATTACAGTGGACCCCCGCATAGCGTAACTTTAACTACTGCAGAGGCTGGTCCGTCTATCGAATGTTCGCTATGCGAATTAATTTCCCCATAAGAATAATGAAATACAGTTATCCATGCAAGACACCCCAAAGTAGAAAAAAAATTTTTTATTACAAAAAATCGTTAATTTGTACACACAAATGAAAAAGGCATGCACATACATGACACTTACTTTATTGAAGATCGGTGATGATTGATGGATGGGAGAGAGAGGGTTTAGTGTTTAGAGGAATCCCCTTCATTACACTTGAGGAGGCAAGTCCTTTCGGGGTTACTTCCCTTCTTTTTAATGCCACTAGGACACTTCATATCTACTGACTTCTTCTGTCCTACGAGCACTGTACCTCCCGTCCTTTACGATTGGGCTAAATGGGCCATAACATTGGATCATTGAAATAGTCACAGCAGCCTTGCAACAGCTGTGGTCAGGTGATTTTCATCCATAAAGGTTTGCAGTTCAACCACTGTCAACATTTCCTTAATTTTGAAAGTAGCACAAGGATTCCACAACTGGCATAGCTTCTCAGGGTTAGCCCCAACCCTTTAAAATCTTTCTTTAATTTTTTCCTATAATTCCACCCTTTTTTCCACAGGGGTTTGGGACTAAAAACTTTCTTGGGGCCCTGGTCACTTATTTCAAAAACAGAACCGAAAACACGTAAAATGAAATATTCCCAGTGTATGCTTGAAAGTTACCCCCGGAGGGTAGCTGGTAAAAAATGGGGCAGGCGGCACATGGAGGCTGGCTGAGGGCCCCAAATTGGACGCGCTCGGACGAATTCGCTGAGGGGGTTTTTGTCTACTATGCGGGGCAAAATTTTAGCGTCAAAAGGTTCGCTATGGGAATGTTCCTATGCAAGGCGTTCGCTATGCGGGGTCCCGTACTCCCTTAATTCCCTTTTCCCCTTTTACACCTCAAAAATATCATCCCCAATTCTAGCCCAATCATATCATCCCAATTTTTGCCCAATATATCATCCTAATTCACGCCTTTCTAGAGTGCAGATTCAGGGTCCCCCAGTTTCCCATAGGGAAGTTTCTGATACACGGGGTAAAATGTCATCCTCCCCTTTGTATGCTTTCCTGTGCATTTTATTTGTGAATTTTGCCGTGTCGGGGATATATATGCAACGGCAAATTTGCCCACTGATATTTTAGGGCCATTATGTTGCCCCAGCAACCAAATCCTTTTTATTCACTAGTATGCCCTTTTTTTAATCGATTGAGCACAAGAAACTGCCTAATCATTATAACTACCAATAAGTTCATTATTTTATCAAATCAAAAAGAAGCGCACCTCCACAATGACTCTACAGCGCTGACAGGGCCAGGAACGGCAGCGAGGCATCATGTGCAAAATGGCCAGACGAGTAATAGGTTACGGAAACCAGCGGGTAGTGATGGTGAAAGGTAAAGAGCAGCAAGAGACTGAACTAGAAAGGTCTGAGGGGAGAGCAAAAAGTAACAGTAAGTGGGAGTAAATCAGTCCGTTGTCAAGAAGTCCAATGAGAAGTCAGGATTACATGAGGGTCCAATCAGCAAGAAGGGAAAGGCTAAAGAGAGAGCAGTAGAACGAAGATGACGGAGGTAAATTCTGCATGCTCATGATAGAGGGTGCAACCTAACAGAATGTGGCAAATCGATACTGGAACTTGACACTACTCACAGAGAAGGAACAGGGTTCCTCTCATGAGATCCCCATGAGTAATACGATTGGTGGCCAATGCGAAGGGCGGGAGAGAGTGGTCTCCCTAACCTCGGCACTGATGACAAGAAACGGCCAGTAACCTATGCTCGGTTAATAGAATGAAGTTGTTACCGGAGCAATAGTTTGACCAACTTTTAGCCGAACGGGTGCGAAGGTGGGTATCCTATTGCAGCAAAATAGTCCCGAAATGGAACACTTCGATAGGAAATTGGTAGTCATGTACTGCTGACCGCGCAGGTCAAGTGTCGCCTGTTCATTGCCCTGTAATGTTTCGACATGACCAGGGATCCGCAACAAAAACAATATCTCTTATGTTTGGTAGAGATACGCGTAGCCAAGTTGGATACGACGGAGAAACAGGTATAGATGTATCAAATTTTCGTATAACCTTAGAGCACTAAGGGAGTCTGAGACTTACGCACAAATGAAGACACGGCATAGATGCGCTATCGAATAAGTGCTGCAGAAAGGCATACAGTCAGCAGTAAAAATGCTAGCTGAAAGGTAGTAAATGCCCCTTCACGACTCTGTCCGTAAACACTGCTGCGAATCAGACGCCGTCTGAGACCTTATTGCCATCCTGTGTACACAGCGGTGGCAAGAGAAATGGAGTGGAAGTGATCAAGAACAAAGAGCGGGAAGCCACCGTAGTCATTGAGCTTTCGAGCAAGGGAGTGAAAAGAACAGACCCTAACAGCTGGAATCTTCCCCAGGGGGTAGGGAAAAGTGCATGCTACATGAACAAGATAAGGTGTTAACTGAAGGGCAGACGAGTGAATGGTAGGCGAACGAGAAAAGGGACGGTGAGCAAACCAGGGCCAACAAAATAAAGAATGTCTACTAATATCGTGACCATTCTATAAATCGCTGGGGATTGTGGTAGATATCGTCAGATCGTTACATAGCAGCACGGCAATGGGCATCAGCGGCGATCAGACAAGGATGGAACTTTCGCTCTTATAGAGGCTCTCAACAGGGGAATAGCGAAAAGCACCTAGGCACAAACGAATACCATTGTGATGGATAGAGTTAAGGCTAGAGAGAGTAGCAGGAGAGGCCGCGGAATAAATCAGGTCACCATAATGGTTGCCGAAAAACGAGTGCTGAATGTAGGCGAAGCAGAGTTCTCGACGATCAGCTCCCCAGAAAATGAGTCAAGGTTATTAAGAAGGTTCAGCCGGCAGTGACAAGTTGCGCCTTCAGAGAGGTATGTGAGGTTTTCCAGGATAACCAACAGTCAAAAGAGAAGGCCTAGATCTCTGACTATCACGTCGGGGATACGGAGCCATAGAGATACAAAGGATGATCGGAGATTACACGGCGCTAGAGTGAAAGTAATTTGGAGTACTTGAAAATTAAACCATGCGTGGATGCCCGAAGTGGAAACACGGTCGACCGCATGCTGGAGAGAAACTGCAATAAGATGACAGTCAGTGCCTGCACAAGCAATAGCGAAGTCATCAACATAGAGTGATGACCAAATATGGGTGGACAACAAGGCCAAATCAATTTAAGCAAGGAGAAAACTGTTTGTGCTTAGAACACATCCCTGAGGGACACCTTCAGCTTGGACGAAGTCCGGGGAAAGAACATTATTGACTCGAACACGGAAATGTCTGTCAGTTAAAAAGTTCTTAAGGAAGGATGGTAGATTGCTTCGGAGGCCTAAGGAATGGGCCTGGGCCAAAAATAAAGTAATCAGAAATTGATAATTTGGCCAATTTCACAAACTTCAAAATAAAGTGGAACCTCCACTTGCAAGCGCATCCACGTGCCAATTTTTTCCAAATACGAGCAGTCGATCAGTTAATTTTTTTGCTTCTATATGCGAGCAAAATTTCCATAAGTGACCGGGCCCCAAAGGAGGTTCCTTGATGCTGGTGATTGGTTCTTGCTTTTGATCTAGAGAATTGGATCTCATTTGTTTGTTGGGCTATCTTATTGAAACTTGGGCAATGCATGATGGAAAGATGCTTCTTAACGTACACCAAAAACGAAAGAAATCGGACCATAAATAATGGAGTTTACTTCCTAGCAATTAGTCGCCCCTTAGCGGTATTTTCATGTGATTTTTATGGTTGTATTCTCGTTTTTTTGGTCTCATTTGATAGAATGGAAGATATATTACAGACAGATATGATTATGAATGGTTTCATGACGAGAAGTACCCTGAAAATAAGCCCAAAGTATGAGAAATGTTCTATTTTTGCCGATGTTCAAGAGTAAAAAAAAGTGATGTCACCTCCATTCCAATATGCAGTAGTCTGCTTAACAGTAAATCTTCTATTTTTTGTG
Source organism: Cherax quadricarinatus (assembly GCF_026875155.1). NCBI lineage: Eukaryota > Metazoa > Arthropoda > Malacostraca > Decapoda > Parastacidae > Cherax > Cherax quadricarinatus. Next base: position 60,782,308 of record NC_069403.1, read on the forward strand.
TGAATAAAAACTCATTAGTATAATAATAATAATAATACTTACATGTATAATAATAATAATGTATTATATAATAATTATAATAGATGGCTTCAGAAGGCTGTCACTAGATGGCAATGTTTACCACAACAATGCTGGAGCGGTTATGGCCGCCTCCACTCATCACAACGACATTTTATTCATTCTAGAGAATGTATCAGGTTTCTATGTTATTTATATTGTTTATTATGCATATTTGATGAATTGTGATAGATAAATAAGGTGTAGAGTTGTTGATAGTGAAACATTCAAGGAGTATTTCATCCTGTCTCCAGATAAACTCTAGTTGGCGGCCGACGCTGCCACATACATAATGACATTTTATTAATTCTAGAGTATATATCAGGTTTATACGTTATTTATATTGTTTATGTCATATTAGATAAATTGTGCTAGAAAAAAAAAAAAAAATTAAAACCACAGAGTTGATATTAGGGAAATTATTGAAGTATTTTATGGTGCCCAGAATTCCACTGGAACGAATTAATTCCATTTTAATTAATGTAAATGAGGAAAATTGACTCTGCAAACGAGCAAATCCAGATGTGAGCAAGGTCACAGAATGGATTAAGCTCGTTAGTGGAGGTTCCACTGTATTAGTTTCAAAATAAGGTCCAGAATAAACAATGCAGGTATTCATGGCACTAAAATACCTTTCCTCTGTTCATTTTAGTTTATGTTTTCCAGGACTTACTGGAGGGGCTTCGGGTCTAATGCCCCTGCGGCCAGGTCTGAAACCAAGTCTCATGGTGATCATGTGATCAAACCCGGCTGTTACTACTGCTGCCATAAAGTAAACTGACGTACAAACCACAGCCTGCCTGATCAGGTATTGACTTTAGGTGCCTGTCCAACACCTTCTTGAAGACAGCCAAGGGTCTATTTGTAATCCCCCTTATATATGCTGGGAGGCAGTTGAACAGTCTAGGGCCCCTGATACTTATTGTGTTGTCTCTTAGTGTACTCATGGCTCCCCTGCTTCTCATCGAGGGAATGTTGCATCCCTGCCGAGTCTTTTGCTTTTGTATGGAGTGACTGTCGTGTGCAAGTTTGGTACTAATACCTCTAGGATTTTCCAAGTGTATATTATTATGCATCTTTCTCTCCTGCATTCCAGGGAATACAAAACCTGACTTCAAATGATCCAGTAATTTAAGTGCTTTATGGTACTTATAGCCACAAAAGTTCTCTGTACATTTTTCAGGTCAGCAATTTTACCTGCCTTGAAAGAGGCAGTCAAGTGTACAGCAGTATTCCAGCCTAGAGAGAACAAGCAATTTGAAGAGAATCACAGGCTTTGCATTCCTAGTTTTGAAGGTTCTAATCATCCATCCTATCATTATTCTAGCAGATGAGGTACACACACTTGTTGTGATCTTCGAAGGAATTCCATTTTGATATTTTATTCAGACCAAAAAATAAGATTTACTGTTATGCAATATTGTAATAATTGTATAAATAATATCAGCTCGTGCACAAACACGTATTAGACCCACTAGTTGACATGCATCCGACACTGTGATTTACTTACTCTTGAACTTGAGCAAACATCAAACATTTCTGCCACTTTGAGCTCAATTTCAAGCTATTTTCAGCCCTAAAACCAATCCAAATCATCTCTATTTTTGCAGTACATCTTCCATTCTATCAAACAACCAAGAAACCTCGAATACAACCATAAAAACCACACAAAAATACACAGCAAAGTCACTGTTTTAAACCAAAAACACGATCAAGGCTTTTTTTCTCTATGTACTGCATTGCTGCAGGGGATTTTATATGGTGCACACTTTACCCACAGAAGACCTCTATTCTCTACAACATTCCACCCAAATTTACCCCCGCAGACCGTCCCCCCCGCCTGACCCGCCCCTACGCTCACGGAAGCATATATAACCAGGCCGAGTTTCAACCGTAATACTACGCCATGGATTTATTTTCCAACAGTTGGCTGTCTCCCACAAAGGCAGGGTGACCCAAAAAGAAAGAAAATCCCAAAAAGAAAATACTTTCATCATCATTCAACACTTTCACCTCACACACACAATCACTTTTTTTGGCGAGGTTCCTCAAACAACAGTTAGAAGCATAGACGTATAAATATACACAACATATCCCTCTAAAGTGCTAATATCCCCGAACCCCTCCTTTAGAGTGCAGGCATTGTACTTCCCATTTCCAGGACTAGAGTCCGGCGATATAAAAGTAACAGGTTTCCCTGAATCCCTTCACTAAATATTATCCTGCTCACACTCCAACAGACCGTCAGGTCCCAAATGCCATTCGTCTCCATTCACTCCTATCAAACACGCTCATGCACGCCTGCTGGAGAAGAGCCGAAGCCATCTCCGCCCACAAAACCTCCCTTACCCCTTCCTTCCAACCTTTTCGAGGATGACCATTACCCTGCCTTCCTTCTCCTACAGACCAAACCACCTAAACAAACCCTCTTCAGCCCTCTGACTAATACTTTTATTAACTCCTCACCTTCTCCTAATTTCCCCCACTCAAATTTCCCTGCATAATATTTACACCACACATTGGCCCTTAGACGGACACTCCACTGCCTCCAACCTCCTCCTCTCTGCTGCATATCACACTCAAGCTTCACACCCATAAAGTGTTTGGAACTACTATACTTTCATACATCCCATTCCCTTCTTTTGACCTTCCATAATAACGTTTTTTAGACATCCACAAATACCTCAATGCACCATTCACCTTTTTTCCCCCCTCGTCATTTCTATATTAACCTCATCCTTCATAAATCCCATCTGCTGTACATGTCACTCCTCCAGTATCTGAAAAACAATCACTTCTTCCTATTCCTCCTACCCAATTGATATCCAAATTTTTACTTATCTAAATCATTGATTACCCCTTCATCACCTTACTCTTTTCTATGTTCACTTTCAACTTTCCCTAACTTACTCACACTCCCAAAACTCATCCACTAACCTTTGCAATTTCTTAGAATCTCCCCATAAGCACAGTATCAGCAAAAAGTAACTGTCCAATTCCCATTTGTATTTTTCTATCCCCATAATTAATCCCACCCCTCTCCCAAACCACCCTAGCAATTTATTTCTTTTAACAACCCATCTATAAATATATTAAACAACCATGGTGACATTACACATCCTAAGACCTACTTTTACCGGGACGTAGTCCTCCCTCGCTTCACACCCCCATATAACAAGGCGCCGACTAAAAGTGTAAATTTTTTTTGACGTCACATCCGAGAGAAATAACCTAAAATATATCTTTCAATGTTCTGCTCCTATTTACACAAAATCCGACAGCAGTCCCATTTTTCACAATCGACACAATACAAGCAGCTTGACACCAAAGAATTTTCGCTTGCTTGGCATATACAATACAGTAGGACTGGCCATAACCATGGTATCCAGTGTCCTGGATTTCAGTTATCCGAGTTTACCCTGGCCCCGAAAAATAAGGCCCCTAATTTTGCTAATAATGACAACCGAAGTAAAAAACTACTGATGGTGACAATTCTTTTTTCAAAAGCCATGATAAGTCATAGTGCTTCCAGCATGAAAAAGTGCTTAAGTCCTCAACCTACTGTCACATTTATCATTAAACGATCAGAGGTATGTGTGTATGCGATAGGTATTGGAACTGTTCCCCCACGGATATGGGGGTCCTATTGTTATTACTTAATGAAATACTTGTGAAAAGGGCAAAGACTCATTCGACGACAAGTGATCATGAAGATATAAAAATATGCACTGAACTTTTCTTCTGCTACCTAAAACATCCTCCCCTGATCTTGTACAACAGGTCTTTTTTTTATCATAAAAGATCCGCTTTCCCAAACACCACACACACACCCACCACACACAACACCACACACACACACACACAACACACTTTGTTTGAGAGAATTAAGGAAGCTAGTAATGAAGTCCAAAAAAATTCAATTCCTCTATGACATTTTTTTCATCTTCAAGTAGTATTAGAACTAAATTATTAGAACTAACAGTATATACTAACCTGCACATATTCACCGAGATGTTCATCTCCCGACTGGATAAACACATTTCCTGATGGGTAAAGCAAAAATCCATAAATAAAATAATATTCCTTGACTAGCAAGAATAATAAGTGTATATATACCTCATTGGTGAGCTTAAAGAAAATATGAATTTTTCATACTGCAATAGTTATAAATCATCATAAGGTGCTAATTCTTTTTTTTTTTTTCATTTTGTTAATAGGACGGCAGCATAATGGTCCAGACATATGATAATACAAATACATACCTGAAAACAAGTAACTTGACCTTCCATAAATTTATTGAGATAACTGCAATTAAACAATGTAAAAACTATTTCATGTATTTATTGTAAATTCTCACAAATTTTAGATGCAAGAAAATCCATATCTGGAAACAATGAAAAGTCCATTAATCCAGAATTATTTCATTATGGGCAGCTGGTAGGATTGATTTTTCAGTGCCCATAACACCTTGCCCTTCCAGAATACAAGTGGAACCCTGGTACAAGACTTCACAAACCGTAAATGACCATATAGCTGCCAAATCGGATTTCGGCTGCATTATTTGGCCAAAATTACGTCCTGGATTTCAGCTGGCAACTTGGAAATCAGCTATATAGGACGCATCCTCCCGCCGCCACTTATCCTCCGTTTTTTGTAAGTCGTCTGGCTCTCTAGGTGAGTGAGCAACATTCCACGCATTCAAACATTTCATTATAAATCCATTGTTTTTTTGTGGTTGTTTATTGAGTGCAACTGCAATAATAAGCCACCATGGGCCCAAATAAAGTTCCTAGTGAAAGCCCTTTGGTAAAGAAAGTAGAGACATAATGAAGAATTCAGTGACAAAACCTTGTCCCCCTTCAGGCAAATCTTAAGAGACCAGAAATAGACCTCTCTGGACAGGTTTTTTTTTTTTTGTGCGACAGGGGTGCAGCGACTCAAGCTGGTCCTAGTGCCAGTAAAAAACAAAGAAGGGAAGTAATTCCAGAGAGAGCTTTGATATCTTAAGTACTTATGGAGGGGGATTCCCCTTCCAAACAATAACCCAAACTCCCTTTCCCCTCTTTGCCTTCAATAAAGGTATGTAATGTTCATTTACCATTAAAATTTATGCTTTATATATTTCTCATTGTTTTGTATGTAAAACTATAGTCATCTTTAAACCCCTTTCAGGTCGAGAGGACCTCTCCTAAAACTCGATCTCAGGGTCGAAAATTTTTCTTGGAAAAAACAATTTTTTTTACTATGAAATGATACAGATTTTTTTTTTCCAAATCATAATGACACCAAAAGTATGAACTTGATGCAAAACTTATGGAATTAATGCTCTCGCGAAGTTAGCGGTCTCGACGATGTTTACGCATCGGCGACCGTCGACCACTTTGGAGCCCTATAATTCGGCCACTTCGAATGTACAATTCGACAAAAAACATACATGTTCACTAAAACTCCATTTTTTCTATCAAAATGATTACAAGAATCACCCATTTACCGATTTCAAATATCCAATAAAGTGGTCAAAAAATTGACGAATTTTGTCAATTTCACAACAATTATTTCTGACATGCCAATTTACCAAATAGGGTCCATAATAGCAAGGACAGACATTCCTGGCACTAGAAATAACATTTTCTTCTGGTCATTAGCCACATCCCCAGGCCCCTCTTACACACACATTTGCTGTCCACGTTTGAATTTTATTCTCACAGAAAATGTGACATATACTGTTAATGCAGACTACTGCCATTAGTGTAAAAATGGTTATAAATAATATCAGCGCACACGAGAAGAATATTAGACGTCGCCAGTTGACGTGAATTGGACGCATGGAAAGATTTGTTTACGTTTGAAATTTGGTAAAAATCGAACAATTCTTCTGCTTACTTTGAGTCTCCAATTTCAAGGACTTTTCCTTTATGAAACCCATCAAAATAATCATCTCAATTTCTGTAATATGTCTTCCCATTCTATAAAATGAGACGCAGAAAACTAAATACAACCATAGAATACCATACGAAAAATACCTGCAAAGTCGCTGCATTAAACCCATACAAGGTCGAGTTTTTTTTTTTCTCATTATTCCCCTGTGCTGCAGATTTTTTTTTATACAGTGCACACAGACTCACACAGACTCATTTTTCATATGCAGGCCTACCAAGCCTTTCTCTCGCTAGATTTGAAGGCGCTAGAATTTAGCGTTTCTAGTACGTCAATAAACCCTGGTGTGTAAGCCCGTACTAGTAATAGGAAACCCTGAAAGGGTTAAAAATGTATTTTTTGTTAACATTTTTTGGGTGTCTGGAAGGATTAATGTTTTTTTTTTTTTCAACAAGTCAGTCACCGTCTCCCACCGAGGCAGGGTGACCCAAAAAGAAGAAAATCCCCAAAAAGAAAAATACTTTCATCATCATTCAACACTTTCACCTACACACATTTTCACTGTCTTTTTTGCCAGAGGTGCCAGTATACAACCGTTTAGAAGCATATACGTATAAAGAATACCCAACATATCCCTCCACACTGCCAAATCCCAAACCCCTCCTTTAAAGTGGCAGGCATTGTACATCCCATTTCCAGACTCAGTCCAACTAATTGAAATAATAACCGGTTTCCCTGAATCCCTTCACTAAATATTACCCTGCTCACACTCCAACAGATTTCAGGTCCCAAGTACCATTCTCGCCATTCACTTCCTATCTAACACCTCACGCACCGCTTGCTGAGAAGTCAAAGCCCTCGCCCACAAAACCTCCTTTAAACCCCCTCTCTCCACTCTTTCGAGACGACCCCTACCCCGCCTTCCTCCCCCTAAAGATTTTATATGCTTTCCATGTCATTCTACTTTGATCCATTCTCTCTATATGACCAAACCACCTCAACAACCCCCCTCTTCTTCCCACTGACTTGTAGTTAATTAACTCCACACCTTTCCTTAATTTTTCACACTCCGAAGATTTCTGCATAATATTTATACCAAAACATTGGCCCTTATACAGGACATCTCCACTACCTCCCACCGTCTCCTCGCTGCTGCATTTAACCACCCAAGCTCCACACCATATGTGTTGTACTACTAAACTTTCATACATTCCCTTCTTGCCTCCATAGATACACGCTTTTTTGACTTCCACATTAGACCTCAAACGCACCACTCCGCCTTTTTTATCCCCTGATCATTCTATGATTAACCTCATCCTTCATAAATCCATCTGCTGACATGTCAACTCCCAAGTATCTGAAAACATTCACTTCTTCCATATTCCTCCTACCCAATTTGATATCCAATTTTTCTTTTATCTAAATCATTTGATACCCTCATCACCTTACTCTTTTCTATGTTCACTTTCAACTTTCTAACTTTACACACACTCCCAAACTCATCCACTAACCTTTGCAATTTTTCTTTAGAATCTCCCATAAGCACAGTATCATCAGCAAAAAGTAACTGTCAATTCCCATTTTGTATTTTATTCCCCATAATTTAATCCCACCCCTCTCCCAAACACCCTAGCATTTATTTCTTTTACAACCCCATCTATAAATATATTAAACAACCATGGTGACATTACACATCCCTAAGACCTACTTTTACCGGGAAGTAGTCTCCCTCGCTTCTACACACCCATAGAACAATGGCGCAGACTAAAAGGGTTAATTTTTTTGACGCACATCCGAGAGAAATACCTAAAAGTATTTTTCAATGTTCTGCTTCCTATTTACACAAAGATCCTACAGCAGTCCAGTTTCACAATCGACACAATACAAGCAGCTTGACACCAAAGAATTTCGTCTTGCTTGGCATATACATATACAGTAGGACTGCCATAACCATGGGTCCAGTTTCCATGGTTTCAGTTATCCGAGGTTTACCCTGGCCCAAAAATAACCCCTAATTTTGCTTAATAATGACACCGAAGTACAAAACTACTGATGGTGACAATTCTTCAAAGCCATGAGAAGTCATTAGTGCTTCCCATCAGTGAAAAAGTGCTAATTCTCAACCTACTGTGCATAATTTATCAATTAAACTATCAGAGGTATGTGTGTATGCGATAGGTATTGGAACGTGTCCCCCACGGATATGGGGGTCCTATTGTATATTACTTTAATGATAGTACTTGTGAAAAGGATCAAAGACTCATCGACGACAAGATTCATGAAGATATAAAAATATGCAATGAACTTTTCTTCAGCTACCTAAAAGCATCCCTGATCTTGTACAACAGGTCTTTTTTTTATCATAAAATATCCGATTTCCAAACACACACACACACACACACACTTTGTTTGAGAGAATTATGAAGCTAGTAATGAAGTTCCAAAAAAATTCAATTCCTCTATGAGCATTTTTTCATCTTTCAAGTAGTATTAGAACTAAAATTATTACAACTACAGTATATACTAACCGGCAAATATTCACCGAGATGTTCATCTCCAGACTGGATTAACACATTTCCTGATGGGTAAAGCAAAAATCCATAAATAAAATAATATTCCTAAAGAATAATAATGTGTATAATATACCTCAGTTGGTGATGCATGTAAAGAAAATCATGAATTTTTCATACTGCATAGTTAATAAATCATCATAAGGTTCTAATTCTTTTTTTTTTTTTCATTTTGTTAATAGGAGCGGCAGCATAATGGTCCAAGACATATTGATAATACAAATACATACCTGAAAAAGTAACTTGACTTCCATAAATTTATTGAGATACTAAATTAAACAATGTAAAACTATTTCATGTAGTTATTGTAAATTCTAACAAATTTTAGATGCAAGACAATCCATATCTGGAAACAATGAAAAGTCCATTAATCCAGAATTATTCATTATGGGCAGCTGGGTAGATTGATTTTCAGTGCCCATAACACCTGTGCGCCTTCCAGAATACAGTGGAACCCTGGATACATGACTCACGAAATCGTAATGACCAGATAGCTGCCAAATCGGATTTCGGCTGCATTATTTGGCCAAAATTACGTCCTGGATTTCAGCTGGCAACCTGGAAATCAGCTGTATAGGACGCATCCGCCCGCCACTCCTCCGTGTTTTGTAAGTCGGTCTGGCTCTCTAGGTGAGTGAGCAACATTCCACGCATTCAAACATTTCATTATAAATCCATTGTTTTTTTGTGGTTGTTTATTGAGTGCAACTGCAATAATAAGCCACCATGGGCCCAAATAAAGTTCCTAGTGAAAGCCCTTTGGTAAAAAAAGTAGGAGACATGATAGAATTCAGTGACAAAACCTTGTCCCACTTCAGGCAAATCTTAAGAGACCAGAAATAGACCTCTCTGGACAGTTTTTTTTTTTTTTGTGCGACAGGGGTGCAGCGACTCAAGCTGGTCCTAGTGCCAGTAAAAAACGAAGAAGGGAAGTAATTCCAGAGAGAGCTTTGATATCTAAAGTACTTATGGAGGGGGATTCCCCTTCCAAACAATAACCCAAACTCCCTTTCCCCTCTTTGCCTTCAATAAAGGTATGTAATGTTCATTTACCATTAAAATTTATGCTTTATATATTTCTCATTGTTTTCTGTATGTAAAACTATAGTCAATCTTTAACCCTTTCAGGGTCGAGAGGCCCTCTCCTAAACTCGTTCTCAGGGTCGAAAATTTTTCTGGAAAAAAAAAAATTATTTTTTTCTTATGAAATGATACAGATTTTTTTTCCCAATCATAATGACACCAAAAGTATGAAATTTGATGCAAAACTTATGGAATTATGCTCTCGCGAAGTTAGCGGTCTCGACGATGTTTACGCATCGGCGACGTCGCCCACTTTGAGCCCTATTTTCGGCCAATTTCAATGTACTAGTCGACAAAAAACATCCATTTCACTAAAACTCCATTTTTTTCTATCAAATGAGTACAAGAAATCACCCATTTACCGATTTCAAATATCCAATAAAGTGGTCAAAAATTGACAATTTTGTCAATTTCACACAAATTTCTGAACATGCCAATTTCCAAATAGGGTCCAGAATAAGCAAGACAGACATTCCTGGCACTAAAATAACATTTTCTCTGTTCATTAGCCACATCCCCAGGCCCCTCTTACATCTCATTTGCTGTCCACTTTGAATTTTTATTCTCACAGAAAATAGAAGATTTACTGTTATGCAGACTACTGCATTAGTGTAAAAATGGTATAAATAATATCAGCGCACTCGAGAAAGAATATTAGACTCGCCAGTTGACGTGTATTGGACGCATGGAATGATTTGTTTACGTTTGAAATTTGGTAAAAATCGAACATTTCTGCTACTTTGAGCTCAATTTCAAGGTACTTTTCTTTATGAAACCAATCAAAATCATCTCAATTTCTGTAATATGTCATCCATTCTATAAAATGAGACCAGGAAAACTAGAATACAACCATAAATACCATACGAAAATACACTGCAAAGTCGCTGCTTTAAACCACAAACAAGGTCGGAGTTTTTTTTTTTCTCATTATGCACCGTGTGCTGCAGGATTTTTTTTATACTGTGCACACTGACCACACAGACTCATTCTTTCATATGCAGGCCTACCAGCTTTCTCTCGCTAGATTTGAAGGCGCTAGAATTTAGGCGTTCTAGTACGTCAATAACCCTGGTGTGTAAGCCGTACTAGTAAGTAGGAAACCCTGAAAGGGTTAAAAAATGTATTTTTTGTTAACATTTTTTGGGTGTCTGGAAAGGATTATGTTTTTTTTTTTTTCAAAAAGTCAGCCGTCTCCCACCGAGGCAGGGTGACCCAAAAAAGAAAGAAAATCCCCAAAAAGAAAATACTTTCATCATCATTCAACACTTTCACCACACACATTTTCACTGTTTTTGCAGAGGTGCTCAGAATACAACAGTTTAGAAGCATATACGTATAAAGATACACAACATATCCCTCCACACTGCCAATATCCCAAACCCCTCCTTTAAAGTGCAGGCATTGTACTTCCCATTTCCAGGACTCAAGTCCAACTATATGAAAATAACCGGTTTCCCTGAATCCCTTCACTAAATATTACCCTGCTCACACTCCAACAGATTGTCAGGTCCCAAGTACCATTCGTCGCCATTCACTCCTATCTAACACGCTCACGCACGCTTGCTGGAAGTCAAAGCCCCTCGCCCACAAAACCTCCTTTACCCCCTCTCTCCAACTCTTTCGAGGACGACCCCTACCCCGCCTTCCTCCCCCTATAGATTTATATGCTTTCCATGTCATTCTACTTTGATCCATTCTCTCTATATGACCAAACCACCTCAACAACCCCTCTTCTGCCCTCTGACTTGTAGTTTTATTAACTCCACACCTTTCCTTAATTTTCACACTCCGAATTTTCTGCATAATATTTACACCACACATTGCCCTTAGACAGGACATCTCCACTACCTCCAACCGTCTCCTCGCTGCTGCATTTACCACCCAAGCTTCACACCCATATGTGTTGGTACTACTATACTTTCATACATTCCCTTCTTTGCCTCCATAGATAACGCTTTTTGACTCCACATATACCTCAACGCACCACTCGCCTTTTTTTCCCCTGATCAATTCTATGATTAACCTTATCCTTCATAAATCCATCCGCCAACACGTCAACTCCCAAGTATCTGAAAACATTCACTTCTTCCATACTCCTCCTCCCCAATTTGATATCCAATTTTTCTTTATCTAAATCATTTGATACCCTCATCACCTTACTCTTTTCTATGTTCACTTTCAACTTTCTACCTTTACACACATTCCCAAACTCATCCACTAACCTTTGCAATTTTTCTTTACAATCTCCCATAAGCATAGTATCAGCAAAAAGTAACTGTCAATTCCCATTTTGAATTTGATTCCCCATAATTTAATCCCACCCCTCTCCCGAACACCCTAGCATTTACTTCTTTTACAACCCCAACTATAAATATATTAAACAACCATGGTGACATTACACATCCCTGTCTACGACCTACTTTTACCGGGAAGTAGTCTCCCTCTCTTCTACACACCCTAACCTGAGCCTCACTATCCTCATAAAAACTCTTTACAGCTTTTAGTAACTTACCACCTATTCCATATACTTGCAACATCTGCCACATTGCTCTTCTATCCACTATCATATGCCTTTAATTGTATCTACATTAATTCCTATTGGATTTATTATTATTATAAAGGGGAAGCGCTAAACCCGTAGGATTATACAGCGCCTGGGAGGGATGTGGAAGGCATTCAGGCTTAATTCGGGGAACTGGAGCACAGATCCAATTCCCTAAATCAAGAGCCCCTCACCAACATCAAGGAACCTTCCCTGAGGGGGATTCCTATTGGAAATATTACTACGGTTTTCAGCCTTTCAGATTTCAGCCGACCTTCTGGAACGGTTTACAGCCGAAATCCGGGGTTCCACTGTACTGGAAAATATATACTTATGACAAAATCCTACGATACCAATTGTTTCAAAGCGTAATGCCCACTGAAACACGAAAATAAATCTGACTATTGGGTTATCCTTGGTCAAGTGTGTTTTGTGCCTGAATTTCACTGTTAATGTAAAATTTTAATAAATTTGAAACTAGTCATCTACAAGTAACTTCCACACCATTTACTGGTAGGAAAGCTGATGATGGAACAGCAACTCTTGGTTTCATTGTTGACTTATGCTAGTTAGTCATACTTTTATGTTGGAGTCATCGCCTTTATAGTTAACCATAATGTACTGTGTGGACCATCCTGGCCTTGGATTTATTATTTTTTCTTTCTGGAATGTATGGAGAGACTGCAAAAGATCCAGATCTGTGTTCAGGTCAAAAATATTGGCAAGCAATAGATTTAAAAGAATGAAAAATTGTGCATACTAATATCTTGGTCAAAGTCATCAGTTATGTATTAGAATAGACAGTTTACGACTTGATGCCATTATAATAACTCTGACATCTCCCCTTTTGCTTCCAGAGATAAACTACTTTCTTTCCACAGATGCCTCAACACTACTTACCTTTCTCCTCTTACATATTTTATGGTTCATCTCCTCTTTCATACACCTATCTGATGACCATGTCTGCTCCAAAATGTCCGAATATTCACATCCTCCACATTCCCCCACTACAATCTAGTATCCAACTTTTCATTGCCTATACTTTGTTATATATAACCTCTTTTCTATGTTCCATTTTAATTTCCTTTTATATACAAGTATAAGTTACATAAAAGCCTGTTCAGAAAATTAAGAGAATACTCAGTGTATGTACCTGTGTGTTTCATGTAACTGCAGTGAAAATACTGAATTAGTTTACCTTGGATTACTCTGCATCAAAAAGTTACATACCCAACATTATCGAGAGATTTTTAGAATTATCAGTGTACAGTGGACCCTCGCATACCGTTGGCATCACAAAGTTAAATCCTCACACCGATACATTTTATCACTAAAATATTGCCTCGCATACCGCTAAAAGACTCGCTCGACGCTATTCGTCCGAGACGCTTCTAATGTGCGGCCTGAGCCAGCTTCACATATTCCGCCGGTGGCATTGTTTACAAGCCAGCCTCCGCGGTAACATCCAAGCATACAATCGGAACATTTCGTATTATTACAGCGTTTTTGGTGATTTCATCTGCAAAATAAGTGACCATGGGCCCCAAGAAAGCCTCTAGTGCTAACCCCATGGTAAAAAGGGTGAGAAATACTATCATACCACAGTCAGCTGCTGCTGCACCACGGTCAGCTGTTGCTTGACCAGTCAGCTGTTGCTGGATCAGTCAGCTGCTGTTGCACCTCTATCAGCTGTTGCTGGACCAGTCAGCTGTTGCTGGATCAGTTAGCTGCTGCTGCTGCACCACAATCAGCTGTTGCTGGATCAGTCAGCTGCTGCTGCACCACGATCAGCTGTTGTTGGACCAGTCAGCTGTTGCTGAATCAGTCAGCTGCTGCTGCACCACGATCAGCTGTTGCTGGACCAGTCAGCTGTTGCTGGATCAGTCAGCTGCTGCTGCACCATGATCAGCTGTTGCTGGACCAGTCAGCTGTTGCTGGATCAGTTAGCTGCTGCTGCACCATGATCAGCTGTTGCTGGATCAGTCATCTGCTGCTGCACCACGATAAGCTGTTGCTGGACCAGTCAGCTGTTGCTGGATCAGTCAGCTGCTGCTGCTGCAAAACAATCAGCTGTTGCTGGACCAGTCGGCTGTTGCTGGATCAGTCAGCTGCTGCTGCTGCTGCTGCAAAACAATCAGCTGTTGCTGCACCAGTCGGCTGTTGCTGCACCAGTCGGCTGTTGCTGCACCAGTCGGCTGTTGCTGCACCAGTCGGCTGTTGCTGCACCAGTCGGCTGTTGCTGCACCAGTCGGCTGTTGCTGCACCAGTCGGCTGTTGCTGCACCAGTCGGCTGTTGCTGCACCAGCGGCTGTTGCTGCACAGCCGGCTGTGCTGACACCAGTCGGGCTGTTGCTGCACCATGTCGGCTGTGTGCGCACAGTCGCTGTTGCAGCAACCAGTCGGCTGTTGCTGCACCAGTCGGCTGTTGCTGCACACAGCGCTGTTGCTGCACCAGTCGGCTGTTGCTGCACCAGTCGGCTGTTGCTGCACCAGTCGGCTGTTGCTGGCACCAGTCGGCTGTTGCTGCACCAGTCGGCTGTTGCTGCACCAGTCGGCTGTTGCTGCACCAGTCGGCTGTTGCTGCACCAGTCGGCTGTTGCTGCACCAGTCGGCTGTTGCTGACCAGTCGGCTGTTGCTGGACCAGTCGGCTGTTGCTGGACCAGTCGGCTGTTGCTGCGACCAGTCGGCTGTTGCTGGACCAGTCGGCTGTTGCTGGACCAGTCTGCTGTTGCTGGATCAGTCAGCTGCTGCTGCACCACGGTCAGCTGTTTCTGAACATGACTCGTCCCGAACCTGTCCGTCCAGCCTGAGCGCCTGCCTTGCCGTCATTGTTTACAAGCCAGGGTGGCCGGTTGCATGCATACATTCGATACATTTTGTATTATTCCATTATTTATAGTGCTTGTAACTGCTAAATAAGTCACCATGGGCCCAAAGAAAGCTTCTAGTGCCAACCCTGTGGTAAAAAGGGTGATAAATACTATCGTACCACAGTCAGCTGCACCACGGTCAGCTGATAAATTGGACCAGTCAGCTCCTGTTGCACCACAGCTGCACCATGGTCAGCTGTTGCTGCACCCAGCTGCTGCTGCACCATGGTCAGCTGCACCACAGCTGTTGTTGCTGCACCACCGTCAACTGTATTACTCAAAGATGTGGAGAGTGTGTTGTTGGTGTGGCTTATTAACGTGAAACAATTACCGAGAAACAATTAACCCCAGAGGGTTAGCCACCCAGGATAACCCAAGAAAGTCAGTGCATCATCGAGGACTTATTTCCATTGGGGTCCTTAATCTTGTCTCCCAGGATGCAACCCACACCAGTCGACTAACACCTAGGTGAACAGGGAAAAACGCCTGGAACTAGTGCTCATATTGGTGAATTTAAAGCCAGCAAAGGTTGGTTTGAGAGATTTAAGAATCGTAGTGGCATACACAGTGTGATAAGGCCTGTTCTGGAAGAAAATGCCAAACAGGACCTACAGTACTCAGGAGGAAAAGGCACTCCCAGGACACTGTCTCATCAGTCATTGCTGCATCTTCAATAAAGGAAAGTGTCATTTATTCTTCATTTAGTAGAGTAGTACATGCACAATATATACTGTGCATGTACTACTCTACTATTGTGCATGTATCCTTCTCTGTGTGTGTAGGAAAATGTGTATTTCATGTGGTAAAAAAATTTTTTTCATACTTTTGGGTGTCTTGCACGGATTAATTTGATTTCCATTATTTCTTATGGGGAAAATTCATTCGCATAACAATTAGCTCTCATGAACGGATTAATATCGTTATGCGGGGGTCCACTGTACAAGGTTATGGTATAAGTATTAGACTGGAAGTGTTAAGGAAAGTGAGCATAAAGTTGTAAGAGGCAAGCAAGCTTTTGTGCATCAAAGTAGGGTGGAGCAAACAATTATCAAAAATTCCTAAAGGACAGATGAAATTGCAAAATGCAGGTTAAATGTAAGGAGAAGGTACATTAACGAATGTATTAGGAGTATATGGAGGAAGAGTAATAAATGGGGGGGGGGAGGGATGGGGAGAACAAATATATTAGCCTCACTAATATCCATAACTTTTATAATTGGAAGGGTAATGAAGGTCATGAAAGTGGACAAAATAAGATTGGTCATTTCAATCTTGCAAAGACGGAGCATTTGCCCTAGTATAGTATTATTAATAGTATAATAAATTTAACTGCTAAACCTGTAAGGGCCATACAACACACCTTTGCATATAGGCTCTTAACATGGAGAAGACTGGGAAGCCATGAGACAAACATAACCCTTGGTGATGAATGAGATCAAAGTTAAGAGCAGTGCAGGGGGCTAAAGCATATAATTGTATCAGTAATCTAGCTTACATGAGAATTGAATATAGGCAAAGCAGGGCTCATCTATCAGCTCCCCATGAAAAATGGACTACAGTTTTAAGGAGGTTCAGGCAACTATGACAGACAGCTTTTAGAAAGGTGATACACACCATTAAGGACTTGCAAACATCAAAAAGACGAAGAAATCTGATCATATCTTGTTTAGGGATATGACAACCCTGAAGGCATAGAATGATAAGTCAAGAAGTAAAACTAGTAACTACTTACACTATGAACTACCACCACCAGTAAGAGGCTGGACAACCAATCCTAATATATAAAATGTTAAATTAAACCTTTCTGGTCACAACAAATACAAACATTTCTTTACTATAGTTTATCAACTTCAGAGAATAACTTTAATATCAAGGGTTAATTTCAGTTTAGAAACAGTTTATTTAATTTTACCACATTAATTTGTCTAAGTTGCAGTTTCCAAGCCAATGAAAGACCTGAAATAATTTTATCAGCATTATTAGCCCACTGCATGAATGCTGAAGTGGGAGAAACGGCTGTACAGGGCATGGTAGGAACATTTGGGGTGCTAGGGGGTAAATGATAAAAGCCTTTGATTGAACTTTGTATATAAAGAGGTTTAGTAATAGGTAATATGCATTTTAAGAAAAAAAGGATAGGTATATGAGATATGATATAGGGCAAATTGACAGTAGTTTGCTGGACTATGTATTGGTAGATAAAAGGCTGATGGGTACACTTCAGGATGTGCATGTTTAGAGGGGGCAACAAATATATCAGACCATTTAGTTGTAGCTACAGTGAAAGTAAAAGGTAGAAGAGGTACAAGGAGAATGGTATCAGAAAGGAAGAGGCACAAGTTTATAAACTAAGAGAGGGCAGTTAGGGTAAGATACAACTAACTATTGGTAGAAAGATGGGCTAGTGAGAGTATAGGCAATGAGGTTGAAGATGTATGGGGTAGGTTTAAAAATGCAGTGTTAGCCTGCTCAGCCGAAGTTTGTACATATAGGAGGGAAGAGGAGCAATTTGTGGAACGAAGAAGCAGAGAGTAGTGAGAAAAAGTTTGCATATGAGAGGTTTTTACAAAGTAGAAGTGATATAAGGAGGTAGGAGTATATGGAGAAAGAAAGAGGTTAAGAGTGGTGAAGAAATGCACAAAGAACAAGCATGGGAGAAATGCTGCCATCAAATTTTGCCGAGAATAAAAAGTTTAAGTGAAATTATTAAGTTGAAAAAGCCTAGGAAATGAATGGATTTGACAGTTAAAAATAGAAGAGTTATTAGACAGAACTGGAGATATTAGGAAGATGGAGGTAATATTTTGAGGAACTTTACCCTTAAACTGTCCAAACGTAGATCTACGTTCACGTGTGTAGCGCTCCGAATGTAGATTTTTTTTTTTTTTTACACGCTTTCAAATGGAGAAAATAAAGGTTGGAGCACTACGCATGTGAACGTAGATCTACGTTTGGACAAGTTAACGTGTTAAATGTTGATGAAGATAGAGGTGTGATTTTGCACATTGGCCAGGTAGGTACAGCATCTTTTAGGAGTGAGGAAGAGCCAGATGTGTGTTGGAAAGGTGCATGAGGCTATGGGTAGAATGAAAGAGGATAAAGCAGCTGGGATTAAATGGGATCAAGACAAATATTTGTTAAAAGCAGGTGGGGATATTATACATGTAGTTTTGGAGTGAATGGTGCTTTTATATTTAATAAATATATGAGCCAGAAGGTACCTAGGGATTGGCAGAGCATGCATAGTTCCTTTGTGTAAAGGCAAAGGGGGCAAAAGACAGTAGGAAGCATAGAAGAAACCTGCTGAGTATACCTGGTAAAGTGTATGGTAGTTACTATTGAAAGAATTAAGAGTAAGGAGAACAGGACTGCAGATGAACAATGAGACTAGGAAGGGAAGGGGATGTGTAGACCAGGTTCTTACAGTGAAACATACAAGTGAACAGTACTTAGATAAGGGTAGAGGTTTTTGTTGCATTTATAAATTTGAAAAAGGCATATGATAGGGAGGACAGGAGAGCAATGTGGCAGATGTTGTAAGTGTATGGAATAGGTGGTATGCTAATGAAAGCAGTTAAGGCTTTTATAAAGACAGTGAGGCTCAGGTTAGGGTATGTTGGAGGGAGTATTTCCTAGTAAAAGTAGGCCTTAGACAGGAATAAGTTATGCTACCACGGTTGTTCAATATATTACAGATGGGGTTGTAAGAGAAGTGAATGCTCACATTTTAGCAAGAGATGTGGGATTAAAAGATACAGAATCTAACACAAAATGTTGCTTTTTGCTGAACGAGACTGTGCTTTCTGGGAGGTTCTGAAGAGAAGTTGCAGAGGTTGGTGGATGAGTTTGGAAATTAAAAGTGGAAAGAAGAAAGAACAAGTTGATGAAGATAAAATTTAGGTAACGAAGATTAGATATCAGACTGGAGGGAGAGATTATGGAGGAAGTAAAAGTTTTCAGATATTCGGGAATGGACTTGTCAGCAAATGGGTCTATGAAAGAGGCGAACCACAGAAATGACAAGATAAAAAAGGCAAGTGGGGCACCGAGGAGTCTGTGGAGACTGCTATCAATGGAAGCAAAGAAGGGAATGTAAGTATAATGGCAGCAACACACACACAGGTGGTGAATGTTGCAACAAGGGCAATGGAGATGTCATGTCTGAGGGCAATGTGTGGTGTGAATATTATGCAGAGAATTCATAGCTTGGAGATTAGGGGGTGATGCAGAGTTTCTAAAAGTATTATCCAGAGGACTGAGGAGAGGTTGTTGAGATGGCTCAGACATTAACAGAGGATGGAACAAACTAAAGAGTAACTTAAAGGGTATACAAATCTGCAGTGGAAGGAAGGCAAGGGAGGGGTCATCCCAGAAAGGGTAGGTAAGAGGGGGTAAAGGACGTTTTTTTATGTGAGGTTGTTATAGTGAGTGAGCATGTTATAGTGTGTGGAGGCAAATGGCTTTTATGACTAAGTGCTGTTGGAGTGTGAGCCAAGTAACATATGAAGGGATTCAGGGAAACCGGTTAGCTGAACTAGTCCTGGAGTGTGTGTGTCATTAATTTCAATCAGTAATTCCATTATCTAATCCTGGAGGTGAGAAGTACAATGCCTTCACTCTGAAGAAGGGGTTTAGATATGTTGCATTTTTTTTTTTTAACTTAAGTGTCAACACGCCTCTGGCAAGACAGTGATGGAGTGATGAAAGTGTTTCTTCTTTTTCAGATCACCATGTGTTGGTGGGAAATGGCCGATGTATTAATAAAAGAAAATTCTTAAAATACTCAATAGATGTCTTTAAACAAAAATATTACAGTAAAATACTTACTACAGTGAAGTAGAACTACTGGAAAGAAATTTTTGAAGCCTGAACAGCATGAAAAACACTGATCAGCTACGCTAACTGCAATGGAAGAAAAAAAAAGGTATTAAATGCAGTCCTTGATGTGCTAACTTTTACTGGATAAAAATCTAACCGCTCAGCTCTCATAATCAATGCACATTTGGTATCCCATCCCAGTTTTTGATTGATCAAGGGACTCAGCAGTACAGAATAGTCTGAATTGAGTTATGACAAAGTCACCTTGCTCATCACACTTAACTAAGCTGGACACAAGATCCTTCCAACCAAGACTGGGAATCATCTCAACCTGTTAAAATTTTAACAGATTTCCTTGACTTACTCCTAGCCAGGTATCAGATGATTTCTGGTGTTCTGCTCCTCCTCTCGAAGGTTGCCCATCTAGAGCATATCTGTCCCTTCTCTCAGACCTTCCCAGGGGTGACAGCAATGTCTGTTGTCCCCCTAGAGCAAGCTTGTGCTGCATCATCACCAAAAATCACCATAAACTGGGACAACCTTAGCAATAGTTTCTGTCATCATAGCTTTTATTTTCCCTAGAACTGTGGACGTGACTAAAAAAAAATATTTGCACTTGCCTTATGTGCTAAGACAAGTTGTCAAATCCTGGCTGTGTTCAGTCCTTATACTGGATCTTGCTGCAGTATATGTAACCACCTTGAAAAGCAGCTGAGAAGGGTAATGGCAAGTGTTTTTTTTTTTTTTTGTTGTGTTGATCCTGTTAGGAAATAAAAATTATTATTTACAAAACAATTTGTTAAACATTATGTAGTATTTAACCCTACCAGTGGCTGTCACTTAGAACTACATCATTGAGGCCACAAGGTCAGCTCACAATCAGATAAGCAGTGAGTGTTAAATTTAGCCCTAGATATGAGAGAACGGATAGTGCAGTATATGCAGTTTAGAGAAAATCCTGCCCCATGCAGTACGTGATGAGAAAAGCAAAACTGACCATGTTCAAGGTTTAAATCAGTTAATATGTTTTCTCCTAAGGCTTTACTGCCCCTTTTCATGGTATTATGTGATAGAATGGAAGACTTACTATAGCCTCTTCTCACTTAATGACATACTCGTTCACCAACAACTGACTTACAGCGGGCTCTCTGACCAGTATGCATACCTAAATAATGTGTATTAGGGCTCAATTCCTCTATTCTGTTTGTTACAATATACAGTACACTATTGTATAAACATGTACTAAAAATGTTATAAATGGTGCAAGGGTGACATTAAAGCAATATCAAAGATGGTTGACAAACCCAATACCATTATAAGTATGCTTCTCGGTTAGCGATGAATTTGTTACCGACACGGTATCAGGAATGGAACTCCATCTGTAAGTGAGGAAAAGCGGTACTCAAATAGATGATTTTGGTTGACTTCAGATGGAAGTAGCTTGAAACTGAACTTAAGGTACCTGATAAAATATTTTTTTTCCAATTTTACTAAGTATGGATAAGCTCCTTCCCCTACACCACCACAATCTGTTTTATAGGTTTTAAAGAGACTGCTTCAATTATTGGGACACCTAACCATGGCCAATCATTCCTGGTTATATTTATCTGAAAAATACAGTACATCTTCCATTTTTGTGTAATGTGGGAGAGCCCTTGAGATGTGAATAATGTACCTAGGCAATATTTTACTTCCAGGAATGTCCACAAATTACCAATCTCTATGCACCCTATAGGGTAGTTGAAATAGCTGACTGAGCAATTTCTTGTACCCATCAACAGAATAGTAGGAATACTAGCGAAACAGCCAAGAATTTAGTCGACTGGAGCAATGGAATTTACTTAAAATGGGACTCGGTGAAATCACCAATGTGTAAATTGCACCGAGAACGTTAACTATGCGCCAGCGTAATTCCTCAAGTTTCCCATCAAATTTTGTACTTTTGGTGTGATCTTCAGAAAGATTTTCTACCATTACAAAAAAATAAATGGACAAATATTAATTTCAGGGGTTTGGAGAGTGGAAGGGTTAAAATAGTGACAAACCGTACATGAGACTGCAGTATCAGATGTAATTTCCATCAAGATATCATGTGATAAGGGAAGACAGAAACACAAAGGAAAAATGGAGAAGATATTTCAAGGATACAGGAAATGAGAGGATATTTCAAGGATACAGGAAATGAGAGGATATTTCAAGGATACAGGAAATGAGAGGATATTTCAAGGATACAGGAAATAGGGGAAGTAGAGGATCAGAACTGCCCATCATGAGAAAAATTCTTACACATGATCTATTGTTCAAAAAGATATTAATGACATTTTCCTAATAAGTATTGTTTAGTAGGAATTTTTTTATTAATAAAAATATATGTATTCAGTTTCCAAAAACATACTATTCCAGTTTGGAAGAATAATGAAACAAGTAATGATGTTCCAAGACATTCATATTCCTCTATGAATACTTTTCATCTTTCAAGTATTAAAACTAAAATTATAAGAACTACAGTATATACTAACTGGTAAATATTCATCAAGACGTTCATCTCCGGACAGGATTACACCAATATTTCCTGATGGGTAAAGCAAAAATCCATAAATAAAATATTTTTCCTAAAGAACAGAAATGTGTGTAATATACCTCAGTTGGTGATGCATGTAAAGAAAATCATGAATTTTCATACTGCATAGTTAAAAAATCATCATAAAGTTCTACTTTTTTTTTTATACACATTTTGTAAATAGAAGCAGCACCATAATGGATAAGAGACTGATAATACAAATACATTCCTGAAAAATAGTAACTTTACTTCCATAAATTAATGAGATACTTTACAATATGTAAACTATTTTGTGTAACTATTGTAAAAACTAACATATTTCAGATCAAACAGACAAAATATATTTAGAAAATGGCAGTAGTCCATTCAATCCTGAATTGTTCATTATGAGCAGTTGGGCAGATAGATTTCAGATTTAACTGACTAGGCCTGTTAAATTAAGAAATGACTGCTGGTGCGTAATTGTTACAATCACAGAAAAACAGACAACTGCCTCTAAGTGGAAACCAACTTTTCCCTATCAATCAGTTAACCCTTTCACCTCTCCTACATAAGCTACATTATAGATACTGGCATCCCTTGTGTAGATCTGTTGTTACCACAGAGCCTTCACACTGCTCTCAAGCAGTAAATTTTGATGTAGATATAAGGGAACAAGTATGTAATGGCATAAGCACAGCATAAAAAAAATATTGCGCCATGTAGTGCACGACGGGGAAAACATATCTCGGACCATGAATTTAGTTTAAAATAGGAACTGAAGGTTTCTAGTGTGATTTTAACGTTTTATTGGCTATTTCTCGGTACCACTTGATAGAGTGGAAGACATACGCGTGACAATTTTGGTCTGTTTCAGGGCTAGTAGTAGTTCGGAAAGAGTTTAAAGTAGTGGATATGTTAGATTCTTGGCAATTTTCCTGAGCAAGGTTCAGGGGGCTCCCCCTATACCTTCGCTGGTGTTTAAAAGGTCTGCTTTCATTACTATGATGTGCTAAACTATGGATTGAAAATGAACAGCAAATGTTCCCTAGGAAAGGCCTGGAGATGTGATTCATGAACAAAGGCTAGATTGCTTTGGTGGCTGGATTGCATAGTGTATCTGACTTTTTAAATCATAATTTTTTGAATTATGTAAAATTAGCCAAAGTTTGGCCTTCTGTACACTTCTGTACTTATAGGCAATTTCTTATACTCAATTGACAGGCTGGAAGACATACTAGCAAAATAACTTAAATATTTGGTCAATTTGAGCAATGGAAATGTCAGCAAAATTTCCACTGTGTAAATTGCACTAACAATGCTAACTTTGCACCTTCATAATTCTGTAAACTTTACATCAAATTTCACTTTTGGCGTCATTGCCTTCAGAAAAAAGATTCCCTACTAACTCCAATTTTTTTCTTTTTTTTCTTAAGTGTACACAGCAACATTAATTTTGGGGGTCTGGACAGTGAAAGGGTTAAGAATTGTGATATTGGTCTGATTAACAGGAAAATGTTCCTCCAATTAAGTAAAAGAAAATGGATTTCTGAAACTGAGCACTCGAGCTCTTCACATGCTGCCACCAGGCTAAGGTGACCGAGTACTGCAGTTGCAACTAGTAACTTACAAACTATGAACTAGTACTGGTTACAAGGAATGAAAATCAAACCTAATACAAAATATTAAACTTTTTTGCTCACACTTATCCATTTTACTAATTATCTATTAACAACTTCCAGAAAATGTTTAATATCAGGGGTTAATTTCAGTTTAAAAACTGACTCGGGTTTAATTTTTTACTACAGTAATTTACCTCAGTAGCAGTTTCCAATCCTATTATAGTGAAATAATTTTATCAGCATTTCTAAAAATACAAAACAGAAGTCTTTGAATAGTAAAAATATTACAGTAAAATACATAAATAAGCTGCACATAGATGAGTGAAGCTATGACGTTTTGGTCCAACTTGGACTATCAACAAGTCACACTAACACGTGAAGGTGAGGGAGCCAGTATATATTGGAGAGGAAAGATGGGACAAATGGAAAGTATAGTAGTAGAGGTAATGCTGGTAGTGGTAGCAGTAAGCAGGGGGAGTAGTGGTAGACAGAAAGGGGAGGGAAGCAGCAGCAGATGTAGTAGGGGTGGTGGTAGTCTAACGACAAGAAAAAGGAGCATTGCAGGAGAGCTAATGACCCACAAGGGTGGGACCAAAAAATGTGAAAAAACTAAAGGGCAGAACACACCATGGCAGAAGAAAGGAAGAAAGAAAAAACAGGAAAGGAGACAAGATATGGAGAGGAGAAGAAAAGCCCCAAGGAAGTCGCGCGTGTTCTGAAGTTTGGAGCATTTGACAGTCTAATGAGAAAAGAAGGTATCTAGAGAGAATGCCAGGACTAAGATTCATATTAGGAAAGTTATGTACAAGGGATGCTTCAAGAGTGTGTTTGAAGGCTAGAAAGTTTTAGCAGAGATCCAATCAAGAGGATCACTGATCTAACAGAAAAGAGTATTGCTGATGTCATCGAGTCTTAACACTTTTGTGCTGTGTGTTAGAAAGAGCGGGGCCAATTTCTCCAAACTATTGAACAGGACATGAAGCAAGAAATAGAGTAGACTCTGGAGGCATAAACAGCAGAAGAGATACGAACTAAATTACTGCAAAGGGTGAAAAGTAAGTTTGATGTCTAAAGAACAGAGTTGTTGAGATTATGAAGACTGGAAATACAGTAAAGACAGAATAGATTCCATAGAAGTTGGGTTTGGGAAAATATTTAGCACGTAAGAATGCGGAGTTTATGAAATCATAAGGATAGCAAAGAAGAGAAATTGTGACAAATGGAAATTTCTAAGTTATTTGTGTATTGTTCCATTCACAGTATTGTGCCTTTTTGTTCTTTACAGTAAAATACTTACTATACTGAAGTAGGAAGTAAGTCTTTGAAGCCCAAACTGCATGCAAAAGTGATCAGCTACACTAACTGTAATGGAAGAATAAAAAATAGGTATTAAATGCTGTCCTCAATGTGCCAATTTTCACTAGAAAAAAATCTAACCGCTCAGCTCTCATAATCAATGCACATTTGGTATCCCATCCCAGTATTAGATTGATCAAGGGACTCAGCAGCACAGAATAGTCTGAATTGAGTTATGACAAAAAAGGTCACCTTGCTCATCACACTTAACTAAGCTGGACACAAGATTCTTCCAACCAAAACTAGGAATCACCTCAACCTGTTAAAATTTCAACAGATTTCCTTGACTTATTCCTAGCCAGGTATCAGATGATTTCTGGTGTTCTGCTCCTCCTCTCGAAGGTTGCCCGTCTAGAGCATATCCGTCCCTTCTCTCAGACCTTCCCAGGGGTGACAGCAATGTCTGTTGTCCCCTAGAGCAAGCTTGTGCTGCATCATCACCAAAGATCACCATAAACTGGGCTAACCTTTGCAACAATTTTTGTCATCATAGCTTTATCCTTCATTATAGAATTTAGTGAATTTCAACAAAAATTTAAGAAAAATCAATCACACTTGCCTTAGTCATGCATCAATGTTTGATTCTTTGGTGTATGCCGATTTCTGAATGTAGACCTGGAAAAAAATTAAAATAATTAAGGTTAGAATACAGATTTCACAGAGTATAACAAGTATATATAAATGTGGATGTGAAGCAGAAGCAGACAGTGTCTTGAAACTGGCCCGGGCATCAGTTACCTATTAGGTTGGCTCATTAACTGCTGAGGGCCAGAGGTATGTTTTCACTGTTCAGCTAAGGTGCATTCATTTTTGTTTCAATGTTTGTGCAGAAGTTAAGATTTCATTATTTTTTTTTTTTTTTTTTTTTTTTTTTTTACCCAGCTCAAGTGACCCACCAGGCATTGTCCAAATGCCCAGCTGGCCTCTGGTGTGAGGCTAGGGTTGTGAATGTTACAAGGTTAGAGGCAGTGGAGATATGTCTGAGGACTGTGGTGTAAATATTATACAGAAAATCCATAGTATGGAGATTAGGTGGTGGTGTGGAGTTACTAAAGTGTTATTCAGAGGGCTGAGGAGGCTTGGACAATTAGAGGACTTGTGTGAGCAGTCGGGGTTGGTGCTAATACTGCCTACATTCCTCTTCCAACAGTTGTTGCTGTATGCAGCACTAGCACTGCCCATGGCCCACTACCCACACCAACTGAGGCATTATCAGCCTCATTATCACTGCCACCAGTGCTAGATTCGATGATGTACTACATCCGTTCAGACAGCAATAAGCACACTACCAGACATGTGGAGTGCTATATATATTGATGCTTCACAGGTGAATAATTTTCATCATTATCACTGAACTGATCAATTGCTAGGAAATCAATGTTCATATCTTTGTAATTACTACTAATATGTGCCTAATCCATGGAAGAATATGAACTTTTGCTTACAGTGGTACAGTGGACCCTCAGTTAACGATGCCACCGGATAGCGATAAAATCGGACACCAATGTGTTTTTGCAACAAAATATTGGCTTGGCTAAAGATAAAAAACTCGGTTAAGGTCATTCGTCCAGAACGTGTCCGCACGGCCTGAGCCACCCGGCCACTCCAGCGTGGCTAGTGTGCCATTGTTTACAAGCCACTGCGGACGATTCCATGCGTACATGCGATACATATTGTATTATTCCATTGTTTTCAGTGCTTGTAACTGCTAAATAAGCCACCATAGGGCCCAAAGAAAGTTTCTAGTGCCAGCCAGCCCTATGGTAAAGGGCTGAGGGAGAGGGGAGAATGTGCCTTTTTCAGTGATTCTGCAATATGTATGATGCTAAAGCAGCACTAATCTAAAAAGGCTATAGTGGCAGCCAGCAATGAAGTGTAGCATTAACTGAAGCAAGTTAAGTGATTAATCGATAGAAAAATGACAACATGAACCTAACAGGTTGAGTTGATTCCTAGTTTTAGTTGGAAGAATCTTTTGTCCAGCTTAGTTAAGTGTGATGAGCAAGGTGACCTTTTTTGTCATAACTCAATTCAGACTATTCTGTGCTGCTGAGTCCCTTGATCAATTTAATACTGGGATGGGATACCAAATGTGCATTGATTATGAGAGCTGAGCGGTTAGATTTTTATCTAGTGAGAATTGGCACATTGAGGACAGCATTTAATACCTTTTTTCTTTTTCTTCCATTACAGTTAGTGTAGCTGATTAATTTTGTTGGAATTATGTAGGGCTACTGACACTACCACCATCTCTACTGCCTCTGTTGCTGCCTCCACCACCACCATGTACAGCTTATGCTCTCAGTGACCCTTATACACCTAACACAAACAGCAACACTCATGACATAATGACATTTTATTAATTAATGTATTGTCATGTTTTATGTTATTATATTTTATTTGGCATATAGATGAGTTGTGCTAGATATATGCCACAGCTGATATCATGTCACTTGAAGGAATATCTGAAAGTCTGCCCAACACAATTCTAAAATACCAGAAACAGGCCCGTGAAAACTTTTGAACGGGTCCAGTGGCTCTCAATATATTAAAAAAAAGAAGCGCTAAGCACAAGGGCTTTACAGCGCTGCAGGTAGGGAAGGAAGCAGGAATTGGTGCAGAAGGGAGGGGGATGATCACAGGTTACAAAAACAGCGGGGCAGGGGATAGTAAGGGTAGAGGGTAGCAGAGACAAGTAGAAAGGCTGGAAAGTATCGATTTTGTAAGTAAGTCAGTCGTTGTTCAAAGTCAATGAGAGATCCGGATTAAAGGTCTTAGGGTCCACACGTGAAGGAAGTAAAGAGAGAGCAGCGGGCGAAGACGTCGGACAGAGGTTAAATTCTGCGTGCCCGTTGATAAGTGGGCAGTCCAACAAATCTCGACTGATAATGGAGCTTGGCAATTTCACGAGGTGCAAGACGCCTCTCCATGAGATATCCATGAGTAAGACGTATGGCCAATGCGAAGACGGGATTTAGTCTCCCAACCTCGACACTGGGATAGAAGCGGCCATGTAACCTATAACTCGGTTTAATAGATGAAGTTTGTTGTCCGGCATAGTAGACCAACGTTGTTGCCCGGGTGTGAAGGTGGGAAGATTTCAGCAAAATAGTCCGTACATGGATACCTCTATAGAAATGGTAGTCTGTATCTGACTCGACGCAGCAGTGTTGCCTGTTCATTGCCCTGTTCGTCAACATGACCAGGGACCCAACAAAAACAATATCTTATGCTTGTAAAATGCGGCGTAGCCAAAGTTGGATACGGAGGACTAAGGGTGGGTGTATCAAATTTTGTATAGCCTGTAACATAAGGGAGTCTGTGAAACATCAAATGATTGAACAGGACAAGATGCAATACGGATAAGTGCTGTAAGGATGGCATATAATTCAGCGATAAAAATACTAGTGAGATAGTAAATGCCTTGTACGACGCTGTCCGGAAACATGCACGAAATCCTACGCGCAGAAGATTAGAGCCATCTGTGTATGCAGCAATGCATGATTATGAGAGTGAAAGTGGTCAAAAAAGAGAGCGGGAAGCGACCGTTTGACAGTTGGGCTTTCGAGCAAGGAGGAAAAGAACAGAACTCGAAAGCTGGAACTTCCCTAGGGGGG
Source organism: Cherax quadricarinatus (assembly GCF_026875155.1). Taxonomy (NCBI): domain Eukaryota; kingdom Metazoa; phylum Arthropoda; class Malacostraca; order Decapoda; family Parastacidae; genus Cherax; species Cherax quadricarinatus. The sequence goes on from NC_069403.1 coordinate 60,811,260, forward strand.
TAGGAAAAGTGAGATGCTAATGTCATAGAAAGGGTAGTGAAGGAAGACAAGAGCGAATGAAGGCGAAGAGAAAGGACGGGATAAGCAGGGCGGCGAAAAATAACTGAAGTCTACTAAATATCAGTGACCATTCTATAAATGAAGTGCGAGGATCTGAGAGCGTACAAGTAGCGCAGGCAATGTGGCTACACGGCGATGATTAGGATGGAAAGTTCGCTCATGCATGAGGCTTTCGACAGGGGGAAAGCGAAAAGCACCAAGGCATAACTTATCCTTGGTCGATGAATGGGGTTAAGGCTAGAGAGAGTAGAGTGAGATTGCCGCATGAATAGATCTGGTCACATATTCAAGTTCATAAATAAGGGTGGAATGTAGGTGAAGGAGGTTCGAAACGACGAGCTCCCACGAAAGATGACAGGGTTTTAAAGAAGGTTTTAGCCCTGTGACAAGTTTGCTTCAGAGAGGTAATGGAGGTTTCCAGGATAACTCTACGATCAAAGAGGCCTGCAAAAACTTGACTGTATCACTCAGGATACGTGAGCCTTAAGTTACAAAGGCTTGTCGGAGATGACAGAGCGTCTATGAAAGTGATTGGTGGGTTTATGTGCTGGAAAATTTAAACCACATGTGTGGTGGCCCAATTGGAAAACTTTGACGATTGCTGTGGAAAAACTGTAAGGAGGTGACATGCAGCCTGCACAGCAATAGCGAGTCATCAACATAGAGTGTTGACCAAATATTGATGGAAGACTAGAGGCCAAACATTAATACAAGAAAAAAGTGTTGTGCTCAGAACATCCCTGGGGGACACCTTCAGCTTGATAAAGTCCGGGAGCTAGGCACTTATTTCACCGAACACGAATGCCTGCAGTTAAAAACAGTTTTAAGGAAGGATGGTAGATTGCTCGAAGGCAAGGAGTGGGCTGGGCTAAAAAATATACTCCAAGTGTGTATATGCCTTCTCAAGGTCAAAAAATTATGGCATAAGAGTGGTTATTGAAAGCATTAACGAACATACGTACCAAGGCAAGTAAGGGGTCTATCGGTAGAGTCCTTACGAAAGCCATATTGACGCGTGGAGAGACTGTTTGTGTCTCTAAATACCACACCTAACGTCTATTTACTAGCGTTCCATACTTTGCAAACTGCACTGCGTAAACAATGGGCGTATGGGAGTTTCATGTCCCTACTTTACCCCGTTTCAAAGGGATGACAATGGCGGATTTCCACAGTGTTGGAAGAACTCCTTGTGACCAAATAAGATGTAAAGGCGTATAGGACTGCAAGGGCTGACTGATGTAACTGTTGTAGCATACGAAATGATGTACGTCGGGCCCACTGCCGATGATCGCAAGCTGAGAGTGTTTGCCTACAGTTTATGAGTGTAAAGGACATTGTACTGTTCTTCTCTGAGAAAAGTCAAGGGTGCTACTTCTGGCAGACTTTGAGGAAAAAATGAGGGGATAGATGGAGTCCTGAGAAATACGGAACCAGATGATTGCCAATTTCATTGGCAACACTAGTGGGTTTGCTATTCAACACGGCAACCGCAGAACAGGAGCGGTCAGGTGAATTTACACTCATTATCGTACTTTTTTCCAAGCTGACTCAAAGAAGGAAGCAGAGGTGATGGTGGAGACAATCCGCCAGCATAGTGCGTTCGTCACGGATGAACCGGCGAGCCGATCGCACGCTCGTTTAAAATCAAGGAGCGCTCTGTGGTTCTATTGTACCGTACCTGCCCATGCAGCTCGTTTCAAACGTTACTTTAGAGCACAGCAGGAGACCACCAAGGCACGCATTCTGAGAATGCCTGCCCGAAGTTTTGGGTAATAGAATGAGAAGCTGCGGGTGAAAACGTAGGACGAAAGAGTGTACATAGCCATCGATGGACGAAAGAAGGAACCTTTAAAAACAGTCAGGTGTGAGTAAGGTTCAATTTGCCCGATTAAATTGCCAGCGTGGGGTGCGAAGAGTTGCGATAGGAAGGGGTAAGTAGAATGATGGAATGATCACTGTCATGTAAGTCCGGAGAACAGACCAAGTAAGTCTATGCGGTGGAGGCAAGAGCAAACTGAGAGATCGTGCCAAAGGAGAGAGAGTCCGAGGATCAAAATGGGTTGAGTTACCTGGATTTAAACATGGAGGGGTGGTGGCATAGAAAAGCTCTAACTGAATTCCTCGGGATCACAGTGAGACCTACCCAGAGGAAATGGTGGCATTAAAATCCCAAGTACAGAATCGTGCGGTAATGACGAAACAAGGAAGGCAAAATCGGAATGATAATGCGAGAAGGAGAGAATATATAAGAAAGAGCGTATACCACTATGTAAGTGGATAGGGCTGTGTGTAATGCCAGCGAAAGTATGAACAATAGCTTGATGGTACGGAATTCAGTGCGGAGAAGATGGGCACTTTCATTAAGGTCCCATCAGGAAAGGATCTGAAGAATTCAATAAATTATGACTGAGATTGAGAAATAACAGCAAGTAATTTGGTTCTTGTAAGCAAAACCTACAGGGGCAAACTGGGATAAATCTGAGCTCACCCCAGATTAACCCTGAGGCCGCGTATATTCCACTGTAAAAAGCTCATGATTGGCAATTGATAGAGATACTTGAAATCGCAGGTAAGGGTTCCTACGGACTAGAAGGGTAGAAAGTCCACATGCGGAGGCAGTGGAAATGTTCAAGCAGCGAAGAACGGTGCGTGTGAAAGAAAGGAGTTGCGCAATGGAGCAAGGGAGAAAAGTCGGAAGGTGGATCAGTGTCCATGATGGTTTGGTCTCTGCAATTATTCAGAGATTGCTTCAAGTGTTTCGGATTCAGAGATGTCGAATGGAGTACCAATATTGGGAATGGTTGGGGGAGGATGAGTAAAGATTGGGAAATGTTTGGACTGTACCAAGGTGGGGGGGCGAAAGGGTGGGGGGACTGGGGGAAGCGGGCAGGGGACAGAAAGAAGGAACCTGGGGGGTGGCGAAGAGGAAGAAACTTGGGGGGGAACGGGGGGGAAAGGTCATTCGGGGGGAGGGGGTGAAAACCCTGCACTTTTAAATGAGCCGGGAGAGGGAAAGAACTAGGGACAGAGACAGGGGGGTAAAATGAGGGGTTTGGGTGGGGGAGGGGTGTTTCCGGACCTTTTTTTTACTTTTGAGAAGTAGAGGGCGTTGGGAAGAGGGGTCGACGGGTCTGTCGATACTGGGTTTGTAAGAGAGAACTCAAAGAAGGAGATTGATGAGGGTTGAAGTAGGGACGGGCTGAGCCCGGGGCAGCAAAAAGGGTTGAAAGGGGGTGATTTTGGGAGAGGAAACCCCAGAGGTGGGTTTTTAGAAGCGGGAAACCCGAAGTGGGGGGCGTTTTGAAAAAAGGGAAAAAAGAAAAAGTGGGAGCTCCCTTGGGGGCGGGGAAGAGAAAAGCCATGGCATAAGGGAGACCTTCTGTCCCCCTTTTGAGGAAGGATTTCCCGCTCGTTTAAAAGACTGAACGGGAGAGTACGAAAGGGGGGAGCCTCATGACTTAAGGCAAGAGGGAGATCGATTGCAAGACGATTAGAATGGTCATCGGCACCACGCTGGGCTTCGGGATAGATCGCAATATTTCGTGGATGGCCAAATCGCCGCAATTTCTACCTGTTTGGTGTTGGGATCACCTTTCCAAAAATTGTAACCGATGTCCGCTATATAAAGAGGATGGGAGTTTCGGCTGTCAAAAATTAAAGGCCACAGGCTAGGGTATGTCTCCGCCCAAAGGGCAGGAAGAACTTTAAATGTCACCCTTTAGGGTTGGGGAGATCTTGGGTTCCAGCTGTTTTGAAGTCGGTGCAATGTCTGGAAATTTTGTTGAACTTGGTATGGGGCAAAAAACGGTACCCCTACAAGAATTGAGGGGTGATGTTTTTCAAGGGTGACAGGAACGTATCTTTATGGGAAAGAGGAGAGCTCACGACCTGGGTACATTTGTCGGTAATGTGCGCGTACCGCCAAAGATGAAAAAAAATTCTTTACCAACATGGCGTAGGAGTGCCTTTTCCAATATTTGGTCAGAAGAAAACAGTGAGGGTTGGTCGTAAATGAAGAATTTAGTCCACTGTTCGTTTAAACTGAGGGGAAAAAGGGAGTGAAGGACTGTCGATCGTTTTTTGAGAAGAACGAGAAAGGTGAAAGGGGAGAAGTATCTCAGCAGGTAATTTCGTTTAGTTTAGGCGTGGGACCAATTGGTCCGAGTGGAAAGGGGCGGCGATTTGAAATTGCCCCACCTAAAGGGGAGAGGCGGAAGCTTGTCAGAGGGGAAACGAAGGTCTGATAAAACAAGGATCGTCGAGGCCTCAGACCCGAAGCGGGTGAGGGAAACAGCACGGCAATAGGTAAGAGGCGAGGAATGTTGAAGATTTGGTCCAAAAAGGGCGGGGTCAGAAAGGGGGGCGGGTTTAAAAAGGGCCCGGGGGGGGGGGGACCCGGTTCAGGGGCTGGGCCCGCCATGGTTAGGTTTCTTCTTTCTTTTTGTTTTTTAAGAAAAAAAAAAAAAAAAAAAAAAAAAAAAATAAAAAATAAAAAAAAGAAAAAAAAAGGGGGGCCGGGGAGGGTTGTTCCTAGGAGGAATGAAAGGGCCCGAAATCTCCCTCCCCCGCCAAGGGACTGACACCCATTAGCGCAGAGCAGCATGGAACCCGGCCCCTACCCTACCCCTTTATGCCAGAAAAAACCGCAATCTGGGAAGCAAAACCTACATTGCCCAGACCTCGGTGGACAAAAAGAGGGGGGCCGGATACCGCCACAAAGATACCTCCCTTTAGCCCCACCCCCGGAATCCGAAAGGTGGCTTCCAAGATTCACCGTCGCCCAAAAGACACCCCAAAACTACCCGGGATACCGGGAGGGGTGGGACACCCTGGCAAACCAGATTCCCCCCCGGCAAATACGCCCCGCCAAGAAAACCCCAACGGAATGGGATGGACCCCCCCCCCCCCCCCCGTCCTTTCCCCCACCCAGGAACTAGCGCGCCTGTGGGGGAAAAAATCCAAAAGGAAAAAAGGGAAGGGCAAAAGGGGGGTGGGGGGAGGAGGAGGAAAAGGAAAAAGGGGAGGATGGGGGGGATGGGTAGGGGAGGGGAGATTGGGGGGTAATTAGGTTCGGTCTGAGGAAGAAGACCGATAGGTCTAATTTCCCCGCCCCCAAGAGCCCTTCACCACGCCAAGGAGCCCCCCTTTAAGAGGAGTGGCTCTAGTGGTCTGTGGCATTAAAAACGGAGGGAAGTAAAACCCGTAAGGACTGGGTACCTGAATCTTTATGGAGTGGATTCCCCTTGAAAAAAATGAAACCCCTCCTTCCTCTTCCCCCCTTTCCGTCTTCCTACATCACCATGTCTTCAAAAAAGGTAAGTGTGATGTTTTAACTGTTTTATTTTTCTTCACCTGTTTACTGTGTAGGGAAATGTTATTTCTGTAAAAAAAAGATTTTGTTTAAAATTTTGGGGGCCTGAAACGGATTAATTGGTTTTTATTTTTTTATGGGGGAAAAATTTAAATTTGGATCATGTAATACGTTAAGGACAAAACTCTTGGAAAGGATTAAAAATCGTTAACTGAGGGTCCACTGTAGTGTGTTCTGAACCAAAACCCAACAACCCGATTGGTTTACTAAGTCCTGAGGTTTCAAAAACTTTCCAGCACCTTTGGGGTCACTTTTGATTTTTAAGCATTCAAAAACCAAAAAACTGACCTCTTTTTTAAACCTCATCCTTTTTTGCTTCACTAGGGGTTAACCCTGCTGAAATTTAAAAGGAGAGAGATGGTTTTCCCAAAAGTACTACAGCAACCCCCAAATTTTTTGTGTATTACTCAGACCATGAGACCTTTTTCTATGGTTAGGGCTACCAGGGCCCTTTCTGCCAATTTGGGGGTCAGAATTTGTGTAAATTACTTGGCAATGATCGTGCCAAATAACAATTTTGTTAATCTATGGAAATTTTTTTGTAGACGTTTGGGCAGTTAAAAAACCTGTTAAAATGTAAATAAATGAAAACAATCTCACGGGCACTTTTTAGGTCAAACAAAAGTCACCCCAAAAACTGTGAAAAATTAGATTTTAAAGTACACAAATTCAACTCACCGAAATTTACAGATGGAAAAACAGAGTCAAACCTGGATAAAATTTTCCATTGTCTGTAAAAATTAAAATTTTCTATTAGCATACAAATGTCCCAAACACTGGAAAGCATATAACCTCAGTTGGTTGTGCATGTTTTAAAAATTCATGAAATTTTTATGAAAATTTTTTATTTATCATTTAAAAAAAATTTTAATAGAAAAAGACACAAATGGATTTAAGATCCCGGAAGTCCTGTTAAATGAGCCAGAGTGGAGTAAGGGAAATTTTTTTTGAAGATGTTCTGTTTGGGGTGCAAGCAAGATACAGTACTATTTATTAAAATTCAAGAAAAAAATTATTTAGAGGTTATTGGAGGTGGAAAAAACAGTACCTGCACTAAAGTAAGAAAGGGGCATTGCAGGCCCAGGTTCAACCTAGGCAAATTCAATCGCATCCATAGAAACTTTTAAAAGGTTTTTAAAGCTGTCCAAAAGTTTCACTTCCCAAAGAATAGTTGGAATGGGGGGAATTTTGCAGTTCCAGGGTTATTTGATCTGGTATTCTGCACTTCTGGCAACCCCCCCCCCCCCCCCCCACACAAAACTCATTTTTTTTTTTTTCTGATTATCCACAAATTATCTTAAAATTTAATTAAAAAATCAATTTTATAAGCAAAAAGGGGTAAAAAGAAAAAACTAAGCCTTGTAAAGGACAACTTGATAAAGCCTCTATGGATCCACTGGGCAAACAGGATTGTAGTTGCCAAAACTGAAATGCAAAAAAAACTTTGTATTCAAAACGTTTTGTCTGCACAAAGGGTTTTTCAATCAACCGGTTTTAAATTTTTTGAAATCTGTTTGTGGAAGTTGTTCAATCCACCCATCTTCGGTGTAGAGTTGGTGGCCGGTCACCAAATACCTTGATCAAATCACATAACCCCCAGGTTAGAAATTTCTTTCTTGTCGAGTTTGCGTTGACAAAATGTTTTAAATGTGAATTTGGATTTAGCTTAAAATTCGCAAGAAGGGTTTCTAGTCACTGAGGTTTCCCAATGCCCCGATGTAATGGGTTTTTTTTGGAACATAGATACAACAAAGAATAAAAAGGCACAAATACTGTGACCAGAACAGTTGCAAAAAAACCTGCACATAAAGAGTGAGGACATGGCCCGTTTTTTCCGAAATTGGACCATTGCAAATAAATAAAAGAAAAAAAGTGAGGAGCCAGTAACACGTATATAGGCGAGCAAGCAAGGGACAGGAACATGAGAAAAAAGGGTGTAGTGGTAGGAGGTAGTTTAGTAGAAGAAACAGTGGGAGGTGAAAGTAGGGGTAGAGTTAAAAAGCAAACAGAGAAGAAAAGGGGGGAGTGAAGAGGAATGAGGCCTACTGGGTTTTCAGTAACTTTTTTCTTGTCCTTTTGACGACCCCCTTTCTACCTAAGTCTTCTCAACCCCCCCCCCCCCTTCCTCTATTATACTACATTTTGCTTTTCCTCCCTCCCTTCCCTTTTCCCCCCTCTTTTGCCACTAAATCTCCCAAATTTCTACCACCACTATATACCTACCAATCATATTTCCCCTTTCCCCCTTGTTCCCTCCCTTTTTCCACTCACCCAAAAAAAACCCGGGTTCCCATTCTTTTTTGTTAGTGTGCTTTGTAAAAGACAAATCGGACTGAACGAGCTGAAAAATCCCCCTTTTCCTTGGCAGGGTTTAAATTTTGTATGTACACGACTTTTATAAAGAGAGACTTTTTATGTACCGGCTAGGGTTTTCTTTTTTCAAAGGTAGCTTTTTTTTAATTTTTTTTAATCATTTTGCCTGGTTAGTACTTTACAACAATGAGATCTAAACCTCACAGAAAAAAAACACTTTTTTCAAATTTCCCACATACACCCGTTAGTCCGGGTATCAAGCATGTAATTTCTGACATTTGAAAAGACATGGCTGCAAAATTTTCTACACAAAAAACAGTGATAAGCAAGCTTTAAACAAAAAAAGAAAATGTGCATCCTTTTTGGAAAAAAAAAAAAGGTAACTATCGTATGAGAATTAAACCTACCCCGGCCGGGATTGAACCCCGGGTCAGAGTCTCAAAATCCAGCCGTCGCGTTAGCACAGACCAGCTAGCCACAATAAAATTCTCCCAAATAGGGATATTTTACACCATAGGAAGGTTAGCACAGGACCACTTGACCACAAATGCAAGTTTTTACAGACGAAACTCCAGTAGCGTGGCCCTGACAAACTCTAGCTCAAGCCCTTCATGCCCTCACTGACTCACGAAATCGAATGACCGATTTCAAACAAAACCCTACCCCCGGGCCCTGGTTTGTTTCAATCGTGTCATTACGATTTCGTGAGTCATGTTGCGGGAGTGAAAGGGGCTTGGCTAGAGTTCGTACGGCCAACAATGGGGAGATTCGTCTGTAAAAACTTGCATTTTTGGCACAGTGGTGTAGAAATATACTGTTCGCGATTTTTTGTGGGTAGTGGTCTAGTGTAACGCGACGGGGGGGGAGTTTTTGGGCTCTTGACCCCGGGTTTAATCCCGGGCCCGGGGGGTTTTGGGTTGTTTGCAAACGTTTTCATTACAAATTTGTGAGCAGTATAGAATTATTATTGGGGAAAAACACCTTAACCCCTTTTTTTTCACAAACCCAAAATTAGAAATGCTGCAAGGTAACTTAAAAAAAAATCAAAAGTTAAAATCTTTTTTTTAAAGGGATAACACTTGAAAATTGTAGGCTTTAAGTTGGCGTTGAGCGCAATTTCACAACACACTCGTCCACTTTGAGGTTACTTTAGACCAATTCCATTCCTGAAATTATGAAATTACTGGATATTTTGCTAGTCTCGCCTGTGTTAGCGAGTGCAAGAATTTGGCAATATGACCAATATTCAACATATTCTAATTAAAAACAAAATAAATGCAGTAGGCTTTCCGGATAAAGCAAAATTTCCTTTGCCCATTAATAAAATCTTGAGGCCTCCCCTCCATTATGAATCAAACCCAGCTATTAAAATATCACTAAGAATACTTGGTCATGGTTTTTGCCATCCCAATAAATGAAAGATTAGGAAAAAAAAAAAATCAACCCAGGGGGTGGGGGGCATATTTTATGATCAGTTAGATGTTCACTGCAGTGACTTACAGGCTGTAAAAGTACCACTGCCATGTTGAAGCAATAGGAGCCCCAAAGCCAGCCAACACTGTTCTAAGACACTATCACATGCATAAAACAAATTAATCTTCACATGCAACTAGTGAATTACTATATAAGCTTAGGGCATTCAACAAGAATGAATTTATTACCAGTTCTGTGTTGAAGAGCCATGGAAATGAATTTAGAACATAAGCAGAAAAAAATAAGCAAAGAAATAATACTGAACATACCTGGTAGATGCACTGAAACCAATTTCACCGGCTCATTGTACAAATTCTTGCCTCTTCAAGCCCTGAATCATCAGTTGTAAAATACTTAATTTGTGCTATCCCACATGTTTAAATATATCAATATACAAGCAAGAGAAATTCCATTGCCTTTAATACATTTAACATGACTATTAGATAAATTACTTGCTTAAAATTAGTTGTGAACCTAATCAAGACAAGTGCAAAAAATTTCAACCCAATGCTGCTAGTCAAGCACACAGAACTTAAAACTAAATTTGCCTTAAATTTCTAATAAATAATTGAGGCTTGTTAATAAATATAACAAGGCTAGAGAAACAACACTCCAGTGAAAAAGTAGTTTATTAACTGGAGATACCATAGCTGGTAATAACTTTGGAGTATGGCTCAATCCTTCCTGCTACCTTACTCATGGCCCGTTTCTTCAGTCGCTGTAAAAAAAGTGAAAAATACTGCAATTAATAAATTCTTACATGTCAAAAATGCAACAGTTACAAAAAGATTTAAGTTTACAGGTGTGAGTACCCAGAAATTATAGGATTCTAACACATTGAATATACACTGAAACATTAAATAATTAAGAGAATCACGAGTCATCTGGAAAACCTTTTAAAAATTAAATTAGAAAAATTATCAGCACATCACATAAGGTGTCTGTCAAACTATTAACACACATCAAGTCACATACTGCCTTCATCTCTCATTCGCTTCTGCTCTCTCTCATCTAACGGTATTACTGCTGTAATTGTGTAGTGTAGTTGGAATGCAGTGATGTGTAAGGGTAGGCAGTAGCTGAACTGCCTTCCTTTCTTGTTCATTCCCACCCCTCATTTAATTAACCACTTCCTCTGTGGCATGCTCCTGCTCTCCACACCTTACCCCTTCTCCTAGGCCAATATTTTACTATTGCTATGATAGTTAAATGGGTAACTGTTCGTGAGCCTTCAATTAATTATATTACTATTGGAGTGCATCTTTTTGGTCCCAGTTTCCTGTTCAGATTTCAAAACTAAAGCTTCTATGTAACATTTCACTTATTGGTGTTGTGGTACAGTGGAACCCTAGATTTCGTCCTTAACCCTTTCAGGGTCGAGACCCTCTCCTAAACTTGTTCTCAGGGTTGAAAATTTTACGGAAAAAAAAAAATTCATATGAAATGATAGAGAATCTTTTCTTGATCATAATGACATCAAAAGCGTGAAATTTGATGGAAAACTTAAGGAATTATGCTCTCGCAAAGTTAGTGGTCTCGACGATATTTAAGCATTGCCGATTTTGCCCGTGCAAGAGAGCTCATTGTTATGCGAAATTATCGTTATGCGAATGAATTTTCCCCATAAGAAATAATGGAAATCAAATTAATCCGTGCAAGACACCCCAAAGTATGCAAAAAAAAAAATTTTACCACATGAAATATTAATTTTAATACACACAAACTGAAAAAGACATGCACAATTACATGACGCTTACTTTTATTGAAGATCTGGTGATGATTGATGGGATGGGAGGAGGAGAGAGTGTTAGTGTTTAGAAGGGGAATCCCCTTCCATTAAGACTTGGTGTCAAGTCCTTTTCTGGGGTTACTTCCCTTCTTTTAATGCCACTAGGACCAGCTTCAGAGTCACTGGAGTTCTGTCGCACAACATATCTGTCCATAGTGGCCTGTACCTCTCGTTCCTTTATGACTTCCCTAAAGTGTTTCACAACATTGTCAGTGTAATAGTCACCAGCACGGCTTGCAAAAGCTGTGTGAGGGTGATTTTCATCCATGAAGGTTTGCACTTCAAGCCACTTTGCACAGATTTCCTTAATCTTTGTAGTAGGCAATTTCTTCAATTTCTCTCTCCCCTCCTTCGAACCAGTTTCCTCAGGTCTGGCCTCTTGCTGTTGAAGTTGATCTGTCAGCTCATCAGTGGTTAGTTCTTCATTGTCCTCCTCCACCAACTCTTCCACATCATCCCCACTAACCTCCAACCCCAAGGACTTTCCCAATGCCATAATGGATTCCTCAACTGGCATAGGATTCTCAGGGTTAGCCTGAAACCCTTCAAAATCCTTTGGTCTACACATTCTGGCCACAGTTTCTTCCAAGCAGAGTTCAAGGTCCTCTTAGTCACTCCCTCCCAAACCTTACCTATAAGGTTTACACAATTGAGGATATTAAAGTGATCTCTCCAAAACTCTTAGTCAGTTGAGTTTGAGGTCACTACAAAGCACCTTTCAAACAGAGCTTTTGTGTACAGTTTTTTGAAGTTTGCAATAACCTGCTGGTCCATGGGCTGCAGGAGAGGAGTGGTATTAGGAGGCAAAAACTTCACCTTAATGAATTTCATGTCCCCATAAAGTCGCTCTGCCACGTCTGTAGGATGACCAGGGGCATTGTCTAACACCAGGAGGCACTCAAGTTCTAATTTCTTTTCAGTTAGGTAATCTTTCACATTGGGGGCAAATGCTTGGTGTAACCAGTCTTAGAAAAAGTCCCTAGTGACCCATGCCTTACTGTTTGCCATCCACAGCACACACAAATTTTCCTTGAGGACATTCTTTTGCCTGAACGGTCTGGGAGTTTCAGAGTGATACACTAATAAAGGCTTCACTTTGCAATCACCAGTAGCATTGGAACACATCAACAGAGTAAGCCTGTCTTTCATAGGCTTATGTCATGGGAGTGCCTTTTCCTCCTGAATAATGTAGGTCCTGCTTGGCATTTTCTTCCAAAACAGGCCTGTTTCATCACAATTAAACACTTGTTCAGGTTTCAGTCCTTCAGTTTCGATGTACTCCTTGAATTCCTGCACATATTTTTCAGTTGCTTTGTGGTCCGAACTGGCAGCCTCACCATGCCTTATCACACTATGTATGCCACTACGCCTCTTAAATCTCTCAAACCAACCTTTGCTGGCCTTAAATTCACTCACATCATCACTAGTTGCAGGCATTTTTTTAATTAAATCCTGATGCAACTTCCTAGCCTTTTCACTTATGATCACTTGAGAGATGCTATCTCCTGCTATCTGTTTCTCATTTATCCACACCAATAAGAGTCTCTCAACAGCTTCCATCACTTGCGATCTCTGTTTCGAAAACACAGTTAAACCTTTGGCAAGAACAGCTTCCTTGATTGCCTTTTTGTTGCCCACAATAGTAGCGATGGTTTTATTGGGGTTTACTATACAACCTGGCCAGCTCGGAGACACGCACTCCACTTTCATACTTATGAATGATCTCTTTCTTCATCTCTATAGTAATTCTCACCCTTATTGCTGTAGGGTTGGCACTAGAAGCTTTCTTGGGGCCCATGGTCACTTATTTTGCAGATAAAAATCACCAGAAACACTGTAATAATACGAAATGTTCCGATTGTATGCTTGGATGTTACCGTGGAGGCTGGCTGGTAAACAATGCCACCGGCGGAACATGTGAGGCTGGCTAAGGGTGCACATTAGACGCGTCTCGGACGAACAGCGTTGAGCAGGTTTTTTAGCGGCATGCGAGGCAAAATCTTGGCGATAAAATGTAGCAGTATGCGGATTTAACGTTATGTGATGCCAACGGTATGCGGGGGTCCACTGTACTAGTCAAAAATCGTAACTATTTTGCTAGAACTATTTTTTTCTATCAAATGAATACAAGAAACCACCCATTTACCGATTTCAACTATCCAATAGTCAGAAATTGGCAATTTTGCCAATTTCACACAGATTTCAAAAGATGCCAATTTCTCAATAGGGTCCAGAATAAACAAGACAGACATTCCTAGCACTAAAATAACATTTTTCTCTGTTCACGTCCCCAGGCCCTTCTTACATTTCTTTTGCTTTCCACTCTGAATTTTTATTCTCACAAAAAATAGAAGATTTACTGTTAAGCAGACTACTGTATAAGTGGAGAAATGGTATAATATCAGCGCACCTGTGAAAGAATATTAGACTCACCAGTTGACGTGTATTGGACGCATAGCATGATTTGTTTACTTTTGAACTTTGGCAAAAATCCAACATTTCTGCTACTTTGAGTTCAATATCAAGGTACTTTTCATTGTGTAACCAATCAAGATCATCTCAATTTCTGTAACATGTCTTACATTCTATAAAATGAGACCAGGAAAACTAGAATACAACCATAAATACCATACGAAAGTAGAGTGCAAAGTTGCTGTTTTAAACCAAAAACATGGTCAGTTTTCTTTTCTCATTATGCACTGTGTGCTGCAGGATTTTTTTTATACTGTACACACAGACCACAGACCCATTCTTTCATATGTACGCCTACCAGCTTTCTCTCGCTAGATCTGAAGGCGCTAGAATTTACGCGTACTAGTACATTAATAACCCTGGTGCGTAAAACATATTAGTACATGTACGTTGGAAACCCTGAAATGGTTAATCTGTTTCAGGTCGGTCGAAATCTGAAATAGGCGAAATCCGAAGTAATATTTCCCATGAGAAATAATGCAAATCCAATTAATCTGTTCCAGACACCCAAAAATATTAAAAAATATATTTTATAGAGAAGAACTATAGTTTTACAGACAGAAAACAATGAAATAAATATAAAGCACTAATTTTAATGGATAAATGAATATTTATATCACTTTTACCTTTATTGAAGGCTTTGGCATATTCTTTAAGAAATCCGCATGCAACTGCCTTGCCTTTTCGCAAATTATTGCCTCCACAACACTATCTCCCGCTAACTGTTTTTCGTTGATCCACACCAACAACTTCTCAACATCATCTATTGTTTGCCATCACTGCCACCCTCTACCACCATCACAACCACCATCACAACCACCTTCTACCACCATCACTACCACAACCACCTTTACCATCATCACTACCACAACTACCCTCTACCACCATCACTACCACAACCACCCTCTACCACCATCACTACCACAACCACCCTCTACCACCACCACTACAACAACCCTCTACCACCACCACTACAACAACCCTCTACCACCACCACTACAACAACCCTCTACCACCACCACTACAACAACCCTCTACCACCACCACTACAACAACCCTCTACCACCACCACTACAACAACCCTCTACCACCATCACTACCACAACCACCCTCTACCACCACCACTACCACAACCACCCTCTACCACCATCACTACCACAACCACAATCACTACCACAACCACCCTCCACCACCATCACTACCACAACCACCCTCTACCACCATCGCTACTACCAATGTTTCAGATAAACATGTGGTGTATTGCTCACTGAATAAGTGAGAGGCAGACTGAGTAGCACACGTGCAAGCGGCCGCGTTCAGAGCAGGCGGACGCATCTAATACAGACAACTTCTGAGTGAAGGTACAAAGCCTGGGGTAAAATTTCGCCAAAAAAAGTGGTCAAAACCTGAACTGTACAATATCCGCAACTGGACGAAATCTGGGGTTCCACTATTACAACTGGTTATTTGAAAGTTAGATGACAATCTAACTTAGCCTGAATGACAAATTGAAAAATATGCTTAATAGACAGATGTGGGAAAATTGTGTGATGAATCCATTAACAATTTTACCTAATTAACATTGTAGACATTCATTTTTCAAACTGTTCAGGATTATGGGGTGAGTTTGTAAGCAACCTTAGTAGGTTGGTGGACAACAACCACCCAGGGAGGTACTACCATCCTGCCAAGTAAGTGTGATATGGAAACCTGCAGTTGTTTTATATGATGGTAGGATTGCCGGTGTCTTTCTGGTTCAAACACACGGGATAATAGGTACACAGTGGTCCCTCGTTTTTCGTAATTAATCCGTTCCTGGAGGAGCTACTATAAACGAAATTTACGATTTGCGAATCAATTTTCCCCACAAGAAATAATGTAAATACAATTAATCCGTTCCTGACACCCAGAAGTATTAAAACAAAAATTTTTTTACATGAAATATACATGTAGTACATAAACAATACAATGGGAAATGAATGAAACATTAACAGCATAACACTTACCTTTATTGGAGATTCTTCTTAGTGTATGGGAGACTGGAGGAGGAGAGAGATTGGATTATTTACAGTTTGGAAGGGGAATCCCCTTCCAGCAACACCTCAGGTACCAATTGCTTCTCTGGGGTTGCTTCTCTTCTCTGTTTCTTAATGCCACTAGGACCACCTTGAGAGTCACTCTAGTCCTGTCTCGCAAAGTAACTGTGGAGAGAGCTCTGTTTCTGGCGTCTTTTTAACACTTCCCTAAAATGGCCCAAGACTTTGTCACATATTTCTCACTTTCTTTACCACAGGCTTGGCACTAGGAGCTTTCTTTGGAGCCATGGTAGCTTATTTAGTACTTGCAAGCACTAAAGTGAGTGGAATATTATGAAATATTTCGTAGGAGCACTTGAGGGGACCTTCACTCACTGGTAAACAATGCCAGACTGGCTGGGTAGGGAGGCCTCCCCGGCTCACACCATGCATATGCGTCCCGGACGAACTACTATTTGCGAGTCAACCTATGAAAAGCGAGTCCATGTTTATACGAAAATACCCCTATGATTGGTGAAATTTACGATTGCCGAGAACTACGAAAAGAGAGGGACCACTGTATCTTCAAACTTCTACTTACATATAGGTCACACGACACACGCATGTACATATATATATTTACACACCGATCTGGGTTGTCTATTTTTCTCAATAGTTCTTGTTCTTTACTTCCTCTTATATCCAGGGAAAGTGGAAGAGAATTCTTTCCTTGTAAGCCATGTGTCATAAGAAAGGACTAAAATGCTGGGAGCAGGGGGCTAGTAACCCATTCTGTATAAATTATGAAATAAGAAGAAAAAACTTTTGCTTTTCACTTTAGGTCACCCTACTTCGGAGGGACATGGCCAGTTTGCTAGGAGAAAAAAAAAATTGTAAGCAGCAACAGTGTTTGCCTGAGACCAACAAAATTATTTTATGTACAGTTTACAACTAATCTCCTAAAAAAAATAAAATTACCAATACAGTTAACAAAAAAAAAAAATCTTTAATTCAGCCTAAAATTCTTAACTATTTTTAGCTCTGGGTCAATCTACCTAAAAAAAATTGTGAGATCTACATAAAACATGCACAAAATGATCAAGTATGAATGCACTGGAAAAAAAAAAAAATTAATATTTGCAATGATCAAACCGCAGATCATAATTTGAAAAATTAATTGGTTTGCGCATGCCATCTTAACATACTGTCTCCTACCAAGGCAGGAGAACCTGAGGAAACCGAAAACTTAACAACCATTCATTCAATCATTGTCTTGCCAGAAGCACACTGACATCACAGATCATATGATCCTCCAAACTCCCAACATCCCCATTTCCACACAGGTACTATACTTCCCACCTCCAGGATTCTGATCAAACAAATCAGTTTCCCTGAATCCCTAAATGTTATCCTGCTCACTAAGAGAACATTAAATAATAACCATTTGCCTTCACTCACTCATCTGACATGCTCAAAAGCCTGTTGGATATTAAGAGCCCCCTAGCACTCAAAACCACCTCTATCCCCTCCCTCTAACCTTTCAATGCATGCATGATTTACATCCCAAAAGCTGAAGAAAAACCTATTAGGCTTAGAAACAAAAAGAAAGGAAAATAATATTCTTACCATGTCTGCCTTTCTTGCCTTGTAAAGGACAGCAGCCTTCAGTTTCCTGCGTGTCTCCAATGTTGCAACAACGCTCTTATACTTCCAGCCAACTTCATGGGAGAGGCGGCCCAAATAGCAGAACTGAAAATTTTTAAAGTCTGGAATTAATATGGTTTAAAGGGAACTATTTTACATCTCTATATAGCAAATATGTCCAATTAAAAAGTATAAAAAAGTTTGTGGCACAATAGTACAAACTACATGCAGTAATCATACCCCACATCATAAGACATGTGCAACACTGGGTATGTATTGAGACTTTTGCAAAGCAGCAACTTTTTTCATTAATGCAATGATATTTACTTCTATACTGGTAATAATCTTCCACAGTCAATCAAATTCAATTGTTAATTAACCCATTGACTGTCGCAACCCCCAATCCTGAGGCGTCTCCTGGTGTCGCAAAATTTAAAAAAAAAAAATTTTTCTTATGAAATGATAGAGAATCTTTTCCAGATTGTAATGACACCAAAAAACGAAATTTGATGGAAAACTGACGGAATTATGCTCTCGTGAAGTTAGCAACCTCGGCAATATTTACAAATCGGCGATTTCGCCCACTTTGAGCCCTACTTTCGGCTAATTCCGTTGTTCCAGTCGACCAAACTCATAGCTATTTCTTTAGAACTCCATTTTTTCTATCGATTGAGTACAAGAAACTGCCCATTTACTGATTTCAACTACCCAATAATGTGGTCAGAAATTTGCAATTTGGCCAATTTCACAAAAATTAAAAAAAAAAAAAAATGACAATTTCAAAATAAGGTCCAGAATGAACAATGCAGACATTACTGGCTCTAAAATAACATTTTTTGTTCATCAGTCATGTCTCCAGGCCCCTCTGATATTACTCTTGCTTTCTATTTTGAATTTTTATTCAAACAAGAAATAGAAGACTTACTATTATGCAGACTACTGCAATACTGTAATAATTGTATAAATAACATCAACCCATTCATGACTGCGTATTAGAATGGCTAGTTGGACATTTATTGGACAATTACATCATTTGTTTACTTTTGAACATTGGCAAAAAATCAGACATTTCCCCTACTTTGAGCTCTATTTCCAGGTTCTTTTTATAGAAAAATCAATCAAAATCACCTCTATTTCTATAATATGTTTTCCATTCTATCAAATGAGACCAAGAAAACGAGAATATAACCATAAATACTATACGAAAATAGACCACAAAGTCGGCATTTTAATAAAAAAAAGTCAGGTTTTTTTTTCATTATGCACTGCGTGCTCCAGGATTTTTTTTATATGGTGCACACTGACCACACAGACCCACTCTCTCACATGTGGGCCTACCAGCTTTCTCCTGCTTGATTTGAAGCCGCTAGAATTTATGAGTATGTATACGTCAAACACGGTACCTTGTAAGACATATATACGGCCGCGACAGTCAAAGGGTTAATTCAATTTTAGTTTAGACATCAATATCAATCTAACCATGCTTTTAACTCTACAGTATTTACAAGATATTCAAAATTTCAATCATCAAATGTGGTTCCTTTACA
Organism: Cherax quadricarinatus; assembly: GCF_026875155.1. Classification (NCBI taxonomy): domain Eukaryota; kingdom Metazoa; phylum Arthropoda; class Malacostraca; order Decapoda; family Parastacidae; genus Cherax; species Cherax quadricarinatus. The sequence goes on from NC_069403.1 coordinate 60,829,944, forward strand.
CTCATCAGTTTTTCCAACAATCACAGGCAAGAAGCTTATACTAAATTTACTACTGAACTGAAGAATCTGTTTACCCATCAAACATTTGAATACTTATTTGATTGTGCAAGCACCACACATACTGTACATACCTTACGGCCAGGTTTCAGACGAGTAACCCTCATAGCATCAGGGACTACCTTGCGAGCTCTTTTGGCATATGGAGGAGGAACACCCTCAAAACTCTTAAGACGCTTGAGTGCCTGTTGGCCACGAGTGGTTTTGTGGGGCAGCATTCCTGTATGTAGAGAGATTTTTTATCTTGGTCCCAAGCAAACTTAGAGAAAGTTATAAGAAATCTCAATGTTGAAGATAATACTGAACACTAACCTCTAACTGTCCGCTGGAAAATCTTTGAGGGTGCCCGGTGATGGAATGGCCCTCGCTTGGGATTCACATTGCACCTTTTGCGAAGAAATGCAAGATACTTCAACTTGTTCCGGTAGAATGAACCAGAGATGTTAATTTTCTCACAGCTGCAAAGGGAAGTCAAACAAGGTTCTAATATTTTAACTCAACATTACTGACTTTCATAGCAAATTACTGTACCATACTTTCTACCACAACACTAATTTTACGAGGAGATTACAGAAAGCTGTGTACACTCAGGCAATTTATAAGAGTTCGAAGTTGAATGGGCACATTCGTGAACTCAACTGGTAAAATGGACAGCATACTAGTTAAATAATTAGGAAATGGGTCAAAATGAGCATTGGAACTGGCTTAAAATAGTGGGCAAAATCATAGATATATTAATTACACACAGAATGCCTACCTGGACCTGTTTTCCAAAATTTTCCAAAAATTTGGGCATTTTTGGTGACATTACCTTCATAAAACCATTCTCTAGTTTGATATTTTAACCCTTTGAGGGTCAACGAGCCCTCTCTGAGACTCGTTCTCAGGGTTGGCCAGATTAAAAAAAAAAAAAACTTATGAAAAGATAGAATCTTTTCCCGATCATAATGACACCAAAAGTATGAAATTTGATGGAAAACTTACGGAATTATGTTCTCGCGAAGTTAGCAGTCTCGGCAATGTTTACGCATCGGCGATTTTGCCCACTTTGAGCCCCATTTTCGGCCAATTCCACTGTACTAGTCGACAAAAAACATGAATATTTCGCTAGAACTCCATTTTTTCTATCGAATGAGTGCAAGAAACCACTCATTTACCAATTTCAACTATCCAGTACAGTGGTCAGAATTTAGCAACTTTGCCAATTTCACACAAATTTCAAAAGATGCCAATTTCCAAATAGGGTCCAGAATAAACAAGAAAGACATTCCTGGCACTAAAATGACATTTCCTCTGTTCATTAGTCACATCTCAAGGCCCCTCTTACATTCTTTTGCTTTCCACTTTGAATTTTTCTCACAAAAAATAGAAGATTTACTGTTACGCAGACTATTGCATTAGTATAAATAATATTGGCGCACTTGCAAAAGAATATTAGACTCACCAGTTAACGTGTATTGGACGCTTGGCATGATTTGTTTACTTTTGAACTTTGGTAAAAATTGAACATTTCTGCTACTTTGAGCTCTATTTCAAGGTACTTTTCATTGTAAAACCAGTCAAAATCATCTCAATTTCTGTAATATGTCTTCCATTCTATAAAATGAGACCAAGAAAACTAGAATAAAACAATAAATAACATACGAAAATACAGTGCAAAGTCGCTGTTTTAAACCAAAAACAGTCAAATTTTTTTTTTCTCATTACACACTGTGTACTGCAGGATTTTTTTTTATACTGGCCTGGTGGTTAACGCTCTCGCTTCACACGGTGAGGGCCTGGGTTCGATTCCCAGCCAGAGTAGAAACATTGGACGTGTTTCTTTCCACCTGTTGTCTATGTTCCCCATCAGTAAAATGGGTACCTGGGTGTTAGTCGACTGGTGTGGGTCGCATCCTGGGACACTGACCTAAGGAGGCCTGGTCACAGACCGGGCCGCGGGGGCGTTGACCCCGGAACTCTCTCCAGAAACTCCAGATAAACACTGACCACATAGACCCATTCTTTCATATGTAGGCTTACCAGCTTTCTCCCACTAGATTTGAGGGCGCTAGAATTTAGGCGTACTAGTACGTCAAAAACCCTGGGTTGTAAGCTGTACTAGCACGACCGAAACCCTCAAAGGGTTAAATGGAGCAATATTTTGTACTTTTAATTTCAGGAGGAAGGGGGGCAGGGGGACACATCTGGGAAAGGTTAATGTAGTACATATGTTTCATTTTGTCAAAATCTCAAAACAGTATAGTATTTTATATTATTGCATTATTTTGCCTTTATGCCAGAGAGGCTTTTGATCCATGAAACTGGATTTATCTTCCCCTTTCTTACATCAAATATGAATGCCTCCCATTCCACCGGTGCTACATGGGGCACAACTATATTAATTTCCATTGGATTTGTTAACACCTCTTCGGATTCACTTCATATCTTCACTGCTAATATTCAACCACACTACAAACTCATCCTGCACTCCAGTATTCCAATCGTGTGCCCTGAGGTAGAGGACCAGGATTATGCATTATGGGGCTACCTTTCTCAGGTCAGCAGCTATCATTGTACACCTACTTTACATTTAAGTTGTAATATCAGAATCTTCTATCCAACTGATGACAAAGTTTGAGAGGACACTGGCATTCAGTAGGACAAGTGTAGGAGACTTTTTGGATGAATAATCCAAGAAAGCCAAGTATTGTAGTGACTTATTTCCACTGGGGCCTTAAGGTCCTCTCTTTTCCTAGGATTAACCCTTTCGGGGTCAGTGTCGTACTAGTACGACTTGCACGCCAGGGTTGGTGCCCTACTAGTCCACGTAAATTCTAGTGCCTTCAAATCTAGCGAGAGAAAGCTGGTAGGGCTACGTATGAAAGAATGGGTCTGCGTGGTCAGTGTGCACAGTGTAAAAAAAATCCTGCAGCACACAGTGCATAATGAGAAAAAAAAAAAACTGGTATTTAGTTTAAAACATCGACTTTGCAGTGTTTTTCATATGGTATTCATGGTTGTATTCTCGTTTTCTTGGTGTTATTTTTATAGAATGGAAGACATTACAGAAATTAAGATGATCTTGATTGGTTTCCCAACTAAAAGTACCTTGAAATTGAGCTCAAAGTAGCAGAAATGTTCGATTTTTGCCAATGTTCAAAAGTACACAAATCATGCCACGCATTCAATACACGTCAACTGGTGAGTGTCTGTATCTCTCTCTCACTGGTACACGTAAGTCAAGTTATCATACATATTATAAATTACCTAGGATAACCCAAAACATCCAGACAAAGTGCTATATAGTGGATCTGTGCTCCAGTGCCCTAAATTAATAATAATAATAATCATTATTATTACAATAATGCATATGTGATTAGGTCAGGGGTTTCAAATAGATTTAGAGCTAAAGAAGGAATAGCAATAATGTTGAAGGATAAGCTATGGCAGGAAAAGAGGGACTATAAATGTATTAATTCAAGGATTATGTGGAGTAAAATAAAGACTGGATTTGAAAAGTGGGTTATAATAAGCGTGTATGCACCTGGAGAAGAGAGAAGTGTAGAGGAGAGAGAGAGAGAGAGATTGAGATTTTGGGAAATGAGTGAATGCGTGGGGAGTTTTGAATCAAGTGCGAGAGTAAAGGTGGTTGGGGATTTCAATGCTAAAGTGGGTAAAAATGTTAAATGTTATGGAGGGAGTAGTAGGTAAATTTGGGGTGCCAGGGGTAAATGTAAATGGGGAGCCTTTAATTAAGCTATGTGTAGAAAGATTTGGTAATAAGTAATACATATTTTATGAAAAAGAGGGTAAATAAATATACAAGGTATGATGTAGCACGTAATGAAAGTAGTTTATTAGATTATGTATTGGTGGATAAAAGGTTGATGGGTAGGCTCCAGGATGTACATGTTTATAGAGGGGCAACTGATATATCGGATCATTATTTAGTTGTAGCTACAGTTAGAGTAAGAGGTAGATGGGAAAAGAGGAAGGTGGCAACAACAAGTAAGGAGGTGAATGTGTATGAACTAAGGGAGGAGGAAGTTCGGGTGAGATATAAGCGACTATTGGCAGAAAGGTGGGCTAGTGCAAAGATGAGTAGTGGGGGGGGGTTGAAGAGGGTTGGAATAGTTTTAAAAAAGCAGTATTAGAATGTGGGGCAGAAGTTTGTGGTTATAGGAGGGTGGGGGCAGGAGGAAAGTGTGATTGGTGGAATGATGAAGTAAAGGGTGTGATAAAAGAGAAAAAGGTAGCTTATGAGAGGTTTTTACAAAGCAGAAGTGTTATAAGAAGAGCAGAGTATATGGAGAGTAAAAGAAAGGTAAAGAGAGTGGTGAGAGTGCGCAAAAGGAGAGCAGATGAAAGAGTGGGAGAGGCACTGTCAAGAAATTTTAATGAAAATAAGAAAAAATTTTGGAGTGAGTTAAACAAGTTAAGAAAGCCTAGGGAAAGTATGGATTTGTCAGTTAAAAACAGAGTAGGGGAGTTAGTAGATGGGGAGATGGAGGTATTAGGTAGATGGCGAGAATATTTTGAGGAACTTTTAAATGTTAAGGAAGAAACAGAGGCAGTAATTTCATGCACTGGTCAGGGAGGTATACCATCTTTTAGGAGTGAAGAAGAGCAGAATGTAAGTGTGGGGGAGGTACGAGAGGCATTACGTAAAATGAAAGGGGGGTAAAGCAGCTGGAACTGATGGGATCATGACAGAAATGTTAAAAGCAGAGGGGGATATAGTGTTGGAGTGGTTGGTACTTTTGTTTAATAAATGTATGAAAGAGGGGAAGGTACCTAGGGATTGGCAGAGAGCATGTATAGTCCCTTTATATAAAGGAAAAGGGGACAAAAGAGACTAAAAATTATAGAGGAATAAGTTTACTGAGTATACCAGGAAAAGTGTACAGTAGGGTTATAATTAAAAGAATTAGAGGTAAGACAGAATGTAGGACTGCGGATGAGCAAGGAGGTTTTAGAGTGGGTAGGGGATGTGTAGATCAAGTGTTTACATTGAAGCATATGTGAACAGTATTTAGATAAAGGTAGGGAAGTTTTTATTGCATTTATGGATTTAGAAAAGGCATATGATAGAGTGGATAGGGGAGCAATGTGGCAGATGTTGCAAGTATATGGAATAGGTGGTAAGTTACTAAATGCTGTAAAGAGTTTTTATGAGGATAGTGAGGCTCAGGTTAGGGTGTGTAGAAGAGAGGGAGACTACTTCCCGGTAAAAGTAGGTCTTAGACAGGATGTGTAATGTCACCATGGTTGTTTAATATATTTATAGATGGGGTTGTAAAGGAAGTAAATGCTAGGGTGTTCGGGAGAGGGGTGGGATTAAATTTTGGGGAATCAAATTCAAAATGGGAATTGACACAGTTACTTTTTGCTTATACTGTGCTTATGGGAGATTTTAAAGAAAAATTGCAAAGGTTAGTGGATGAGTTTGGGAATGTGTGTAAAGGTAGAAAGTTGAAAGTGAACATAGAAAAGAGTAGGGTGATGAGGGTGTCAAATGATTTAGATAAAAATTGGATATCAAATTGGGGAGGAGGAGTATGGAAGAAGTGAATGTTTTCAGATACTTAGAGTTGACGTGTCGGCGGATGGATTTACGAAGGATGAGGTTAATCATAGAATTGATGAGGGAAAAAAGGCGAGTGGTGCGTTGAGGTATATGTGGTCAAAAAACGTTATCTATGGAGGCAAAGAAGGGAATGTATGAAAGTATAGTAGTACCAACACTCTTATATGGGTGTGAAGCTTGGGTGGTAAATGCAGAAGCGAGGAGACTGTTGGAGGCAGTGGAGATGTCCTGTTTAAGGGCAATGTGTGGTGTAAATATTATGCAGAAAATTCGGAGTGTGGAAATTAGGAGAAGGTGTGGAGTTAATGAAAGTATTAGTCAGAGGGCAGAAGAGGGGTTGTTGAGGTGGTTTGGTTATTTAGAGAGAATGGATCAAAGTAGAATGACATGGAAAGCATATAAATCTATAGGGGAAGGAAGGCGGGATAGGGGTTGTCCTCGAAAGGGTTGGAGAGAGGGGGTAAAGGAGGTTTTGTGGGCAAGGGGCTTGGACTTCCAGCAACCGTGCGTGAGCGTGTTAGATAGGAGTGAATGGAGACGAATGGTATTTGGGACCTGACGATCTGTTGGAGTGTGAGCAGGGTAATATTTAGTGAAGGGATTCAGGGAAACCGGTTATTTTCATATAGTCGGACTTGAGTCCTGGAAATGGGAAGTACAATGCCTGCACTTTAAAGGAGGGGTTTGGGATATTGGCAGTTTGGAGGGATATGTTGTGTATCTTTATATGTGTATGCTTCTAAACTGTTGTATTCTGAGCACCTCTGCAAAAACAGCGATTATGTGCGAGTGTGGTGAAAGCGTTGAATGATGATGAAAGTATTTTCTTTTTGGGGATTTTCTTTCTTTTTTGGGTCACCCTGCCTCGGTGGGAGATGGCCGACTTGTCGTAAAAAAAAAAAAATACATATGTACTAATATTAATATTATTATTATTAGGCTATAATATAATGATCGTGTCCACTCATTACTTACCTTAAAATATCTGTAGTTTTAATGTAGAGTGAGAGGTGAGTAAACAAGATTAAATGAATAAATGAGAGAGAATGCGAATGTAGAATGTTCACAAGTTATGTAAACAAACGGTGTTGTTGTTGTTGTTACCAGCCCGGACACGAATGATTCCTGTTCACTGACAAGCCAACCAGAAAAACATCTCATATTTGTTAATTTATATGTTATGTAGCATGTTTATTACATAATTTTGAAAAAAAATCATAGATGGATTAACCAAAATGTCTATATTAACGTTTTATACATTTAATGCGCCTCAGTGATTATCATCATTATTAATATGGCATCTTCAAGACCAAGTACACTCTTAATGAGTGGCTCTGAGACAGACAAGCAAAGACAGACACACAGGTAGACAAAGACAGACACACAGGTAGACAAAGACAGACACACACAGATACAGACAGGTTTATGTGCAACCGTGAAAACAAATAGAGTTCGAGATTAAGAGCCTTTCTTGCCACAATCTCCAGTGCAAGATTCAGACTTCATCTTAGGGGCCATGGTGAAATTTACTCTCCAGTTAGTACAGTTAATACAGTATGATGCTGCTGATAGGGCAGGGTTACTCAAACTGATGCTGCCTGCATGACACATTGCCCCCACGAGTATTGTCAAACATTGTACAGTGGTGTGCATCAGCCCGCCCAGCCCAGCTGCCAGATGCACGGTCGTAAGTAGAGTGGATGTACGTCGAGCAGGTCGTAAGTCGGATGGTAGGTGTATTCTTCCACAAGTTTGCTGATATTATTTATACCATTTTTACACTAATGCAGTAGTCTGCGTGACAGTAAATATTCTATTTTTTTGCGAGAATAAAAGTTCAACGTGGAAAGCAAAAGAAATGTAAGAGGGGCCTGGGGCCTTGACTAATGAACAGAGGAAATGTTATTTTAGTGCCAAAAATGTCTGTCTATTCTGGACCATATTTGGAAACTGGCATCTTTTGAAATTTGTGTGATAATGGTGAAATTGCCAATTTCTGACCATTTTATTGGATAGCTGAAATTGGTAATCGACTCGTTTCTTGTGCTCATTCGATAGAACAGTTCTAACGTTATAGCTATGAATTTTGCCGAAGGGTTCATTGGAATTGGCCGAAAATAGGGCTCAAAATGGGCGAAATCGATTATGCATAAACATCATTGAGACTGCTAAATTCGCGAGAGCATCATTCCATAAATTTTCCATCAAATTTCATACTTTTGGTGTCATTGTGATCGGGAAAAGATTCTCTATCACTTCATAATTTTTTTTTTTTTTTTGAAAAATTTTCGACCCTGAGAACAGTTTAGGAGAGGGCCTCTCGACCCTGAAAGGGTTAAGGAAACTTGCCCATAACACCTCCAGGAATCTAACCCAAGTACATTTATAGATATACGTAAATCCCTACCACAACAAATTCACTAAGCCACGAAACAGTACAGATCATGGGACAGTACACCTACAGCTGTGCTAATTGAAGGTCAACTTCACACCTTTAGGTTAGGGGAGATGAGTGTCTACACTGTTTAAGAGTAAGATGACATACCTGACAACAACCACACGCTGTCCAGTGAGTACTGTCTTGGCCACGACAGCTGCCAGGCGACCCAACAGATGATTCGAGGCATTTATCAAAATTGGCTAAAACAAAAGTTAATAAATTTAAAAAATAAGAAAAAATGCTAAATCAATGGTTAGGTGTCATTACAAAACTTAAGTTTCAAAAAATAGCATCTCCATCAACATTATATTCAAAGTGTTAAACCCACAGGTGCCATAAACACCTGGGAAATGCTATGCACTTAAGGTCAATCCAAGGAAGGATGGATCTAACTCTAGATCAAGGCACCATGCTCACATGTTAGAATAAACTAGTCAATATTTACTATGTACCGATAAATATAAGCTATGTAAATTCTCCAACATCAATGGGGTTATACAATGAAGACTTGCATTTGGACCTATTTTTAGTTTACCCAAAGTTCTTGCTTCAACTTGACATGTTCCACTCAATCACAACTAGTGCCAAACCAGTGTTAATCTACATGCTTTTATATCCCATTAATTTATTATTTTTCATTTCAATCTAATCCCCCCAATTCTATTCCTGGCTATAATTACTTACACCTACTCAGTGGACTTAAGCCATTATTTTATACTTTTCAATATTTAACTTGTGTAACTTGTGTACAGGCTGCTCATGGTACTCTTACACAGCATGGTTTTAACCCTTCCAGGGGTGTCATAGTACAGTGGACCCCTGGTATTCAGTGGCATCGGTATTCGATAAATCCGGTATTCGATGCATTATATCGCAAAAATTTTGCCTCAGTATCTGATCGAAAACCCGATATTCGATGCGATTCGTACGAGACGTGTCCACGTGTGGCCTGAACTGCCCCGTGTGTGCCAGTGTTTACAGTAGGGGCGTCACTGGTACACTAAGAGAAAACACTAAGTACCCGGGGCCCAAGACTGTTCAACAGCCTTCCACCAGCAATAAGGGGCATTATGGGAAGACCCCTGGTTGTCTTCAAGAGGGAGCTGGACAGATACCTAAAGACGGTGCCGGATCAGCCGGGCTGTGGTTCGTACGTTGGATTACGTGAGGCCAGCAGTAAGCCTCGTTGATCAGGCCCTGATCCACCGGGAGGCCTGGTCGTGGACCGGGCCGCGGGGACGTTGATCCCCGGAATGCACTCCAGGTAGACTCCAGGTAGTGTGCACGCATCTAAGGATACATTCGGTACATTCCATATTATCCATATTATCACTGTTTTTGGTGCTTGTTTCTGCAAAATAAGTCACCATGGGCCCCAAGAAAGCTTCTAGTGCCAACCCTGTGGTAAAAAGGGTTAGAATTAGTATGGAAATTAAGAAAGATTTTGAAGGGTTTGGGGCTAACCCTGAGAAGCCTATGCCGGTTGTGGAATCCATTGTGCCTACTTCAAAAATTAAGGAAATGTGTGCACAGTGGGTTGAACTGCAAACTTTTATGGATGAAAATCACCCTAACATGCTGGTGACTATTACACTGACAATGTTGTTAGCCACTTTAGGAAAGTCATAAAGGAACGAGAGGTATAGGCCTCTATGGACAGATATATTGTGCGACCAGAAGTCCAGTGACTCAAGCTGGTCCTAGTGGCATTAAAAGAAGAATGGAAGTAACCCCAGAAAAGGACTTGCTACCTCAAGTCCTAATGGAAGGGGATTCCCCTTCTAAACACTAACACCTCTCCCCTCCTCCCATCCCATAAATCATCACCAGATCTTCATTGAAGGTAAGTGTCAATTATTTTATTGTTATTGTTGTTATTGTAATTATTCTATTGCATTAAACTTAATATTTCATGTGGTAAAATTTTCTTTTTCATACTTTTGGGTGTCTTGCAGGGATTAATTTGATTTCCATTATTTCTTATGAGGAAAATTGATTCGCTTTTCGATATTTTCGGTATTTGATGAGCTCTCAGGAACGGATTAATATCGAATACCAGGGGTCCACTGTACTCTGGTTTTGAGCTCAGGGTCTGTGCTGTAGAACTACGTGTGAAAAGCTGTTCCACAAGGCACAGTACTCGCTCCCATCTTGTTCCTCATCCTCATATCCGACATAGACAAGGATGTCAGCCACAGCACCGTGTCTTCCTTTGCAGATGACACCCGAATCTGCATGACTGTCTTCCATTGCAGACACTGCAAGGCTCCAGGCAGACATCAACCGAATCTTTCAGTGGGCTGCAGAAAACAATATGAAGTTCAACGATGAGAAATTTCAATTACTCAGATATGGTAAACACGAGGAAATTAAATCTTCATCAGGGTACAAAACAAATTCTGGCCACAAAATAGAGCGAAACACCAACGTCAAAGACCTGGGAGTGATCATGTTGGTTGGAGGATCTCACCTTCAAGGACCATAACATTGTATCAATCGCATCTGCTAGAAAAATGACAGGATGGATAATGAGAACCTTCAAAACTAGGGAGGCCAAGCCCATGATGACACTCTTCAGGTCACTTGTTCTATCTAGGCTGGAATATTGCTGCATACTAACAGCACCTTTCAAGGCAGGTGAAATTGCTGACCTAGAAAATGTACAGAGAACCTTCACGGCGCGCATAACGGAGATAAAACACCTCAATTACTGGGAGCGCTTGAGGTTCCTGAACTGTATTCCTGGAATGCAGGCGGGAGAGATACATGATTATATACACCTGGAAAATCCTAGAGGGACTAGTACCGAACTTGTACACGAAAATCACTCACTACGAAAGCAAAAGACTTGGCAGACGATGCAACATCCCCCCAATGAAGAGCAGGGGTGTCACTAGCACGTTAAGAGACCATACAATAAGTGTCAGGGGCCCGAGACTGTTCAACTGCCTCCCAGCATACATAAGGGGGATTACCAACAGACTCCTGGCAGTCTTCAAGCTGGCACTGGACAAGCACCTAAAGTCGGTTCCTGACCAGCCGGGCTGTGGCTCGTACGTTGGTTTGCATGCAGCCAGCAGCAACAGCCTGGTTGATCAGGCTCTGATCCACCAGGAGGCCTGGTCGATCAGGCTCTGATCCACCAGGAGGCCTGGTCACAGACCGGGCCGCGGGGGCGTTGACCCCCGGAACTCTCTCTAGGTAAACTCCAGATAAGCTCAGCTCATTCAGATAAGCTGATTGGTAAATATTGGCCTAGATATGAGAGAATAGGTCCATGCAGTGAGTGTGCACCAAAGAAAAAGTCCCAACATGCAGTGCACAATGGGAAAAACAAAACTGTGACCTTGTGTGTGGTTTAAAATACTGACTTTGCAGTGTATTTTTGGTTGGTTTTTATTGTTTTATTCTCGGTTTCTTGGTTTCATTTGAGGGAAGATGTATTACAGAAAAAGATGATTTTGACTGGTTTTAGGACTGGAAGTAGCTTAAAATTGAGCTCAAATTAGTGGAAATATTCTATTCTTGTTAATATTGCAGAGGACACTAATCAAGTCACCTGTCTAATGTGTGTCCAACTTGCATGTCTAATACATGTTCACAAATACGACAACATTATACTATGTACTATTGTGCAGTAGTCCGAAAAACAATCCTTCATTTTTGTGAATAAAAGGCCTGGGGATATAAATAATGATCAGAGGATATGTCTTAGTGCCAGGATGTCCACATTGTTTATTCTGGACCCTATTTCTAAATTTGCATTTTTTAACTGTGAAACTGGCCAAATTGCCAATTTCTGACCACTATTTGGTACTTTAGTTAAATGATCGGTTTCTTGTGCTCAGTTGACAGAACGGAAGGCATGCTAGCGAAACAGCTAAGTTTGGGTTAAAATATAAATAACAAGAATCCTTAGGTTATTTAACTATATATCAATGCTTAGGTCTCATTTAGATTATGCTGCACAGTTCTGGTCACTGGATTACAGAATGGACATAAATGCCCTGGAAAACATACAAAGAAGGATGACAAAGCTGATCCCACATATCGGAAATCTTTCCTACGAGGATGTGTGCTAAAAATGTGGTAAAAATTTCTAACCAAGACAGAACTTGCAGCAATGGGTTCAAGTTGGAAAAATTTACATTTAGAAAGGATATAGGAAAGCACTGGTTTGATAATAAAGTTGTGCATGAGTGGAACAAACTCCAGAATAATGTTGTCGAAGCTACAATGTAGAGTAGTTTTAAAAATAGGTTAGACAAATTCATGAGTGGGCGAGAGTTAGACCTGACTGGCTTGGGCCAGTAGGTCTGCTGCAGTGTTGCTCCTCTCTTATGTACACGAGCTGAATTTCAAGGTACCTCCAGTTTCAAGAGAATTGAAGGCTAACCCTAAAGGATTCTTTCAGGTATACAGAAGTAAGATCAGGGACAAGATAGGCCCACTCAAAAGTTACTCAGGTCAGCTCACAGACAGTGATAAGGAAATGTATAGAATTTTTAACACGTACTTCCTCTGTTTTTACTCAGGAAGATACTAGCGATATTCCAGAAATAATAAATTATGTAGAACAGGATGATAAACTATGCACGATTAGGGTCACAAGTGACATGGTTCTTAGGTAAATTGATAAATTAAAACCTAACAAATCCCCAGGCCCTGATAAAATGAATGCATGGGTTCTAAAGGAATGTAAAGAGAAGCTTAGCAAACCTCTGGCTAATCTTTTCAATATATCACTACAGACTGGCATGGTGCCAGATAAGTGGAAAACAGCAAATGTGATACCTATTTTCAAAGCAGGTGACAGGTCCTTAGCTTCGAACTATAGACCGATAAGCCTAACCTCCATAGTGGGAAAATTTACGGAATCAGTAATTGACGAGGCAGTTTGTAGCCACCTCGAAAAGCACAAATTAATCAACGAATCTCAGCATGGTTTTACAATGGGGCGTTCCTGCCTTACAAATTTATTAACTTTTTTCACTAAGGTATTTTAGGAGGTAGATCATGGTAATGAATATGATATTGTGTATATGGACTTCAGTAAGGCTTTTGACAGGGTCCCACATCAGAGACTATTGAGGAAAATTAAGGGGCCAGTCCCTGAATTTGGCCAACTCTTTTATTTTTCAACCAATTTTTTTTATTTTTGGTGTACATTTAGAGGTTCATATGTAGAAGAATGTGACAAAGTTTCAGTATGATTGGCCAACAAACAACAGAGAAAAAAAATATTTCAGTGACTTCATATATGGCAGCAAAGTATGACAAAATGGCACTTCGAGTGGCACTTCCGACAATCCCAACCGTTAGAATACATCTGACACTAATTCGGGATGCACTTGTTTCATCTAATATATCTTATTATCATGGAAAAAAAAAAATACATTTGATAGACTTTTTTGCATTCACCAAAATATCTGCCTTTTACCTCCCACAAAATCAAAAATATTTGATATATTCCAAAAAAAGAAGCATCAGTTTTTTCAAACACACCTTGTTTTATATTGTCAGTGAAAATCATTTAAATTTACAATAAATTAAATAATCGTGTACTTTAGCGAAATAAGTGAAAAAGTTACTTCCGAGATATAGGCCTAGAAAACGTCGGCAGGCTACCGTCTCAAAAAAATTTTTTTTGCGCGGAAATCGGGTTTTTTTTGGTGTATTTCTTAGTAAACTGATGTTCTAGTGCAGTTATCCTCTTCAAAACACCTTTTTTCTATCACTCACAGACCAAACAATAGAACAAGGAGACCAGGAGTAACACATTTATATCGAAATATTGCTGGTGGAACTCTCGCTATATTATGGCCTATTTTATTCAGTCTAGAGTATATAACATGTTTGTTTGTTATTTATAGTGTTTTTATATCATATTAGATCAATTCTGATAGATAAATAAGCCGTATAGTTGATATATAAGCTGATATAAACGTAATAATGAAGTGATTTCACCTGGCACCTTCTGGAGGGGGAGTACTGCCGAGTGTTCTCAGATGGCTCCCTATTGGCTGGCACTCTACTGATAAGCTCCACTACTCTTATATGATGCCAAATAATCAATTATTATATTAGAAAGAATAATGCAAAGAAAAAGAAATAAAAAACAAGGAAAAAATTCCAAAAAATACTTGGGTTGAGAACAGACGCGCTACCTACATCGTCGTTACCATACCTGATATAAATGACTATAATTTCTTGTAGAAACGTCTTAGAACATTGATTCTTGTACCATTGTGTTGCCAAAGAGTTAAGCTATTTTTTGGTATTATATAACTCAATTTCCATAATTTTTCGATTTTTGGTTGAGCGCGCGCGGAAAATTGCCCAAATGCTCCCTTAAGGCACATGGAATAGGAGAAATTTTTTCCTGGACAGAGGCATGGTTGACAAATAGTCAGCAGTGTTTTTGCATAAACGGGGAGAAATCAGAGTGGGGAAGTGTCACGAGCAGTGTTCCACAGGGGTCAGTGTTGGGCCCCCTGTTGTTCACAATCTACATAAACGACATTGATGAGGGCATAAAGAGCAACATAAGCAAGTTTGCCGATGACACCAAAATTTTATTTTATCATCACACTGGCCGATTCCCACCAAGGCAGGGTGGCCTGAAAAAGAAAAACTTTCACCATCATTCACTCCATCACTGTCTTGCCAGAAGGGTGCTTTACACTACAGTTTTTAAAATGCAACATTAACACCCCTCCTTCAGAGTGCAAGCACTGTACTTCCCATCTTCAGGACTCAAGTCCAGCCTGCCGGTTTCCCTGAACCCCTTCATAAATCTTACTTTGCTCACACTCCAACAGCACGTCAAGTATTAAAAACCATTTGTCTCCATTCACTCCTATCAAACACGCTCACGCATGCCTGCTGGAAGTCCAAGCCCCTCGCACACAAAACCTCCTTTACCCCCTCCCTCCAACCTTTCCTAGGCCGACCCCTACCCCGCCTTCCTTCCACTACAGACTGATACACTCTTGAAGTCATTCTGTTTCGCTCCATTCTCTTACATGTCCGAACCACCTAACACCCTTCCTCAGCCCTCTGGACAACAGTTTTGGTAATCCCGCACCTCCTCCTAACTTCCAAACTACGAATTCTCTGCATTATATCACACCACACATTGCTCTCAGACATGACATCTCACTGCCTCCAGCCTTCTCCCCGCTTGCAATATTCATCACCCCCGCTTCACACCCATATAAGAGCGCTGGTAAAACTATACTCTCATACATTTCCCTCTTTGCCTCCAAGGACAAAGTTCTTTGTCTCCACAGACTCCTAAGTGCACCACTCACCCTTTTCCCCTCATCAATTCTATGATTCACCTCATCTTTCCTAGACCCATCCGCTGACACGCCCACTCCCAAATATCTGAATACATTCACCTCCTCCATACTCTCTCCCTCCAATCTGATACCCAATCTTTCATCACCTAATCTTTTTATCCTCATAACCTTACTCTTGTTTGATTCTTTATCTTCTAACTCCACGCCTCTTGCCAAGACCCTCGCATTTACTTCTCTTACAACCCCATCTATAAATATATTAAACAACCACGGACATCACACATCCTTGTCTAAGGTCTACTTTTACTGGGAAATAATTTCCCTCTTTCCTACATACTCTAATTGGGCCTCATACCCTCGTAAAACTTTTCACTGTTTCAGTAACCTCCCCCTCACCAAAACCTGCAACATCTGCCACATTGCCCCCCCTATACCCCTCTCAATGCCTTTTCAAATCCATAAATGCCACAAATACCTTTTTACCCTTAATAAATACTGCTCACTTATTGTTTCATTGTAAACCCCCTGGCCAAAACCCCCCCTACCTTTCTAAACCTCCTTGTTCATT
This sequence comes from Cherax quadricarinatus, assembly GCF_026875155.1. Taxonomy (NCBI): domain Eukaryota; kingdom Metazoa; phylum Arthropoda; class Malacostraca; order Decapoda; family Parastacidae; genus Cherax; species Cherax quadricarinatus. The sequence goes on from NC_069403.1 coordinate 60,845,882, forward strand.
GTATCCTTTCTCCGCTTATCAAATTCTTTAAATAAAAGCCATACACTTTACCGGGTATACTAACAGACTTACCCCCTATAATTTTTTGCACTCTCTTTTGCCCCATTTGCCTTTATAAAAAGGGAAATATGCATCTCTCTGCCAACCCTTGGTACCTGGGATACCTGGAGAGAGTTGGGGGGGTCAAGCCCCCCGGCCCGGGTTGTGACCGGGCCCCCTTGGTCAGTGTCCAGGATGCGCCCCACCAGTCGATAACACCCGGTCCCCATTTTCCTGAGGGGAACAAGACAACAGGTGGAAAGAAACACGTCCAATGTTTCTCTCTGGCTGGGAATCAAACCCCGGGCCCCTACCTGTGAAGCGAGAGCTTTAACCACCGGGCCACCGGGCCCCCTTACCCTTTCCATCATTTATTAAAAAATTGCCCCAACCACTCCAAAACTATCCCCACCGTTTTTAACTTTCTTCTTTACCCCATCAATCCTGGCTGCCTTCCCCCCTTTCATTTTACCTACTGCCTCAAAAAATTCCCCCCACACTCACACTGGCTTTCCTCACCCTACAAGATTTTATTCCCCCTTTTGCCCATTCCAAAAATACAGCTTCCCTTCTTCCTCAACATTTAACAATTCCTAAAAATTTTCCCTCCATTTCCCAAAACCTCAAAACTCTCCATTTAAAAACCTCCTCTCCTTTTTTTAACTGACAATCATTTGTTCTTGGTTTCCCCAAACTTTTTAAATCTCACCCCAAAATTTTTTCTTTTTTTCAAAAAATTTGTGATAAATTCACCCACTCACGGCCCCAAAAATAACCATCAAATTTCTTCGCGGGACAGGCACTCCAGGAAGATTTAATAGACTGATGAGTGGTAGGAGTGGAGGGGAGTTTATTATGACAAATCAAAGTTCAAAATGTGGACAAAAAAAATTAAAACTAAAAAAGCGTTTTTATTAGGTTGCGGATTTAGGGTTTGGGGTTCAGAATTGCCCAAAATCGGCAAAGTTTCGCAATAAAGCTAACAAAATCCTTGGTTCAACAAAAAGCAAAATAATAGGAGCCCTATGTTTTTAACTATATATCCTTTGCATCCTAAAAAGGAGGATGACAAATTTGATCCCTGTATCAGAAATCTTCCCTATGAGGATAGATGTCCCTGAATGTGCACTTAAAAAGGGTAGATTAGGGGATTGATTGAGGTGAAATAAATGGAAGACAAAATAAAAAAAGGGGGATGTAAAAAGTGCTGAAAATATCTACCTAGACAGGCCACCAATGGTTTTAATTTGTAAAAATTAGTTCGGAAGGTATAGGAAAGCACTGGTTTGGTATTAGATTTGTGGATGAGTGGAACAAACCCCCAAGTACAGTTATTGAGGCTAAAAACGTTGTTAGTTTTAAAAATGGTTTAAAAAATTAATGAGTGGGTGTGGGTGGGTGCGAGTTGGACCCTGATTAGTTGTGCTACTGGGGCGTTTGTCGTTTTCCCTTCCTTTAAGTGAATGTGACCTCCCCTGACTGGGTTTGGGGGCATTGGTTTAAGCCTTTGGAGACTTGGCCTCCCCTCGCATGGCCCCAGTGGGCCCTGCTGCATTTTTCCTTTCTTTTTATGTTTTTATGTGAAACCAAAATTTTTTTTCAAAAAATTTTTTTTCTATCATATGAACCAAGAAACACCCAATAAAAACCAAAAAAAAACCTCTAAAAAACACAAAGGTTCGGGACAAAAATTTTTCCCAATAAAAATGTCCTTAATGTATGTACTTGTGCCCTTTCATCCTTTTGTTCAATTTACCTCTAAATGTATCTTTTCCCCTTAATTCCCAAAAAAATTTAAAAAATGATTACTTATTCCATGCTTTCAATGGTTGCATGTATGAAGTACAGGACGAAAATTTCAGTCATCTTGTGGATAAAACTAACCCTTTTCCCGACATGAAATTTTTCTGTGCCAAAATTTAAAAACAATGAAATATGGAATTGGCCAGTTATTGACTTTCACAATATTGGAAGGGGGAAAAAGGGAAATTTTTGGGCCATGGAAAATGAAACAGAGCAAAATCTTTTTTGCAAAACTTTATGCTTTTTTTTTAAAAAAACCCCCCCCCCCCCCCCTCCCCCCGGTTCAAATATTTGAGGGCTATTATAAATATATCAAAATTTGCTTGTAAACATTTATTTTGAATGTTTATAATGAAATTCGTTCCGACCTATTCTTTTTTTCCCCATCCTGGGGGCTTTACAAATTTTCCCCAATTAGCAAAATTTACATTAAGGGTTTCCCTTTTATTGACGCTAAATCTAGCCACCCCTCTTTTCCCTTTTTAAAAAAAATTCAAAAAATATGACCCCCCCTACTTTTTCTCTCTCCTAAAACAACGTATTTAGTCCAATAATTTATTTATTTTAAAACGCTTATTTACCAGCAAACTAAGGGCACCCATTCCTGATACACAATTTTTCTCGTTTACTCAGCAATTTTTCACTTACCCCTTCAGGTATGAAAACCTCGGGAAAAAAACCCCCCGTGCAACTACAGAAAACACAGTCCCCAAATGACTAGAAAAAGGCAATAAGCGTGAAAAATCTGAAATCCCTTTTTTCCGCGAAGCCCGGCATGGTGTAGGGAGGAGAAGAAGGAGCGCGATGATGATGGCTGCCCCCTCGGCCACGCTCCCTCACTCACTCCCCTCATTGGAAAATTCTACCTCTTTTTATACATCCCCTCTCGCATATTTATTAAAAAGGAAAAATAAAAAAATTTTTATTTATAATAATTCTTTTATTAATTCAGATGACAATTTTTTTTTTAATCTTAAAATATATAAATATGAGATTTTAATTATTATATATATATATTAAATTATATAAAAATATATATATATATTATTTATAATATATATATAAATATATTTTATATTTATATATATATATTATATATATTATATATAATGCATATTCATAATTTTTACAAAAAAAAATTGTATTCATGTGATTCACAAAAGGTGATACATTATTGGCTACTTTATGTCTCTTTATGCGCTCACAGGATTTGTAAAGGGGATAAATTAATAATAATAAAAATAATAATAATAATAATAATAATAATAATAATAATAATTAAAAATTAAATAATAAATAATAATAATAAAATAATAATAGTTTAATTGGGAAAATAGTTTTACAAGAAATTATAGGCCAATTATCTGAAAAGGTAGGGAGGGCATGGTCAGAGAAATAGCAAACATCGAACCAAGTAAAGGGTTTAAATCAAATTAAATTAAACTTTATTCTTTAAGTATTACAATGTGAGTTTTACAGAATTTGGTTATTGTTTGGTTTAATGTAGTAAAAATTTTGATTTCAAGTGTACCACTAGAACCCTTAGCATGGCAGGCATTTGGGCATATTAGTTTTTTTTTCTTAATTGTAAAATATTAAAAATTATGAGGTAAGTTGGATTTGGCTAATGACTAAAAACTATTTTTTTTTACAATGTGAATTTTGTTTGGCACTAACATATTTCAGTATTGGAGTATCAAGGCCCAAATTTTGACTAGTTAAGATTCATTTTTTGAGATTAAGATTGTTTTCTGTTTATGGTCAAATGGGGTGAGTGAGGGGTTAAGTTGAACCACCAGGTGGTATTCGTATTATTGTTAAAAGGTTTATCAGGGGGATAAATGTTTTCTGATGGTAGTTTTGAAAGGGGATGAATGGTCTGCATTCTCGAGTTCTCAGGTAGGGTTTCCAATTTTTAGGGCTTTGACATACATTGAATTTTTGTAAAATTTTTGTGGACACGGGGAATGTCTAGAGATTTTGTGTCTGGTGTTTCCTGGGGTTCTCTCCAAATATCAAGAAAGCTTTTAGGTCAAGGTTTAAAATTGGAATTATTAAGGTCCTGTAGATGTAGATTGCCCCGTAGTAAGTGTGGGTGTACTGAAAGGGAGTAAGTTTTTATCTAGGAAAAGGGGGGGAGGTGTTTCCCGGATGGGATTTAGTGATTATTCTTACTGAGGCTTTTTGTTTGGGTTATTATTGGCTTTAGGTGTGTTGCTGCGTTGATCCCCAACACAGATAGCATAGGGGGGTATGGAAAATTAAATGAATGGTATAGTGTGAGAGGGCAGTTTTCGGCACGTAGTATCGATCTTGGGAGGATCCCAACCGTTTTGGATACTTTTTTGGTATGTGTGGATATGGTGCTGAAGCTCAGGTTTTTGTCGAGGTATGGCCAAAGGGAAATTTTCCCTCATTATGCCTGGGAAATTTGAGTGTTGCGATTTAAAGTTAATTTGGCTTCCGCCCCCTGTACCAAACATAATGTAGTAGTAAATTAACACATGTGCAAATCTTGGGTACTTTTACCCAAAAATACCCAAGAGTTGCACGTTCTAATTTATCAACATGTCGGTTCTCTGAAAAACCTTCCCTCACAAATAATGTAGTCGTTTTGTAACGTTAAGGTAAGTTTATTGGCTGTCATCCAAGTCGATAAATTTTTATCAGCTCTCATTAACAATGGTGTTGAGGGTGGCAAGATTAGGGGGAGAGATCACATTTAAATCGTGTCGTCAAAAAAGGAATGGGTTTCAGGTGTTGGGAACGTTTGGAAGTCATTTATGTATATGAGGAAGAGCAGGGGACCAAGGACCTTCCCTGCGGAAACTCCCGTATCAAGGGCCGTGTTGTTTTGTTTTGTCTTTAATGGTGACATATGATACCTATTGTAAGGTAAAATTTGAAATATGCAAGGCATGCCTCTTAACCATAATGGTCAAATTTGTGGAGTAGGATGCCGTGGTTACTGTTCAAAAACTTTTTTAGGCAATAAAAATTCCCAGTGGTTTCCCCTTTTTTCCAATGCGGTAAAGCAACTAGCTTTTTTATAATTGCTCGTTAGTGCTTTTATTTTCCTGAATCCCAAATTTGGCAGGGGGTTGAGTAAGTTTTTGACGTTATAAAGAATTAGTCTGTGCACGAGTTTCTCAAAGATTTTGGATAGAATGGTAAAAATTTGATTTGGCCATAGTTGTTTAAATTTTAGGGTCACCCCCTTTATGTATTGGTGTAAAACCCTTGCCGCTTGGTAGTTTCGGGGAAGGGGCTAGTTCTATGACTTGTTAAAAAGCAATGAGATGTATGCGAGGGACATGGGCCATCTCTTTTCAAAAGGGTGGGCTGAGACAGATTCCCCCGAGTTATTTTTAATGACTTTATAATCTCGGTGATTCCGTGGGCTCAGTTGGGGCAAATAGAAGGAATTTGGGAAATTCCCATCTAGGTAGTCCCGGCATGGGCATTGGTACGTGGGATTTTATTGGGATTTGAACCTAGGTTGAGAAGAAGCGTTTATCTTGTTAGCCGTGTCGGTGGGTTGCAGTGGTGTTTATTAGGTTTAGTTAGGACAATATTCTTTTTTTTTTTCAGTTTGTGGGTCCCTAGAATCTGAGAGAGTGTTTTCCAGGTCTTTTTTATTCTCCTCTTGTGTCAGTGAATCTAGGAGTAGTTCTGTTTGGCTTTTTTATTACTTTGGTGAGGACTGATGAATAGTGTTTAAGAATATCTTTGTGTATTAAGCCCTGTCTATATTGCTTTTCTTATAGGAGTCAGGAATCGCGGGAAGAACTAAAAGCCATAAAAAAAATCGAAGAAACCCCCAAAATATTTATTTTCTTATGCCCAAAACAAAGTCAGAACAAATCCAGTATTGGGCCCCCACTTAAACAAGATGGGTCCCAACAGTGACACAAGGAAAGATGAGCTACAAAGTTCCAAAATGACTCAGGGGTTTTTGCAAGCCAAACCAGCTGAGAGTTGAAGATCTAAATGAATTTTTTTTTGAGAGAGCCACAGAATATGGTTAACACAAGCCTATCTGATGTTTCCGACGCCAAATGACTTCAAACAGGCGTAATGAATGCCCTCCTTCCCCCGGGCCAGACCACGGAACTCCCCCTGTTCATCAAGAACGCAAGAAGCCCCCATCAGTGCTTTTACCTCCCATGGGAAAGGGGGCATGGAACGGGGGTCGTCCCCCCAGTTACTAAAAACAACAGACATAGCCCCACTCCACAAAGGGGGCAGTAAAGCAACAGCAAAGAACTACAGACCAATAGCACTAACATCCCATATCATAAAATTCTTTGAAAGGGTCCTAAGAAGCAAGATCACCACCCATCTAGAAACCCATCAATTACACAACCCAGGGCAACATGGGTTTAGAACAGGTCGCGCCTGTCTGTCTCAACTATTGGATCACTACGACAAGGTCCTAGATGCACTAGAAGACAAAAAGAATGCAGATGTAATATATACAGACTGCAAAAGCCTTCGACAAGTGTGACCATGGCGTAATAGCGCACAAAATGCGTGCTAAAGGAATAACAGGAAGAGTTGGTAAATGGATCTATAATTTCCTCACTAACAGAACACAGAGAGTAGTCGTCAACAGAGTAAAGTCTGAGGGAGCTACGGTGAAAAGCTCTGTTCCACAAGGCACAGTACTCGCTCCCATCTTGTTCCTCATCCTCATATCTGACATAGACAAGGATGTCTGCCACAGCACCGTGTCTTCCTTTGCAGATGACACCCGAATCTGCATGACAGTGTCTTCCATTGCAGACACTGCAAGGCTCCAGGCGGACATCAACCAAATCTTTCAGTTGGCTGCAGAAAACAATATGAGCTTCAACGATGAGAAATTTCAGTTACTCCGATATGGTAAAAATGAGGAAATTAAAACTTCATCAGAGTACAAAACAAATTCCGGCCACAAAATAGACCGAAAAACCAACGTCAAAGACCTGGCAGTGATCATGTCGGAGGATCTCACCTTTAAGGACCATAACATTGTATCAATCGCATCTGCTAGAAAAATGACAGGATGACTAGGGATGCCAAGCCCATGATGACATTCTTCAGGTTGCTTGTTCTATCTAGGCTGGAATATTGCTGCACACTAACAGCACCTTTCAAGGCAGGTGAAGTTGCTGACCTAGAAAATGTACAGAGAACCTTCACGGCGCTCATAACGGAGATAAAACACCTCAATTACTGGGAGCGCTTGAAGTTCCTGAACCTGTACTCCCTGGAATGCAAGCGGGAGAGATACATGATTATATACACCTGGAAAATCCTAGAGGGGCTAGTACCGAACTTGCACACGAAAATCACTCGCAACGTAAGCAAAAGACTCGGCAGACGATGCAACATCCCCCCAATGAAAAGCAGGGGTGTCATTAGCACGTTAAGAGACAATACAATAAGTGTCAGGGGCCCGAGACTGTTCAACTGCCTCCCAGTATACATAAGGGGGATTACCAATAGGCCCCTGGCTGTCTTCAAGCAGGCACTGGACAAGCACCTAAAGTCAGTACCTGACCAGCCACGCTGTGGCTCGTACGTTGGATTGCGTGAAGCCAGCAGTAACAGCCTGGTTGATCAGGCTCTGATCTACCAGGAGGCCTGGTCACAGACGAGGCTGTGGGGGCATTGACCCCCAGAACTCTCTCCAGGTAAACTCCAGTTGGCTGTATATACCTAAAGCCCCTAAGAGAAAGACCCTGGTTATGCAGAACATTTCGGTCAGTATTAAAAAAAAAATTTAACTAATAACTTACTCAGCTCCATGGAGCTGAACTCTTCTCCAAGCTGAGGGATTGACCCTCTGTATTTGACTGAGGAAGCCTACAGTGTAGGCGAAATATTTCATCAATAAAGATACCCAACTGTTGCACTTGGTATTTTATACCATTTTTAAGATAAATGTTGTCTGGGCTTCAGCTTCCTTCTTACCATAACCTCCCACATCCTTATCATATTCTCTATGATCAAGTTCTATATTATTTAATTGATACGTCGCAAGGTAATTGATATTCCCGAGGACTTACAAACTAAATAATATTGAACTCGGTCATACAGAAAGTGAATAGTAAGTTTATTCAGGTACATAAATACAGTTACATAGATTATCATACATAGCAATATATGTGTAGAGAACCTGGGATAATCCAAAAAAGTCAGTGACTTATTTAGATTGGGGTCCTTTTAATACCTTATTATTATACTATAAGGGATATAATATCTTATTATTATACTATAAAGGATATATACTAGGAATAAGGTAGAAAGAGTTATTTACATTTACATGAGTGTTAGTTAAACAAAAAAATCATTCTTCTCCCTTTCTGTCCCTACATTCATTAGGTACCTTTTAGTTAAAAAAATAAGAAATCATTCTTCTCCCTTTCTGTTGCTATATTCATTAGGTACCTTTCAGCTAAAAATATAAAAATTCATTCTTCTCCCTTTCTGTCCCTACATTCATTAGGTACATTTTAGCTAAAAAAACTAAAAAATAATTCTTCTCCCTTTCTGTCCCTACATTCATTAGGTACCTTTTAGTTAAAAAAATAAGAAATCATTCTTCTCCTTTTCTGTCCCTACATTCATTAGGTACAGTTTAGCTAAAAAAAAATAAAAAAATCATTCTTCTCCCTTTATGTCACTATATTCATTAGGTACCTTTTGGCTCTCTTCTTGTATTGGTTCATGCTATGACTGGCTTTGACATGTGCAGGTAGTCTGTTCCATTCATTTATTGCTGTACAATAAAAGGTGTTTGAAGCCTGGCCACTGACTATGGCTACTACAAAAGTAAGCGCTAAACCCACAGTCATACAGCACAGAGTGAAAAGGACTTGGGAATAATGGTAAACAGAAATCTGAAGCTAGTGGTATTCTTTGTGCTTAATAGTTTACTACATGTAAACTACACGTTGTATACTATGCTAAGAAATGAATTTTTTGAATTTGAAGACAACAGTACCAAAGTGTGCCCAATAAGGCTAACGGATTAAATTTATATAAAGAAGTATAAACAATGGGAATTCAAAAGTACACTAATACTACAGTTCCTTGTTATTATTATTATTATCAAACTAAGCGCAAAAACCCAAAGGGTCATACAAACTAGTTCATTAAATCACTAGTAAGACCTCAATGGGATTAATGCAGCTCAGTTCTGGTCTCTGGTCTGTATACTATAGAGTAGATATGAATGTACTGGGAACATACAGAGGATTACAAAATTAATCCATTGTATCAGGAATCTTTCATTCGAAGAAAGATGAGACCCTAAACTTTAGGAACTAAAGCTTCATCCTCATGATCATTATTACAATAAAAACTAAGCACTAAACCCACAAGGGTCACAGCACTGCTTCATTCTCTTGAAAGATGTAGAATGAGAAGATTAAGAAGATAAGATTTCGTTTGGATTTTTAAGCCCGCAAGCTTAGCCACCCAGGATAACCCATGAAAGGCAGTGTGCCATCGAGGACTGTCTGTCCATTGGGATCATCAATCTTGTCCCCCAGAATGTGACCCACACCAGTCGATTAACACCCAGGTACCTACTTGCTGCTAGGTGAAGAGGACAACAGGTGTAAGGAAATGCGTCGAAATGTTTCTACCCCGCCAGGAATCAAACTCGGGCCCTCCATGCGTGAAGCAAAAGCTTTGCCAGCCAGACTCACAAAATCATAATGACACAATTGCAAACAAACCATACCACGGGCGGCGTTAGAACCCATGACAGTCTGGAGTTTTGAGATTGACCACAGGTTCTAACCTCGCCCGTGGTATGGTTTGCCAGCCAGTCCACTGGGTCACCCATGATGAGATTTAATTGAAATATGCAAATATTCTATTAATTTTTAAATACAAACTATTTTATTCCGAGGTAATTACATTATTTGTGAGTATAAAGGAAAGATGAATGGCTAGCTGCATTAGCCCGCATGTATTTACAACACAATTTCTTAACAACCTTAATCAAAACCGGTTAAGAAATTGCTAGAACACTAGATATGGTTTATTCTATGATCCATATTTCCAAAATTTGTTCAGTGGCAAAAGCCTTAAGTCTTTATTATCCTGGAAAAGTGAATAAGAGGAAGAGGTATTCAAATTTGGTCAGAAGAGAACATTAGTTGTTTCAGGGCAGGTGAAACTGCTGACCTACAAAATGTACAGAGAACCTTCACGGCACACATAACTGCGATAAAACACCTCAGTTACTGGGAATGCTTGAAGTTCCCCAATCTGTACTCCCTAGAATTCAGGCGGGAGAGAGACATGGTTACATACATTTTGAAAATCATTAAGGAATTAGTACCAAACTTGCACATGAAAATCACTCCCTATGAAAGAAAAAGTCTCGGCAGATGATGCAACATCCCCCCAATGAAAAGCAGAGGCACCACTAGCACGATTAGAGACAACACAATAAGTGTCAGGGGCCCAAGACTGTTCAACTGTCTCCCACCATAATGAGGATTACCAATAGACCCCTGGCTGTCTTCAAGAAGGCGCTTGACAGGCACCTAAAGTTAGTACCTGACCAGCCGGGCTGTGGTTCATACATCGAGCTGCATGCAGCCAACAGTAACAGCCAGGTTGATCAGGCCCTGATCCATCATGAGGCCTGGTCTCAGACCGGGCTGTGGGGGCATTGATCCCCGAAACCCTCTCCAGGTATACCTTGGATCAAGAGCCATTCATAAATGTCAAGGTACCCCTTTAATGCAACATGCTAGCAGATATTCATCCTGACTTAACATGTCTGCCTTCAAAACCAAAATAGTGCTTATGCATCCTCATAACTAGGGTGATGATTGGCAACCACTATCCACCTTTTTCACTTATGCCTGGCCATATTTTCATGTGGAAGCACTAAGTCAGTAGAATAGGAGGCATTCATGTTTGATCCAAGAAAAAAGGAGCCTCTATTTCCTTAGATTAAAAGCACTTCACCAGCATCACAGAATCCTCCTTTGAAGGGATACCTGGGCATAGATTATTATATTCACAAGGAAACACTTTATTATTATATTCATAGGGGCAAGCTAAACCTATAGGGGTTATACAGCACCTGGGTTAATGGGAGGCATTCAGGTTTGATTCAAGGAATTGGAGTGCAGGTCCAATTCCTTAGATCAAGAGCCCCTCACCAGCATCAAGGAACCATCCTACAGTGCTAGTCACTGCAATATGCCACCCCTCCCCCACACACGTACCAAAACACAAACACATACCACATACATTTTTTTTTTTCCCAACAAGTAGGCCGTCTCCCACCGAGGCAGGGTGACCCAAAAAGAAAGAAAATCCCCAAAAAGAAAATACCTTCATCATCATTCAACACTTTCACCTCACTCACACATAATCACTGTTTTTGCAGAGGTGCCCAGAATACAACAGTTTAGAAGTATATACATATAAAAATACACAATATATCCCTCCAAACTGCCAATATCCAAGACTCCTCCTTTAGAGTGCGGGCATTGTACTTCCCATTTCCAGGACTCAAGTCCGGTTATATAAAAAACCGGTTTCCCTGAATCCCTTCATTAACCCTTTCAGGGTCCAAGGCCCAAATCTGGAGTCACGCACCAGTGTCCAAGAATTTTCATAAAAAAAATTTGTTATTTTTTCTTATGAAATCGTAGAGAATCTTTTTGTGAAGGTAATAAAACAAAAAGTACGAAATTTGGTGGAAAATTGACGAAATTATGCTCTCGCGAATTTTGATGTGTCAGCGATATTTACGAATCGGCGATTTTGCCGACTTTGACTCCCATTTTAGGCCAATTACATTATTCCAATCAACCAAATTCTTAGCTATTTCACTAGTATTACTTCTATTCTATCGATTGAGCACAAGAAATCGCCAAGTCAACTGTTTCAACTACAAAATAAAGTGATCGGAAATTGTTAATTTGGCCAATTTAACACAAAGTTCAAAATATTCCAATTTCAAAATAGGGTCCAGAATGAACAATGTAGGCATTCCTGGCACTAAACTAACATTTCCTCTGTTCATTAGTTATGTTTTGAGGCTTTACAAATAAATTCCATTTTGATTTTTTATTCACATAATGAATTTTTATTCACACCAAAAAATAGAAGATTTACTGTTATGCAATACTGTAATAATTGTATAAATATCATCACCATATTTGTGAATGTATATTAGACCCACCAGCTGACGTGTATTAGACGTGTGAGGTCGTTTGTTTTACTCTTGAATATCGGCAAAAAATTTAACATTTCTGCTACTTTGAGCTCAGTTTCAAGCCATTTCAGTGCTAAAACCAATCAAAATCATCTCTATTTCTGTAATATGTCTTCCATTCTATCAAATGAGACCAAGAAATCGCAAATACAACTATAAAAAACATACGAAAAAACACTGCAAAGTTGCTGTTTTAATCGAAAAATCATGATTTCATTTTTTTTCTCTCATTATACACAGTGTGCTGCAGGATCTGTTTTATGTGGTGCACACATACCACATAGATGTATTCTCTCATATCTAGGCCCAAATGTACCACTCACAGTTTATCAGAGTGAGCTGAGCTCATGGCGTAGATCTACGGTTTGGACCCTGAACGTAAAGCCGTAGATCTACGGGACGGACCCTGAAAGGGTTAAATATTACCCTATTCACACTCCAACAGCTCGTCAGGTCCCAAATACCATTCGTCTCCATTCACTCCTACCCAACATGCTCACACATGCTTGCTGGAAGTCCAAACTCTTTACCCACAACACCACCTTTACCCCCTCCCTCCAACCTTTTCGAGGAAGACCCCTACCCCGCCTTCCTTCCCCTACAGATTTATACGCTCTCCATGTCACTCTACTTTGATCCATTCTCTCTAAATGACCAAACCACCTCGACAAACCCTCTTCAGCCCTGACTAATACTTTTATTAACTCCACACCTTCTAATTTCCACACTGAATTTTCTGCATAATATTTACATCGCATATTGCTCTTAGATAGGACATCTCCACTGCCTCCAACCGCCTCCTCGTTGCAGCATTTACAACCCAAGCTTCACACCCATATACGAGTGTTGGTACTACTATACTTTCATACATTCCCTTCTTTGCCTCCATAGATAACGTTTTTTGACTCCACATATACCTCAATGCACCACTCACCTTTTTTCCCTCATCAATTCTATGATTAACCTCATCCTTCATAAATACATCCGCCGACACGTCAACTCCCAAATATCTTCCATAGCCCTCCTCCCCAATTTGGTATCCAGTTTTTCTTTATCTAAATCATTTGATATCCTCATCACTTTACTCTTTTCTGTGTTCACTTTCAACTTTCTACCTTTACACACACTCCCAAACTCATCCACTAACCTTTGCAATTTTTCTTTAGAATCTCCCATAAGCACAGTATCATCAGCAAAAAGTAACTGTGTCAATTTCCATTTTGTATTTGATTTCCCATAATTTAATTCCACCCCTCTCCTGAACATCCTAGCATTTACTTCTTTTACAACCCCATCTATATATTAAACAACCATGGTGACATTACACATCCCTGTCTAAGACCTACTTTTACCGGGAAGTAGTCTCCCTCTCTTCTACACACCCTAACCTGAGCCTCACTATCCTCATAAAAACTCTTTACAGCATTTAGTAACTTACCACCTATTCCATATACTTGCAACATCTGCCACATTGCTCCCCTATCCACTCTATCATATGCCTTTTCTAAATCCATAAATGCAATAAAAACTTCCCTACCTTTATCTAAATACTGTTCATATATGTGCTTCAATGTAAACACTTGATCTACACATCCCCTACCCACTCTAAAACCTCCTTGCTCATCCGCAGTTCTACATTCTGTCTTGCCTCTAATTCTTTCAACAATAACCCTATTGTACACTTTTCTTGGTATACTCAGTAAACTTATTCCTCTATAATTTTTACAATCTCTTTTGTCCCCCTTCCCTTTATATAAAGGGACTATACACGCTCTCCGCCAATCTCTAGGTACCTTCCCCTTTTTCATACATTAAACAAAAATACCAATCACTCCAACACTATGTCTCCCCCTGCTTTTAACATTTCTGTCATGATCCCATCAGTTCCGGCTGCTTTACCCCCTTTCATTCTACGTAATGCCTCACGCACCTCCCCCACACTCACATCCTGCTCTTCTTCACTCCTAAACGATGGTATACTTCCCTGGCCAGTGCATGAAATTACCGCCTCCCTTTCTTTGTCGACATTTAAAAGTTCCTCAAAATATTCTCGCCATCTACCCAAAACCTCCATCTCCCCATCTACTAACTCCCTTACTCTGTTTTTAACCGACAAATCCATTTGTTCCCTAGGCTTTCTTGTTTAACTCATTCCAAAATTTTTTGTTTTCATTAAAATTTCTTGACAGTACCTCTCCCACTCTATCATCCGCTCTCCTTTTGCACTCTCTCAGCACTCTCTTCACCTTTCTTTTACTCTCCATATACTCTACTCTTCTTGTAACACTTCTGCTTTGTAAATGCCTCTCATAAGCTACCTTTTTCTCTTTTATCACACCCTTTACTTCATCATTCCATCAATCACTCCTCTTTCCTCCTGCACCCACCCTCCTATAACCACAAACTTCTGCCCCACATTCTAATACTGCATTTTTAAAAGCATTCCAACCCTCTTCAATCCCCTCCACTACTCATACCTGCACCAGCCCACCTTTCTGCCAATAGTTACTTATATTTCAGCCAAATTTCCTCCTCCCTTAGTTTATACACTTTCACTTCCCTCTTACTTGTTGTTGCCATTTTCCTCTTATCCCATCTACCTCTTACTCTAACTGTTGCTACAACTAGATAATGATCCGATATATCAGTTGCCCCTCTATAAACGTGTACATCCTGGAGCCTACCCATCACCCTTTTATCCACCAATGCCTGCACTCTATAGGAGGGGTTCGAGATATTGGCAGTTTGGAGGGATATATTGTGTATTTTTATACGTATATATTTATACGTATATACCCTGCCTCGGTGGGAGATGGCCGACTTATTAAAAAAAAAAAATACTTCTAAACTGTTGTATTCTGGGCACCTCCGCAAAAACAGTGATTATGTGTGAGTGAGGTGAAAGCGTTGAATGATGATGAAAGTATTTTCTTCTTGGGTCACCATGCCTCGGTGGGAGACGGCCGACTTGTTGAAAAAAAAAAAATATATATATATAGATGTATATACATTACACTTGACTGCCCAAAGGCAGCTACTATTGGGAAGTTTTTCCAGTAGTTTATTGGGTAACAATATAAAAAGTATAAATCGCACACAAAGGTGTTAGCTTATCTTAGTCACTTTTTTTTTTTTTAACACACTAGCCATGTCCCACTGAGGCAGGGTGACCCAAAAAGGAAAGAAACACTTTCACTATCATTCACACATAATCGCTGTCTTTGCAATAAAATAAATAATATAATCAAGGGGGAAGCGCTAAACCCGAGGGATTATACAGCGCCTGGGGGGGGGGATGTGGAAGGCATTCAGGCTTAATTCGGGGAACTGGAGCACAGATCCAATTCCCTAAATCAAGAGCCCCTCACCAACATCAAGGAACCTTCCTTGAGGGGTCTGTCTTTGCAGAGATGCCCAGATATGGCAGGTAAAATGTCACTCCAAACAGCCAATATCTCCTTTTTCAAGCAAAATTGTTGGCATCAAGTACATTCAAGCCTCCTTAATCTACTTCTTGTGTATACTCTTCAATTTTCTTGTAACAGGATGAAAATATGGAAATTAATTTTTTAAATTCAGATTTTATTCACACAATTTCTGATAGTTAATAGTAGGAATGACAATAAAATTAGGACAAGAGAAAAAGAGACAATATACTATTAAGAGACAAATGCATCAAATGATATAGGCTAATGGTCAATATAAAAATATTCCATTAACAATTTAAGAAACTATAACAAAGAGGGCAAGAAAAGACAAATGTTTAGAGAAGCTCATCAAAAATGGAAGAAGCAATGTATGTAAAGTTAAAAACACAAAACAGACTATTCACACTGACAAAACATGAAACTTTAAATCAGAAGGAACCACTTATACTCATGCAAAAACTAATCCAACATCCACCAAAGTTCATCAGTAATGTCTGAAGCATTGCTAGTCTTGTAGCAACACAATTACCACTGAACAATGTATCACAAAGATCTGAGAGGCATTCTTTTATGCAAAGAACTGCATCATACAACCAGATGTATTTTGCAAACAAGTGCCAAATACACACACTGGTATCATAGCTTGGTAATAACAATATTCACTCTTATTTGTGTAATTTTTGGCCTCGGTTCATTTTAACCACTCTCAATACTGCACTAGTTCATCTGTTTTTAATAAGATAAAAAAAAAAGCTATTTTTGCAAATTAGTTCTAATGTAATGCTGCAATCTTTGAGTCAAACTAATGCAGTGAATATTACTGAATACATATGAGCTTGCTTACACAGTGATGATACACCATCATCCACATAATGCATCTACCTTCATTATGTGTGTTTTATTACCATTATTATTATCATGAAACACTTAAAAAATCTGATGCCAGTTATCACAAACTTTTATAAATATTTTCAAGTATTAAACATCATATTAACATCTGGCACAAAGCCAATAAAACAAATAATCTAACAGTACCTCCCCTCAAAAAAGAAGCCACCGGTAGAACATATTAAGAGAGACGGATTCTTTGTTAATTTACATTCATTTACATAAAACAAAACAAAAAAAGTACAAGTAAATTAATGTTGGCTGTGAAAAACTACTGAATTACTTTTCTTAGCAAATCCATCAACATTTCAAAAGTAGAATTAGGGATAACTAGTTAGGTGTGTTCAATGACTGACTCATCAATTAAAATTTTAATGCACTTTCCATAGTCTACACTTGAATTTTTATTTTCATCCACACTTGAACATAACAATGCACTTATTCTATTATTGAAAGTTTGTCAATTTTCCTCATACATATCTTAATTTAAGAGAAAGACAAAACATATATTGCATATATGGCATAGAAGAGCACTTTCTTAGTACAGAAATTAAAAATGTCTTGCAAGTGTTTCAATCTCTAACTGGTTACTTTTAAATTTACTTTTAATTTTGCCCTAAAAGTAATCTACAGGACAAAAATTCATCTAATAGCTATCTGAGGCAGATTATTACTAGTATTGAGAAACATATGGACAGTGCATTAAACAGTCTGTATCTAATTTTCTAATTTATCTTTTAATAGTACGTATTACAAAACTGCATCAACATTTGATACACACATTTAATTTTATTAGTTTTTGTAATCTATACAACAGTGATCTCGGTAGCAAAATCTAAGGTGTCTAAGTAACCTTTCACTATTTACAGACTTAAGTTTTCTAAGATAAGAATCTCATTCTAATTCTGCAAAAAACATATATGCACACAAAGAATATCTATGTAAAAACATTATTCAAATGCATGACTGTAAAAAGATTAAACAAAGAACTGCTCCATAAATATTGAAAACTTTGAACAAATCAATTTCCTCTATTAACTAACTGAAATTAAAGGACCTCACTCTATTGCTTACAAAACAAACCCTTCGGTAGAAAGGATCAGTTCCAAGATCAGTATAGATGTATTTATAGCTATGATACAAAAATTTAAGGTGCATATATAATGTATATGTATGAATATACAAACACATTCTGACTCTCACACCCTTTCTGACAAAAAGCACACACACAAACACACATACTTTCAAATACATATTTTCACATCTGCTTAACACACAGGTGAAAGTTTGTGTATCTGCCTCTCCACAAGAGAATTAAGTTAAGCACCTAAGAGCCCTACAATAACACAACATTAGTCCAGCTCCTCTGCTGCCATGGGTTGTGAGGAAGATGGGCCACCCATTGTTACTTCATCTTCAGAATCATCATCTCCAAGACCTCCTCCAAGCAGCCCCTGAAGCAAATTCCCTAGAAAGACAGGAGCATATTTAAATCTTAAAACTATCTATGAACTTGTATATTTAGTTTAAAATACAGTAGGACCCCTGTATCCGCAGGGGATACGTTCCAAGGACCTGTCATGGATACTGAAACTGTGGATAGTAGCAAATCCTATATATAAGTTCTATACATACTTATTATAAAATTTAATTAATACATTATGCACAATAAGTAGAGAATTATCACTTTTTCACTGATGGGAAGCACTTTACGGCTTCTCTAAGGCTTGAAGAATTGTTAGCTTTTCTACTTTTGTGCTTTGGGGCCATTATTATACACAAGAACACAACACACAAGAAAGGAGGAACACTGCAGGAGGCCCGTTGGCCCATACTAGGCAGGTCCTTTACAATTCATCCCACTAACAAAACATTTGCCCAACCCAATTTTCAATGCCACCCAAGAAATAAGCTCTGATGTGAAAGTCCCACTCAAATTCAACCCCTCCCACTCATGTACTTATCCAACCTAAATTTGAAACTACCCAAAGTCCCAGCCTCAATAACCCAACTAGGTAGACTGTTCCACTCATCAACTACCCTATTTCCAAACCAATACTTTCCTATGTCCTTTCTAAATCTAAACTTATCTAATTTAAATCCATTACTGCGGGTTCTCTCTTGGAGAGACATCCTCAAGACCTTATTAATATCCATTTTATTAATACCTATCTTCCACTTATACACTTCGATCAGATCTCCCCTCATTCTTCGTCTAACAAGTGAATGTAACTTAAGAGTCTTCAATCTTTCTTCATAAGGAAGATTTCTAATGCTATGTATTAATTTAGTCATCCTACACTGAATGTTTTCTAACGAATTTATGTCCATTCTGTAATATGGAGACCAGAACTGAGCTGCATAATCTAGGTGAGGCCTTACTAATGAGGTATAAAGCTGCAGTATGACCTCTGGACTTCTGTTGCTTACACTTCTTGATATAAATCCCAGTAATCTATTTGCCTTATTACGTACGCTTAGGCATTGCTGTCTTGGTTTAAGGTTGCTGCTCACCATAACCCCAAGTCCTTTTCGCAATCTGTATGGCTAAGTTCTACATCATTTAACTTATAAGTACTAGGGTTATGGGCACTCCCAAGCTTCAGAACCTTGCATTTATCTACATTGAACTGCATCTGCCACTTTTCTGACCAAGAATAGAGTTTGTTTAAATCCTCCTGAAGTTCCATAACAGCTACGTTTGAATCAATTATCCTACCTATCTTTGTGTCATCGGCGAATTTGCTCATATCACTAGTAATTCCCTCATCAAGATCATTGATATATATTATAAACAACAACGGGCCCAAGACTGATCCCTGTGGAACCCCACTTGTTACAGATCCCCACTCGGATTTAACCCCATTTATGGACACTCTCTGCTTCCTGTCAGTGAGCCATGACTCGATCCACGAGGCACTTTTCCCCCAATCCCATGAGCTGCCACTTTCTTTAAACAGTCTATGGTGCAGAACTCTATCAAAAGCCTTACTAAAATCTAAGTAAAAATATCAAATTCTTTATCGTGGTCAACAGCCTCAAAAGCTTTACTGAAGAAAGTTAATAAATTAGTTAGACAAGACCGGCCTCTTGTGAATCCAGCTGAGTATCATTAATCAAGCTATGCTTATCGAGATGGCTTCTTATAATCTCAGCTATAATTGACTCTAGTAATTTGCTACAATTGAGGTCAGGCTTATTGGGCAGTAATTTGACGGTAACGACTTGTCCCTGTTTTAAAAATAGGAATTACATTAGCCATCTTCCACATATCAGACACTACACCTGTTTGAAGAGATAAATTAAAAATATTAGTTAATGGTTCAAGAGTTCCATTTTGCATTCCTTAAGAACCCTTGAAAAAACCTCATCAGGACCCGGCGACTTATTTTGCTTCAGTCTGTCTATCTGCTTCACAACCATTTCACTAGTGACTGTCATGTTACATAATTTATCTTCTTCTAGCCCACTATAAAAATTAATTACTGGAATATTGTTAGTGTCTTCCTGTGTAAAAACTGAGAGAAAATAATTATTAAAAATCGAGCACATTTCATTCTCTTTGTCAGTAAGGTGCCCATAGTTATTTTTAAGGGGACCTATCTTATCTCTAACTTTTGTTCTATAGACCTGGAAAAAACTTTTTGGGTTAGTTTTAGAATCCCTAGCAACTTTAATTTCATAGTCCCTTTTAGCTTTTCTTATCCCTTTTTAATGTCCCTCTTAATGTCAATATACTGATTCATAAGATGACCCTCACCTCTTTTGATATGCCTATAAATTCCTTTCTTATGCCCTAGTAGATATTTGAGCCTATTATTCATCCATTTTGGGTCATTTCTATTTGATCTAATTTCTTTATATGGGATAAACGTTCTTTGAGCAGCATGTATAGTGTTCAGAAAACTGTCATATTGATAGCTCACTTTGTTACACCAGTCAACAGATGATAAGTGTTCTCTAAGCCCATCGTAATCTGCTAAGCGAAAATCTGGGACTGTTACTGAGTTATCGCTACTATCGTACTTCCATTCAATGCTAAATGTAATTGATTTGTGGTCGCTAGCACCCAGTTCCTCTGAAATTTCTAAATAATTAACAAGGGATTCATTGTTTGCCAAAACTAAGTCAAGCAGGTTATTTCCCCTTGTAGGTTCTGTCACAAACTGCTTCAAAAAACAATCCTGAACTACTAAGAAGTCGTATGATTCTAAATTCCCAGTCAAGAAATTCCAATCAATATGACTAAAGTTAAAGTCTCCTAGAATTACTACTTTATCGTGCCTTGTGGCCTTAACAATTTCCTCCCATAGTAGTCTCCCTTGGTCCCTATCTAAGTTTGGGGGACGGTATATCATTCCTAAAATCAGTTTTTCATGCCCCTCTGAAAATTCTATCCAAACAGACTCTGTATGTGTTACTTCAGATTTAATACCCGTTTTTATGCAACAGTTCAAGCGATCTCGGACATACAATGCCACCCCACCCCCCTTCCCGATACTTCTATCTACTTGGAACAATTTAAAACCCTGAATATGACATTCCGCAGGCATGTCCCGACTTTTTGAATTAAACCACGTCTCAGTTAAGGCAAATATATCAATGTTACCTGCACTAGCAACTAATCTCAACTCATCCATCTTATTCCTAGCACTATGGCAATTAGCATAATAAACATTGAAAGACTCTCCTTTCTCTTTACCCTTCCTGCTCATTTCTGTTTTTCTACTAAACCTATTACTGTCCTTATCACCCAAAGTCCCTGGCTATTCAATATCTACCTCGTTCTGCTTATTACTAGTTCCCCTAGAACTCATAATATTACTACACTGGGACTTCACTGTTTTCCTGCCAAAACCCATACCACTAACTATTCCTAGTTTAAAGTCCTAACTGCTCCCTCCACTGCAGTTGCCAGTGCTACCCACCCCAGACCTAGATAGTGAACCCCATCCCTGGCATACATGTCATTTCTGCCATAGAAGAGGTCCCAGTTGTCAATGAATGTTACCGCATTTTCCTTACAGTATTTGTCCAGCCAGCAATTGACACCAATTGCCCTGGACAACCATTCATTTCCAACTCCTCTCCTTGGCAAAATACCACATATGACAGGGTTCCCACCCTTACTCCTAATTATTTCTATTGCTGACCTATACCTGCTAATCAGGTCTTCACTCCTACGTCTGCCAACATCGTTGCCTCCAGCACTGAGACAGATAATAGGATTGCTCCCATTACCTCTCATGATGTCATCCAGACGGCTAACAATATCCTCCATCCCAGCCCCAGGAAAGCAAACTCTCCGTCTCCTACTCCTGTCCTTCAAGCAGAACGCCCTATCCATATACCTAACTTGGCTATCCCCAACAACAACAATATTCTTACCTTCCTTGGTGTCGTTCGTCGTGATGTTCCCAGTAAATAACAAAAAGGCACAATACCGTGACTGGAACGATACACAAATAACCCGCACATAAAAGACAGAAGCTTACGACGACGTTTCGGTCCAACTTGGACCATTGACAAAGTCACACTGTGTGACTTTGTCAATGGTCCAAGTCGGACCGAAACGTCGTCGTAAGCTTCTGTCTTTTATGTGCGGGTTATTTGTGTAATGTTCCCAGTAGTCGACTCACATTCGTCGGGTAGCACTGAGAATGTATTAGATGTTTCCACAACAGTTTCCACGGCAGTCTCTTTCTTCTTCATCGTTTCTACCTTTCCATTCGTCTTCTTGATCGTCAACTTCGTTCCCTGCTGTCCAGCCACTGACCAGTTTCCCTTCTTGACCTGAGGACTCAAAACAGGAGGACTACTACGAATCTTCTTGTTTTCCTCGGTCAGTCGCCGAATCTCCAACTTCGCCATCTTCAATTCTTCCTTAAGCTGTTGGAAAAGTTGCTCGATGGAGGGCATCTTGCTTCAATTCGTAGAGAGCGCGCAAACAGGTCTTCACAGAGCTAAGTACACGTCAAAATTAAGAGGTACTTTTGGGCCACAGTAAACCATGGATAACTGAAACTGCAGATACCGAATCAGTGAATACAGGGGTTCTATTGTATATAAATATACAAATTATACCGGTAATTGTTTTTAACATGCCAGCCATCTCCCACCAAGGTAGGGTAACTTAAAAAAGAATAAAAACTTTCACCATAATTCACTCAAGTGAAGGCAAATGATTTTCATGCCTTGACAAGTCAATTGAGTGTGAGCATGATAACATTTATGAAGAAATTCAGGGAAACAGGTTAGTCAGACTCAAGTCCTGGAGGTGGGAAGTACAGTTCCTGCACCCTGAAGGAGGGGTAGAGATGTCTCTGGAAAGATAGTGAAAGCATTTCTTCTTCAGATCACCCTGCCTCAGTGGGAGACAACTGGAGATAAAAAAAAAAGGGGGGGGGGGGTTGCCAAACCTATAGGGGTCATACAGTGATTAGGGGAATGGATGGCAATCAAGTTCGATTCAGTCAGTTATACCTCATACAGTGGAACCTCAAATATCGAACTTAATCCGTTCCAGGAGTTAGTTCTAAATCTGAAAAGTGAAGCAATATTTCCCATAAGAAGTAATGGAAATAAAATTAATCTGTTCCGGAAACCCAAAAATATTCACAAAAAAAAAAATACATTTTATAGAGATTAATTATAGTTTTAAATACACACAACAAATATAGTGTTCAATTAGGTATTAATAAATTCAAATAAACATATAAAATAACATTTTATTTATCTTTATTGAAGATTGGTGATGGTATCTAGAAGATAGGGAGGAGGAGAGAGGGAGTTGGGGTTAGTGTTTGGAAGGAGAATCCCCCTCCATAAGGACTTCGGGTATCAAAGCCCTCTCTGGGGTTACTTCCCTTCTGTCTTTTAATGCCACTAGGACCAGCTTGAGTGTCAATGGATCACTGTCTCACAAAATAACTGTCCACAGTCCTCTGTTTCTGGTGCCTCTTTAAGATTTCCCTAAAATGGGACATGGTTCTGTCACTGAACTTGTTGCAAAGATGGCTTGTTTCAGCTTGCTCAGGGTGGTACTTCTCCACAAACATTTGGACATCATTCCACTTCAACATCATTCCACTTCTGTATTATTTCCTTCTTCACATCTATGGTGTCTCTCACTTTCTTTACCACAGGGGTACCACTAGCAAGTTTCTTTGGGCCCATTGTAGCTTATTTCACAGTCCCACAAGCACTAAACACAGTGAAATAATCGTAAAATGTTTGAATGAGAGCGCAGGTTAGTGTTCACTCAAGCATCAACAAAATCAGACTGGCTCACGGCACCTGCATGCGGACGCAGACAGAGCGGGCTGCTGGACAGGTCCGGTACCTGGCGGTTTGAAAAGAGGGACGAGTTCGATAATAGGGACAAAGTTGGTTTGAAAAGAGGGTTCTATTTTCGAAGAGTTCGATAAGCGATACATTCGAAGTTTGAGGTTCCACTGTATGTATTTGGAAAGGGGGGGTACTTCATAAAGTGAAATAAAACACATCATCTAAAGCATGATATGAAACACCCAAGTCAAATTTTTTTAATTAAAGGGCCATCTCCCTCCCAGACACGGTTACTCAAAGTAGAAAACACTTTCTCTTTACTATTTAAGCATGTGACTAACCACAAAAAAAAAAAAAGGTAACAAAGTTCATTATAAATGCCTAACTGCATTAATCCTTACCAAATATATTTCCTGGCCCATGCTGGGGTCTAGGTGCTGGTAAATTGAAGAAAAGCTGTCCAATGCGATCCAAGTACTCTCGGTAAGTTGGATCTCTCTTTAAACTAGGCTGATACTGTTCACACAGAACTGTAAAGTAGGCCACCTTTCCACTGCAAAATAAAAATGACTGATTAAAGACAGGGAAAGCAGTTACCATAGTATTCTTTTTATTATTAGCACGTTGGCTGTTTCCCACCAAGGCAGGGTGGCTCAAAAAAGAAAAACTTTCATCATCATAATTCACTCCATCACTGTCTTGCCAGATGTGTGCCTAAACTACAGGTACAAAACTGCAACATTAACACCCCCTCCTTCAGAGTGCAGGCACTGTACTTCCCATCTCCAGAACCCAAGTCCAGCCTGCTGGTTTCCCTGAATCCCTTCATAAGTATTACTGTGCTTACACTCCGACAGCATGTCAAGTCCTAAAAACCATTTGTCTCCATTTGATCCTATCTAATACGCTTGCTGGAAGTCCAAGCCCCTTTCACACAAAACCTCCTTTGCCCCCTCCATCCAACCTTTCCTAGGCCGACCCCTACCCCGCCTTCCGTTCACTACAGATTTATACACTCTCCAAGACATTTTATTTCGTTCCATCTTCTCTACATGTTCGAACCACCTCAACAACCCCTCTTCAACCCTCTGGATAATAGTTTTGGTTAAGTCCACACCTCCTCCTATTTTCCAAACTACAGATTCTCTGTATTATATTCACACTACACATTGCCCTCAGACATGAAATCTCCACTGCCTCCAGCCTTCTCCTTGTTGCAACATTCACCATCTATGCTTCACACCCATGTAAGAGCATTGGGAAAACTATACTCTCACACATTCCCCTCTTTGCTTCCATGGATAATGTTCTTTCCACAGATTCCTCAGTGCACCACTCACTGTACTGTATAATTATTGGAAAAGGGGGTAATTTGACAAACATTTTTAAGTACAGTAAAAGCGAAGCAAGTGGCAGCAGACATGCCGATGAGTAATTACTTATTTGTAACGAGTTATCTGATTCTGTGAGGGTCGACCTTCAGTTCTTGGACCCACTCCTTAGCTTTTGATAAACAGACAATTTCAGTATCATGTTTAGTTTTGAACTCGTGTAGTCAGCACATCAAATGTAGTGCCTTCCAGTGCTTTACTATACTTTCTTAGATAAAATGCTTTCCAAAATCTCTGGTTCATTTTGGGTGTATAGTTTCCATTTGTTTCTTTATCCTGAATCCTCTCAAAGCATTTGTCTTTATCAATCATATATTCTAGAGCATTTTGTATGCTAAAATCATGTTTTCTCCAGTAAAGTGAGATCTAATTCATGCATACCTGTGACCAATTTTGAGGGTTCTCCACCCTTACAATCTACTCTTAAAGTCAAGTTTCCTCACTGATCGCCTGGTCAGCTAGGCTACTGCTAATAAGTGTCCCACACCCATCATAGCTTAACTGAACAGGCACATGGAAAAGGTAGTAGTTGGGTCATGTCTCTTAATTCTTGACTCAGCTCTGGCAGTCTAGAGACATACTGTACCTTGAGAGCCTTATCTAGTATTTGGCTAGGCAAAAATTCCACAGTGATAATGTTCAATAAAAAATTACTGTGCAGAGTTGTGGTACAAAGCATTTTGAAAGAGTCTTTGTTCAGGTTTCTGAAGACCATCTTTATTATTGCTATATGGTACATCTGTTACATCACTTGATGATTCAGACCAGACCTAAATTACAGTGGAAACTCTGTTTTCATATGCCCTAGATGGAGAAAATTCTCTTTAAAATGTAATTTTTTTTTTTAATATTTTTGGGTGTTTGGAATGGAGCCAATTAATCCATTCCAGACACCCAAAAATATTAACAAAAAATAATTTTATAGATAATATTCTCCAAGAATTTTCTCCAACTAGGGCATAGGAAAACCAAGGTTCCACAGTATAAAGAAAATATTACATAAAAAAAAAAAACTACAAACAAATACAGAGAAAACTAAAGATAAGTGTATAGTGACTATGTAGAAGTTTGCAAAATTTACAAACTTCAACTTAAGTCACTATCAGTAATCCTGCCAGAATGCAAAACAATGAACAAGCTTCCATTTTTACACAGTTAAATTTTCACATTATTATCTGTTTATTGAACCCTTTGAGGGTCAAGACCCCTGATCCTTAACTCACTCTCCAGGTCGGAAAAAACAATGATAGAGAATCTTTTCCTGATGGTAATGACACCAAAATTACGAAATTTGATGGAAAACTTATGAAATTACGCTCTTGTGAAATTAGAGATATCAGCGATATTTATGCATCGGTGATATTGCCCACTTTGAGCTCTATTTTCAGCCAAATATATTGTTCCAGTCGACTAAAATCATAGCTATTTCGCCAGAACTCCATTTGTTCTATCGATTGAATACAAGAAGCCGCCCATTTACTGATTTCAACTACCCAACAAAGTGGTCAGAATTTGGCAATTTGGCCAATTTCACACAAACTTCAAAAGATATCAATTTCAAAATTATTTTTTTTTTTATTATCACACTGGCCGATTCCCACCAAGGCAGGGTGGCCCGAAAAAAAAAAACTTTCACCATCATTCACTCCATCACTGTCTTGCCAGAAGGGTGCTTTACACTACAGTTTTTAAACTGCAACATTAACACCCCTCCTTCAGAGTGCAGGCACTGTACTTCCCATCTCCAGGACTCAAGTCCGGCCTGCCGGTTTCCCTGAATCCCTTCATAAATGTTACTTTGCTCACACTCCAACAGCACGTCAAGTATTAAAAACCATTTGTCTCCATTCACTCCTATCAAACACGCTCACGCATGCTGCTGGAAGTCCAAGCCCCTCGCACACAAAACCTCCTTTACCCCCTCCCTCCAACCCTTCCTAGGCCGACCCCTACCCCGCCTTCCTTCCACTACAGACTGATACACTCTTGAAGTCATTCTGTTTCGCTCCATTCTCTCTACATGTCCGAACCACCTCAACAACCCTTCCTCAGCCCTCTGGACAACAGTTTTGGTAATCCCGCACCTCCTCCTAACTTCCAAACTACGAATTCTCTGCATTATATTCACACCACACATTGCCCTCAGACATGACATCTCCACTGCCTCCAGCCTTCTCCTCGCTGCAACATTCATCACCCACGCTTCACACCCATATAAGAGCGTTGGTAAAACTATACTCTCATACATTCCCCTCTTTGCCTCTAAGGACAAAGTTCTTTGTCTCCACAGACTCCTAAGTGCACCACTCACTCTTTTTCCCTCATCAATTCTATGATTCACCTCATCTTTCATAGACCCATCCGCTGACACGTTCACTCCCAAATATCTGAATACGTTCACCTCCTCCATACTCTCTCCCTCCAATCTGATATTCAATCTTTCATCACCTAATCTTTTTTCAAAATAGGGTCCAGAATAAACAAGACATATTCCTGGCACTAAAATAGCATATTCTCTGTTCATTAGTCGTGTCTCCAGGCCCCTCTTGCTTTACATTTTGAATTTTTACTCTCACAAAAACAGAAGATTTACTGTTATGCAGACTACCACATTATTGTAAAAATGGTATAAATAATGTCAGTGCACTTGTGAAATAATATTAGACTCACCAGTTGATGTGTATTGGACGTGTGGCGTGATTTGTTTACTTTTGAACATTGGCAAAAATCAAACATTTCCACTATTTTGAGCTCAATTTCAAGGTACCTTTCATCATGAAACCAATCAAAATCATCTGTATTTCTGTAATATATCTTCCATTCTATCACACAAGACCAGGAAAATACCATATGAAAATACACTGCAAGGTTACTATTTTAAATAAAAAACACGGTAGTTTTCTCTCATTATGCACTGCGTGCTGCAGTATTTTTTACACTGCGCATACTGACCATGCAGACCCATTCTCTCACACGCAGGTCTACCAGCTTTCTCCTGCTCGATTTGAAGGAAATAGAATTTTGGTATATAAGTACGGTACTGACCCTGGCTCTCAAGTCATACATGTACGGTACCAACACGGAAAGGGTTAACCCTTTCACTGATGACAGCCCTTATCACAATCCTGCTCTCAGTGTCAAAAAATGTATATACATTGGAACCTCGGCTTACGAATTTAATCCATTCTGTGACCGTATTCGTATCCTGATTTGTTCGTATGCTGAGTCAATTTTCCTCATTTAAATTAAATGAAATGCAATTAATCCGTTCCAGCCTCTCAAGAAGCATGACAAAATAATTCTAATATCAACTCTACGGCTTAGTTATCTATCACAATTCATCTAATATGACATAACAAACAATATTAATAACATAGAAACATGATACATACTCTAGAATGAAAAAAATAGGACATAATATGGCAAGTGATGCCGACGCCGGCAGCGGCAGAAAGCATCCACCGTTTACTCTCCCACTCTAGTATCTTCCAAGTCTATAACCCCACACCTAGCTTTGTGTTTATCTATGATTAGTGGTGATGTTCTTACATATGTAACCACAGGTGTGGTCAAGACAGATGTATATATAGGTGAAGACGTGATAACTGTGGCCACAGTGGTAATGGTGGTGGCGCCGGCAGCGGCCACAGTGGCTGTCAGGGGTGAACTGAGGCTTGCTTTTATGCTTCAAGGGAAATTATTATTATTATTATTATTATTATTTATTATTATTATTATTACTTCTTTTCTTCTTCTTCTCTTCTTTTCTTCTTCTTCTCCTCCTCCTCTTCTTTTCTTCTTCTTCTTCTTCTCCTCCTCCTCTTCTTCTTTTCTTCTTCTTCTTTTCTTCTTCTTTTCTTCTTCTTCTCTTCATCTTTTCTTCTTCTCTTTTTCTTCTTCACTTCTTCTTTTCTTCTTCTTCTTCTTCTCTTCTTTTCTTCTTCTTTTCTTCTTCTTCTTCTTCTTTACTTCCACATATCCAAAACATTGCAGGTGTAAATGTCCACCTGTCAGTGTGTTTGTGACAATTTGAGTACAATTTCAGTACCTATTACTAGTGTCAGAACAAAGATTGGTTATGAAATTACAAGAACTACGATAAATTGTAATTATCAGAACATAAAAATTATATAAAATAACATGAAAAAATAGAAAAGGTATATTGGCAACATTTCTGCAAGCAGCAGGACTCGATGTTGCTGTCATGTGAGCATCCAGTGCCAACTTCTCAGCCTCATATCTCTGTAAGTACTGACCCTAATTTTTTTTTATCCTATAACACTTAGAAAAATGTGCTCTTTATTTTCATTAAAAAAAAAAAAAAAAAAAAAAGTTTTTTTATTTTTCAAAATATTTGGGGCACTGGGGTAGTGAACGTATATATACGTTTGGACCGGTTACGGGTTTCTGCGATCACTAGTTATCAAGATACAGAGGCATGAAGTTGACAGAAAGTGAACCGCTTGCGGCAACATCAGCGACTGCCTCTCAATCAGTAATATTGTTTTTACTTTTATTCTATTTTTTCTTTTCTTTTCTAATATTTATTTTTTCAAGTAGCTTTTGTGACCTGTGAGACCAATATAATGCATAATGTATATACATGTATATCCGCTCACTGTATGTAACACAATAACTGCACAAACATCATTATAATGTTTACATAACTTGTTTACACAAACCCATGCTGCCTTCCACACCCATACCATCCCCCACCCCCACCCATGCTGCTTTCCCCAACACTCACACTGTCTTCCCCACCACCCATGCTGGAAATAAGTCACTTTAACTTTTCTGGGATATCCTAGGTTCTTTACACAGGCTGCAATGTATGATAATCTATGTAACTGTATTTGTGTATACCTGAATAAACTTACTTACACACCATCTTCCCAGCCACCAACACCAACTCACCCACCATCCAAGCTGCCTTCCCCACCATCCAAACTGCCTTCCCCACCATCCAAGATGCATTTCCCAACACCCAAGCTGCCTTTCCTTTGCACTATCTGTATCTGGTATCCTGAGCATTGCTTTTGGTCACAAACTCCTCAAAACCATGAAATTCATCTTCACTGACACTTAAATCTGTGTTAGAACTATCACTTGGGAAGAGAAGAGTCCCAAATTCACCAGGGAGTGAGATAATTCTTACTGCAAGGCATGGTATACAAGGACTACTGAAATGATGCTCCCACAATGAAATGTGGGTGCCCCGATTTTTTTTATACTGGCATACTGACCCAGCAGACCCATTCTCTCACATGTAGACAAGCTTTCTCCCACTAGATCTGAAGCTGCTAGAATTCTGTCATAGTACGTACTATGGCACCAACAGTGAAAGGGTTAATGCGTATGGTTCAAAAACCCACCTTTCAATAGTTGAAAGAAGTAGCCAAAGAAAGTTCAGAAGAGGCAGGAGGAAAGGTGGTCCACGCTGCTTAGTGATATTTGGATGTTTCTTGGTATAAGTCTCAAATACCTCTGATGCTGCCACCTTTTTCTGTAGACATAAGTACCTGCAATACAAGGAAACTACAGTTTTGTGGCTCTGCTTTTAAAATATTATATAAAATACAGTACCAGATAAGAGTGAATGGAGATGAGTGGTTTTTAACGAACATGTTGTTGGTGTGAGAGTAAGGTAACATTTCTAAAGGGCTTAGGGAAACTGGCTAGTCGAATTTGAGTCCTAAAGGTGGGAAGGGCAGTGCCTGCACTCTGAAGGAGGGTTGGGGATATTGTAATCAGAAGGTGATCTGATTACAATATCCCCAATGTCACCTCACTTCTGGCAAGACAGAAATCAAATGAATGATGGTGGATGTTTCCCTCTTTGGGTCACCCTGCCTTGTTCGGAGATGGCCATTAAGGAAAAAGAAATACAGTGGAACCCCGGTTATCGGCCATAATCCGTTCCAGAAGGTCAGTCTAAATCTGAAAAGGCCAAAAACAGACGTAATATTTCCCGTAAGAATTAATGTAAATACAATTAATCTGTTCCAGACACCCAAAAATATTAACAAGAAATATATTTTTTAAAGATTAATTATAGTTTTACATACAGAAAACAATGAGGAAATAAATATAAAGCACAAAATTTAATGATAAATGAACACTACATAAATTTATTGAAAAGACTTGCTGGGGTATTGAAGAAGGCAAGGAGGGGAGAGGGAGTTGGGAATCCATAAGGACTTCAGGTATCTAAATCCTCTCTAGGGTTACTTCCTTTCTTTGTCATTTACTGCCACAGTACATTCATTATTTACCTTAAAATATTTGTACATAGTCTTAATATTGGGCAAGAGGTGAGCAGTATTTATTTGTAGGAAGGCAGTGTAGGCAGTGGTAGATGTAGGTACACATATGTAGCCCCCCTGGGCTACACTACACAGCCATATTATTACCATGTTCACTGAGCTTAATCGTTTCTAACAACTACCCTTAGATGCCATCATAAACAAAGGGAGAAGTAATGAATAATTCATGCCGAGAATTGTAAACAAACATGTATGAAGGGCAGTGACTGCACCAGACACCAGATTCACAGTTTTCTCTAACTCTGAACCAGAGAAAAAATAACATTTACTTTCCACCTGATTCACCACCCGATAACACTGCATGTTTATATGCTATGTTTATATGCTATATGCTATGTAACGTGTTTCTTATATAAATTTGAAGAAAATATCATAGATTAATGAAAATGTCACCCTGCCTTGGTGGGAGACGGCCGACTTGTTGAAAAAAAAAAAAAAAAAAGTCTATATTAACCTAAAATAAGACATTTAATGTGCCCAAGAGTGATTATTATTAAACATACATCGCATATAAACATTGCATGTTTTTATATACTATGTAACGTATTTCTGTGGGCCCATGGTGGCTTATTTTGCAGTCACACTCAAACTACCACAAAAACAATGGATTATAATGAAATGTTTGGATGAATGCGCGGAATGTTGCTCACTCACTCAGACACACAGCCAGACTGACTCATGAACGCAGTCGGGTGGACACATCCAATATGGCTGATTTCTGAGTTGCCGGCTGAAATCTAAGAGAGAATTTCGGCCAAAAAAGAGGCCGAAATCCGATTTGGCCGATATCTGCATCAGCCGATATCCAGGGTTCCACTGTATAATACAGGTACATTAGGTTCCCAACCTATGATCAACTGAGTTCTGAACATCCGCAATTACGATTGAGGTACTTTGGAATTAATGATTTTTTTATGAATGTTGATCTACATGTGACATGAACGCTGCAAACATTCCAACAGAATTTTTTTACCATTATTTTTTCACCACATGCATTCGTATTTCATGGGGGTCTCTTGGGTTGTGGTGCAGCCACGTCTCATATGTGATAAACGGTTGACGTGTGGTAGCTCAGCTTACTCATGACACAACTCCTCAAACACTACAGCTGAAGCAAGCAATTACCTTCACCACTACCCTCTTACGTCATATGCCCAGGCACTTACTATCGACACCATAACAACAAGATGATGAGTATATGAAAAATGTACTGTCAGATACAATCGGAGGAAGGGAATGGCAAAGAGGGAGGTAGTAACGTGTCCCAGATGTAGTGAGAGAGATGGTAGGCATAAATGGGAGATTTAGAGAAAGGGCATGCAAGATAAGAAAGGATGTTAGAGAATGATAAAGGAAATAAGAGGAAAAAAAAACAAGGAGGAAGGAATGGGAAGCAAAAGGGGAACTCATGTGTTAACCACTGTTTTCAATTTTATTGTAAAAATTAATAAATTCAGATACAGAATATTATGTTTGGAAACACAATTATAACTTCAGTATCTATGGGAAAATAGGGTTCAGACACACATCATAAAAAATCTCAAAAGTATATCAGCATTATAACTGAGATTTACTAATTTTAAGAAATGGAGACTAAACAATAATACTGAACATATCAGCCATAACTTTTCTATTCTAATTTCATTGAGGTCAAAAATAATAGCTCAACTGAAAAATGTTAAGCGAAATATATATAAAACCTAAAAATTATTTAATCATATAAGTACAAGAGTGATATTTATGGTCATGTACCTAAGTAGTGTATATTCTACAGAATAGTCTTCAGCTCTCCCACGTGAAATTAGATTTAACAGAAAAACAAACACTTACTGAAGGACGGCTTGAGTAAGAAAAAGATCCACTTCTGAGGGATAGCCTCTTAATAAATGTAGTTCAACCAGCATGTCTGCACACCCTCCTCCATCCTCAGACCTTAGGTAGTGGTATCGTGCTGACCCATAGTTTTTCTCTATACATTAAAGTATTATTAATATCAAATATAGAACACAATAAAAAATACTAGTAAAATATAAAATAAGAACTAGCATGGGCCAACATGCCTCATTCATATAAAGGTGCTCAGAGGTTCTTGTTTCATTTTTCACTGATATTTTTTCATACCTGCAGTGACATGTTTTATTGTTATTTTTTACATACAACACTATAAACAGTTTGTGCATAGTCATGATGCCAGAAAAAAAAAAAAATTTATAGTTAGGTTATGTAAATGAAGCAATATGACACTTACCACTGAAGTTAATACTTGCTTAAATGCCCTCTCGTGCTTCAGGCAGTCTTTAAGCTATCAAAGAATGCTGTCAAATAAATTCTGAAGAGTGATAGGTGAGAATGAAGCCCATTTGTCTTTAACAGATGCTTGTAGCTCTAGGATGGATGATGTGTCACAGTCCCTTAGGTGACATTTCATACATGACCACAAAATTTCTATTGGGTTTAGGTGGGAGCTATTATTACCTCACCAGTCATTAAAATAGGGCACCTCACAATTATTTAACCACATTTTGACATTTCTGGCAGTGTGGCAAGGAGCAGTGTCTTGCATAAAGAGTGCTGCTTTGCCCTTTTCCAAGGAATCATGTAAACAGTCCATTAAAATCTCCAAATAATTGTTATGATTCATTATGACATTTTTGGGTAGTATTACTAATTCCCAAACACATTCATAAGTGAAACATCTCCCGCACCATGAGGGATGCAGGATGTTTCAGTCTTGGCAGTGTACTGTGGGAGGTGTAAGTCAAAATGAGGCATATGGTACACACTTCCTATACCATGATCAGTCATTGTCAAAGTTGATTTATCTGACTACATAACTCTCCTCCACTCCTCCAAACTCAAAGTATTCCTCGCAAAACTTTACTTTATTCTCCTTTTGCCACAATGTAAGGAGAGGTTTACTGTGGGCACAAAAGCTTTTAAATTTCAAGTCATCGAAAAGTGATTGATTGAGACACCTGGGGAACACGATCCAATAACTAAGGATTTTTCTCCTTCACTTCCCATGCTGCGATGGGTGGATTTACCCTATCTTGACAAGTAATCATTTTCAGTCCATGGGGAGATTAATTTAGGCATAACAATCTTGGGAAGAGGGACTGGAATATGGGTCTCTGCCTGGCCATGAAAATGTTTGATGAGACGTGGCACTAAATGAAATTTCAGTTGTGTTTCAGCAGAAATAAGTGTGCACACTGGCCACTTTTTTGCAAGGCAATCACAGCCGATATATCCTCCATATTTGTACTTTCCCTGGAAATTATTGTTGGTCACAAGAGAGGAGATGGTTAGTAACTGCACAGTGATGAAAATATAGGCTACCAATGTGTGCATAAAAAAAAAAAAAATCTCACCCTCACAATAATCAGAATGTTATGAAGTGAATCTCATGACATATGCTGCATTGTCAAGTATTTATACAGTATGGCCAGATGAATGACTAAATATTTTGCATTCCACGAGACATGTATAATTTATTTTTAACATGCTGGCCGTCTCCCACCGAGGCAGGATGACCCCAAAAAATGAAAACAACTTTCACCATCATTCACACTATCACTGTATTGCAGAGGCGCACAGATACAACAGTTTACATGTCCCTCTAAACAGCAAGTATCCCAAACCTCTCCTTTCAAGTGCTAGCATTGTACTTCCCACCTCTGAGACTCAAGTCCAGCTAACTGGTTCCCCTGAATCCCTTCACAAATTATTACCTAGTTCACAATCCAACAGCTCATCAAGTCCCAAAAACCATTTGTCTCCACTCACTCCTCTCTAACATGCTCACACATACAAAATTAATTATGCAAAGATGTGACATTAGCCTACTGGTGCCATAACTTCACACAAGACTGAACAAAACTTTTAAATAAATATAAGTGCTTAAGTTTCAAAACCCAGTGTAGTTTTAAGAATCTCTCTCAACAACAATTGGCTCATCCAATACAATAACCTTATTATTATATAGCCAGAAATTTACTATAAAGATAGGGGACTGGACTGTAACTATATAGTTCCCATTTTTTTTTTTTTCAACAAGTCGGCCGTCTCCCACCGAGGCAGGGTGACCCAAAAAAGAAAGAAAATCCCCAAAAAGAAAATACTTTCATCATCATTCAACACTTTCACCACACTCACACATTATCACTGTTTTTGCAGAGGTGCTCAGAATACAACAGTTTAGAAGCATACACATAAAGATACACAGGAGCTGAGTCTCGACCCCTGAAACCACAACTAGGTGAGTACACACACCCACTCATTCACACAGCTGATCCTTGGAATTTGACCGCATCCCCTCACCCCCCCACACACCTTTCCCTCCCCCACAGACCTTTCCCCTCCCCCGCTCTTGCCTTCACTCCCTCCTATCTTTCTCTCTCCCCTCCCTCGTGTTTCTCTCT
Source organism: Cherax quadricarinatus (assembly GCF_026875155.1). Lineage (NCBI taxonomy): Eukaryota > Metazoa > Arthropoda > Malacostraca > Decapoda > Parastacidae > Cherax > Cherax quadricarinatus. The sequence goes on from NC_069403.1 coordinate 60,881,702, forward strand.
CTCATAGCCTTTTTCCCTCCCTTTCCCCTACTCTTTCTTTCTCTCTCTCCCTCTCTCTCTTTCTCTCACTTCCCTCTCCTCTCTCTCTCTCTCTCTCTTCTTCTCTCTCATCTCTACAGGTTCTCTCTCCTTCTCCCTTTTTCCATATTTCTACCCCTCCCTCGCATTTCTCTCTCTCATAGCCTTTTCCCTCACCCTCCTTTCTCTGTCTCTGTCTCTCTGTCTCTCTCTTCTCTCTCTCTTTCTCTACCCTTTCTCTCCCCCCTCACATTTCTCTCTCTCTTTCTTTCTCTCCCTCTCTCTCTCTCACTCTCTCCCCCCCCCCTCTCTCTCTCTCTCTCTCTATAGGCTTCTCTCTCCATCTCCCTTTTTCTATATTTTCTACCCCTCCCTCGCATTTCTCTCTCTCATAGCCTTTTCCCTCACCCTCCTTTCTCTGTCTCTCTCTCTCTCTATAGGCTTCTCTCTCCATCTCCCTTTTCTATATTTCTACCCCTCCCTTGCATTTCTCTCTCTCATAGCCTTTTCCCTCACCCTCCTTTCTCTGTCTCTCTCTCTCTCTCTATAGGCTTCTCTCCCAATCTCCCTTTTTCTATATTTCTACCCCTCCCTTGCATTTCTCTCTCTCATAGCCTTTTCCCTCACCCTCCTTTCTCTGTCTCTCTCTCTCTCTCTCTCTCTCTCCCTCTCTCAACCCTTTCTCTCCCCCCTCACATTTCTCTCTCTCACCCTTGGTCTTATCCCTCACCCCCATACTCTCTCCTCTCTCTCCCTCTTTCTACCCTTTCCCTCTCCTCTCTCTCCCTCTTTCTACCCTTTCTCTCTCCCCCTTGCACCCTCTCCCTCCTCTAACCTTCTGTCTGTGGTAAAAAAAAAAAAAAAAAAAAATGGGTGGCTCTAGAGGACGGAAAACCAGAGATCTGGTAGACAAACCAGGCAGGAAAGACTGGGAGTTAGAGCTCCAAAAAAGGGAGGAAGAGTGGGGAAGGAAGATAGTAGAGCTTGGTAAGAAAATGGAGGAGCGGATAGCTGAGGAGTGCAGGAAGTGGGAAGTACAGGTCTTAGCAGCAGAAGCTAGGATACAGTGCTTAGAAGAGAAACTGCAAAGCCTGAAACAGATTAGAGAGACAAATGACAATTCAGATGTGACATCAGGCGCAGACAAGGGGACGGTAAGCAACAACGGAGACATGCCGTACGCGAAGGCCTTATCAGACCCACGTGGGGCCAGGGAAAAGACGAGGAGTACACTAAGATCAAATGACAGGTCCGAAGACAATGAAGGTATGCTATATGCAGAGATTCTAACAGCCAACTGCAGTAGCAAGGGACAGCTGGTCATGAAAGACAGTTCACTGAGAATAGAAGTTCCAGATATGACAGGGACTGAAGGCAAGAACATGTCAATGGAAGGAAATAAAATGCTTCAGAGGAAGCAGATGGAGACTCAGTGGGAGGAGGACAGGGCAAGGTCAGTTTTTGTGTACGGGCTCCAAGAAGCCAAGGGGGACAACTTTGAAGAAATAAAACAGGAGGAGAAAAAAATGATTGAAGGCATCATGAAAACAATAGGTGAGGGCGATATGACCCAGGTGACAAATTTTCAGAGAATTGGGTGGTTTGCGAGTGGAAGGATACGGCCTGTCAAAGTAATTTTCAAGGAAGAATCAGTTCGAACCAGGATTCTGCAAGAGAAAGCAAGACTGAGGGACAAACAGGGGTACCAGAGAGTATACCTCGACCGCGACAGAACACAAGACGAAAGGACTACACTGAAAGAGAGGGTACAGAGACGCAAGGAGGAACGAGAGGCAATGACGAAGATGAGCAGGACCCAGACACAGGAGGAAGGGCAAACACACCCCACAGAATCTCCCACCAAAAGACTCCAACCACGACATTCCCAACGCAACTGAGCAACCTATACTACAACCCACTCACTGTTCCCTCTGCCACCAACCCCCATATCACAAACCTCACCCCAACAGCTGTCCCTTATGGGCATTCTGACCCCACCCCCATCATCACAAACCCCACCTACACCACAGCCCCATATAGGCCCCCCACCAAGGCTCTCGCTCCCCCAACCCCAATATTCTTGCATGACCACAATGATAGAAAAGAAACTGAAAGTTTGGTACACAAACGCGGATGGAATAACGAATAAACATGAGGAGTGGAACGAAAGAATCAGTGAAAAATCCCCAGACATCATAGCAGTCACAGAAACAAAACTCGCTGAGACAATAACAGACACAATCTTCCCAATGGGATATCAGATCCTGAGGAAAGATAGGAGTAGAGGGGGAGGAGGGGTTGCACTGCTCATAAAACACCGATGGGGATTTGAGGAAATGGAAGGCATGGACATGATTGGAGAAAGAGACTACATTGTAGGTACAATTCAGTCCGGAGAACATAAAGTAGTCATTGGAGTGATGTATAACCCACCACAGAACTGCAGGAGGCCAAGAGAGGAGTATGAAGAAAACAACAGGGTGATGGTGGACACACTGGCTGAGGTGGCAAGAAGAGCTCACTCGAGCAGAGCAAAGTTACTGGTAATGGGCGATTTCAACCACAGGGAGATCGACTGGGAAAACCTGGAGCCACATGGGGGTCCCGAAACATGGAGAGCCAAGATGATGGATGTGGTACTTGAAAACCTCATGCATCAACATGTCAGGGACACAACCAGAGAGAGAGGGGAGGATGAGCCAGCAAGACTGGATCTTGTGTTCACCCTGAGCAGTTCAGACATTGAGGACATCACTTACGAGAGGCCCCTTGGAGCTAGCGATCATGTGGTTCTGAGTTTTGATTATATAGTAGAGTTACAAGTGGAGAAGGTAACAGGAACTGAAGGGGTCAGGCCAAACTATAAAAGGGGGGACTACACAGGTATGAGAAACTTCCTGCAGGAGGTTCAGTGGGACAGAGAAATGGTAGGAAAACTCAGTAAACGAGATGATGGAATATGTGGCAACAAAGTGCAAGGAGGCAGAGGAAAGTTTTGTTCCCAAGGGAAACAGAAATAATAGGAAGACCAAAACGAGTCCTTGGTTTACCCGAAGGTGTAGGGAGGCAAAAACTAAGTGCAACAGAGAATGGAAAAGGTACAGGGGCATAGGACCCAGGAAAACAAGGAGATTAGTAGAAGAGCCAGAAACGAGTATGCACAGATAAGGAGGGAGGCCCAGCGACAGTATGAAAACGACTTAGCATCGAAAGTCAAATCTGACCTGAAACTGCTGTATAGCCACATTAGGAGGAAGACAACAGTCAAGGACCAGGTGATAAGGCTGAGGAAAGAAAGTGGAGAACTCACAAGAAACGATCAAGAGGTATGTGAGGAGCTCAACATGAGATTTAAGGAAGTATTTACAGTAGAGTCAGGAAGGACTCTGGGGGGACAGACCAGATGGGGACACCAGCAAGGAATACACCAACAAGTGTTGGACGACATACATACAGATGAGGAGGAGGTGAAGAAACTGCTAAGGGACATCGATACCTCAAAGGCAATGGGACCGGACAACATCTCCCTGTGGGTCCTTAGAGAGGGAGCAGATATGTTGTGCGTGCCACTTACCACAATCTTCAACACGTCCCTGGAAACTGGGCAACTACCTGAGGTATGGAAGACGGCAAATGTAGTTCCCATTTTTAAAAAAGGAGACAGAAAAGAGGCACTAAACTATAGACCTGTGTCATTGACGTGTATAGTATGCAAAATTATGGAGAAGATTATCAGGAGGAGAGTGGTGGAGCACCTGGAACGGAACAAGAGTATAAATGCCAACCAGCACGGATTCATGGAAGGCAAATCCTGTGTCACAAACCTTCTGGAGTTTTATGATAAAATAACAGAAGTAAGACACGAGAGAGAGGGGTGGGTTGATTGCATCTTCTTGGACTGCAAGAAGGCCTTTGACACAGTTCCTCACAAGAGATTAGTGCAGAAGCTAGAGCATCAGGCGCATATAACAGGAAGGGCACTGCAATGGATCAGAGAATACCTGACAGGGAGACAACAACGAGTCATGGTACATAATGATGTATCACAGTGGGCACCTGTGACGAGCGGGGTCCCACAGGGGTCGGTCCTAGGACCAGTGCTATTTTTGGTATATGTGAATGACATGATGGAAGGGTTAGACTCAGAAGTGTCCCTGTTTGCAGATGATGTGAAGTTAATGAGGAGAATTAAATCTGATGAGGACCAGGCAGGACTTCAAAGAGACCTGGACAGACTGGACACCTGGTCCAGCAAATGGCTTCTCGAATTTAATCCTGCCAAATGCAAAGTCATGAAGATAGGGGAAGGGCACAGAAGACCACAGACCGAGTATAGGCTAGGTGGCCAAAGACTGCAAACCTCACTCAAGGAGAAAGATCTTGGGGTGAGTATAACACCGAGCATGTCTCCGGAAGCACACATCAACCAGATAACTGCTGCAGCATATGGGCGCCTGGCAAACCTGAGAACAGCATTCCGATACCTTAGTAAGGAATCGTTCAAGTCACTGTACACCGTGTATGTCAGGCCCATACTGGAGTATGCAGCACCTGTTTGGAACCCGCACTTGATAAAGCACGTCAAGAAACTAGAGAAAGTACAAAGGTTTGCGACAAGGTTAGTTCCAGAGCTAAGGGGAATGTCCTATGAAGAAAGATTAAGGGAAATCGGCCTGACGACACTGGAGGACAGGAGGGTCAGGGGAGACATGATAACGACATATAAAATACTGCGTGGAATAGACAAGGTGGACAAAGACAGGATGTTCCAGGGAGGGGACACAGAAACAAGAGGCCACAATTGGAAGTTGAAGACACAAATGAGTCAGAGAGATATTAGGAAGTATTTCTTCAGTCATAGAGTTGTAAGGCAGTGGAATAGCCTAGAAAATGACGTAGTGGAGGCAGGAACCATACACAGTTTTAAGACGAGGTTTGATAAAGCTCATGGAGCGGGGAGAGAGAGGGCCCAGTAGCAACCGGTGAAGAGGGGCCAGGAGCTAAGACTTGACCCCTGCAACCACAAATAGGTGAGTACAAATAGGTGAGTACAACATATCCCTCCAAACTGCCAATATCCCAAACCCCTCCTTTAAAGTGCAGGCATTGTACTTCCCATTTCCAGGACTCAAGTCCGACTATATGAAAATAGTTCCCATATCTTCATGAAATGTAACACACAATTTTATGTAACATGCTAAACCTGAGGAATATAACCCCATATAATCAGACAATTTGCTGCAATTTTCAAGCAGAATATGGGATCAAATTCTACACACACAAATATATAAATAGATGGGAACTCATTTTAAGTTAGCGCTCTTCACTAGATTTATACTGTATCTTGTTTTTTGTGTGTGTTGCTGCTGAGCACAAAAACCATCAAGGAAAGTATAAGGGTTAACTGGGCTGCAATAAGAGTACGTATAAGAGGGACAAGGTAGTACAACAACGATGAAAAAAAAAAAGCAGATTGCTTGCTATAAATTAATTTCTAAGCATCAACCTAGATTTACCCTTCCATAGTGTCTGTGCAAGAAGTTGATGTAGTCTTGGGTGGCCTAGCTTGTGTCTCTCTCCACATGACCATTTTACTGCTCGAACGAGGTACTGATGACGTTCAGGTGTGCCATGGTTCAACAGACTGAATAAACTGTAAAAATAATGTCCTACAGTTTAGTATTACAGCATATACAATACTTGATTTTCATTTACCACATACTGACCACAGTAAGTGAATCTTTGTTAAAACTACAATATATAACTACTGTAACACAAGACCATTACCTGGAATCAAGGCATGTAACAATTATGATACAGGATACTTGATTTGCTGTCAAAATATATGTCAAAAAATAGAGCAGAGGATGGACCCCACTTATACAGCAGGTTAGGTTCACGAATACAGCTGTAAAGCAAATCATAGCCTTTATTCACTTTCAAATGCATATAAAAGCCTGATAATATGTTTTCCCTATAATATATTAAGTAAACAAAAATAGGTAAATCACTCGCAAACCTGTTTAAATTATTTTTTAAGAATGTGTTTTGTTTGCTAATTGCATATACAAATTAGGTGTGTGAAATGTGTAAGAAATTGCAAGTGGTAGTGCATGAAACTGATATTCAATCTCTTGGATGTGACAATAATAAATGCATTCAACAAGTACCCTACGTAAATAAGAAATAAAGTGAACTTACGACAATTTCACTTAGATGTTATTAGGAAAATTCTAAAAACAAACCAACAGCTCTGACCCACAACAGGTGAGCACTGTAGTGCCACAAATGATTATTCTACACTTTGGGGTAAACAATTAGCCAAACACAATCCTCCTACAACAAACAAGAAAGCTTGACAGAATTTGAGTTCTAGAACTTTAAATGTTAGTAGACAGAGTTAAATTAAATTCTTGCCTTATAGGGACTAGTGGAAACCCCAGTTGGGAGAGAAAATACTAGATTAGTAGCATGACTCAGTACAGACTGAAGTCTTTATAAACAAGTAATCAAGCAAACTCACAAATAAACAATTGGAGAAATCAATTCAAGAGGAAACAAATGTATGGATAAGGACCAAGATACTCTGTGTATCAAGATATTTCCTGACTCCATAAAAATAATGAATAAAAAAAATACACAAGATTTAGAAATGTTTTCTTTTTTCTTTTTACATGCTGGTCGTCTCCCAGTGAAGCAGGGCGATCCAAAAAACACTTTCACTATCATTCACACTATCACTGTTTTGCCAGAGCTGTGCAGTCTAGATGTCACTCTAAACAGCAAATATCCCAAACCCCTCCTTTAGAGTGCATGCACTGTACTTCCACTATCAGGACTCAAGTCCTACAGGCTGCAAATAGACAATACCACTATTTAACCCTTAAACTATCCAAAGGTACCTCTACATTTGTACTGTTAGCGCTCCAAATGTAGATCTACGTTTTATTTTTCCTGCCTCTAAATTTGGCATGACTGGCCTGAGAGGCCTGGTCAGTATAGAATGGGTCTTAACGCTTGGTGTGCACAGTATTAAAAAAATCTGGGACCACTTAGTACTTTGTGGGAACACCAGTTCAACTGAGTGCCAGCTAGAGCAAACAGGGTGGCAAACACCAGGGATTCACTGATGTCATGTTGTATTAACACTCCCCTTTTAAGAGGAAAGTGATGGATGTGGCCACAAGTGGTCGAGGAAATATCAAAAACCTCAATAATAACCTATACGTAACATTCGTGAAACATCCTTTCATTTCTTATACCAATGATAGTGTCATTCTGCCAGAATGTCCTATAACCTATACCCTAAGTAAAGAGAAACAACTCTGGAACGTGTGTAATACGTATTCAGCAGGCTGGCCGGCTGGCTGGCTGCCTTTGACTGTCTATCTGTCTGTATCTGCCTATATCTCTGTCTATATCTTTTTTTTTTCTTTTTTCAACAAGTCGGTCGTCTCCCACCGAGGCAGGGTGACCCAAAAATGAAAAAAAATCCCCAAAAAGAAAATACTTTCATCATCATTCAACACTTTCACTACACTCACACATTATCACTGCTTTTGCAGAGGTGCTCAGAATACAACAGCTTAGAAGCATATACGTATAAAGATACACAACATATCCCTCCAAACTGTAAATATCCCAAACCCCTCCATTAAAGTGCAGGCATTGTACTTCCCATTTCCAGGACTCAAGTCCGACTATATGAAAATAACCGGTTTCCCTGAATCCCTTCATTAAATATTACCCTGCTCACACTCCAACAGATCGTCAGGTCCCAAGTATCAATCGTCTCCATTCACTCCTATCTAACACGCTCATGCACGCTTGCTAAAGTCCAAGCCCCTTGCCCACAAAACCTCCTTTACCCCCTCTTTCCAACCCTTTCGAGGACGACCCCTACCCCTCTTTCCTTCCCCTATAGATTTATATGCTTTCCATGTCATTCTACTTTGATCCATTCTCTCTAAATGACCAAACCACCTCAACAACCCCTCTTCTGCCCTCTGACTAATGCTTTTATTAACTCCACACCTTCTCCTAATTTCCACACTCCGAATTTTCTGCATAATATTTACACCACACATTGCCCTTAGACAGGACATCTCCACTGCCTCCAACCGTCTCCTCGCTGCTGCATTTACCACTCAAGCTTCACATCCATATAAGAGTGTTAGTACTACTATACTTTCATACATTCCCTTCTTTGCCTCCATAGATAACGTTTTTTGACTCCACATATACCTCAACGCACCACTCACCTTTTTTCCTTCATCAATTCTATGATTAACCTCATCCTTCATAAATCCATCCGCCGACACTTCAACTCCCAAGTATCTGAAAACATTCACTTCTTCCATACTCCTCCTCCCCAATTTGATATCCAATTTTTCTTTATCTAAATCATTTGATACCCTCATCACCTTACTCTTTTCTATGTTCACTTTCAACTTTCTACCTTTACACACATTCTCAAACTCATCCACTAACCTTTGCAATTTTTCTTTAGAATCTCCCATAAGCACAGTATCATCAGCAAAAAGTAACTGTGTCAATTCCCATTTTGAATTTGATTCCCCATAATTTAATCCCACCCCTCTCCCAAACACCCTAGCATTTACTTCTTTTACAACCCCATCTATAAATATATTAAACAACCATGGTGACATTACACATCCCTGTCTAAGACCTACTTTTACCGGGAAGTATTCTCCCTCTCTTCTACATACCCTAACCTGAGCCTCACTATCCTCATAAAAGCTCTTTACAGCATTTAGTAACTTACAACCTATTCCATATACTTGCAACATCTGCCACATTGCTCCTCTATCCACTCTATCATATGCCTTTTCTAAATCCATAAATGCAATAAAAACTTCCCTACCTTTATCTAAATACTGTTCACATATATGCTTCAATGTAAACACTTGATCTACACATCCCCTACCCACTCTGAAGCCTCCTTGCTCATCCGCAATTCTACATTCTGTCTTACCTCTAATTCTTTCAATTATAACCCTACCGTATACTTTTCCTGGTATACTCAGTAAACTTATTCCTCTATAATTTTTACAATCTCTTTTGTACCGTTTCCCTTTATATAAAGGGACTATACATGCTCTCCGCCAATCTCTAGGTACCTTCCCCTCTTTCATACATTTATTAAACAAAAGTACCAACCACTCCAACACTATATCCCCCCCTGCTTTTAACATTTCTGTCATGATCTCATCAGTTCCAGCTGCTTTACCCCCTTTCATTCTACGTAATGCCTCACGTACCTCCACCACACTTGCATTCTGCTCTTCTTCACTCCTAAAAGATGGTATACCTCCCTGGCCAGTGCATGAAATTACCGCCTCCCTTTCTTCCTCAACATTTAAAAGTTCCTCAAAATATTCTCACCATCTACCTAATACCTCCCTCTCCCCATCTACTAACTCCCCTACTCTGTTTTTAACTGACAAATCCATACTTTCCCTAGGCTTTCTTAACTTGTTTAACTCACTCCAAAATTTTTTCTTATTTTCATTAAAATTTCTTGACAGTGCCTCTCCCACTCTTTCATCTGCTCTCCTTTTGCACTCTCTCACCACTCTCTTTACCTTTCTTTTACTCTCCATATACTCTGCTCTTCTTATAACACTTCTGCTTTGTAAAAACCTCTCGTAAGCTACCTTTTTCTCTTTTATCACACCCTTTACTTCATCATTCCACCAATCACTCCTCTTTCCTCCTGCCCCACCCTCCTATGACCACAAACTTCTGCCCCACATTCTAATACTGCATTTTTAAAACTATTCCAACCTTCTTCAACCCCCCCACTACTCATCTTTGCACTAGCCCACCTTTCTGCCAATAGTCGCTTATATCTCGCCCGAACTTCCTCCTCCCTTAGTTTATACACTTTCACCTCCTTCTTACTTCTTGTTGCCACCTTCCTCTTTTCCCATCTACCTCTTACTCTAACTGTAGCTACAACTAAATAATGATCCGATATATCAGTTGCCCCTCTATAAACATGTACATCCTGGAGCCTACCCATCAACCTTTTATCCACCAATACATAATCTAACAAACTACTTTCATTACGTGCTACATCATACCTTGTATATTTATTTATCCTCTTTTTCATAAAATATGTATTACTTATTACCAAATCTCTTTCTACACATAGCTCAATTAAAGGCTCCCCATTTACATTTACCCCTGGCACCCCAAATTTACCTACTACTCCCTCCATAACATTTTTACCCACTTTAGCATTGAAATCCCCAACCACCATTACTCTCACACTTGATTCAAAACTCCCCATGCATTCACTCAACATTTCCCAGAATCTCTCTCTCTCCTCTACACTTCTCTCTTCTCCAGGTGCATACACGCTTACTATAACCCACTTTTCACATCCAATCTTTATTTTACTCCACATATTCCTTGAATTTATACATTTGTAGTCCCTCTTTTCCTGCCCTAGCTTATCCTTCAACATTATTGCTACTCCTTCTTTAGCTCTAACTCTATTTGAAACCCCTGACCTAATCCCATTTATTCCTCTCCATTGAAACTCTCCCACCCCCTTCAGCTTTGTTTCACTTAAAGCCAGGACATCCAGTTTCTTCTCATTCATAACATCCACAATCATCTCTTTCTTATCATTTGCACAACATCCATGCACATTCAGACTTCCCACTTTGACAATTTTCTTCTTCTTATTCTTTTTAGTAATCTTTACAGGAAAAGGGGTTACTAGCCCATTGTTCCCGGCATTTTAGTTGACTTTTACAACACGCATGGCTTACGGAGGAAAGATTCTTATTCCACTTCCCCATGGATATAAAAGGAAAAGTAATAAGACCAAGAACTATTAAGATAAAATCAAAGAAAACTCAGATGAGTGTGTATAAATAAACGTGTACATGTATGTGTAGTGTGACCTAAGTGTAAGTAGAAGTAGCATGTTTATGAGACAGACAAAAGACACCAGCAATCCTACCATCATGTAAAACAATTACAGGCTTTCGTTTTACACTCACTTGGCAGGACGGTAGTACCTCCCTGGGTGGTTGCTGTCTACCAACCTACTACTTACTATATCTCTATATCTCTATCTATATTTCTGTCTATATCACCGTCTATCTATATCTCTGTCTATTTCTCATATGTACATATAAGTACAGTTATTATACATAGTGCTATGCCAAGTGCTATGTAGTGCTTGTAGATATAAGACATAATAAGCATGACTGGCAAGTAATACACATTGTCACTTCTGCATCGTGTGTAATACCTGTTGGTTTACGAGCCGCTCTCTAAGACTGAGAGACAAGCAGACGGAAAGATACAAACACAGGCAGACAGAAAGACAGATAAGAGCTAGACAGATATACAGACAGAGACAGACAGACAGATAGATAGACAGATATACATGTTTGTGTGTAACAGCAAAAACAAATAAAGCCAGGGTTCCCTGCAGCAGTGCACTATCATCGTGTCACTCCACTGCTTACCCTGTCAGCAGTTTAGTGACACTCGTCATAAACACCATGCTTCAAGAAGTTTCGTATACAGTGGACCCTCGAGTTTCGTAAGCCTCGCACTTCGTAAATTTCACCTTTCGACAACTTTTTTGTCAAAATATAGCCTCGCAGTTCGTAATTTGCCTCGCCATTCGTCGGTCGTCCAGAACACATATGAGCGGCCTCCCAGCGTCCGTGCCACACAAAGGCACCCCACCCACCATTCCCAGTTAGTGTGGCATTGTTTATTGGCGAGTGACCATCACCCCACTCATTCATATGATAAATTTCATAATAATCAATTGTTTTTTGTGCTTGCAACTGCTAAATAAGCCACCATGGGCCAAAACAAAGCTCCTAGTGCCAGCCCTTTAGTAGAGAAGGCAAGAAACACGATAGAATTCAAGAAAGACCACACCAGCCAGGGTACTTCTCCACACACACCATTTGATTTGAGCGAGACTTGCGCACGAGTGAACAAAATTATCAAACCTTATTGCTTGGGGAGCATTGAAAATTGGGTTGGGCAAATATTCTGTTAGTGGGATGGTTTGTGAAAGACCTGCCTAGTATGGGCAAACAGGTCTACTGCAGTGTTCCTGCTTTCTCATGTTATGTACACCAGCCAGGGTACTTCCCCACACACACCAGCCACGACACTTCCCCACACACCAGCCAGGGTACTTCCCCACACACCTGCCAGGGTGCTTCCCCACACATCAAACAGGGTACTTCCCCACACCAGCCAGGGTACTTCCCCACACAAACCAGCCAGGGTACTTCCCCACACAAACCAGCCAGGGTACTTCCCCACACAAACCAGCCAGGGTACTTCCCTGCACAAACCAGCCAGGGTACTTCCCCACACAAACCAGCCAGGGTACTTCCCCACATAAATCAGCCAGGGTACTTCCCTACACAAACCAGCCAGGGCACTTCCCCACACAAACCAGCCAGGGTAATTCCCCACACACACACCAGCCAGGGTACTTCCCCACACACACGATTTGATTTGAGTGGGACTTGCGCACAAGTGAATAGAATTATCAAACCTTATTGCTTGGGGAGCATTGAAAACTGGGTTGGGCAAATATTCTGTTAGTGGGATGGTTTGTGAAGGACCTGCCTAGTATGGGCCAATAGGCCTGTTGCAGTGTTCCTCCTTTCTTATGTTCTTATGTACACCAGCTGAGGAAATTGCTTCAGAGGAGGAGGAGGAAGAGAGAGGGAAGAAGGTGCCTTCTTCAAAGATTAAGGACATCTGTGCAAAGTGGAGTGAGGTGCAAACATTTGTGGAGGAACATTACCCTAACCCTCTCCCCTCCTCCCATTTTCTATACACCAATGAGTGTCTTCAATAAAGTTAAGTGTGATGTTATCATTGTTTTATATGTACTTGATTTCTCATTCTTTTCTGTACGTAAATCTATATTTAATGTAAAAAATATTTTTTGTTAATACTTTTGGGTGTCTGGAACAGATTATTTGGATTTACATTATTTCTTATGGGGATAATGGTTTTGCCATTCATAAATTTTGCCTTTCATCAGACTCTCTGGAATGGATTAATTACAAAATCTGAGGGTCCACTGTATACTCAAGCATGTCTAAAACATTGCTGAGACCTATAAATACTTTGTACATGTTTCTAGACAATAGTAAATGACCAAGGCAGGTGAAAATGTTCACCTGTCAGTGTGATTGTGACTATCTGAGTACTATTTCTGTACCTAATATTAGCGTCAGAACAACGATTGGCTATGAAATCACAAGAACTACAGTATTATAAAATGTAATTTTCAGAACATAATTTTTTTTTTTCAACAAGTCTGCCGTCTCCCACCGAGGCAGGGTGACCCAAAAAGAAAGAAAATCCCCAAAAAGAAAATACTTTCATCATTCAACACTTTCACCTCACTCACACATAATCACTGTTTTTGCAGAGGTGCTCAGAACACAACAGTTTAGAAGCATATACGTATAAAGATACACAACATATCCCTCCAAACTGCTAATATCCCAAAACCCCTCCTTCAGAGTGCAGGCATTGTACTTCTCATTTCCAGGACTCAAGTCCGGCTATATAAAAATAACCGGTTTCCCTGAATCCCTTCACTAAATATTACCCTGCTCACACTCCAACAGATCATCAGGTCCCAAATACCATTCGTCTCCATTCACTCCTATCGAACACGCTCATGCACGCCTGCTGGAAGTCCAAGCCCCTCGCCCACAAAACCTCCCTTACCCCTTCCTTCCAACCTTTTCGAGGACGACCCCTAGCCTGCCTTCCTTCTCCTACAGATTTAAATGCTCTCCATGTCATTCTACTTTGACCCATTCTCTCTAAATGACCAAACCACCTCAACAACCCCTCTTCAGCCCTCTGACTAATACTTTTATTAACTCCACACCTTCTCCTAATTTCCACACTCCAAATTTTCTGCATAATATTTACACCACATATTGCCCTTAGACAGGATATCTCCACTGCCTCCAACCACCTCCTCGCTGCTGCATTCACAACCCAAGCTTCACACCCATATAAGAGTGTTGGTACTACTATACTTTCATACATTCCCTTCTTTGCCTCCATAGGTAACGTTTTTTGACTCCACATATACCTCAATGCACCACTCACCTTTTTTCCTTCATCAATTCTATGATTAACCTCATCCTTCATAAATCCATCCGCCGACACGTCATCTCCCAAGTATCTGAAAACATTCACTTCTTCCATACTCCTCCTCCCCAATTTAATATATAAATTAAATAAAAAACGAGAGAAAAAGTATATTGGCAACACCTCTGCAAGCGGCAGGACTCGACATTGCCGTCGGGTGAGCATCCAGCGCCAACTTCGCAGTCTTATATCTTGTTAAGTACTGGTCCAAAATTTTTTTTTTTTTGGTCTTCTAACACACAGAAAATTGCCCTCTTTAATTAAAAAAAGAAAACAATTTTTTTTTTTATATATTTGGAGCACTGCACGAGTGAATGTAGATCTACATTTGGACAGTTTAAGGGTTAAGGCACTGAAATATTCAATCTGTATTTCCAAATATTCAGGAAAAAAAAAAAAGAAAAAGAACCACTAAAACAGTTTTGAATACATACTCCATGTTCAAAATGCAAATTCAGATCTGCATATAATCAGTATGAAAGTGAAAATCAACCCCACAGACATCCAACAGTAAGGCTAAGTGATTAACATACAGAAAACAATATCAGTCCAAGAACAGAGCCTTAAGGAATACATAGGGCAAAGGAGATTGCTCAGATTTGGTCACAGACTCCTACTCAATATGACCAACACAAAAAATATTAGTAGAAAACCTGAGGTTGCAAGATCATAGCTCACAGTTCAATACTATGTAATTTAAATTTAGTTTTTCTTTTCCAATAGAAACGTGACGACTTTTAAGGCACGCAGGAGTGGAATTCCTTTCTATTGGCAGTACGCATTTCTGCTATGGAGTGTCATGGCAGGCAGGCAGGAAACCGATCATTATGCATTAGGCAGCTTAACTGTTTTAGCAGTACAGGGTAAAGTGTGAGGGAGAATGAATGAATGCAAACTAAGTCCCACATGGGTCAGTGTATATCACTGCTCAGTTTTTCCTTCTTTTCATCACTTCATCTTGTCTCTCGATATGTATCGTGGTATCCAAATGAAGTGCAGGTGATACTGGTGAAGCAAGGAAGGAAGCACAAAATTATGCTTATTTCAGAAAGATTATTGGGTAATTGAGACGCTGAAGGGTGGTGCATGCATCATGGAAGAGGCCCTAGCATCTGGTGTTCGAGAATCAATGATTCGTTTAAGACAATAATACGAAGATAAAAGCTTGTGCAAGAAATAACACTCAATGTGACATGGTGAAAAGAATGAGAAATAGATTACAGTTAAATAAACATAATGTTTACTAAATGTGTAGACTGAAAGGCCAACAGAGAATGGTATTTCACCTGATGTCCTTTTTATTTGGGACAAAGCCTTATACTATAAAACAGTTTATGAGGAGGAAGGATAGCCACAAAACAAGTGCACATTTAGTGTTGGATGGTTTAACCAGTCTAGAATACACAGTGAGCTGCAAACAGAACTGCAGCAACATATGATAGAATACCTGAGCACTCCACAGTATCAATCAACTGGTGAAGCTGCATCAGAATACAAGATCCCCAACCTTCAACATCACATTAACTCCAACCGTCAACCGTGGCCCAAAAGATCCACACCCACCCTCTCCACTCATTTCAAGACATTAAGCATCACTAAGCAACCTTATTTATCCCATATTTTTCAGTTCATAAATCAGAGAAATCAATGGCAGTGCAATTTTTAGGAATGTAACCCACATAAATTATGATCACCCACTGTATTTCAGAAGAGACAATGCAGTATCCCTAAGGCCACAGCCTAAAGATCACTCATTAGTATTCCATGATCAATAGTATCAAATACAGAAGAAAGGTCAAAGAAAATTAGCAATGACATTTCCTAAACAAGTGTTCAGCATCAAATCATTGTAAACTTTACACAAAGCCATATCAGTTAAGTTAAATGACTGATACACAGACTGAATGCTAGGAAGAACATGGCTATACTGCAGAAGAGGAAACAATTAATTTAGAATAGCACATTCAGTCAATTTAGAAAGATGTGTAAGATTTAAAACAGGACAATAGTTTGAAATGTTCCCAAATCAAAGAAAGGCTTAATGAGGGAAATAATCAAAGCCTTTTTCATTGACTGTGGAAAACATTAATTTTGAAAACAATGATTAATCAACAGTTATAAAGGGAACAGCAATATATCCACAACTTACTTGGCTATTTGAGATATTTGGTCTTCTGTTGGCTCAGTTTTGGACTTCTCAAATACATCCAGCATTAAAAGAGCTAGGTCTGCACCACTTGTTTGCTGTCGAATAAAAGCACTCAATGAGAATTCTGTTTAAGTAAAAAAGATAAACAAAATAAGTTTCTGTATGGAAAATATCAGTCAAGAAAAATTAAAAATTTTTTTTCATCTTTGGAAGTTAGTTGTGTAGTAAAAGTTGTGTAGTAAAAATAATGTTTGGCCTGTTAACCCTTTGACTGTTCTGGTCGTATATATACGTCTTACAAGCCACCGTTTCTGACGTATATCTTTCTTTCTTCAACAAACTAGCCGTATCCCACCGAGGCAGTGTGGCCAAAAAAGAAAAACTAAAGTTTTCTTTTTAAATTTAGTAATTTATACAGGAGAAGGGGTTACTAGCCCCTTGCTCCTGGCATTTTAGTCGCCTCTAACAACACGCATGGCTTACGGAGGAAGAATTTTGTTCCAATTCCCCATGGAGAAAAGAGGAAATAAACAAGAACAAGAACTAGTAAGAAAATAGAAGAAAACCCAGAGGGGTGTGTATATATATGCTTGTACATGTATGTGTAGTGTGACGAAGTGTAAGTAGAAGTAGCAAGACTTACCTGAAACCTTGCATGTTTATGAGACAGAAAAATGGACGCCAGCAATCCCACCATCATGTAAAACAATTACAGGCTTTTGTTTTACACTCACCTGGCAGGACAGTAGTACCTCCCTGGGCGGTTGCTGTCTACCAACCTACTACCTAGATTTCGACGTATATATACTCATAAATTCTAGCGGCTTCAAATCAAGCAGGAGAAAGCTGGTAGGCCCACATGTGAGAGAATGAGTCTGTGTGGTCAGTGTGCACCACATAAAAAAAATACTACAGCATGCAGTGCATAATAAGAAAAAAAAAACTGACCGTTTTTTTTAACTAAAATACCGACTTTGTGTTCTATTTTCGTATAGTATTTATGGCTGTATTCTCGTTTTCTTGGTCTCATATGATAGGATGGAAAACATATTATAGAAATAGAGGTGATTTTAATTGGTTTTACTATGAAAAGAACCTTGAAATGGAGCTCAAAGTAGCAGAAATTTTTTATTTTTGCCGATGTTCAAAAGTAAACAAATGATGTCATTTTCCAATGTCCAACTAGCCATTCTAATATGCAGTCATGAATGGGTTGACATTATTTAAACAATTATTACAATATTGCAATAGTCTGCATAACAGTAAATCTTCTATTTTTTGTGTGAATAAAAATTCAAAATAGAAAGCAAGAGTAATATCAGAGGGGCCTGGAGACATGACTGATGAACAAAGAAAATGTTATTTTAGAGCCAGGAATGTCTGCGCTGTTCATTCTGGACCCTATTTTGAAATTGTCATATGTTTTAATTTTCGTGAAATTGGCCAAATTGCAAATTTCTGATCACCTTATTGGGTAGTTGAAATCAGTAAATGGGCAGTTTCTTGTACTCAGTCGATAGAAAAAATGGAGTTCTAAAGAAATAGCTACGAGTTTGGTTGACTGGAACAATGGAATTAGCCGAAAATAGGGCTCAAAGTGGGCGAAATCGCCAATTCGTAAATATCGCTAACTTCGCGAGAGCGTAATTCCGTCATTTTCCATCAAATTTCATTCCTTTTGGTGTCATTACAATAGGGAAAATATTCTCTATCATTTCATAAGAGAATTTTTTTGTGGGGGAGGGGGGAGGGGGGGATTTTGCGACACCAGGAGACACCTCAGGATTTGGGGTTGCGACAGTCAAGGGGTTAAAGAGTAATTTCAGTTTGTCCCATGTCTGCGGGTCTCTATTAACATTACTTATTATATATTTACTCTTTCAAATTTTCTACCTGTCATGTTGCTTTTTTCAAGGTTACCTTTCTTACTCCTTCATTAATTTCATTCACTCCTAATCCCAAGCAATAAATTTCTCCCAGTTTATTGTGTATAGTAATCTCTTGTAATGTGCTGTGTAGTGTTATAGTCCGATGTGTTGTGTAGCACAGTAGACTGTTGTATTGCTTAGAGTAGTAACATGTTGCTTTGTGCTGTATACTGTATAGTGCTGTTGTGTTGTGTATAGTAATATGTTGTCTTATTTCATAATCTGCCTTTAACAATTTTTCAAAATATTCTCTCCCTCTCTAACACCTCAACCTACATTTTTAGCCTCGCTATTATCCCTTCATAACTGACAGAGTCATTTATTTCCTCAACCTGTACATCTGCGGCCTGGTCACAGACTGGGCCGCGGGGGCGTTGACCCCCGGAACTCTCTCCAGGTAAACATCTTAAGGTACCTTAATAGTTCCACATTAGTAGCTCCAACAATATTTCAACATACACAACTCCAAAGTATTACAACTTATACACATGCAAACTTCACCAAACATGATAAAACAAAGACATACTCACGATTTTTTAATGAACCAGCAGTCTTCCACTGAGGAAGGGTGACCCCCCCCCCCAAAAAAAAAAGAGGAAACACTTTCACCAATATTCATTCAATCACTGTCTTTCCAAATGCATGATGACATCATACCGTCATGATCTTTCCACCAATATACAAGATTTATACAAAATTAAAAAGTCCTCTACAAACAAGTGACAACACTATTATTATAATCGAAGAGCCGCGCTAAACCCAAAATAGGTACCAAAAATTAATCTTACTTGATCATGCATTAAAAGAAGAGATGCTCCATTATACAAGAGATCTAAAACTTCACTGTATTTCTGCTGGCTGCAGTATCTGTAAGTAAATAACATTATCAAGTGAGAGAGATTCTAATGTCATCACAATCTTCTGCATCTATAGTGATAATCAATTTATTCATTAACAAATTACAGTACATGTACTCAAAAGTAATTCTTCATAATCTCAAAGTGGTTTTGCATTTAAAATATTTTCATATTATATACCATATGGTAAACTCTCAATTAAATAGTTTGGAAAATATGGGACAAAACCTGCTTGGTCAATTAATTTGGAAATAACAAAGTACAGTGGTCATAAAATTACCCATTAGTATTCTGATTGTGACAAAACAATCTCATCTCTATATGCCACAATTGCAGTTACCAGCCACTCACTCCCCTCTATTAGTCTGTTAAATCGAGGTTTGACTACTTAATTTTACCACTTATCAAACTTTATTTTACACAAAAATGCAGAGTATAATAATGTCACATGTAATACAGACATAACTGTAATTGTGCACGAAGCCTAAGAACAGGCTTTCTTGCTAACCACCTGATCAGCAAAGTTCTTTCTGTCTGCATGTAATATTCAGGCTCACCCTGTCATCCAACCCATCATCCACATTTGTTACAGTGCATATTGACATGCGTGAATGAAGTTTCAGCACTGTATACGACCCATGCTGCCTGAAGCAAGTCACCAGTGTTTCATAATTACACTGTCATGTAATTATATGGAAATATAGGTTAATACACATTAAAGGGGACTAGAAGACACAGACCAGCCAGACTATGGGAAGCAAAAGAGGGGAGCCACAACCTCTCCAGTGACAGGTGTTTTAGGGCCAGGAGGGAAAAAAGACTGGCAAGAAATGACAATAATCCTACACCAACTGAAAACATTTCTAAAGCAGAGGCACAAACATTGGCCTCTACTCCAAAACAACAGATATTAGAGTCAGCAAATAAAACCCTCCTAAATTCCACCAATATAACAACATTTGTCTTTGCAAACATACAGGGTCTAAAGCCATCAAAAAACAACAAAATTCCTTACATCAAGGGACTGCTCATGGAGTCAAATGGAATGTATGCAGCATTCACAGAGACCCACATAAAGGATCATCATGACAATGAAATATGGATCCCAGGTTATAACCTATTCCGATACGACAGACTAAACAGGCAACAAGGGGGGGGGGGGAGTTGGCCTGTACGTCACAGAGTCACTCATTTTCACAGAACTACTAAACACCTCAATGATGTAGCTGAAGTTTTGGCAGTCAACTATAGTGATAATATAGCATTTATTGTGGTGGAGACGGAAAAAAAAAATAGAGAAGCTAGATACAGCGATTGATAAACAAGGGTGGAGGTCGACCGTTCGTCATTGTAGGAGTGCCAGCAGTCACCGGCTCTTCAACACGCAAGTTATACTTTTTTATCAATCAAATCACATATTACTCGGGTAGATAATTTCCAGTAGATCCTTCATGTGTTAGCTCAAATCACCGACCAGTATGTTTTAAATAAGTGACCCACTGCTCAGATCAGATAGACTGGTCCGAACCCTTGACTGGTCCGAACCCTTAACTGGTCTGAACCCTTGACTGGTCCGAACCCTTGACTGGTCCGAACCCTTGACTGGTCCGAACCCTTGACTGGTCCGAACCCTGGACTGGTTTCAAACGGTTTCGTGCACTACCTAGCAGGTTATTAATAGAATTTTCAAGAGGTTGCTAGTAGAATTGCAGTAAATCAACCATTCAAATCATTATGAAGCTGAGTGTAGTCTGTGGTCAGTCAAACAAACGGGCTTCCACATGCATAAATTGTCATTTTTGTGGAAATTGGTGTCACGCCCCTTGTGCAGATATCCAAGAACTAGCTACAAGCAGTATTAAAACAGGGAAGTGTTTTTGGGTATGCCCAAATGAGATAAATCTGTGGACTAAAATCACAAGGGTATTAAAAGAGGTCAACATCAAAGCTGCTTTCATAGAAAACCTGGAAGCTTTCTACAACAGATGGGAACATAAAAAGTCTGGGCTGAATGGTACTGCCCTTGATACTGGCCATGTAGTCAGAAACTGTAAGGCTGGAGATGATGTCCTGGTAGTCAGTAAATGGGGGGCTGATAGTGCTGTCCTGGGAGACAGTAATGGTGAAGCTGGAGGTGCTGTCCGGGGAGACAGTAATGGTGAAGCTGGAGGTGCTGTCCTGGGAGACAGTAATGGTGAAGCTGGAGATGCTGTCCTGGGAGACAGTAATGGGGAAGCTGGAGATGCTGTCCTGGGAGACAGTAATGGTGAAGCTGGAGATTTTGTCCAGGTAGTCGGGAATTATATGCAGGAAGGAATACATATAAATGACCTCATAGGGACAGGAGCCATAGTAGGGAAACAAGTGTAGTCAAAGATAAGATAAAACCAATATTGCAAACTAGAAATACCGCAGGAAATAGCAAACAAGAGGACTCCACTAGCAATAGTGAGGATATATTACCAAAAACAACTGGTGGGAGCTCCATTGTTGGTGCTAGGGAGGATAGAAGTAAGACAGGGAAACATGCACCAACAGGGAATACAGTCACAGAAACCCAAGGCAAACGGAAACCAAGCCTGTGCACATACTATGCACTCGGTATCTGCTGGCATGGGAAATCTGGAAAAACAGATGGGACGTGCAACTATGACCACCCTAGAAAATGCCATACCCATATGACAACAGGAAAATGCAAACTCCCTTCCTGTAAGCTTTTTCACCCTGAACTGTGTACCTCTTCAGTACAGGAAAGACTGTGCTATAACTTAAATTGCCAGGCATACCATCTAAAGGGACAAAAAGATACAAAACATCCAGGCCATGGAAAAACCTGGGTAGCCACAGCCACTCAAGAAGGAGAGGTTTTTTAGTGCCAGGAAGGAAAAAAACTGGCAGGAAATGGCAGAAATCGTACACCAAATCCAGTCATTCCTGGAGTGGAACCACAGTCGATGGCCTCCACTCCAAACCAACAGATACAGATACTAATGCCGGAAAAAAAATCCCCCCCCCAGTACCAACAATACCACCAGTCCGATAACATTCTTCTTTGCAAATATACAGGGTCTAAAGCCAGCAACAAACAACAAAATACCTTTCATCCGTGGACTGCTCGCAGAGGCAAAGGCAATGTTCGCGGCTTTCACTGAGACCCACATAAAGGATCACTTGGACAACGAAATATGGATCCCAGGTTACAACCTATACAGATGTGACAGAGTGAACAGGCAAAAGGGGGGGGTTGGCCTGTACATTGCAGAGTCACTTGTTTGCACAGAACTGCTAAATGCCTCAAATGATGTAGTGGAAGTTTTAGCAGTAAAGGTCGAGAACCAAAACCTAGTCATTGTGGTAGTCTACAAGCCTCCGGATGCAACATCCCAGCAATTCCAGGAACAGCTGTTAAAAACTGACCACTGTCTGGAAAACCTTCCAGCTCCTGCACCAAACATCTTGCTCCTGGGGGATTTCAACTTAAGGCACCTAAAATGGAGGAATATAGCAAATAATATTGTTGCAGTAATAACACCAGGAGGCAGCTCTGATGAAAACTCACACTCACGCGAGCTTTTAAATCTCTGCACAAAATTCAATTTAAACCAGCAAATAATAGAGCCTACTAGACTGGAGAATACACTAGACCTCATCTTCACTAACAATGATGATCTGATAAGAAATGTTACCATATCAAAAACAATATACTCAGATCACAACATAATTGAGGTTCAGTCATGTATGCGCGGAGCCCCAGACCGACATAATGAGATTAGTCACGAGGGAGCATTCACCAAATTCAACTTCAATAACAAAAACATAAAGTGGGACCAAGTAAACCAAGTCCTAACCGATATAAGCTGGGAAGATATACTAAGCAGCACAGACCCCAACTTATGCCTAGAACAGATTAACTCGGTGGCACTCGATGTATGCACAAGGCTTATTCCTCTAAGAAAAAGGAGGAGTAGATGTAAAACAGAAAGAGACAGGCGCTCCCTTTACAGGCGACGGAAAAGAATAACAGAGTGGCTAAAAGAGGTCAATATATCTGAAATGCGTAGGGAGACACTGGTCAGAGAAATAGCAAGCATCGAACTTAAGCTAAAAGAATCCTTTAGGAGTCAGGAATCGCGGGAAGAACTAAAAGCCATAAATGAAATCGAAAGAAACCCAAAGTATTTCTTCTCCTATGCCAAATCAAAATCGAGAACAACGTCCAGTATTGGGCCCCTACTTCAACAAGATGGGTCCTACACGGATGACAGCAAGGAAATGAGTGAACTACTCAAGTCCCAATATGACTCAGTTTTTAGCAAGCCGCTAACCAGACTGAGAGTCGAAGATCAAAATGAATTTTTTATGAGAGAGCCACAAAATTTGATTAACACAAGCCTATCCGATGTTATCCTGACGCCAAATGACTTCGAACAGGCGATAAATGACATGCCCATGCACTCTGCCCCAGGGCCAGACTCATGGAACTCTGTGTTCATCAAGAACTGCAAGAAGCCCCTATCACGAGCCTTTTCCATCCTATGGAGAGGGAGCATGGACACGGGGGTCGTCCCACAGTTACTAAAAACAACAGACATAGCCCCACTCCACAAAGGGGGCAGTAAAGCAACAGCAAAGAACTACAGACCAATAGCACTAACATCCCATATCATAAAAATCTTTGAAAGGGTCCTAAGAAGCAAGATCACCACCCATCTAGAAACCCATCAGTTACACAACCCAGGGCAACATGGGTTTAGAACAGGTCGCTCTTGTCTGTCTCAACTATTGGATCACTACGACAAGGTCCTAAATGCACTAGAAGACAAAAAGAATGCAGATGTAATATATACAGACTTTGCAAAAGCCTTCGACAAGTGTGACCATGGCGTAATAGCGCACAAAATGCGTGCTAAAGGAATAACAGGAAAAGTCGGTCGATGGATCTATAATTTCCTCACTAACAGAACACAGAGAGTAGTCGTCAACAGAGTAAAGTCCGAGGCAGCTACGGTGAAAAGCTCTGTTCCACAAGGCACAGTACTCGCTCCCATCTTGTTCCTCATCCTCATATCCGACATAGACAAGGATGTCAGCCACAGCACCGTGTCTTCCTTTGCAGATGACACCCGAATCTGCATGACAGTGTCTTCCATTGCAGACACTGCAAAGCTCCAGGCGGACATCAACCAAATCTTTCAGTGGGCTGCAGAAAACAATATGAAGTTCAACGATGAGAAATTTCAATTACTCAGATATGGTAAACATGAGGAAATTAAATCTTCATCAGAGTACAAAACAAATTCTGGCCACAAAATAGAGCGAAACACCAACGTCAAAGACCTGGGAGTGATCATGTCGGAGGATCTCACCTTCAAGGACCATAACATTGTATCAATCGCATCTGCTAGAAAAATGACAGGATGGATAATGAGAACCTTCAAAACTAGGGAGGCCAAGCCCATGATGACACTCTTCAGGTCACTTGTTCTATCTAGGCTGGAATATTGCTGCACACTAACAGCACCTTTCAAGGCAGGTGAAATTGCCGACCTAGAAAATGTACAGAGAACTTTCACGGCGCGCATAACGGAGATAAAACACCTCAATTATTGGGAGCGCTTGAGGTTCCTAAACCTGTATTCCCTGGAACGCAGGAGGGAGAGATACATGATTATATACACCTGGAAAATCCTAGAGGGACTAGTACCGAACTTGCACACGAGAATCACTCACTACGAAAGCAAAAGACTTGGCAGACGATGCACCATCCCCCCAATGAAAAGCAGGGGTGTCACTAGCACGTTAAGAGACCATACAATAAGTGTCAGGGGCCCGAGACTGTTCAACTGCCTCCCAGCACACATAAGGGGGATTACCAACAGACCCCTGGCAGTCTTCAAGCTGGCACTGGACAAGCACCTAAAGTCAGTTCCGGATCAGCCGGGCTGTGGCTCGTACGTTGGTTTGCGTGCAGCCAGCAGCAACAGCCTGGTTGATCAGGCTCTGATCCACCAGGAGGCCTGGTCACAGACCGGGCCGCGGGGGCGTTGACCCCCGGAACTCTCTCCAGGTAAACTCCAGGTAACTCCAGTAAAGACTGAAAACCAAAACCTTGTCATTGTGGTGGTATACAAGCCTCTAGATGCAACTTCCCAGCATTTCGAGGAGCAGCTTGTGAAAATTGACCAATGTCTGGAAAATCTCCCAACTCCTGCCCCAAACATCTTACTACTGGGAGATTTCAACTTGAGACACCTAAAATGGAGGAGCATAGCAAACAATGTTTTAGCAGAGATCACCCCAGGAGGCAGCTCAGATGAAAATTCACACACACACGAACTACGTATTAAATCTCTGCATCAAATTCACCTTAAACCAGCAAATAGTAGAGCCTACAAGACTAGAAAATATGCTGGACCCCATCTTCACTAACAATGACAATCTGATATGCAATATACCCGTATCAAAGACAATACACTCAGATCACAACATAATAGAGGTAGTACAGACATGTATGCACAGGGCTCCTGACCAGCAAAATGTGAGCAGCCATGAAGGTCTCTTCACGAAATTCAATTTCAATAACAAAAACATACAATGGGATCAAGTAAACCATGTCCTAAATGAAACAAGCTGGGAAGATATCCTAAACAACACGAATCCGAATACTATTTGTCGTGAAAAAATTAATTCTGTGGTTCTTGAGATCTGCTCAAGATACATTCCATTAAGAAAAAGAAAGAGAAGATGTAAACTAGAAAGAGAGAGATGCTCCCTATACAGACGAAGGCGAAGAGTCACAGAGCTGCTGAATGGGGCCAATATAACTGAAATACGAAGGGAGGTACTAGTCAATGAAACTGCAAATATCGAACTTAAGCTGAAGGAATCTTACAGGAGACAAGAATCACAGGAAGAACTTAAAAGCCATAAAGGAAATTGAAAAAAAAAAAAAAACAAATACTTCTTCTCTTATGCCAAATCTAAGGGAAAAACAACATCCAGTATTGGGTCCCTGCTGAGGTGGGATGGGACATACAGAGATGACAGCCAAGAAATGAGTGAGATACTGAAGTCCCAATATGACTCAGTGTTCAGCAAGCCACTGCCCAGACTAGGGGTCGACAATCCAAATGAATTCTTTATGAACGAAACCCAAAATTTGGTCATCTCAAAAATCTCGGATATTATCCTAACTCCACAAGACTTTGAAGAGGCAATAAATGACATGCCCATGCACTCTGCCCCAGGCCCAGACTCATGGAACTCAGTGTTCATCAAGAATTGCAAGAAGCCCCTATCATGTGCCTTCAGCATTTTATGGAGACGGAGCATGGACACGGGTCATCCCACACACACTAAAAACAACAGACATAGCCCACTCCACAAAGGTGGCAATAAAGCAATTGCAAAGAACTACAGATCGATAGCACTAACATCCCATATCATAAAAATCCAACCACCTAGATACCCATCAATTACACAACACAGGGCAACATGGGTTTAGAGCAGGTTGCTCCTGCCTGTCCAAGCTACTAGACCACTATGACAAGGTCCTGGATGCTGTAGAGGATAAACAAAATACAGATGTAGTATACACAGACTTTGCAAAAGCTTTCGACAAGTGTGACCATGGTGTAATAGCACACAAAATGCATGATAAAGGAATAGCAGGAAAAGTTGGTAAATGGATCTGTAACTTCCTGACAAATATAACACAGAGTAATAGTAAACAGACATAGACAGAGATGTAAGCCATAGCTCCGTGTCTTCCTTTGCAGATGACACCCGGATTACCATGGCAGTGACCTCCACCGAAGACACTGTGAGGCTCCAAGCGGACATCAACTAAATCTTCGAATGGGCCACTCAAAACAATATGAAGTTCAACAGGGAGAAATTTCAACTACTCAGATATGGGAAACTTGAGGAAATTAAAAATGTGTCAGGGTATATGACAAATTCTAACCACACAATAGAGCAGAAAAGTAATGTGAAGGACCTGGGAGTGATAATGTCAGAGGAGTTCGCCTTTAAAGACCACAACAATGTAACTACCTCATCTGCTAAGAAAATGATAGGATGGATAATGAGAACCTTCAAAACTAGGGATGCCAAGCCCATGATGATTCTCTTCAAATTGCTTGTGCTCTCTAGGCTGGAATACTGCTGTACACTAACGGCCCCCTTCAAGGCCAGCAAAATTGCAGACCTGGAGAGTGTACAAAGATCTTTCATGGCACACATAAGTATGATAAGGCACCTAAATTACTGGGAACAGTTGAAGGCCCTTGATCTGTATTCCCTGGAACACAGGCAAGAGAGATTCATGATAATATACACTTGGAAGGTCCTGGATGGATTGGTGCCAAACCTGCACATGAAAATCACTCCCTATGAAAGCAAAAGACTCGGCAGGAGATGCAACATTTCCTCAATGAAAAGCAGGGGAACCACGAGTACATTGAGAGAGAACACAATAAGTGTCTGGGGCCCAAGACTGTTCAACTGTCTCCCAGCACACACGAGGGGGATTACCAATAGACCCCTGACTGTCTTTAAGAACGCACTGGACAAGCACCTCAAGTCAGTACCTGACAAACCGGACTGTAGTTCATACATTAGCTTGCATGCGGCTAGCAGTAACAGTCTGGGTGATCAGACCCTGATTTGTCATGAGGCCTGGTCTCAGACCAAGCTGCAGGGGTGTTGACCCCCAAAGCCCTCTCCAGGCAAACCTCATCTAACCAAGCCTAACCTCACTGTGAATAACATAAAGCTTCTATTAAACCTACATCCACGCAGAAATGTACACACAGCAATTTGTGTGAAAGATGCTGCCCAAATTGGAGGACAGGTTGAGATACTATACTATACTTGATTAATCTGGCACATCCTGCATCTTCCATTTTAACATTTCTAATTTTGTTCTGGCAATATTTGTTATATCCCCTGGTAGAAGGATGAAGTCATGGACATCAGAGGGTGACAGTGTTTTCTGTGCTAATGGCTTCACTGCTTTCCATAAGTTTCTTCCATACTACCTCATATATCTTAATAAATCTTATGAGAGTACAGTAAATTCTCGATAAAATAGACCTTTAAAAGTGGATATTGGCTAAAAAGACAAAAAATTCTGGCCAGACTAAGACTCAACATGCCATTTCATGTGTGTCTAATTAACCCTTTCAGGGTCCGTCCCGTAGATCCACGGCTTTACGGTGAGTGTCCAAACCGTAGATCTATGCCAAAATTCTAGCACCATCAAATTTAGCACGAAAGCGCACATAGGCCTACATGTGAGAGAATGGGTCTGTGCCGTGGGTGTGCGCCGTAAACAAAAAATCTAGGCGCCTGCATAGCATTGTGGGAATGCCGGCTCAGTCACCCTTGTTCACCATGCCTCGTCGCAAGTCAGCTCTCACTCCCCGGAAAATTGGGACTCTCCTCTTCCTGTCTGATAGTTCTGACGCTGATGGAAGTGGAAATGAAGACGAATTCTACGGCTTTGATATGTTAGTGACCGAAAATAATGACCAGGATATCGATAATAGTGCAGAAAACCCAGACGATCCTCGACCTTCTACCTCTGGTGTGGGCACTCGTGACTCACGGTCGGGTGTTCCTAAACGTAAGAGAAAACTAATATTTTCGCGTGGCCAGGCCTCTGACTTTAGTAATGACGATGATTCTGACGTGGATTGTGATTTTATTGCGCTCGACGATCATTCGAGTAGTGATAATGAGGAATCATATTCACCAGTGAAGCGTTGGTATGTTCGCCGCCGCATGCGCTCGGGTAGTGTACCCTATGCTGTGCCCAGGGGACGGAGTACATCCCGGAGTACATCCCGTGGCCCTACACCCGTTTTAGGTAGTGATAGTGAGGATGATGTGGCTACACTTGGCATGGATGAGCCACAGGCATCAGTGGATGGTGTTAGTGGTGCTGGTGGTGGTAGTGGCACCGCCATGCGTGACTCACCGTGCCACGCAGGGACCCATGCTGCTGACTCGTCAGTTCAAGAACAAAGCGGAGCGTCAGCCACCAGCCCGCCACAACCACAACCACCCGTACAACCAGCCTATGATGTCCAGTATCCACCAGAAAACCATATGTGGGATTGGCAGCAAAATCCCAATTTTGTTCCCAAGCCTCACCACTTTGATGACTTTCAAAGTGGAATTCTACCTACCTGTCCCCTTGGAACCACGGCCAATGAACTGGAATTCTTTGAATTATTCTTTGACCAGCCATTGATGGAAATTATTGCCAGGGAAAGTAATAAGTATTTTCAGTACACCATGGCAAATACAATCTTATCACCACAGTCAAGACTAC
This sequence comes from Cherax quadricarinatus, assembly GCF_026875155.1. Classification (NCBI taxonomy): domain Eukaryota; kingdom Metazoa; phylum Arthropoda; class Malacostraca; order Decapoda; family Parastacidae; genus Cherax; species Cherax quadricarinatus. The sequence continues at coordinate 60,911,195 of NC_069403.1, forward strand.
ACAGGTGGAAAGAGACGACTGTTGCAGAAATGTATTTGCTTTTTGCAACAATAATGCTTATGCCTCACGTCCATAAGCATAATATAAAAGCATACTGGTCCGCCGATTGGCTAATTTCTACCCCGGTCTTCAGTGAAATAATACCAGTGAACAGGTTTATCTTACTGTTACGTATGTTGCACTTCTCTGACAAAACCAGGCCTGACAGAAGTGACAGGTTATACAAGATTAGAAATGTTTTCATGTATCTCAAACAAAAGTTCTGGATATACTTTTATCCATTCAAGAATCTTGTAATTGACGAGTCTTTGATTTTGTTCAAAGGTAGACTGTCATTCAAGCAGTATATACCGAGCAAGAGGAACCGCTTTGGTATAAAACTGTTTGTACTCTGTGATTGTGACAGTGGCCTGGTGTTGGATATTGTTGTATACACGTGTAGTAAAACATTGAAAGATACCAAGATGTTATTGGGTATCTCAGGTGACGTAGTGAGAAACATGATGGCACCTTATCTTGGTAAGGGGCATACATTATATACCGATAACTGGTACACAAGCCCATTACTCAGTGATTTCATGCGAGTGAACAAGACAGATGTGTGTGGCACAGTGCGTTCTAATCGTAAACATATGCCTAGCCTCAACGCAGGTGTTCGTGGTGATGACGTGCAGGTGTTTACTGCCAATGACATTATGGCATTACGGTGGCATGACAAACAAGATGTCACATTGTTGACAACCACTCACCGTAATGAAATGCAAGACAGTGGCAAAGTTGATCGAGTGACTAATGAACGTATTCGAAAACCAGTGTCAGTGATTGATTATACACAAAACATGCGCTTGGTTGACAAGTGTGACATGCAGATTGGTTTTGTTGACTGTGTTCGTAAGAGTTACAAGTGGTACATGAAACTTTTCTTCCATCTCATGGACATTTCAATGCTCAATGCATATAATATGTACCAAATAAAGACTGGTAACAGACCACCGTATGGTGAATTTTGTTTGTCTGTTGTCAGACAACTCATAATGAAGTACCAGGTAACAACACCTGCAATACAACATGGTCCTCGAATTCCTCAGGATATACCCAAGCGTTTGAGGAGAGAAGGTGATCATTTCATAATACAGCTTCCTTCAACTCAAAAGAAATTTGCTCAGAAGAGATGCATTGTCTGTGCACAAACAAAATGACGGCAACAAAGACGCAAAGACACTCGGTTTATGTGTGAGGAATGTAAGGTGCCTCTGTGCATGGTGCCTTGTTTCAAGGAGTTCCACAAGCTCCAGCAGTTCTAAAACCATGTCCAGTGATTGTAAATATGTAAATATATGATAGAACAGTATTATACAATATTTGTGCATGTTTATTGTAATAAAAAAACAGTGGTAAACAATAATATGATAATAACTTTAGTGCAGTTATTGTGTTCAATACAGTGAGTTTATATATATCAATTATATACAGTATTGGTCTCTCAGGCCCCAAATGTTAGTAGGAATAGAAAAAAATTGGAAAAGAAAAGAAAAAACAACTAAAACAACAAAATAATATAATACGCGTATGTGGAATTCGTCGATGTTGCCACCACCACATCATTTTCTATAAACTTCTTGGCACTGTATCTCGGTAAGTACTGATCAGATTCTTATTTTTTTTTGTTTTATTACCTTCACAAAAATAAGCTCTTTAATTCTGTGAGAAAAAATAATTTTTTTTTTTTCAAAATTTCTTGGACACTGGTGCGTGACTTCAGATTTTGGCCTTGGACCCTGAAAGGGTTAAGTCATAAAACAGACCAAACCCGCTATACTGTATGGTCCAGCCCTGTCGTACCCTCAATAATATAGACAACTCTGCTTAATTTTATATTTGTCTGGTCTGGGCTTCATCCTGGATGTATCCATTTTCTTCATTCCTGGGCAGCAGAGCCAGTGACTTAGCCCACGTCAAGACTGTTAATGTTTGCATGCAAATTCACATTCTATCATTCTGACTCCAACACATCAACATCAGAGACAAGAGGCTTTCTGGCCTAGATGTACATCCCTATTTACCAAAGTACCAACAGCACAAGCCATCAATCTCCTGCGATGGAAAATTGATGACACCCTTGACCTCCCTGTTCCAGTCAGCAACTTTGTTTATCTCACTGAACTATATGTTGCTTTTAACTGTTTCTCTTTTGAAAATACATAACTTTCTTTCTGTAGACTTTCAGTCTACCTATGGATTCATCATTAAGTGCTCTTCTGAGCCTATATATGGAACATCTCGAAGGCAAGAGGCTTTCCTCTATTATTTCCTCCTTGGTCACCTGGTTTCATTATGTTGACGACACACTCATCATGTTGACGACACACTCATCAGAAGTCCTAGATGATTCAACATCCCTGCACTCCAACATCAACTCAACTCAGTCAAACACTCTATCCAATTCACACATTAAAAGAAGTCAATGGCACTCTACCTTTCCTTGATGTTCTTCTCTGCACATCTGATCATGAACTACATTTCAAGGTCTGCAGCAACCCTACCGATCAACATGGCCATCTCCATTTCTACTTGCACCAACAGTACCAAGACCAAATGTGGCATCATCACTGGCTTCTTACCACATGCTATCCGTATCTGCTCTTTCCTAAAACAGATTTCTTCTAAACTTCCTCTCCCAGTTATTTCATCAGAGACTGTAGGTGCTGTGAATACATCACCAAGATGAGACACCACAAAAAGATGCATAGTCCTCCCTAACAACTCTATTGTTAAACTCAGAATTCTCTCAAACACCAAATTTCAACTGTCTACCACTGCCTTCACTACAGCAAGGATATTATCAGTAAAGGACACCACCAAGTCCAAACCACAACAGGAGTATATACAATCCCTTGCAACAACTGAGACCAAATAAATATGACAGAAACATCAAGAGACCAAATAAATATGGGAGAAACATCAACGTCATGTTTCACACAAACTCCCACAACCACTTAATCAATTACAATGGCACAAGATGCACTGCCAAAGAAGAAGGCACATCAAAATAAAGGATACTGAAATCAACACTAATCAGCACCTCAAACAACTTCAACCAGCACAACAGCTTCTACAATCTAACTGAGCCTATTGCCAGGAAGTTTCTTGATTATTATCTCATACAGCAACAGGTTACAGTAGAGAGGAACACTGCAGCTGGCCCACTGACCCACATTAAGCAGGTCCTTCTTGAATCCAACCTCCTGCAAGCCATATACATATTTGTCTAACCTATTATCAGTTTACCCAAAAAATTATCTTCAATACACTTCACCCAACTTATCATACCACTATGTTCTCTCTCTATATATATACTACATGTATGTACATCATCTCTTCCCAAGTAGATTTATTTGTGAATTGAAAAGGCCCACTGTGTGGGCAAAATGTTACCAATAAAGCATCTCATTACAATGCATTTCTATCTTTATCCAATCATTTCCAAGAAGAAAACTAGTCAGATCAACCAGGTAGTGATGGATACGTGGGCCAGCATGCAGCTGGCAGTAACAACCTGGATAATCAGGCTGCTGGAGTAGAAAAATATAAAATCCTTCCAAAAGTATATCAAAGGCATAAAGGTAATCACATTAGTGAAACAGAAAAAAAAAATGAAGAAGTGGATATTATTGCATTACTATATTTAACAAAACAAGGCACAATACAGTGACCGAAATGATACACAAATAACCTGCACATAGAAGAGAGGAGCTTACGACGACTTTTCAGTCCGACTTGGACCATTTACAAAGACTTTGTAAATGGTCCAAGTCGGACTGAAACGTCATTGTAAGCTCCTCTCTTATGTGAGCGGGTTATTTGTGTATATTACTGTATTATTTTAATGGGAAAGCACTAAACCCACTGGGGTCATACAGCACCTTGGAAATGGGAAGTACTGTAATTAGGTTCCGTCAGGAGGAAAAGGAAGGTAGTTCCAGTATAACACAAACAGTTGCATGTGTCTGATCATTTTACATACACAATTCATTAACACTTCTCCTTCACGGGAGGTACACTGATGCCAGTGAAGAGCACTTGATCCAGGGAACTGGAGTGACCCTCCACCAGTGAAGATCAAACCTGATTGCTTCCAATTCCTTAGGCCCTGTGTGATACCCATAAATACAGTATAATAATAACACTAGCCAACAAAATCTAACTTTTTATTCAGTTCAGAAACCAGACTGGTTGTTTTAAACTAATATTGATGTGCTGATCGTGAATCTGAGCTTGACGAGTCTCTGTCACATGAGTTTTTTTTTAAATGTTACAATCAATATTTTGGCTATTTAAGGTTGAAGAATCACATGATATATGTTGCCTAAGTAACATTTATGAAAGGGTTCAGGGAAACCGGCAGGCCAGACTTGAGTCCTGGAGATGGGAAGTACAGTGCCTGCACTCTGAAGGAGGGGTGTTAATGTTGCAGTTTAAAAACTGTAGTGTAAAGCACCCTTCTGGCAAGACAGTGATGGAGTGAATGATGGTGAAAGTTTTTCTTTTTCGGGGCACCCTGCCTTGGTGGGAATCGGCCAGTGTGATAATAAAATAAATAAAATGTTGCCTAACAATCAAAAATTTGTATTATGCATCAATATTAAATGTGGAACATGCAATTACAAAAACTATTCTTTCTTAATGGAAATTCATGAAATGATATGCAAAACAAAAATAACAGAAATTTTTATGCAATAATACTGTACAAACATATTTACATCATGTGTTTCAGGCTTTTTCGTTTGTGTTCAACATTATTCTTCTACACCAGTGTCCAACAGTTGTCAGCCATCATCAGGTTTTCCTGATATCCCTTCTCCATGATGGCTGTCTTGGTGAAATCATTCACCACGGGGAGTTCTATTTGACAGAACCCATACGTATCAGAGCAAAACTAAATTCGGATTTTAATTCAGTGTTCTAAAACTAGTGAGAAGCATATTTTTAAATGTGAACTGTAACCTTTGTTCATCACCATAATCAATTACATTTACTGTCTTCATAAAAACATAATATGAATGGATAATGCCAAGAGGTTGTAGGTTGGTAGACAGCAACCACCCAGGGAAGTACTACCGTCCTGCCAGATGACTGTGAAACAGAAACCTGTAACTGTTTTGCATGATGGTAGGATTGCTGGTGTCTTTTTCTGTCTCATAAACACACTATATAACAGGGATATCTTGCTACTCCAACTTACACTTTGGTCACACTTCACAGACATGCACATGCATATATATATACATACATCTAGGTTTTTCTCCTTTTTCTACATAGCTCTTGTTCTTCTTTATTTCTTCTATTGTCCATGGGGAAGTGGAAAAGAATCTTTCCTCCGTAAGCCATGCGTGTCGTATGAGGCGACTAAAATGCCGGGAGCAATGGGCTAGTAACCCTTTCTCCTGTAGACATTTACTAAAAAAGAGAAGAAAAACTTTATAAAACTGGGATGTTTGAATGTGCGTGGATGTAGTGCAGATGACAAGAAACAGATGATTGCTGATGTTATGAATGAAAAGGAGTTGGATGTCCTGGCCCTAAGCGAAACAAAGCTGAAGGGGGTAGGGGAGTTTCGGTGGGGGGAAATAAATGGGATTAAATCTGGAGCATCTGAGAGAGTTAGAGCAAAGGAAGGGGTAGCAGTAATGTTGAATGATCAGTTATGGAAGGAGAAAAGAGAATATGAATGTGTAAATGCAAGAATTATGTGGATTAAAGTAAAGGTTGGATGTGAGAAGTGGGTCATAATAAGCATGTATGCACCTGGAGAAGAGAGGAATGCAGAGGAGAGAGAGAGATTTTGGGAGATGTTAAGTGAATGTATAGGAGCCTTTGAACTAAGTGAGAGAGTAATTGTGGTAGGGGACCTGAATGCTAAAGTAGGAGAAACTTTTAGAGAGGGTGTGGTAGGTAAGTTTGGGGTGCCAGGTGTAAATGACAATGGGAGCCCTTTGATTGAACTTTGTATAGAAAGGGGTTTAGTTATAGGTAATACATATTTTAAGAAAAAGAGGATAAATAAGTATACAAGATATGATGTAGGGCGAAATGACAGTAGTTTGTTGGATTATGTATTGGTAGATAAAAGACTGTTGAGTAGACTTCAGGATGTACATGTTTATAGAGGGGCCACAGATATATCAGATCACTTTCTAGTTGTAGCTACACTGAGAGTAAAAGGTAGATGGGATACAAGGAGAATAGAAGCATCAGGGAAGAGAGAGGTGAAGGTTTCTAAACTAAAAGAGGAGGCAGTTAGGGAAAGATATAAACAGTTATTGGAGGATAGATGGGCTAATGAGAGCATAGGCAATGGGGTCGAAGAGGTATGGGGTAGGTTTAAAAATGTAGTGTTAGAGTGTTCAGCAGAAGTTTGTGGTTACAGGAAAGTGGGTGCGGGAGGGAAGAGGAGCGATTGGTGGAATGATGATGTAAAGAGAGTAGTAAGGGAGAAAAAGTTAGCATATGAGAAGTTTTTACAAAGTAGAAGTGATGCAAGGAGGGAAGAGTATATGGAGAAAAAGAGAGAGGTTAAGAGAGTGGTGAAGCAATGTAAAAAGAGAGCAAATGAGAGGTGGGTGAGATGTTATCAACAAATTTTGTTGAAAATAGGAAAAAGTTTTGGAGTGAGATTAACAAGTTAAGGAAGCCTAGAGAACAAATGGATTTGTCAGTTAAAAATAGGAGAGGAGAGTATTGGGAAGATGGAGGGAATATTTTGAGGAATTGTTAAATGTTGATGAAGATAGGGAAGCTGTGATTTCGTGTATAGGGCAAGGAGGAATAACATCTTGTAGGAGTGAGGAAGAGCCAGTTGAGAGTGTGGGGGAAGTTCGTGAGGCAGTAGGTAAAATGAAAGGGGGTAAGGCAGCCGGGATTGATGGGATAAAGATAGAAATGTTAAAAGCAGGTGGGGATATAGTTTTGGAGTGGTTGGTGCAATTATTTAATAAATGTATGGAAGAGGGTAAGGTACCTAGGGATTGGCAGAGAGCATGCATAGTTTCTTTGTATAAAGGCAAAGGGGACAAAAGAGAGTGCAAAAATTATAGGGGATAAGTCTGTTGAGTATACCTGGTAAAGTGTATGGTAGAGTTATTATTGAAAGAATTAAAAGTAAGACGGAGAATAGGATAGCAGATGAACAAGGAGGCTTTAGGAAGGGTAGGGGGTGTGTGGACCAGGAGTTTACAGTGAAACATATAAGTGAACAGTATTTAGATAAGGCTAATGAGGTTTTTGTGGCATTTATGGATTTGGAAAAGGCGTATGACAGGGTGGATAGGGGGGCAATGTGGCAGATGTTGCAGGTGTATGGTGTAGGAGGTAGGTTACTGAAAGCAGTGAAGACTTTTTACGAGGATAGTGAGGCTCAAGTTAGAGTACATAGGAAAGAGGGAAATTATTTCCCAGTAAAAGTAGGCCTTAGACAAGGATGTGTGATGTCACCGTGGTTGTTTAATATATTTATAGATGGGGTTGTAAGAGAAGTAAATGCGAGGGTCTTGACAAGAGGCGTGGAGTTAAAAGATAAAGAATCACACATAAAGTGGGAGTTGTCACAGTTGCTCACTGCTGATGACACTGTGCTCTTGGGAGATTCTGAAGAGAAGTTGCAGAGATTGGTGGATGAATTTGGTAGGGTGTACAAAAGAAGAAAATTAAAAGTGAATACAGGAAAGAGTAAGGTTATGAGGATAACAAAAATATTAGGTGATGAAAGATTGGATATCAGATTGGAGGGAGAGAGTATGGAGGAGGTGAATGTATTCAGATATTTGGGAGTGGACGTGTCAGCAGATGGGTCTATGAAGGATGAGGTGAATCATAGAATTGATGAGGGGAAAAGGGTGAGTGGTGCACTTAGGAGTCTGTGGAGACAAAGAACTTTGTCCTTGGAGGCAAAGAGGGGAATGTATGAGAGTATAGTTTTACCAACACTCTTATATGGTGTGAAGCATGGGTGATGAATGTTGCAGCGAGGAGAAGGCTGGAGGCAGTGGAGATGTCATGTCTGAGGGTAATGTGTGGTGTGAATATAATGCAGAGAATTCGTAGTTTGGAAGTTAGGAGGAGGTGCGGGTTTACCAAAACTGTTGTCCAGAGGGCTGAGGAAGGGTTGTTGAGGTGGTTCAGACATGTAGAGAGAATGGAGCGAAACAGAATGACTTCAAGAGTGTATCAGTCTGTAGTGGAAGGAAGGCGGGGTAGGGGTCGGCCTAGGAAAGGTTGGAGGGAGGGGGTAAAGGAGGTTTTGTGTGCGAGGGGCTTGGACTTCCAGCAGGCGTGCGTGAGCGTGTTTGATAGGAATGAATGGAGACGAATGGTTTTTAATACTTGACGTGCTGTTGGAGTGTGAGCAAAGTAACATTTATGAAGGGGTTCAGGGAAACCGGCAGGCCGGACTTGAGTCCTGGAGATGGGAAGTACAGTGCCTGCACTCTGAAGGAGGGGTGTTAATGTTGCAGTTTAAAAACTGTAGTGTAAAGCACCCTTCTGGCAAGACAGTGATGGAGTGAATGATGGTGAAAGTTTTTCTTTTTCGGGCCACCCTGCGTTGGTGGGAATCGGCCAGTGTGATAATAATAATAATAATAATAAAAAAAATGCCAAGAGGTGAAGTTATTTTTTAAGAAGAGTGATTACGATAAGAAGCTGAAAAACCTACAATATATGTTTATCAAAGATACATGGGAAAGTAGACAAAGGCAAACAACAAAAGAATTCCTAAAAAACAACAGACATAGCCCCACTCCACAAAGGGGGCAGTAAAGCAATAGCAAAGAACTACAGACCGATAGCACTAACATCCCATATCATAAAAATCTTTGAAAGGGTCCTAAGAAGCAAGATTGCCACCCATCTAGATACCCATCAATTACACAACCCAGGGCAACATGGGTTTAGAGCAGGTCGCTCCTGTCTGTCTCAGCTACTGGATCATTACGACAAGGTCCTAGATGCACTAGAAGACAAAAAGAATGCAGATGTAATATATACAGACTTTGCAAAAGCCTTCGACAAGTGTGACCATGGTGTAATAGCGCACAAAATGCGTGCTAAAGGAATAACAGGAAAAGTTGGTAGATGGATCTACAATTTCCTCACAAACAGAACACAAAGTGTAGTAGTCAACAGAGTAAAGTCTGAGGCGGCTACGGTGAAAAGCTCTGTTCCACAAGGCACAGTATTCGCTCCCATCTTGTTTCCCATCCTCATATCTGACATTGACAAGGATGTCAGCCACAGCACCGTGTCTTCCTTTGCAGATGATACCCGAATCTGCATGACTGTCTTCCATTGCAGACGCTGCAAAGTTCCATGCGGACATCAACCAAATCTTTCAGTGGGCTGCAGAAAACAATATGAACTTCAACGATGAGAAATTTCACTTGCTCCGATATGGTAAACATGAGGAAATTAAAACTTCATCAGAGTACAAAACAAATTCCTTCCACAAAATAGAGTGAAAAACCAACGTCAAAGACCTGGGAGTGATCATGTCCGAGGATCTCACTTTCAAGGACCATAACATTGTATCAATCGCATCTGCTAGAAAAATGAAAGGATGGATAATGAGAACCTTCAAAACTAGGGATGCCAAGCCCATGATGACACTCTTCAGGTTGCTTGTTTTTTTTTTTTTTTTTTTTTTACACAGGGTTTGACAAGGTTAGGTTAAGGTTCCCTAGCTTTATTGACAAGCTATTTACAGGTTAAGGATTCCTAATTTTATTGGCAAGCTAAGAGTTGTTACCTACATCAGCTCATTTGAAAGTATTTTTATTGTAATGAGACATACAAGTAGGGAACAGGATGAAGTTGGAGCCATCTGTGGGCCAGCATTTTAAGTTGATCAACTGACTTTATCTCGTTGACATCATTATGCTGTACGAATGTGTTCCATACTCGAGTCATCCTGGGTATATAGGATCTCAGATGGAGTGATGTTCTGGAGAAGGGTACAGCCAGAGTGAAGTTGCTGCTTTCTGCCCTTCTTGTGGCATAAAAGCTTGTTTCACACTGTCCTCGAAGTGGATCCAAGTGTGGTACTTTGACAATATTGGCCTTGTACATAACAGTAAGGCCACCCACATCCCTCCTATGTTGAAGGCTCTGCTGAAATGACAGATCTATCCAGGATGGGTCCAGGCGAGAGATGAGACGTCTTGCTCTGTTCTCTACTCTGTCAAGCAGTCGCAGATGAGAGGGGGGGCAGGCAAACCAAGAAAGTGGAGCATACTCAAGGTGTGAGCGTACTTGTGCCTCGTACAGAATCTTGCAACCCCTACTGTCAAGTAGATGCGAGATACGGGGAAGTGCTGTAAACTTCCTGGCTGCCTTGTTTGCAAGATTTACAACATGGCTCTTCATGGTTAGTTTGGAGTCAAATTTCACCCCAAGGATATCAACTTCTTCTCCAGGTGCCAACACCCTCCCATTCATCCTTACTACTGCACCAGCATTACCATCATGGTGCCTAGAGACGATCATCATTTGCGTTTTCTCAGGTGCAAATGTTACTTGCCATCTATTTCCCCAAGCTGATATAGTTCTCAGCTGGTGATTGATGTAGCTTAGAGCAGCTGGCATTTCTTCTCTTGGATAAGTGAATGTCAGTGTGCAGTCGTCTGCATATGTATGTGATTCTGGGATGAGATGAAGAAGGTCGTTGAAGTAGACATTCCATAACAATGGTCCCAGCACGCTTCCTTGTGGAACACTTGCCCTAATAGGATGTCTTGCTGATTCCGTTCCATTGAGAACTACACTTAGAGATCTACCATGAAGGTAATCACTGAGGAGACATAGCATAGAGCCTGCAATTCCCAGTGCTTGAAGTTTTGCTAAGAGGCCCTGGTGCCACACCCGGTCGAAAGTGCCAGCAATGTCCAGTGTTACCACACAGCTGACTTTCGATTCATCCAGTGACTGGTGCCACTTAGTGGAGAGGTTTAACAACAGATCAGCAGCAGAGTAACCTTTCCTGAAGCCATATTGACGATCACAAAGTAGTGAGTGATAGTCAAAAAACTCTTGTCATTTGTCTTGAGATTATTGTCTCAAGGATCTTACCAGTGATTGACAGGAGTGACACTGGTTTGTAGTTGCTGATTTCTGCTCTGCTCTTCTTTTTGTGAAAAGGGACTACATTTGCCTCTTTCCATAGAGAGGGCCATTTACACTGTACTAGGCAGTGCTGAAAGATGCGAGTTAGAGGTGCAGCTAGCTGGTCTGCACATCTTCTCAGTAATCTTGGGCTCAAGTTGTCTGGGCCCACAGCCTTTTCTTGGTCAAGCGATTTAAGAAGTCCGCCTTCTCTTGACTGCTAGTAGAGGTGGTCCCATCCTGTCGATTTAGAGGTGGAATGAGTTCATCAGGCAGATAACCTTGTCTGTCCTTGACCAGGGACCACCAGGTTTTGGAGCCTACCCTACCTGATGCTAGCTTTCTTTTAGTGTCCACCTCCCATTTAGCAATGGCCCACTTTTGAACGTCACCCATATGTCTACAGGCTTGCCTGTGCAAGCTCCTGTTATAGGTGGTAGGATGTCTCTTATACCTTCGCCATGCTTTGTACTTAGCAGTAGCAGCTTCTCTACAACGAAAGCCAAACCAAGGCTGATCCGTAGGCTTCGTCACATATTGCCAGTGAGGAATGTGTTTTTGTTGTAGATTAAGGATGTGTCCAGTGAAGGCTTTCACTTGGTTGTCAACATCCCCTTGGAGAAGAGCATTCCAATTGGTAGTGGCACGCTCAGAGCAAAGGGCTGGCCAATTACCTCTTTCCCATAGCCAGGTTGTGCGTGTGGACTCCCTCACCTCGTTCTGTTGGGATATTAAGTGTCGTAAAAACAGCTTTGTGGTCAGACGATCCAACATAGCCGAGGGGTTGACAAGTGACCATGCCTTCTGCCAGATCACTCACTACTGGGTCAAGGGAGGAGCCAGAGATGTGAGTAGGGAAATCAACAAAGTTTCTCATGTCAAACACTGCAAGAAGGTCATCAAAGTCCCTCTGTATAAGGTGCTGGTTGAGGTCACCAACAATTATGATATTTTGACAGTTGTGTTGTAGCAGAAGGGAGTCAATATTTTCCATTAGGAAGTTGATGGGATCTGCATGTTGCCACTGAGGTCTGTACATTGCACAAGCTAGTACAGAGGTACTAGTGTTTATGCAGAACTTGAAGAACATCATTTCAAGATGTGTAGGGGTGGCAACATCAATGTGCTGGGCATGAACACTTTTAGAGAAGCACACAGCAACACCTCCTCCTTGCCCTTGCCTGTCTCTTCTCATCCATGAGGTGTAGCCAGCAATTCTTGCAAAATTTTCTGGAGTCCTGTCATCCAAAAATGTTTCAACAACAGCTATCATGTCGGGATGTCAAGTGTTCACAAAACTGTGTGTGAGCTCTCCAACATTAGTAATGAAACCTCTAATGTTGGCCGACAGGATGCTGATAGACTGGCTCCTCATGATGATGTGGTCAGCTTGAGGTGGTGGGTGTGTAGGGCATGTAAGGTGCCTGCCCTTGAGAGAGGTAGGGTACTGAGGCAGCTGCAGGGATGTAGGTCTGTGGTCTTGTTCTATCTAGGCTGGAATATTGCTGCACACTAACAGCACCTTTCAAGGCAGGTGAAATTGCTGACCTAGAAAATGTACAGAGAACCTTAACTCACGAAATCGTAATGACACGATTGCAAACAAACCATACCACGGGCGGGGTATGGTTTTTTTTACAGAGAACCTTCACAGTGCACATAACGAAGATAAAACACCTCAATTACTGGGAGCGCTTGAAGCTCCTGAACCTGCACTCCCTGGAATGCAGGCGGGAGAGATACATGATTATATACACCTGGAAAATCCTAGAGGGACTAGTACCAAACTTGCACACGAAAATCACTCACAACGAAAGCAAAAGACTTGGCAGACGATGCAACATCCCCCCAATGAAAAGCAGGGGTGTCACTAGCACATTAAGAGACAATACAATAAGCGTCAGTGGCCTGAGACTGTTCAACTGCCTCCCAGTATACATAAGGGGGATTACCAATAGACCCCTGGCTGTCTTCAAGCAGGCACTGGACAAGCACCTAAAGTCGGTACCTGACCAGCCGGGCTGTGGCTCGTACATTGGATTGCGTGCAGCCAGCAGTAACAGCCTGGTTGATCAGGCTCTGATCCACCAGGAGGCCTGGTCACAGACCGGGCCGTGGGGGCGTTGACCCCTGGAACTCTCTCCAGGTAAACTCCAAGATTGACCCACAGTGTAATGGTACACCTAGGCAGTGGTAGCTGGCTTGGTTCAAATTGAATAGAACCTAAGGTCAAATTCTGGAAAGGGAAAGCTATATGGCAAGTCTTTTAAACCTGCAACTAGCAGAAAACAAAATTTCTAAAAGTTCTTGACTTCTGGAGTTGCATTGGGAAGGATCAAAACAAGGGAGACCAAAAAAAATAGTTAAACTAAACGGCTTGTTGAGTTATCCTGAGTTACTAATCCCGTATTTAATAATCTAAAGTCTTCTACTCCTTTAACAAAATGGGTCTTCAAATTCTTGGACCAATGTGGGTTATCCCATACTGTATTGTAATATTCAAAAAGGTTCATTCGTACTAACTCCCCTTTTAATATTTTTGTTGATACAAGACTTAAAAATCAATTTGTTTATTTTCAAAGTATTAAAACAAAATAGAATAAAAATTAAATTTAAAACCCTATGTAGGCGCGCATATGACAAACTTCCCTCGACTTTGGGGAAAATTAGGAATTTAAATCGCAGTGAACAACTCTACATGACCCAAGAAGAGAGTAAAACTTCACTTAAGGATGGACTGTGACCTTGTCGGGCTGTAAATAATCAATCTCTGCAACACTGCACACGATCCAGCCCTGCCTTCCATCATTTTAGTGTTTACCCCACTATCTTCATTTTCCCCAACATACTTCCCGAGCTTCAAATCGTAACCCATGGAATTTTCCTTTAAAAATTTTTTAAAATCCCTATTAAAAATTAACACCAAATAAAAAGGAAAGGTTTAAAGTTTGGGTGTTGGGTCCCGCAGCAGCACCCCTCATTCATGTACCACTTTGGGCCAGTATAAAGACATTATGTAACTTTCTCTACACACGAACCCGAAGTACAACGTTTCTGTCCCTTGATGGGCTTCATAAAAAGCGTTTCCCCCTTTTAACGAACTAGTAATTTCTCCCAAAACCCGGGCAATACCTCGGCTACCTGGGCCATGTTGACAAACCTTAACAAATTAAGATATACAACACCTTCAAAACATAACAAAAAAAATTAATTTAGTTAATAAACAGGGTAAAAACAAATTTAAAACAAATTGTTTTATCTTCAAATATATAAGTAATAAAAAAAGATTTTAGTCTTTAAAGGCATAAATTAAAAGTTATCAGGCAGAAATTCCCAAAACTATTTGGGGGGAGCAACGTTATGTTTGCCGTTAACTTCCTTTTTAAAACTGTATATCACCAGCCTTGGTGTTCTCACAAGAAACATTTCATTATTATTATAAGTTGTGTTTTACACATGAAAAAATATACAATATATTAACCTTTTTCGTTTTACTAAGATTCCGAACCCTTTCCCTGTTTTTAACAAAATTGAATAACTGTATCTAAAATGTATAACCGTGACCCTATCAAAAAGTTTTTTTAATTACATTACCTAACAGAATATCCATTCTACTGAATGTCAGCAAAAACCGTAAAAGCCATTGACTGTCTTTGAAATACTCATTTGTGTTTAATTGTTTTTTGTTTACAATAATGTTTACCCCTGAATATTATTGCCCAAATTAATCTTAAGTTTAAATTTTTAAATTGCCCCTAAAGTTCTGCATAAAGGGGGTTTTTTGGCATGTTACACTTAAACACTGTATTTCTTTGTACTTTTATGTATCATGTCCAAAATTTAAAAATAAAAAAAAATAAATAGTATTATATAGCGTGTGGGTGCGTGTAGGTATGGCGTGTAGGTATGGAGTGTAGGTGAGGTATGAGAGTGTAGGTGTAGGTATAGAGAGGTTAGTATGAAGTTATGTAGGTATGAATGTAGGTTTGGTGGAGGTGGTAGGTCGCACGTGTGATGGAGTCGTAGGTGTAGATGAGGTAGGTATGGTAGTAAGGTATGAGGGAGGGTAACAGGTGTAAGTGTTACATGTAGCTATGGGTGTAGTAGCTATTCAGTCTACATGTTTTATAATATTTAGGTTACAAGTTGGCCTCTATACGGTACTTGGAGTGTAGTGTTTAGATCTAGTTATGTAACAGTGTAGTTAGTCCTGCAGTGTGGTTTTTAATAAAACATGCTTAGCATGTCGTGTGTAGGCAGTATTAGACTATTACATTAGGTGTAGTTATTGAGTGTTTCCATATGTAAATATTATCCCCTTAAGTTAGGTTTTTAGTGAGTGCAGGTGTACAGGGCTTGTATCCTATGCGGGTGAAGGTGTATGTATATTGAGGTGAAATCTGTTGTTCTTTGAGATTGTGTGCAGCAGTGTAGTATGAGATATTCTGAAATAGGTGTAGGTATGGCAGTTAGTTTAATGGGGGTTTAGAGTATAGAGTAGTGAAGAGACTGTGGACTGGCTATTTGGTTGTGGTATGGCAGTCAAGGGTTTTAAATTAATTCATAATTCAAAGTTTCTTGTTTAAGGATTACATGCTTTACCAAAAAATTTTTTCGCATCCGTAATTAATCCATATTTAGTTTATATGTGGAAATTTATTACAGTCCACTAAACTTTAGCATGGTTAGCATTTGGGCTATACATAAATTTATTCTAACTTTAAATATTACAATGAGGTAGTTTCTTTATGGAGTAGTGACTAAATACTGTTTGTAAATTTAAAAGGTGAATTTTGTTTTCACAGTACATAGGTGTCAGTATTGAGTATGCATCTTGTCGTTATGTTATTTAAAAGACTGGGAAAATTCTGTTTGGTCAAATCAGTCGTGAGTGTAAGTGTACCCACCAGGTGGTTATTCCTTTATAGTCTCTGGGGTATCAGGGAACATGTTATCTAAGGTATTAAAGGTCATGATTTCCTGCAGTTTAATTTCTCAATAGTCTTCCGATTGGGCCCTGTAAAGCCTCTGAGTCCATAACACAAATCTATCGTACCATGTCTACATTGAATCCTTTTAAAGGTTTGTCGGAAACGGGAATGTCGTAGGCAGGGAGTGGAGCTTGTAAAACATGCTGAGATTCGTTGATTAATTTATGTTTTTTCAAGGTGGCTACGAACTCCCTCGGCAATTATTGATTCCATAAATTTTCCCACTATGGAGGTTGGCTTATTGGTCTATTGTTCGAAGCTAAGGACCTTTTTCACCGGGTTTTTAAAATAGGTATCACATTTGCCCTTTTCCACTTTCTGGCACCATGCCGTTAGTTTGTAGTGATATGTTGAAAAAATTAGCCAAAGGTGTGCTTAGCTCCTCTTTACATTCCTTTAGAACCCTTGCATTCAGTTCATCAGGGCCTGGGGATTTGTTAGGTTTTAATTTATCTATTTGCCTAAGGCCATGTCACTTGTGACCCTAATAGTGCACAGTTTATTATCGTCCTGTTCTACATAATTTATCATTACTGGAATATCAAGGTATCCCCCTGTGTAAAAATGAGAGGAAGTATTTTGTTAAAAATTTACACTTTCCTTATCACTGTCAGTGAGCTGACCCCAGGAACTTTTGAGTGGGCCTATCTTGTCCCTGATCTTACTTCTGTATACTGAAAGAATCCTTTTGGGTTAGTCTTGATTCTCTTGCAACTTTAACCTCATAAACTTTTTTGCTTTTCTAATTCCCTTTTTTATTTCTCTCTTTACTGAATATATCGATTTCTTAATTGCCCCTCTCTCTTTGATTTGCCTATATATGCCTCTCTTTTGACCAATCAGATATTTTAATCTATTGTTCATCCATTTAGGATCATTTTTGTTTGATCTGATTTCCCTATTTGAACATAATTTGACTGAGCAGCTAGAACTATGCCCTGGAAAGCATCATATCGGCAACCATCACCACCTACCTGACCCTAGTCAGGTCATTCCAGTTCAGCCCACCTAAGTAATTTTTCAGTCCTATGAAATCAGCCAAGCGAAAGTCAGGGACGGAGACTTGATTGCCATTTATTAGGGGAATTCCAGATATGTTAAAACTGAGTGATTTGTGATCACTCTCCCCAAGCTCATCATTAACCTCAAGATTATTAATTAGTGTTTCCCTACTGGCAAGAACCAAGTCAAGGAGGTTATTTCCCCTAGTTGGCTCTGTCACAAACTGTTTTAAAAAACAATCCTGGATCGTATCAAGAAAGTCACCCGACTCTAAATTTCCTGTCAAATTGCTCCAGTCAATCTGTCTATAGTTGAAATCTCCATTAGCACAACATTTTCGTATGTAGATGCCTTACGAATTTCGTCCCATAGAAGTTTACTGCACTCCCTATCAAGATTTGGGGCCCTGTAAATCACACCCAAAATTAGTTTTTCTCGGCCCTCGAGAAGCTGTAACCAAACAGATTCAGTGGCTGACGCTTCTAATTTAATATCTTGTCTAACACAACAATTTAAATTGTCTCTGACATACATCGCTACTCCACCACCTTTCCTGTATGAGAGTGTAGGTGTAGGTATGAGAGTGTAGGTGTAGGTATGAGAGTGTAGGTGTTGGTTTATGAGTGTAGGTGTAGGTATGGCAGTGTAGGTGTAGGTATGGCAGTGTAGGTGTAGGTATGAGTAGGTATGAGTGTAGGTGTAGGTATGAGTGTAGGTGTAGGTATGAGAGTGTAAGTGTAACAGTGTAGGTATGGCAGTGTAGGTGTAGGTATGAGTGTAGGTGTAGCAGTGTAGGTGTAGGTATGAGAGTTGTAGGTGTAGCAGTGTAGGTGTAGGTATGGCAGTGTAGGTGTAGGTATGAGAGTGTAGGTGTGGGTATGAGTGTAGGTGTAGCAGTGTAGGTGTAGGTATGGCAGTGTAGGTGTAGGTATGGCAGTGTAGGTGTTTTCAAATTCAAATTCAAATTCAAAGTTTATTCTCTATAAGGATTACAATGCTGAGTTTACAGAAATTTGGTTATTGTTTGGTTTACATGTAGTAAAATTGTGATTACAGAGTGTACCACTAGAACGCTTAGCATGGCTAGGCATTTCGGGGCATACTTAGTTTTATTCTTAATTGTAAAATATTACAAATTATGAGGTAAGTTGGTATTATGGCTAAGTGACTAAATACTAGTTTGTGAATTTAGCAATGTGAATGCTTTTGTTTTGGCACAGTACATAGTTTCAGTATTGGAGTATCACAGGATTCATTATTTTAAGACTGAGATTAATATTTCTGTTTATGGTCAAATGAGTGAGTGAGTGTAAGTGTGAACCACCAGGTGGTATTCGTGTAGTTAGTTGACGGGGTGTATCAGGGAGATAAGATGTTTTCTAATGGTAGTTTTGAAGGTGATGAATGTGTCTGCAGTTCTAGAGTTCTCAGGTAGGGTATTCCAGATTTTAGGGCCTTTGACATACATTGAATTTTTGTAAAGGTTTAGTCGGACACGGGGAATGTCGTAGGTATGAGTGTAGGTGGAGCAGTGTAGGTATAGGTATGGCAGTGTAGGTGTAGCAGTGTAGGAGTAGGTATGGCAGTTTAGGTGTAGGTATGAGAGTGTAGGTGTAGCAGTGTAGGTATGAGAGTGTAGGTGTAGGTATGAAAGTGTAGGTGTAGCAGTGTAGGTGTAGGTATGGCAGTGTAGGTATAGCAGTGTAGGTGTAGGTATGGCAGTGTAGGTGTAGCAATGTAGGTGTAGGTATGGCAGTGTAGGTGTAGATATGGCAGTGTAGGTATAGCAGTGTAGGTGTAGGTATGAGAGTGTAGGTGTAGATATGGCAGTGTAGGTATTCCCTGGAACGCAGGAGGGAGAGATACATGATTATATACACCTGGAAAATCCTAGAGGGACTAGTACCGAACTTGCACACGAAAATCACCCACTACGAAAGCAAAAGACTTGGCAGACGATGCACCATCCCCCCAATGAAAAGCAGGGGTGTCACTAGCACGTTAAGAGACCATACAATAAGTGTCAGGGGCCCGAGACTGTTCAACTGCCTCCCAGCACACATAAGGGGGATTACCAACAGACCCCTGGCAGTCTTCAAGCTGGCACTGGACAAGCACCTAAAGTCAGTTCCGGATCAGCCGGGCTGTGGCTCGTATGTTGGTTTGCGTGCAGCCAGCAGCAACAGCCTGGTTGATCAGGCTCTGATCCACCAGGAGGCCTGGTCTCAGACCGGGCCGCGGGGGCGTTGACCCCCGGAACTCTCTCCAGATCTCCAGATCTCCAGATCTCCATAGCAGTGTAGGTATAGCAGTGTAGGTGTAGGTATGAGTGTAGGTGTAGCAGTGTAGGTATGGCGGTGTAGGTATGGCAGTGTAGGTGTAGCAGTTTAGGTGTAGGTATGAGAGTGTAGGTGTAGCAGTGTAGGTGTAGATATGGCAGTGTAGATATAGCAGTGTAGGTCTAGGTATGAGAGTGTAGGTGTAGGTATGGCAGTGTAGGTGTAGATATGGCAGTGTAGGTATAGCAGTGTAGGTGTAGGTATGAGAGTGTAGGTGTAGATATGGCAGTGTAGGTATGAGAGTGTAGGTGTAGTGTAGGTTCAGACATGTATGCGTGGAGCCCCAGACCGACAAAATGAGACTAGTCACGAGGGAGCATTCACCAAATTCAACTTCAATAACAAAAACATAAAGTGGGACCAAGTAAACCAAGTCCTAACCGATATAAGCTGGGAAGATATACTAAGCAACACAGACCCAAACTTATGCCTAGAACAGATTAACTCGGTGGCACTCGATGTATGCACAAGGCTTATTCCTCTAAGAAAAAGGAGGAGTAGATGTAAAATAGAAAGAGACAGGCGCTCCCTTTACAGGCGACGGAAAAGAATAACAGAGCGGCTAAAAGAGGTCAATATATCTGAAATGCGTAGGGAGACACTGGTCAGAGAAATAGCAAGCATCGAACTTAAGCTAAAAGAATCCTTTAGGAGTCAGGAATAGCGGGAAGAACTAAAAGCCATAAATGAAATCGAAAGAAACCCAAAGTATTTCTTCTCCTATGCCAAATCAAAATCGAGAACAACGTCCAGTATTGGGCCCCTACTTAAACAAGATGGGTCCTACACAGATGACAGCAAGGAAATGAGTGAGCTACTCAAGTCCCAATATGACTCAGTTTTTAGCAAGCCGCTAACCAGACTGAGAGTCGAAGATCAAAATGAATTTTTTATGAGAGAGCCACAAAATTTGATTAACACAAGCCTATCCGATGTTATCCTGACGCCAAATGACTTCGAACAGGCGATAAATGACATGCCCATGCACTCTGCCCCAGGGCCAGACTCATGGAACTCTGTGTTCATCAAGAACTGCAAGAAGCCCCTATCACGAGCCTTTTCCATCCTATGGAGAGGGAGCATGGACACGGGGGTCGTCCCTCAGTTACTAAAAACAACAGACATAGCCCCACTCCACAAAGGGGGCAGTAAAGCAACAGCAAAGAACTACAGACCAATAGCACTAACATCCCATATCATTAAAAATCTTTGAAAGGGTCCTAAGAAGCAAGATCACCACCCATCTAGAAACCCATCAGTTTACACAACCCAGGGCAACATGGGTTTAGAACAGGTCGCTCCTGTCTGTCTCAACTACTGGATCACTACGACAAGGTCCTAAATGCACTAGAAGACAAAAAGAATGCAGATGTTAGTATATACAGACTTTGCAAAAGCCTTCGACAAGTGTGACCATGGCGTAATAGCGCACAAAATGCGCGCTAAAGGAATAACAGGAAAAGTCGGTCGATGGATCTATAATTTCCTCACTAACAGAACACAGAGAGTAGTCGTCAACAGAGTAAAGTCCGAGGCAGCTACGGTGGAAAAGCTCTGTTCCACAAGGCACAGTACTAGCTCCCATCTTGTTCCTCATCCTCATATCCGACATAGACAAGGATGTCAGCCACAGCACCGTGTCTTCCTTTGCAGATGACACCCGAATCTGCATGACAGTGTCTTCCATTGCAGACACTGCAAGGCTCCAGGCGGACATCAACCAAATCTTTCAGTGGGCTGCAGAAAACAATATGAAGTTCAACGATGAGAAATTTCAATTACTCAGATATGGTAAACATGAGGAAATTAAATCTTCATCAGAGTACAAAACAAATTCTGGCCACAACATTGTATCAATCGCATCTGCTAGAAAAATGACAGGATGGATAATGAGAACCTTCAAAACTAGGGAGGCCAAGCCCATGATGACACTCTTCAGGTCACTTGTTCTATCTAGGCTGGAATATTGCTGCACTCTAACAGCACCTTTCAAGGCAGGTGAAATTGCCGACCTAGAAAATGTACAGAGAACTTTCACGGCGCACATAACGGAGATAAAACACCTCAATTACTGGGAGCGCTTGAGGTTTCTAAACCTGTATTCCCTGGAACGCAGGAGGGAGAGATACATGATTATATACACCTGGAAAATCCTAGAGGGACTAGTACCGAACTTGCACACGAAAATCACTCACTACGAAAGCAAAAGACTTGGCAGACGATGCACCATCCCCCCAATGAAAAGCAGGGGTGTCACTAGCACGTTAAGAGACCATACAATAAGTGTCAGGGGCCCGAGACTGTTCAACTGCCTCCCAGCACACATAAGGGGGATTACCAACAGACCCCTGGCAGTCTTCAAGCTGGCACTGGACAAGCACCTAAAGTCAGTTCCTGATCAGCCGGGCTGTGGCTCGTACGTTGGTTTGCGTGCAGCCAGCAGCAACAGCCTGGTTGATCAGGCGCTGATCCACCAGGAGGCCTGGTCACAGACCGGGCCGCGGGGGCGTTGACCCCCGAAACTCTCTCCAGGTAAACTCTCCAGGTAGATATGGCAGTGTAGGTATAGCAGTGTAGGTATGAGTGTAGGTGTAGCAGTGTAGGTATGGCAGTGTAGGTGTAGGTATGGCAGTGTAGGTGTAAGAGATAAGATAAGATTTCGTTCGGATTTTTAACCCCGGAGGGTTAGCCACCCAGGATAACCCAAGAAAGTCAGTGCGTCATCGAGGACTGTCTAACTTATTTCCATTGGGGTCCTTAATCTTGTCCCCCAGGATGCGACCCACACCAGTCGACTAACACCCAGGTACCTATTTGCTGCTAGGTGAGCAGGACAACAGGTGTAAGGAAACGTGTCGAAATGTTTCCACCCGCCGGGAATCGAACCCGGGCCCTCCGTGTGTGAAGCGGGAGCTTTAGTCACCAGGCCACCGGGTATGGAAGTGTAGGTGTAGGTATGGCAGTGTAGGTGTAGGTATGGCAGTGTAGGTGTAGGTATGGCAGTGTAGGTGTAGCAGTTTAGGTGTAGGTATGAGAGTGTATGTGTAGCAGTGTAGGTGTAGGTATGAGAGTGTAGGTGCAGGTATGGCAGTGTAGGTATAGCAGTGTAGGTGTAGGTATGAGAGTGTAGGTGTAGCAGTGTAGGTATGGCAGTGTAGGTGTAGCAGTGTAGTTGTAGGTATGAGAGTGTAGGTGTAGCAGTGTAAGTGCAGGTATGAGAGTAGGTGTAGCAGTGTAGGTGTAGGTATGAGAGTATAGGTGTAGCGGTGTAGGTATGAGAGTGTAGGTGTTGGTATGAGAGTGTAGGCATAGCAGTGTAGGTGTAGGTACGGCAGTGTAGGTATAGCAGTGTAGGTGTAGGTATGAGAGTGTAGGTGTTGCAGTGTAGGTGTAGGTATGAGAGTGTAGATGTAACAGTGTAGGTGTAGGTATGGCAGTGTAGGTGTAGCAGTGTAGGTTTAGGTATGAGAGTGTAGGTGTAGGTATGAGAGTGTAGGTGTAGCAGTGTTTACCTGGAGAGAGTTCCGGGGGTCAACGCCCCCGCGGCCCGGTCTGTGACCAGGCCTCCTGGTGGATCAGAGCCTGATCAACCAGGCTGTTGCTGCTGGCTGCACGCAAACCAACGTACGAGCCACAGCCCGGCTGGTCAGGAACCGACTTCAGGTGCTTGTCCAGTGCCAGCTTGAAGACTGCTAGGGGTCTGTTGGTAATCCCCCTTATGTATGCTGGGAGGCAGTTGAACAGTCTCGGGCCCCTGACACTTATTGTATGGTCTCTTAACGTGCTAGTGACACCCCTGCTTTTCATTGGGGGGATGTTGCATCGTCTGCCAAGTCTTTTGCTTTCGTAGTGAGTGATTTTCGTGTGCAAGTTCGGTACTAGTCCCTCTAGGATTTTCCAGGTGTATATAATCATGTATCTCTCCCGCCTGCGTTCCAGGGAATACAGGTTTAGGAACCTCAAGCGCTCCCAGTGTAGGTGTTAGTATGGCAGTGTAGGTATAGCAGTGTAGGTGTAGGTATGAGTGTTGGTGTAGCAGTGTAGGTGTAGGTATGAGAGTGTAGGTGTAGGTATGAGAGTGTAGGTGTAGCAGTGTAGGTGTAGGTATGGCAGTGTAGGTGTAGGTATGAGTGTAGGTATAGCAGTGTAGGTGTAGGTATGGCAGTGTAGGTGTAGCAGTGTAGGTGTAACAGTGTAGGTGTAGCAGTGTAGATGTAGCAGTGTAGATATAAGTGTTGATGTAGCACTGTAGATATAGCAGTGTAGATATAGCAGTGTAGATGTAGCAGTGTAGGTGTAACAGTGCAGGTGTAGCATTGTAGGTGTAGCAGTGTAGATGTAGGAGTGTAGCTGTACCAGTGTAGATATAGCACTGTATTATTATTATTATTATAATCAAGGGGAAGCGCTAAACCCGGAGGATTATACAGCGCCTGGGGGGGGGGATGTGGAAGGCATTCAGGCTTAATTCGAGGAACTGGAGCACAGATCCAATTCCCTAAATCAAGAGCCCCTCACCAACATCAAGGAACCTTCCTTGAGGGGTATAGCACTGTAGGTGTAGCCGTGTAGGTGTAAATGTAGCAGTGTAGGTGTAGCAATGTAGATGTAGCAGTGTAGGTATGACAGTGTAAGCCATTAATTTAGTCTGGCCATAATGCCATGGCATGATAGTGGCTCTTTGCACTGCAACTCATTATTGTAACTACAGAATCTCAATGTAAACTTGCAAAGAAATAAAAATTGTGATGTATTGTATATGTAGGTGTAGCAGTGTAGATATAGCAGTGTATGTGTAACAGTTTAGGTGTAAGTGTAGGTATAACAGTACTCACCTAGTTGTACTCACCTAATTGTGGTTGCAGGGATTCATAGTTCCTGGCCCTGCCTCTTCACTGGTCGCTACTTCCAACTGTGACCCCTTGTTGCTGTGTCCCAGCTCTGGAACATCCTGTCTCTGTCCACTTTGTCAACTCCTCTCAGTATTTTATATTTTGTTATCATATCCCTCCTGTCTTCAAATGTCGTCAGATTGATTTCCCTTAAACTCTCTTTGTAGGGCATGCCCCTTAGCTCTGGGGCTAGTCTTGTTGCAAACCTTTGCACATTCTCTAGTTTCTTTACGTGTTTGGCTAGGTGCGGGTTCCATTATTATTATAATCAAAAAGAAGCGCTAAGCCACAAGGGCTATACTGCGCTGCCGGTGCGGGTTCCAAAACAGTGCTACATACTCCAATGTAAGCCTAACGTACACGGTGTACAGGGTCCTGAATGCTTCCTCGTTGAGATATCGGAATGCTGTTCTTATGTTTGCTAGGAGCCCGTATGCTTCAGCAGTTATTTGCTTGATGCGTACCTCAGATGTGCCCGGTGTTATACTCACCCCAAGATCCTTTTCCTTGAATTAGGTTTGTAGTCTCTGGCCCCCTAGATTATATTCCGTCTGTGATCTTCTTTGCCCTTCCCCAATCTTCATGACTTTGCACTTAGTGGGCTTGAACTCCAGGAGCCATTTGCTGGACCAGGCCTGCAGCCTGTCCAGATTCAATTGTAGTTCTGCCTGGTCCTCGCCCAATTGAATTCTTCTCATCAACTTCACGTCATCTGCAAACAGGGACACTTCTGAGTCTATTCCTTCCGTCAAGTTGTTCACAAATACCAGAAACAGCACCGGTCCTAGGACTGACCCCTGTAGAACACCGCTCATCACAGGTACCCACTCTGACACCTCGCCATGTATCATGACTCGCTGTTGTCTTCCTGACAGGTATTCCCTGATCCATTGCAGTGCCTTCCGTTATACCTGCCTGGTCCTCCAGCTTTTGCACTAACCTCCTGTGTGGAACTGTGTCAAATGCCTTCCTACAGTCCAAGAAAATGCAATCTACCCACCCCTCTCTCTCTTGTCTTACTGCTGTCACCCTGTCATAGAACCCCAGTAGGTTTGTGACACAGGATTTCCCATCCCTGAAACTGTGCTGGCTGTCATTGATAAGCTCATTCCTTTCTAGGTGCTCCACCACTCTTCTGATAATCTTCTAAGTGTAGGTATACAGACTAGCAGTGCAGGTGTAACAGTGTAGGTGTAGATTTAACAATTCTGGCCACAAAATAGAGCGAAACACCAACGTCAAAGACCTGGGAGTGATCATGTCGGAGGATCTCACTTTCAAGGACCATAACATTGTATCAATCGCATCTGCTAGAAAAATGACAGGATGGATAATGAGAACCTTCAAAACTAGGGAGGCCAAGCCCATGATGACACTCTTCAGGTCACTTGTTCTATCTAGGCAGGAATATTGCTGCACACTAACAGCACCTTTCAAGGCAGGTGAAATTGCTGACCTAGAAAATGTACAGAGAACCTTCACGGCGCACATAACGGAGATAAAACACCTCAATTACTGGGAGCGCTTGAGGTTCCTGAACCTGTATTCCCTGGAATGCAGGCGGGAGAGATACATGATTATATACACCTGGAAAATCCTAGAGGGGCTAGTACCGAACTTGCACACGAAAATCACTCTCTACGAAAGCAAAAGACTTGGCAGACGATGCAACATCCCCCCAATGAAAAGCAGGGGTGTCACTAGCACGTTAAGAGACCATACAATAAGTGTCAGGGACCCGAGACTGTTCAACTGCCTCCCAGCATACATAAGGGGGATTACCAACAGATCCCTGACAGCCTTCAAGCTGGCACTGGACAAGCACCTAAAGTCGGTGCCTGACCAGCCGGGCTGTGGCTCGTACGTTGGTTTGCGTGCAGCCAGCAGTAACAGCCTGGTTGATCAGGCTCTGATCCACCAGGAGGCCTGGTCACAGACCGGGCCGCGGGGGCGTTGACCCCCAGAACTCTCTCCAAGTAAACTCCAGGTAACAGTGTAGGTGTAACAGTGTAGGTGTAACAGTGTAGGTGTAACAGTGTAGGTGTAACAGTGTAGGTGTAGCAGTATAGGTGTAGCAGTGTAGGTGTAGCAGTGTAGGTGTAGCAGTGTAGGTGTAGCAGTGTAGGTGTAACAGTGTAGGTGTAACAGTGAAGGTGTAGCAGTGTAGGTGTAACAGACTATCCCATTTCTTGACAACTCTGTGACTGAAGAAATACTTCCTAACATCCCTTTGACTCCTCAGTTCCTTCCAGCAGAAATTCCCACTCTTCATAATGTGTTTTCCCGTCTTGGCTACCCTTCCTATTTCATAGACTCTGCCCTCTCACGTGCTAAATGCAATTTCTTCTCTCCCAAACTCTCTACTCCTGGGAACTCTTCTATCCTCTGCCTTCCCTACATTTCCGGTCTTTCTAATCTCAACAATTCTCTCCGTCCCTTAGACATCAAGCTTACCTTCCGCCAGACTAACACTCTTCGCACTAATCTCGTTCATACCTCTCCTCCCTCTACAGATGTTCCTGGTGTCTACTCTATTTCTTGCTCCTCCTGTCCTCTTCAGTACTTCGGAGAAACTGGTCAATCTCTTTCTGACAGACTTAGGGAGCACAAAAATAGTGTTAGGCTTGCCGACACTAACAATTCTCTTTTCTGTCACGTCAGAGATCATAGCCATCCTACTGACTGGTCTTCTGCTAAAACTGCCTTCCCTACTTCCAACTTGAACAGTCGCCGTCTAGTTGAATCCTCTCTAATACACAACTTTCCTTGTATGAATCTTAGCCCTGGCTTCGTCTCTGTAGATGCCTTCCTCTCTCACTTCATTGTAAAATGCTCCAAACTTCAGAACACCCGTGACTTAACCTGACTCCTCATTTTTTCTTTTTCTTTTTCTTCCCCTTTCCTCTTTCCTTTTTCTCCTCTGGGTTGTCTTTCTCTCTTCTGTCTCGTGTTTCTGTTCCTTCTTCATTTATTTCACCACTTCCCCTTTCACGCACCTCTGTGCGCTTGCTCTCCCTCTGTGGGCACCTAGCTCTCTTGCAGTGCTCCCCTTCCTTTGTATTTGACTGGCTCGTCCTCCTTATTCCCCACTTCTACCACTACTACTACTACTACTTCTGATGAAATTAAGACACAAGTGCGGCGTCTGGTTGTCTTTGTTGTGGACGTTTCGCATTTGTACGCATTTGTACGTGTATGTTTGGGAGTCTGAAATGGACTAATCTACTTCACAATATTTCTTATGGGAACAAATTTGGTCAGTACTGGCACCTGAACATACTTCTGGAGTGAAAAAATATCGTTAACCGGGGGTCCACTGTATATAGAATACCTCGTAAGGCGGCTCACTACAGTACTGTTGTCAGTAGTGACAATCATGACTAAAATCTGAAAATTGGGACATTCAGGTTCATTCCAAGGAAGGGAAAGTAAAGTCTAGTTCCTCATATCAAGATTATTAATTATATTCATGAAGAGATGGGAGAGGAATGATAAACCTGTAGGGGTCATCCAGTGCATGAGGGAATGGAATTCAGTCAAGTTCAGTTCACAGAAGGGGAGATCGCCTGTGGAAATGGGAGGTATTTGGGTTTGATCTAAGGGGAGTACAAATCCAGTTGCTGGGATCAAGAGTCTCACTGGCATTAAGAAACCTCTACTTGAATTATTATTATAATCAAATCCATGCTAAACCCACCAGGGTCATACAGCACTGCAGGGTAGGGAGTATAACAGAGGTAGAGTTTGTGAGGAATGCTGAAGGAAGTACAAAGGTCATGCAATAAAAATGTTGCTGCCAAAGTCAAAGAGGAAATCTGTGTCAAAGGTGGGGCTGTCAGCGAGGAGTGAAGGTAAAGTAAAGGTATTAGAGCAGTGACGATGTCAAAGGTAACCTCCACTTGAAGGGTAATTAACCCTTAAATGGTCCAAACGTATATATACGTTCACGCGCGTAGCGCCCCAAACGTATATATACGTTTTCTTTGTCATTCATTCAACATTGCCACGATAAGCCTGAGTCACCTAGACATGAGAGAATTGGTGTGCGCACTCACTGTGTGCCATATTAAAATAATTATGGATGCCTGGGTACCATATGCTCTTTTTTCCTATTAAAAAAAAAAAAGATTTTTTTTTTCTCAAAAAATTTGGGGCGCTACGCGAGTGAACGTACATATACGTTTGGACCGTTTAAGGGTTAAATAGTAACTGGGCTACTGGCAAGCCACATCATCCCATTGTTGGTTGTGAAAATTATTAAATTTATGGGGAAGCTCTAAACCCAAATAATACAGTGCCAGGTGATTGTGAGAAGCACTGGCTCATGACTCATCTGAGGCCATCTCATAGAAAACTGTCCTGTGTTCACTGCAAGAACTGCCAGATCACACTCAACAGTCCAATATCCTTTAAAAAACTGTCACATTTATCAGAGCACCCCAAAGTAATCATTCAACCTCTCCTTCAGTGCTGTAACATGCGTACTTTGATTATCCTGTCACCAAAACCTGACTGGTCAGGAACTAGAGCTCAATTAGCAGATAGAGGATTAAGCTTCCACCACTCCTTGGAATGACCCACACAGGTTCAGTGTTTCTTGAAATGCAATATAATACTTTTTTGGAAGTTGCCAACTTTTTTGTAGTTTCTATTATCATTCAAATCTGATATACTGCGCTTACTTTGTGTTCCTTTGCACTCACCTTCAGTACTTTTGGTTTTTAACCTCTGACACCAGTTCCCACTTTGCCATGCAGCCCTGAATAACCCTCTCGAGTTTAGCACTTTACATAGAGTAAAATGAATTAGGTGTGTGTTAAAAGAAAAACTAATTAAAACTGGAATAGAAAATCAAGAGTGAAGTACCTCATTGGAAACAGAGGTGCAAAGCATAGAATCTTGCCTTTTACTGAAAGACAAAGCATAAAGTATAATCCTATTCCTTAATGGTGATGTGATATTTACAAACTTATTTGATTGGTAGAGCCATCTACAGGGCTACCTCAACTTGTACTTGTGTCTTGTGCCCCTTCCCTGCTTTCTGGTAATGCCTATCATTTCTCCAGTCTTACTTTTGCCTGCAGATGTACTTCTCCACCCACTTCCAGCAATACCCACCCAATACTCTAGTCTTCTGCCCTCAGGCATACCCCTCCCACTACATACTGCTTTTTCATTCTTACTTCTGCACTCAGATGCATCCTTACCCTACTCTCCAGCAATACCTACTACTTCTCCATTCTTACTTCTGCCCCCAGAACCTTCAATATAATGACTTTTTCCTTTTTTAATTAAATAAAATTTCACAACATATTTGCTTAGTGCTTCCTATAACTTTTTAAAATACTATTCTTTTCATTATCAGAACACAGGCACACACATTTCAAGATAGGTTCAATGAAAAAAATTTAAAATGCAATTCCAATTGTTACTGAACATTAATTAAAAGTTACAAGTTTTATCAACAAATTTGGAGTATTATGTGCTTCTACATAAAGTATGAACTGGGGACACAAAGGCACAATGCACAATATTAACCAGTTTTATTCACTATAAAAGCACTACTAACATTTTCATAAGAGGCTTCATAAGATGGAGTAACAATGTCAACACTATTTATAAATGTATTATATAAACAAGATTAGAAGTTTTTTTCCTTCAAGTTAGTTTTTTATTTTTTCACATGACTGTGTTTTAAGGATATTGTAAACAAAGAACAAAAAGGTACAATACTATGAATGGAGCAGTACACAAATAACCCACACATAGGTGAGGAGGAGGAGCTTATGATGACATTTTGGTCTGACTTGGACCATTTACAGAGTCACACTAACAGAAAAAGAGTGAGGAAGCCAGTTTATATAGGAGAGCAGGAAAACAGACAGGAACAAGAGAGGAAGAAGAGGGAGTAGTGGTAATGGTAGGTAAGTAGTGGAGGTAGTAGTAGAAGAAATAGTGGTGGCAAAAAGTAGGGAGAGTAGTTTAGTGCCAAGAGAGAAAAAAACGGGCAGTGAAGGGTGAAGTCACTTGTTCTCGGTGAACAGCATTTGGTGCACCACTTTCTATTATCTCAGTTCGAGTGATTAAGATCCTCATGCAGTACTTCCGGATATATTCCAGGTGGGAGTCGGTAATGCAGGTGGTGGCTGTGAGCTTTGGTGATCAATCAGCCTGTGGCTAAAGCTGCACAATCCTCCACGCGCAGAGTCTTATTACTGAATTTAGCTTTACAGGTTTTTTATATAAGTGAGCAAGACTCTCTCTAGTCCTGTGCATGGTTTGTTCTCACTTCTGTTGAGTGCGTCCTTTCTTAGCGATGGCGGCTGTTGATAATGGAGCTCCATTTCGATGTCTTGAGTGTAGTATGGTTTGTAGAACCAAGAGTGGATTGTCCATCCATAGGAGACGCAAGCATCCCAACGAATATCATAGGGATGTGGAGGGGGCTGTTGTCTATGTAAAGACCAGATGGTCTAAAGAAGAAGAGTATGTGTTAGCTATGGCTAAGGTGAAGATCCTGAGAGAGGCCAGGAATATGGGTCAAGGTGTTCCTGTTGGGATGAACCTGATGTTGGTGCAAGTCCATACCAAGAAATCAGTGGAAGCAATCAAGGGCCACAGGACGGTGGCATCCTATAGAGCTTTGGTTGATAGATTAATGTCTGAAGTTATTGTTGATGGTGGTGGTTTTCAAAGGATTCAAGATGTCTTTCACCAGGAGGTTGAGAGCGACGAAATTGGGGGAAGGGATGGGCAATTTGGAATTCAGAACTCCCACAATGTGTGTGTTCCAACAGTACATGCACTAACACAGCACCTACTTGATACAATGAATACATGTGCATACACAAACACATCTCAGAAACTACAGAACATGTTACATTTTGTTACTCTATGTGTGGAGAAAATGAGGGAAGGGTTTGGGGAATTTGGTTTCACTAATGAATGTATTACCTCTGTTCAGAGTGTATTAGATGAAATGTCATTAACTATGGTTACTTATGTTACTAAAAAATGAAAGGGAAGCTGACCAAGAAAGGAATGCCCCCCAGTATAACAACAACAGGGGAGGAAGAAGAGCCCGAAGGAGACAAGTTTATAGAGACTTGCAGAAGTTGTACAACAAAGATAGGACTAAGTGTGCAAAAATGGTACTGGAAGGAAGATGGCAGCACATGGGTGCCCCTGAACAGCAAGCTATACTCAAAGAACAATTGCAAGAGTTTTGGTTGAATTTGTTTGCTAGACTATTGGATGAAGCTGCAAGACCGAGGCGGATGCTAGTCGAAAACCATCTATGGCAGTTGCATTTACCAGTACAGTTAGAAGAGTTTAGGAAAGCGGTAGCTATGTGCAATGGCAGTTCTGTGCCAGGTCCTGATGGATGGATGCTTAAAGATTTTAAAATGTTTCCAGAGCAGTTCTGGGTCGACTTGTTCAACATCTGGTTGTATATTGGTTATTTGCCAAAAGTGTTTAGGAAGGCTAGAACTGTGTTGCTGCCTAAGGTGGATCGTCCTGACCAACCAGGTCAGTACAGACCCATCACTATATCGAGTATTATTGTGAGAGTGCTCCATAAAATATTGGCAGCAAGGTGTGTCAACTGGGTTCCTCTCCATGTGGCACAAAGAGCGTTCCTACCAACAGACGGCCTGGCCCAGAATGTTATGTTGTGGGATGCAATAATTAGCGAGAGCAAAACCAAGATCAAACCGCTTTATACTATATTTTTAGATGTGAAGAAGGCCTATGACTCGGTGAACCATCCTTCTGTTAGAAAGGCATTACAATTACATAATGTGCCCCCCTTAGTAATCAACTATATTATGTCAACTTATGTTGGTGCAACTACAGAAGTAATGGGAAGAGAAGGAAAAGTGTGTAGAGGGGTTAAGCAAGGGAACCCCCTCTCATGCATCCTCTTCAATATAGTAATGAATGATGCTTTTTTGGCTTTAAATGAACAGATTGGATGGCCAATAGCCGAGGCTGAGTCAAAGGTGTTTGCCTTGGCTTTTGCTGTTGATGTGGAGTTGGTAGCTGAGTCCGAGCAAGGTCTTCATGCACAGTTACAGCATTTCCTGAGGCAGTTGGAAGCGTCGGGGTTGGAAATAAAGTCATAGAAGTGTGGCACCTTAAAACTTAAAACAGTACCGAAAATGAGGAAATGGTACGTGGATTCGATGCATAAAATGGAAATATATGGAGCCCAGGTGCAATCCCTTCAACCCACTACAGTATATAAGTATCCGGGAATGCACTTTTCTTCAGCTGGTAGGGAAAAGCCAAATATCCAAAAGCTTCGTGAGAAACTTGTGGCACTTGATGAAGCTCCCCTGAAACCACAACAGCATTTATACATATTAAATAAGCACCTGATC
Source organism: Cherax quadricarinatus (assembly GCF_026875155.1). Lineage (NCBI taxonomy): Eukaryota > Metazoa > Arthropoda > Malacostraca > Decapoda > Parastacidae > Cherax > Cherax quadricarinatus. Next base: position 60,943,954 of record NC_069403.1, read on the forward strand.
CCTGGTATCATACATATTATGGTACTGGGTGGCGTCTGTCAGAATACCTTGAAGACGTTGGACAAGTTGATCAGGCAGATGGTGAAGAAATGGCTTAAGTTTCCGAAAGATACACCTATTAACGTTTATTACGCACCGACTGCTGCGTGGGGTCTAGGGTGTATTTGCTTGTCAACAAGGGTTCCGATATTATGGAGGAACAACTCTGAAGATCTGGTAATACCGAACCTAGCAATACATCCGAACACCATTAAAGCATTAAGATTTGTCGGACGAAGCAAAGTGAGGAATGTTGTTGTAACAACACGACGGCAGGAGTTAAAAGAATGGACCAATGTTCTAGTTGGTTCGCTAGATGGTGTGGGACTGAAAGAACATCATTTCGCCCCACAAGTCCATAAGTGGATGGCAAATGGAACGAACCTCACGAAGGGGGCCACATATATTGATGCCTTGAAAATAAACATAATTTGATGCCAACGAAAACAAGGCGTGCAAGAGAATGAAGACCAGCAAATACAACCTGTGAGAGTTGTGATCAAAATGAGTCCTTGGGACACCTTCTGCAAGTATGTCCAAGACTCCACGGGCAACGGGTCCGATGACACGAAAACGTTGTGGATGCTATCACCACAGATTGTATGGTGAAGAAACATGCTGTGGCCAAGGAGCCGCAGATACCAACTGTGCATGGAACATGTAAGCCTGACTTGCTGATTTGTGACATGGAAAACAGAAAGACATTCGTCTTCGACATAAAGATTGCGAGTGATTCTAACATCACGTCCATGGCGGACCAGTATCGACAGAAGGTCAAGTACTACAATACTGGGCAGATCAGAAGTTGGGCTGGACGATGGGCGACCCAGCAGCTCCATCTCTACAACACACAGCAAGACAACGCTGAGTCGCTGCCGATCATTATCGACATACAGCCCACTGACCCTCAAGAAGTTGTCCTTGGAGCAGTGATAATTACCTGGAGAGGTGCAATGTTCCCACAATCATACAAGATACTCAATAATGAACTTAAAATACCAACATCTAAGATTGAGTTGTATGTTGTGAAGGCCCTAGAAGGTTCAATAGTGCAGTGAAGAATGCATACCCAGTGGGGTGGCCATAGAGCTTAGAACCCCTGGTAAGAGAGTTGCAAGACCTCATAGATCTAAGATCTAGTAGTGTTATGACTGGGCCTTGCACAAATGGTGGGTAAGTTAGAACATGACCCACTAGGAGGGACCTCTAAGCAGAAGACAGACGAGAAGCAGCCAAGAGGCCAGCCGTCCCTAAAGGTAAATTTTATGCCTATAAATGACATGACGGCTCAAAAAAAAAAAAAAAATAGTAGTAGTCGTAGAGGAATGGGAGAAAAAGGACTAAGTAGAGGTAGAAGTGAGGTCAGTCTAAGGAGAAGAAAAAGGATCACTGCAGGAGAGCGAAGGGCCTGCAAGGGGTAGGACCAAATGCAGGGAGGAAAGCTGACTAACAGTTTTCTTCCCCTGCATCTGGTTCTACCCCTTGCGGGCCCTTAGCTCTTTTGCAATGAACCTTTTTCTTGTCCTTAGACTGACCCCACTTCTACTTAGTCCCTTCCCCCCATTCCTCTACTACTGCTACTGCCTTTACTTTTGCCTCCCTTCACTCCCCCTTTTTTCTCTTTTGCCACTAAACTACTCTCCCTACTTTATACTACCACTATTTTTACTACTACCACCTCCACTACCACTACTTCCTCTTCTCACTCTCTTGTTCTAGTCCCTTTTCCTGCTAGCCTATATAAATTGGTTGCCTCACTCTTTTCTGTTAGTATGACTTTGTAAATGGTCCAAGTCAGACCAAAACATTGTCATAAGCTCCTCCTCTCTCTCCTATGTGTGGGTTATTTGTGTAATGTTTTAAACAAGTTCACATGTTGACAAGATCCCTCCATCTCGTGACACCTCTTAAATAGCCGTGGTTCTTGTTATTAGTGAATCAGTTAAGAGTAATAACCTGCAAATAGTTATTTATCTTAGGAAGATTTAGTCAAACACTCTTTACTGTTTTACTGTGAGAGATTTCAATCATATTATATACAGTGACAATTTAACAGATTTTTGCTTAAATAAATTAAACTCTTGCTTAAATGTTCAACTACAGTTGAATTTCAGTTTACTCCAGACTAAAACACGCTCTGAATCATGTGTCTTGCTAGTGCTTTACTCCCTCCATATCTGCAAGGGATATGTCCTTGTGAATGGTAATTCACAGATAGAAAATATACTTCAATACATTTCTGGAAGCCTATTTTAGTGAATACTGAACCCAACAACAGATAAGGGACATTAGGATGTACTGTACTATACCACAGCTCACAGTCAGAAACCTGTAGATATAGAAGGAGTATAGCTTTGCTTTTCCAGTTAGATATACATATAATCTATTACATTTGGATAGATGTTGTTTTGTATGCTCTGAATGATAAAGCAAGCAGCTCTAAATACCCATAAAAATGCTAAACTGATCTTGGATTACCAAGAAAAGTATCAGAGCTGATTGCAAAGCACCTGAAATATGATAAAAAAAATCCAAATTTTATATATAAATCAACTGCCTTTTAGTACATTGCATACAAGTAATATTTTACACCAAGATACTGGTTTGCTTAAGCTGCTTAAAAGAAATTTTTTTTCAAGTTAACCTGTTACTTTGTTGTGCACTAGTCATTCTTATACTCCACACTATAGCTTACAAACACCATTTGATATTTTTCCTGCTAATCATCTGCTTGACCTTGTGCAGATAGATGCTGTAAAAATACACTTTTTTTACACCTTATTTCTTAATACTGTAGCAAGTATTTCAATTCCAATACTTAAGTTTCAAAGGGTTATCTTAGTTTAAGGCTCGAGTCTGATGAAATGACTTCAAATATAACAGATGTTAAAACAGGAATAAACTTTGGTCATATAAAATGAGTATCCTGTTTCTGTAAGTAAGCTATGTTGCCTCTTACCTAAATGCAACTTATCATGAATGTCTTTTCAATACCAAAATTGAATTCCATCCAGTGGCTTTATCAATACAATACATGGACATAATCTGAAAACTGGAATTACATTCAGAAGACAGTAGAAGATGTAATCAGTCAATCAGCCCAGTAGCAGGTGATGAGCACCATATCTTGAAGGCTACAGTGCCCATCACCTGTTACTAGGCTGAGGGACTGATTATGTCATCTACTGTCTTCTGTATATAATTCTAGTTTTCTGATCATGTCCATGTAGTGTACTGATAAAGCCACTGGATGGCAACACATCTACAAAATAAAGATACCTAGATGTTGCACATCTAATTTTGGAAGAAAAATGTGAACTTGGAAGATATTTAGTACACTTTTACAAAAAAAAGTTATAAATACACTAAACAATTAGATTGTAGAATTACTTGTCAACAATGAAGTATAATTATGTCATAAATACAAAAATTTAGCTAGGAAATAATACATTAAAAAATCTCCCTCATTAGATACTGTTTTCTAGACTGAACAACATAAAATTTACCTTCTATGGTACTATGGTAATAATTATACAACTATTTGTAATGTGTCAAAGACATCTCTTAGGTAATTCAAGGTTGAAGAAGACTTCAAGACTGCAGAGAAATTACATACCAGTATATAAAAAAAGTCTAATAATATTAAAAAATGTGCTGAAATGAAAAAGTCTAGTTAAAACTAAACCTGTTGGCAATGGAACCATAGACAAATTAGATTTGAAAATTATTACTTAGTTCAAAACTAGTTGCACTTACATATACATATATGATACTCAATTAACATTTACAGTTCAGCTATTGCTGAAGTCTTCCCAAGCAATGCTCATACTGCTGATGTTTTAAAATGTTCATGTCATGTTAAATACTTATTCATGATGATCTATCAAGACAAATACTGATACACACATACGTGCACACACACATGCACACTACTATCACCTTGAAACTTACATAAATTGCATAAAAATATAAGAAATGGATAGTCACCATTCTTAATTATCTTAATAAAAGTCCTGAAGTACTTTTATGGCTTTTAAGGTCCATAAATCTTGAGGGTACGATCCATTGAAGTTGATGCTAAGTAGGATGCATTTGACCCAAACCGAACTCCAGTGGCCATGGCTGTGTGGTCATTAAAAATCCTAAGGTCACTCCACTGTTTACATAGGTACACTCTGAAAGTAATAAATAGAATAAAACATTTAAATGTATTAGAAATGTATAATAAAAATATTTAATTTGTTTAACTAGGATTGCAACTGCTTAAGGTACCTCATTATGAGGCACAATAAATGAGAACAGGATTAGTGTATAGGACAAGGAGGAATAACATCTCGGTGGGAGACGGCCGACTTGTTGAAAAAAAAAAAAGGAGTGAGGAAGAGCCAGTTGTGAGTGTGGGGGAAGTTTGTGAGGCAGTGGGTAGGATGAGAGCAGGTAAGGCAGCAGGGATTGATGGGATAAAGATAGAAATGTTAAAAGCAGGTGGGGATTAGTTCCGGAGTGGTTGGTACTTTTATTTAATAAACGTAAAGAAGAGGGTAAGGAACCTAGGGATTGGCAGAGAGCATGCATAGCTCCTTTGTATAAAGACAAAAGGGACAAAAGACACTGCAAAAATTATAGGGGAATAAGCCTGTTGAGTATACCTGGTAAAGTGTATGGTAGAGTTATTACTGAAAGAATTAAGAGCAAAATAGAGAGTAAGATAACAGATGAACAAGGAGGCTTTAGGAAAGGCATGGGGTGTGTAGATCAAGTGTTTACAGTGAAACATATAGGCGAACAGTATTTAGATAAGGGTAAAGAGGTTATTGTGGCATTTATGGATTTGGAAAAGGTGTATGACAGGGTGGATAGGGGAGCAATGTGACAAATGTTGCAAATGTATGAAATAGGAGGTAGGTTACTGAAATCAGTGAAGAGTTTTTATGAGGATAGTGAGGCTGAGGCTAGAGTATGTAGGAGAGAGGGAGATTATTTCCCAGTAAAAGTAGGCCTGAGACAAGGATGTGTGATGTCACCGTGGTTGTTCAATATAGAACCTCTCCTCACTTAGCGACCTTCTCGTTTACCAACGACTTGGACTTACAGCGGGCTCTCTGACCAGTGTGCACATAAATAATGATTTCCTCAATTCTGTTTATTACAATATACAGTACAATACTGTGTAAACATTTAAAAATATACCAGAAATGTTATAAATGGTGCAAAGGTGACATTAAAACAATATCAAAGATGGTTGACACAAACCCACTACCATTATAGTATGCTCCTCACTTGCCGACAAATTAGTTCACCGAAGTGGTCTTAGGAATGGAACTCTCTCGTTAACTGAGGAGAGGCTGTATTTATAGATGGGGTTGTAAGAAAAGTGAATGCTCGGATGTTGGCAAGAGGTGTGGGGTTAAAAGATAAAGAAGCCAACACAAAATGGGAGCTGTCACAGTTGCTCTTTGCTGATGACACTGTACTTTTGGGAGATTCTGAAGAGAAGTTGCAGAGGTTGGTGGATGAGTTTGGTGGGGTATGTAAAAGAAGAAAATTAAAAGTGAATATAAGAAAGAGTAAGGCGATGAGGATAACAAAAAAATTAGGTGATGAAAGATTTGATATCACATTGGTGGGAGAGAGTATGGAGAAGGTGAATGTATTCAAGTATTTAGGAGTGGACGTTTCAGTAGATGGGTCTATGAAAGATGAGGTGAATCACAGAATTGATGAGGGAAAAAGGTGAGTGGAGCACTGAGGAGTCTGTGGAGACAAAGAACTTTGTCCATGGAAGCAAAGAGGGAAATGTATGAGAGTAGTTATACCAATGTGCTTATATGGGTGTGAAATATAGGTGGTGAATGTTGCAACAAAGAGAAGGCTGGAGGCAGTAGAGACGTCATGTCTGAGAGCAATGTGTGGTGTGAATATAATGCAATGAATTCGTAGTTTGGAAATTAGTAGGGAATGTGGGATTACCAAAACTATTATCCAGAGGGCTGAGGAGGGGTTGTTGAGGTGGTTCAGACATGTAGAGAGAATGGAACGAAACAGAATGACAGAGAGTATAAATCTGTAGTGGAGGGAAGGCAGGGTAGGGGTCAGTGTAGGAAAGGTTGGGGGAGGGGGTAAAGGAGGTTGTGTGTGCAAGGGGCTTGTACTTCAAACAAAAATGCGTGAGCGTGTTAGATAGAAGCAAATGGAGACAAATGGTTTTTAGGACTTGACGTGCTGTTGGAGTGTGAGCAAGGTAGTGTTTGCACTCTGAAGGAGGGGTGTTAATGTCACAGTTTTATAACTGCAGTGTAAGCGTGCCTCTGGCAAGACAGTGATGGAGTGGATGATGACAAAAGTTTTTCTTTTTCAGGCCAACCTTGGTGGGAGATGGCCAATGTGTTAATAAAAAAAAAAAAAGACCAGCAGATTCCAAAACCTGACTTAGAAGTGATCTTCTATTTCTCAAATTAGGAAGCAGTGTTTACATTTCAACCTCTCTACATTACATAAAATACTATGGCAGAATTAAAAGCATATTCCAAATGATGCACTGAATGCAATAGTCATAATTATGCTGGAGGAAGGAAAGCTAATCTCTTGTTATGTGCCTTTTTCTTTGTTATCAAAAAAGTGCAATTTTTGCAAGTTTTCCTTTCCTCAGTGAAGATTCAGAATTTAGTCATGATACTATTTGTATTATTAAAAAACAGGATGCACCATAGCTGGTGGTGATACTGATGCTGGTACAGGTGCTAAAGATTGTAGGGGGTCAGGAAAAACCGTGTCAGTAAGGAACCCAGTCACAAAAAATCCTAGCAAACAGAAATCAAATCTATGCAGATTCTATGCCTTGGTTATCTGTAGGCATGGAATATCTGGAAAAAAACAGGTGAGACATGCAATTTTGACCATCCAAAAAAATGCTGCAACCACATGACCAAAGGAGTATGCAATTCTTCTTCCTGTAAACTATTTCACCCTGAAATGTGTTAATCAGTCTATGAAAGACAATGTTACAACACAAACTGCCAGGCACACCATTTAAAGGAGACCAGAAGGTACAGATCCCACAAACTAAGAAAGTTACAACCACTTCATAGAAAAAGATTGTTTAGTGACCTAACAAGAAAAACACAAGTTTTTCCTTTTCAATTTAGTAATTCATACAGGATAAGGGGTTACTAGCCCCTTGTTCCCAGCACTGTAGTCACCTCCTACGACACACATGGCTCATAGAAGAAGAATCCTCTTCCACTTCTCCATGGAGTCCAGGTAAAATACATATGTAAAATGGGAAGATAAAAAATGAACATAGGAAATAGCATGGCAATGAAAGTAGCAAAGATATCTAGTTAACAAAAGACTGAATATCAGATGGGAGAGATGGAGTATGGAGGAATAGATACATTTAGGGCTGAATTTGTCAGCAGCTGGATCTATGAAAGATGAGGTGAACTATAGAATAAATGTGGAGTAAAAGATGAGTCTGTGGAGACAAAGAACTTTGTCCTTGGAGGCAAAGAGGGGAATGTATGAGAGTATAGTTTTACCAACGCTCTTATATGGGTGTGAAGCGTGGGTGATGAATGTTGCAGCGAGGAGAAGGCTGGAGGCAGTGGAGATGTCATGTCTGAGGGCAATGTGTGGTGTGAATATAATGCAGAGAATTCGTAGTTTGGAAGTTAGGAGGAGGTGCGGGATTACCAAAACTGTTGTCCAGAGGGCTGAGGAAGGGTTGTTGAGGTGGTTCGGGACATGTAGAGAGAATGGAGCGAAACAGAATGACTTCAAGAGTGTATCAGTCTGTAGTGGAAGGAAGGCGGGGTAGGGGTCGGCCTAGGAAGGGTTGGAGGGAGGGGGTAAAGGAGGTTTTTGTGTGCGAGGGGCTTGGACTTCCAGCAGGCATGCGTGAGCGTGTGTGATAGGAGTGAATGGAGACAAATGGTTTTTAATACTTGACGTGCTGTTGGAGTGTGAGCAAAGTAACATTTATGAAGGGATTCAGGGAAACCGGCAGGCCGGACTTGAGTCCTGGAGATGGGAAGTACAGTGCCTGCACTCTGAAGGAGGGGTGTTAATGTTGCAGTTTAAAAACTGTAGTGTAAAGCACCCTTCTGGCAAGACAGTGATGGAGTGAATGATGGTGAAAGTTTTTCTTTTTCGGGCCACCCTGCCTTGGTGGGAATCGGCCGGTGTGATAATAAAAAAAAAAAAATAAAATAAAAGATGAGTGATTCATTGAGGCATCTGTGGAAAAGAAAAAAAATTATCCATGGAGGGCAAAAAAAGGGAACCTATCCAAATATAATAGTACCAACACTGCTATATGGATATGAGGCATGTTTTCTGAACTTTGGAGCAAGGACGTTGGAGGCAGCAGCAATATCATGTTTGAGGGTGATTGAATATTAACCAGAAGGTGAAATTCCCCCCTCTCTCTTCCTCCTCTCCCTTTGGGGTATTTTTGAAAAGGTTTCTTTCTTTTTTTTAATCGTTTTTTCTCCCCTTTTTTTACCAAAGGCCTGGAACTAGGAGCTTTTTTTGGGAAAGCCATGGGGGGTTTATTTGCATTTTGAAAACTCTAAAAACGAGGGGAAAAGTATTACAAAATGTATCGTATGAACTCAGGGGGTTTTTTCGTCCTCCCGCGGGGATAAACAATGGCACCCGGGGCTGTGAAGGGAGTGGGGGGCGCTCAGGGCCTTTGCTTTACCCCTTTTTGGGAAACAAAAACCACTTTTTGAGAGTCAATGAAAATTTGCGAGTCAATTTTTTTTAAAACAAAAAAAAAGTTATGATTTTCGAAAATTAGGGTTTTAAAAGGGCTTACAAAAAACGGGGTCCACTTTTAACAGTGGTACCTAAAAGTTTGGGAACGGGCCCCAACCTCGAAAAAATTTAAGGCAAGGGGTTTTTTTTTGAAAGTGCTTTTTGTAAGTGTATTTTTGGGGTCAAAAGGGATTAATCTAATTTACTTTTTCCCCTTTGGGAAAAAATTTTCTTTCGGTATCGGACTTGAAAGCCTTCGGAAAAAATTTAATTTTGAAACTCGAGGTCCCCACTATATGTTTTTAAAGTTATATGAAACTTACAAAACCTAAAAAAACCTTTTTTAATTACAAAATTTTTAAATTATTACCAAATTTTTTTTTGATAAAATTTATGAAGATTATTGTAGCTAGCAAACAGCTATTACCATACCACTGGCTAATACAATTTTTTTCATTGAAATCTCGACTCTGCAGGAAAGGACCTATTTTTGTTGCCGAGTTTGTAGTCCCTTTTTTTTATACAACAGAAATTTAGTCCCACATGCCATAAAAAAAACCACATGGGAAAGTTTTCTTTAAAAAACCCCTTTTCGGGGTCCGTCCCATGGGATCTAGGGGCTGGTGGGTGAGTGCCCAAAACCCGTAGTTCTACGCCAAAAATTTCTGGGCCCCGTCAAATTTAGCGCAAAAAGCGCCTCCCCCTTTACATATGGGGAAAAGGGGTCTGCGCCGGGGGTTTGTGCGCCGTTAAACAAAAAATCTAGGCCCCTGTTTTGCATTGTGGGAACCCCGGCTCAGTCACCCTTGTTCCCCGCATGCCGGGGGGGCCAAAAAAGGTGCTCTCCCCCCCCGGGAAAATTTGGGGACTTTTCCTTTTTCCTTTTGTTATTTTCTGACACTGATGGAAGGGGAAATGAAAGAGGAATTTTCGGCTTTGAAAAGTTAGTGACCAAAAATTTAATGACCAGGAAAAATCGATAAAAGTGCAAAAAAAACCCCGACAAACCCAAACCTTTTCTCCCTTCGGGTTGTTGGGCAATGGACTCACCTCGGGTTTTTAAAAACGTAAGGGGAAAACTAATATTTTCCCGTGGCCTGGGCCCTCTGACTTCAGTAATAAACGTTTGTTTCTGACGGGTTTGGGTGTTTTTTTATTGCGCTCGACGATAAATTTGGTGTGTTTGTGGGGGAAAACAATTCACCAGGGGAAGCTTCGGTATGGTCCGCCGCCGCATGCCCCTCGGGAAAGTGAAACCCTTGCTGTCCCCCCGGGGCCCGGAGTACATCCCGGAAAAACCCCTTTGGCCCAAAACCCCCCTTTTTTTAAGGTAGTGATATTTGAGGATGATGGGGGCTACACTTGGCAGGAAAGGGCCAAAAGACATCATTGGAGGGTGTTATGGGGCGGGGTGGTAGGGGCACCCCCCCATGCGTGAAACTCCCCTGGGGCCAAACGCGGGGGAACCACGTTTCTAAACTGTCAGTTCAAGGCCCCAAAGCGGAGCGTCACCCACCAGCCCGCCACAACCCCCCCCTTAAAACCCACCTATGAGGTCCAGTACCAAAGAAAAAACCTTTATCTGGGATTGGAGAAAAAAAACCCCAATTTTTTTTTCCCCCCAGCCCTCACCACTTTGATGATCCCCAAAGTGGAATTCTCCCTCCCCTGCCCCCTTTGGGAAACCCCCGGCCCAAATTGAACTGGAATTCTTTGAATTATTCTTTGACCGCCATTGATGGAAATTTTTGTCAGGGAAAGAATAAGATTTTCATTTTCCCATGGAAATACTTTTTAAATCCCCAAAAAGGGTCAGACTACAAAAGGTGGAAAGGGGACGCCCTGTTGCTGTTTTAGGGTATTTTTGGGCTTTTGGGGGCAATTTCCAAATAAATTGGGCTTTTAAATTTTTGCCTCACGTCTATAAGCAAAATATAAAACAATTGGTCCACAGATCGGAAATTTGTCCCCCCATCCTTCAGTGAAATAAAAACCCGTGAAAAAAGGTTTATCTTACTGTTGTAGGTTGCACTTCTTGACAAAACCCGGGGGCCGGCCTAAACAAAGGGGAAAAGGTTATAAAAAGATTAGAAATTTTTTTCTTGTTTTTCTAAAAAAAAGGGTTCAGGTTTTTACTTTTTTTTCCATAAGAATTTGGGAAATTTGAGGAGTCTTTGATTTTGTTCAAAGGTAACTGTCATTCAAACAGTATTTTACCGAGAAAGGGGAACCGCTTTGGTAAAAAATTTTGTTTGTACTTTTGTGATTGTGACGGGGGCCCTGGTTTTGGATATTGTTGTTTTAAAAGGGTAGTAAAACATTGAAAGATCCCAAAAGGGTTATTGGGAATATCAGGTGCTTGGGTGGAAAATGATGGAAACCTTATCTTGGTAAGGGCCAAAAATTTTATACCGTAATGGTACACAAAAGCCCTTTCCCTCATGATTTCATGCGAGTGAAAAAAGACATAGTGGGGGTGGCACGGGTGCTTTTCTAATCGAAAAATTTTATCCCCCGGGCCCCTTCAACGAGGTGTTCGTGGTTTTTTTGACGTGCAGGGGGTTTTGCCAATGACACATGGCATTAGGGGGGCCCAATGACAAACGAGATGTACATTTTTTAAAAAAACCATTAACAGGAAAGGGAAATGAAAAGAAAGTGGCAAATTTTTGATCGAGGACCAATGAACGTATTGGGAAAAACCTTTTGCCCGTGATTGTTTTTATACAAAAAACCCTGCGCTTTTTTTGACAAGTTTTGGACAGGGAAGATTGGTTTTGTTGACTGTGTTCGAAAGGGAGTTACAAGGGGTTTACTTTAAAACTTTTCTTCCCTCTCATGGACATTTAAAATCCCCTCAATGCATATAATAGGGTACCAAATAAAGAAGGGTAACAGCCCACCTTTAGGGGAAAATTTTGTTTTTTTCTTTTTTGTCAGAAACTCATAATGAAGTCCCGGGCCCAACAACCCCCGAAATACAAAATGGCCCCTGAATTCTTTCAAAAAAACCCCCAGTAGTGGGTTGGTAGACAGCAACCCCCCGGGGAAGAAATTTCCCGTCCTGCCAGATAAATGTTAAAAAAAAACCCTTTGTACTGTTTTGCATGATGGGGATTGCTGGTTTTTTTTTCTGTTTCAAAAAACACGTTTAAGATAACAGGGATATTTTTGTACCCCTCTTAAAATTTTGGTCCCACTTAAACAGACCGAAAAATGCAATATATATATACATACATCAGGTTTTTTTCCTCTTTTTCAAAATTGCTTTTGTTTTTTTTTTATTTCTTTATTGTCCATGGGGGGAAGGGGTAAAAGAATTTTCCTCCGAAAATCCCATGGTGTCGTAGGGGCGACTAAGATCCCGGGACCCAATGGGCATGAAAACCCCTTTCCTGAAAACAATTACAAAAAAAGGGAAAAGAAGAAAAACTTTAAAAAAATGGGTTGTTAAAATGTGCGTGGTTTGGAGTGGGATGCCCAAGAAACAAAAATGATTGCTGATGTTAGGGAATGAAAAAAAATTTGGGAAATGTCCTGGCCCTAAGCGAAAAAAAAGCTAAAGGGGGGTTGGGAAAGAGTTTCAGTGGGGGGAAAAAAAAAGGGGTTAAATCTGAGTAATTTTTGGGGAGTTAGAGCAAAGGAAGGGGTTTGCAAGGGAATGTTAAATGATCATTATGGGAAAGGGGGAAAAAAAGAATAGAATGTGAAATTCAAAAATTTGTTGGGTTAAAGTAAAGGTTTTGGGTGGGGAAAAGTTTGGGGCCTAATAAGCGTGTATGCACCTGGAGAAAAAAGAGGAAACAGAGGAAGAGAAGAGATTTTGGGGGGATGTTAAGTGAATTTTTAAGGGCCTTTGAACCAAATGAGAGAGGGAATTTTGGTAGGGGACTTGAATGCTAAATTGGAAAAAATTTTTGGAGGGGTTTTTGGTATTTAAATTTGGGGTGAAAAGGTTTTTAAGATAATGGGGGAGCCCTTTTGATTGAACTTTGTATAGAAAGGGGTTTTTTGTTTAGGGAATACAATTTTTTAAAAAAAAGGGGGATAAATTTAAAATATACCCATATGATGTAAAAGGGGGAAATTTCAATAGTTTTTTTGGGTTTTGTTTTTGGGAGATAAAAAAACTGTTGAGTTTGACCCTTTAGGATGTTAAAATGTTTTTGAGGGGCCAAAAGATTTTATTGTTTACTTTCAGTTTTTTAAAACTTTACTGAGAGTAAAAGGTAGATGGGATACAAGGAGAATAGAAACACAGGGAAAAAGGGGGGTGAAGGTTTTAAAAAAAGAAGGGGGCAGTTTGGGGGAAGATATAAACACCCATTTGGGGGATAGATGGGCTAATGAGAGCATAGGCAAGGGGGCAAAAAGGGATGGGGTAGGTTTAAAAAAGTGGGGTTAAGTGTTTAGCAGAAGTTTGTGGTTACAGGAAAGTGGGTTTTCAGGAGGGAAAGAGGAGCCCTTTTGGGGGAAAAGATTTATGGGAAAGAGAGTTGTAAGGGGGAAAAAGTTAGCATATAGAAGTTTTTTCAAAGTAGAAGTGAAAGCAAGGAAAGGGAAGAGAAAATATGGAGGGGAAAAAAAAGAGAAGTTTAAAAGAAGGGGGGTGAAGCAATTTTAAAAAAGAGCAAATGAGAGAAGGGGGGTGAAAAAGTTACAAAAAATTTTGTTGAAAAAAAGAAAAAGTTTTGGAGGAGAAATTTTAAAAGTTAAGAAAACCTAGAGAACAAAGGGGTTTTTTTTGTTAAAAAAATAGGAGAGGAGAGTTATTAAATGGGAGTTAGAGGTTTTTTGGGGGGATGGAAAAGGGAAAATTTTTAGGGAAATTTTTAAATGTTGTTTAAATAGGGGAAACTGTGATTTCGTTTATAGGGCCCAAGGGAGGGAATAACATTTTTTAGGAGTGAGGAAGAGCCCCCGGGTTTTGAGTGTGGGGGAAGTTTTTGTGAGGCATAGGTAAAAGAAAGGGGGGGTAAGGCCGCCGGGGGTTGATGGGATAAAAAGAAAAGAAATGTTAAAAAACAGGTGGGGGTATAGTTTTTGGGGGGTGGTTGGTGCAATTATTTAATTAAAAAGTAGGAAGAGGGTAAGGTACTAGGGATTGGGAAAAGAGCAAAGAAAAGTTCCTTTGTTTAAAAGGCAAAGGGGATAAAAAAAAGTGCAAAAATTAAAAGGGGGTTAAAATCCCGTTGAGTGTAACCCGGTAAAGTGTATGGTAGAGTTATAAAATTTAAAGAATTAAGAGTAAAAGAAGGGGGAATGGATAGCAGAAAGAACAAGGAGGTTTAGGAAAAAGGGAGGGGGGTGTTGGAACCCGGTGTTTACAGTGAAACATATAAGTGAACAGTATTTAGATAAGGCTTGGGGGTTTTGTTTGGGATTTATGGATTTGGGAAAAAAGGGGTTTTGGGGCAGGGGGAAAAGGGGGGGGAAAAGTGGCAGAGTTGAAGTGTATGGGGTAGGGGGGAGGTTTCGGGAAAACAGTGAAGAGTTTTTACGAGGAAAAGGGAGGCTCCCAAATTAAGGGATGTAGGAAAGAGGGAAATTTTTTTTCCCCGGAAAAGTAGGCCTTAGACAAGGAGGGGTGATGTCACCGGGTTTTTTTAAAATATTATAGATGGGGGTTTTTAAGAAAGTAAATCCAGGGTTTTGGCAAGAGGGTTTAAAATTAAAAGATAAAGAATCACAAAAACCCAAAATGGGAGTTTTCACAGCTGGGTCTTTTCGATGAACCCCTGTGCTCTTGGGGGATTCTGAAAGAAAGTTGCAGAGATTGGTGGATTGAATTTGGTCTTTTTGGGGGTTTGGGAAAAGAAGAAAAATTTAAAAGGGGAATACGGAAAGAGAAAAGGGTTTTGAGGATTTAAAAAAAAGTTTTTGGGGATGAAAGGGGTTTAATATCAGATTGGAGGGAGAGAGTATGGAGGAGGTGAACGTATTCAGATATTTGGGAGTGGACGTGTCAGCGGATGGGTCTATGAAAGATGAGGTGAATCATAGAATTGATGAGGGAAAAAGAGTGAGTGGTTGCACTTAGGAGTCTGTGGAAACAAAGAACTTTGTCCTTGGAGGCAAGAGGGGAATGTATGGAGTATAGTTTTAAACCCAAAGTCTTATATGGGTGTGAAGCGTGGGGGGATGAATGTTGCAGCGAGGGGGAAAGGTGGAGGCAGTGGAGATGTCATGTCTGAGGGCAATGTTTTGGTGTGTTATAATGCAGAGAATTCGTAGTTGGAAGTTAGGAGGAGGTGCGGGGGTTACCAAAAAAAGTTGTCCAAGGGGCTGAGGAAGGGTTGTTGGGTGGTTCGGACATGTAAAAGAGAATGGAGCGGAAACAGAATGACTTCAAGAGTGTATCAGTCTGTAGTGGAAGGAAGGGGGGGGGTAGGGGTGGGCCTAGGGGGGGTTGGAGGGGGGGGGTAAAGGGGGTTTTTTGTGTGCGGGGGGGTTGGATTCCCACAGGCATGGTGGCGTGTTTGATAGGAGTAAAGGGAAAAAATTTTTTTTAATACTTGACGTGCTGTTGGAGTGTGGAAAAGTAACATTTTAAAGGGGATTGGGAAAACCCGGGCGGGCCGGGATTTGAGTCCTGGAGAGGGAAGTAAGTGTGCACTCGAAGGAGGGGTGTTAATGTTGCGTTTAAAAAACTGTAGTGTAAGCACCTTCTGGCAGCAGTGTGGAGTGAATGATGGTGAAATTTTTTCTTTTTCGGGCCAAACCCTCCCCTTGGGGGGAACGGCCGGTGTGATAAAAAAAAAAAAAAAATCCCCAAGCGTTTGAGGAAAGGGAAGGTGATCATTTCATAATACAGTTTCCCCTTTTAACCAAAAAGAAATTTGCTCAAAAAAGAGATGAATTGTTGTGCACAAACAAAACGACGGCAACAAAGACGAAAAGACACTCGGTTTATGTTGAGGAATGTAAGGTCCTCTGTGCATGGTGCCTTGTTTCAAAGGAGTTCACAAGCCCCGCAGTTTAAAACCATGCCCTGATTGTAAATTTGTAAATATGGTAGAACTTTGGTTTTATAAATATTTGTGCATGTTTATTGAAATAAAAACAGTGGTAAACAAAATATATAAAACTTTAGTGGGGTTATTGTGTTCTACAGTGATTTTTAAATTTATAAATTATATACAGTTTGGGTCTCCGGGCCCCCAATGTTAGTGGAATAAAAAAAAATTGGAAAAGAAAGAAAAAAAACTAAAAACAAAAAATAAAATAATCGCGATGTGGAATTCGTCGATTTTGCCGCCACCACTCTTTTCTACAAACTTTTTGGCCTGTATCTGGGGTAATACTATCAGATTCTAATTTTTTTGTTTTATTACCTTCAAAAAAATATGCTTTTTAATTTCTGTAAGAAAAAAAAAATTTTTTTTTTTTAAAAATTTCTTGGACATGGTGCGTGACTTCTTTTGGCCTTGGGGACCTAAAAGGGTTAAATACCACCCTAAAAAACAAGTGTACAAATGTTAGACACGAAAAAAAGGGGAATAGTCTGAAAGCCCAATCATAATTTGCCTCAATAAATTGTAAATGTAAGTTTTGCTTTGTGCATTTTAGTACACTTTTGCTAATAAGCGATGATTTTTCATCTTCAAACACATAAGACCTAATCTTTTTTTAATTACAGTTTCCTTTTTTTTTAGATCTTTTTAAAAAAAATAAGCTCTTGCAAGCTGTAAAAAAAATTTGTTATACATACACACATAGGTTATTTAAAAATGGGGACCTCCCAAAGTTAAGAGGTTAAAATTTTTACTTTTTTGAACGAATTATTCCGGGGTCAAAAATTAACTAGGTTCAGTGTTCTTTTCTTTCTCAGGAAAGTAGGACTTAGATGGGGTGGGTGATGTCAGCACGGTTGTTTAACATAATTACAGAAGGGTTGCAAAGAACGAATGCAGTGTGTTGGGAAGAGAGTGAGATTAAAAGATTTTGGAATGATACAAAGTGACAGGTATCACAGCTGCTTTTTGATGAAACTTTTTTTTTGGGGGGTTTCTGAAGACAAATTGCAAAGGAGGTTGATAAAATTTGGGAAGGAAAGCAAAAGAAGGAAATTCAAGTAAATATAAAAAGAATGGGATGAAGTAACAAAAAAAATTTAGGCAAGATGACTGAATATCAAATTGGAGAGAGTATGGAAAGAAACAGGTGATTGTTTTTAGGGATGGACAGTGACCAGATGGTCTATAAAGACAAAGGGGAACCATAAAACGATGGGAAAAAAAAAAAAGGGGTGTTGCATTGAGGCAACTATGAAAAGAAAGTTTATTACAGAAACAAAAGGGAATGTAAGAGGTATAGTGAACCTATACTTATAACTGTAAGGATGGGTTTTGAAAGTGAAGTGGGATAGGGCCCAAAAGGGAGCAGGATGTAAAGTTTTCTTTTTTATCCCTTAGTAAACAAACATTTTGCACTGCAGCCTCCTGAAAAATTTTAAACTTGTTCATTGACCACCAGGGGTCTGCAGACCCCAGGTTTTGAGAAAAACTGGTTAAAATTTAAAAGACGTGGGTTTATTAAGGGGTAAATTTGAAAGATGAAGGGGATTGTTGAGGGGTTTTGGGCTTGTAGAGAGGTAGAGGGATAGGATGGTGAAGAGTTTTTAAATCTGAGGGGGAAGGGAGGGGGGGTATAAGCCGGGGGGTTGTAAAAAGCAGTTGCATGATTGACTGGAGAGAAGTGGGGTTTTTTTAATTTCGGGCTGTTGGGGGTGTGAAAGGAAATATTATGACAGGGGGGGATGGAAATTGGGGCAGCTGGTTTTTTACCCGGAGGGGGGGAAGGGCAGTGCCAAAAACCTCTGAAGGAAAGGGTGGGGATGTTGCGTTGGAGGATAAATTAAAAAAGAGAGTAGTTATTCTGGTAATGAATGAAGTGGTTAATGTGTTTCCTCTTTGGGTCACCCTGTTTGGCAGCACAGTCACTAGGTAAAAAAAAATGTCACATTTAAAAAATTGAATCAATTGTATCTCCCGGATTCCTTTCTGTTTACCTAACAATTAAAAACAACACTATTATATATAAAGACCAGTATCGGTAGGAGTTAAATGGTGTCCTCTGTTGGATGATACACCACACAAGTTACTTTCTTTGTGTGCCCTTTCAGGATGGCAAAACTGCAAGATTAAGACATAACTTTTATTCTATCGTTAGAGTGAGATATTAATTAACCCCTTAAAAAGGTCCAAAAAAGATGACGTTCAAATTCGTTAGTGCTACAAAAGTAGATCTACTTTTTTTTTACTATTTTCAAATATAAAAAAAAAAATGTAATAAAATTTTTTTACACGTTTTCACATGTAAAAAAAAAAAAAAAAAAAGATTACATTTTTTTTTAAAACTTTCAGATGTTGAAAAAAAAGTATATATACGTTTTTGGGCCATTTAAGGGTTAAAGACGAGTATTCTGCAAGTTGCCGTTTTAAATGTGCACAAAAAAACACAGTTTCATGAAAATTTTAAAAACACATGATTAAAGGGTTACATATATATAACACTATTTCAGATTCCCAAGTTTTTCACAACCCCCACTTCAATATACAGTAGACTTCGTTTAAAAAACCCGGTTTTTGTATGGCACATTTTGGTTATAGCACAATTGAAGAATTGCTGCATATTTTTGTTTGACACTTCGTAAAATTAATTATACACGGTTGTGGGAGGGGAAAAAATTTTGAGTGCGCGGTTGCCACGGGGCGGGCTGACTGGGCTGTGGGTTACACCACTGAGTCAACAGTAGAGACTTACCGCACTCCCCCGCCAGCATCAGCCATCTCAACCACCCTCCCAGCCTTCAGTTCGGTTCATACATGTGCTGGACGAACCCGTTCCAGTAGCTCGCTGTGTTTGTTAGATACGTATTAATTGCCAGATCTTAAATCTGCCAAGCAATCATGGCACCCAGTAGGCATAACAAGTGTTGATGAAAGTTGCAAGAAAAGGTTTAAGCATATATGTCTCAGAATTAACGAAGAAAATAGAGATGTTAGACAAGAGATAGCCTGTAGCCGGGAATGAAGCGTCATTTTGTACAAAAAAAGAATGAGGTATACATGAGTTTGTGTGATTGTGTGATGACTGACTTACTGACTGACTTGACTGACTTACTGACTTGACTGACTGACTGATTTACTGACTTGACTGACTGACTGACTAACTTGACTGAATGACTTGAATGACTTACTGAATGACTTAAGTTAGACTTTTTCATTGAAGAGGACCCTGAAATGGTGTCTAGAGCAGCTGATGCCTTACAATCAATTGTATAATATACTGTAAGGAAAAAACAGAACAGAAATCCCTTACAGAATTTATGCACACTCCAGTACAACCATCAACTTCAGTACCAGTACCTCTATCATCCACCTCAGCCCAGTAGGGCCAGCATAACTCTCCTCACTCTTCACAATCATCACAACACCAGCACCCACAATTTAAGGTAAGAAATACTCTTATTTATGTTGCATTTGTAATCTTATGCAGTAAAAACAACATAATACATCACGACAATGAACTACAATTACTTATTCACTTTTATTTTTGTAAGATCTGTTGGCCTAAAAAAAAGCTGTTTTGCCTTTTTTTGGACTCCCAGGAACATAACCCTATTTTTCTCCCCAAGTTCTTCAGTTTGTCTAGCACAGTTTTGACTAACAGCATTTTCAGGAACATAACTACCATGTTAAACGACGGTCTACTGTATTACCAATCCTCGGGATTGCAGGCAACGTCCTTCCCACTTAAAGAACTCAAGATTAGCTAACTGGTTTTCCCTCTGGTTTAACAAACTCAACCATGACTGCTGGATTCTCAAGCCCTTAAAACCTTCATGTCAATATATTTCAAGCAGTATGTAGGTACTGTGTTCTCAAAGTAACCACAAACAATATTTTTTTTTTTCAACAAGTCGGCCGTCTCCCACCGAGGCAGGGTGACCCCAAAAAAAGAAAGAAAATCCCCAAAAAAGAAAATACTTTCATCATCATTCAACACTTTCACCACACTCGCACATTATCACTAAACAAGAATTACTGTTTTACACAATTTCATTTACAATAACAGCAAAAGCGAAGAAAACCACATTACCTTATTTTTAAGATAACAAGAATACCGTGTCTCACTTGAGTTACGACTGTAAATCAATGCTTCATCCTTATGAGAAATTTTACAATGGATTTGAAAATTAACAGTATGCGTAACTATTTTCATCATGCTATGCACTTTAAAATTCAGTATAAAAGCAAGTGATCATCTTCTGAGGTTTCAGTTTCTATTTCAATCAACTGTTGAAAAGTGAACAATCACATTTAGCTAAGGTTGCTTTGATAACTGAATATGGATTGAAAATTCTGGAGGTGGTATATCTTATTACTAGTACTGCCAAACAAATGAAGTTAATAAACAGTTATTCCAACCTGTTCAGTGCCCTTGTTGAAAAACAGTAGCTTCTTATCACTACCCCCGGTGACTATCTTGCTTGTGTCTTTTGATGCACATCCACAGCAAGGATCCCAGGTACTGATGCACTGTGCAAACCTGAAAAAAAAAATCAACAAGTCAGCTGTCTCCCCCGAGGCAGGGTGACACCAAAAAGAAATAAAAATCCCAAAATGAAAATTACTTTCATCATTATTCAACGCTTTCACCTCACTCGCACATAATCACTGTCTTTGCAGAGGCGCCCAGATACAAACAGTTTAGAAGCATTTTATAAAGATTTTTAAAAACATACCCCTCCAAACTCCCAATATCCCAAACCCCTCCTTTAAAGTGCAGTCATTGTACTTCCCATTTCCAGGACTCTAAGTCCGGCTATAAAAAAAATAACCTGTTTCCCTGAATCCCTTCACTAAATATTCCCTGCTCACTCCCCAAACAAATCAGAGGTCCCAAAAACAATTCGTCCCATTCATTTATCTAACAAGCTCACACATGCTTGCTGGAAGTCCAAGCCCCTCGCCCACAAAACCTCCTTTACCCCCTCTCTCCAACCTTTTCAAGGATGACCCTTACCCTGCCTTCCTTCCCCAACAGATTTATACGTTTTCCAAGTCATTCTACTTTGATCCATTCTCGCTAAATGACCAAACCACCTCAACAACCCCTTTTCAGTCCTCTGACTAATACTTTTAGTAACTTCACACCTCCTCCTAATTTCCACACTCCGAATTTTTCTGCATAATATTTCCACCAACTTTTGCCCTTAGACAGGACATCGCCACTCCCCTCAAAGCCGCCTCCTCACTGCTGCAGCTTTGCAACCCAAGCTTCACCACCCATAAAAAGTGTTGGTTTACCACTATCGTTACATTCCTTCTTTCCCTCAATGAATAACGTTTTTTTTGTCTCCACAGACACCTCAACGCACCACTCACCTTTTTTTTTCATCAATTCATGGTTAACCTCTTTCCTTCATAAACCCATCTGCTAAACAAGTCAACTCCCAAATATCTGAAAACAATTCACTTCTTCCATAATCCCTCTCTCCAATGTGTATCCATTTTTTTTTATCAAAATCATTTGATACCCTAAATCACCTTACTCTTATCTATGTTCACTTTCAACTTTCTCCCTTTTCCCAACACACTCCCAAACTCATCCACTAACCTTTGCAACTTTTCTTTAGAATCCCCCATAAGACAGTATCATCAGCAAAAAGTAACTGTGTCAACTCCCATTCTGTATTTGAGTCTCCATAATTTTAATTTCCCCCCCTCTCCCCCAAAACCCTAGCATTTCTTCTTTTACAACCCCATCTATAAAATATTAAACAACCCTGGTGATATTACACATCCCTGTCTTTGACCTACTTTTACTGGGGAGTAATCTCCCTCTCTCCTACAGACCCTAACCTGAGCCTCACTATCCTCATAAAAAATCTTTACAGTATTTAATAACTTACTACCTATTCCATATTATACTTGCAACATCTGCCACATTGCTTTTTTATTTTAGAATTAGCAGACCAACTTCTTAACTTTTTTATTATAATAATTTTGTTTTTTCCAACAAATGACCATATCCCACCAAAAGGGAGCATGGCCCAAAAAGAAAAACAAAAGTTTCCCTTTTTAAATTTAGTACAAAAATATTTACAGGAGAAGGGGGTTACTAGCCCCTTGCTCCAGGCATTTTAGTTGCCTCTTATGACATGCATGGCATACGGAGGAAAGAATTCTGCCCCCACTTCCTAATGGTGTAAACATCATATATACATGTATTATATTTCTAAAACATATGAAAAGCATTCATGTAATAGTCTATTTTAGCTACAGCAGCAGGGGAAGCTCGAGGTCTTATATCTTGGAAGCCATTCCATTGTACAAATGTAATAAGTGCTTTTTGTTAATGTAGCTTCAGCTACAAAATATTTTTTTCAGATTTAATAAAAATAAAGTTGGCCATTTTTGTTATTACATGCCAATGAATTGTTAATATAATTAACTAACCCAATTTCCAAAAACTGTTAGATGAAACTTGCCCAAAATAGTGAGTGGAATTAGGCTTTTTAAAAGAACTCTAGTATATAAGAGATAAACATAACTATATTTATAAAATAAAAATATTATTACTTAGTGGAAAGTAGAGAAGAATTCTTCCTCTGTAAGCCATGCTTGTCATAAGAGTGACTAAACATGCGGGGAGCAAGGGCTAGTAACCCCTTTTCCTGTATAATTACTTGGGTTTAAAAAAAGAGACTTTCGCTTTACTTTTTGGGCCACCCTGCTTTGGTGGGATACGCCAGTTTGTTGAAAGAAGAAGAAGAAAAAGAAAAAAACTTTTATTTTCTTTTCAGGTCACCGGCTTTAGTGAGAGATGGCCAGTGCATTAAAAACAATTATTTTGGAACATTTGTCAAGTAATAGTATTTTCTTGGTTTTAGAGTCCTGTTTTCTTAGTATGCTGCTGGCTTCATGCAGAACATGACCTCAAAACACTAGTTGCTAATCAAATTATGTAATCCATTTATTTTGCTTTGCATCATAAATAACAAGCAATATTTTGACAGACTTGAGGGGTCTTGGGTTTTAATTAGGCTAGCTACATTTGGAACAGGTCAACACAGTAACCATCAAATCTGAATTCTTTCAGACTACCCATGAATGTCTCACGGTTAGAAAGTATATTAATCTATTATGAATAAATAATTCTGGGGCAGGACACTAATTTGCTATGCCTATTTGCCAGAAAGGTTAATATGATGAATACATTCGTTTCTTAAATTGCTGCGGTCAAACCCTGGGAATATTGTATGAAATTTTGGATAATTTTTCTCAGTAAAAGGCACATTATCATTTACTTTTTGCTAGCAGGTCCATTTACAGTTTATTTTTATAGCCTTCAAATAATCACTTTCCCAAAAAAAGCATTTAAATCTTTCTTTATTTAAACTAAAATTATGGATAGCATCTATCCATTTATCTATTTCCAATTTCCCAGATGAATCTTTCTCCTGAATTAATAGTAAAAAGTTTTCTGTTCAAAATTTTACTAGATGGCCAAGTAATGGATGTGCAGGTTAAAGTGTGTGGACATACATCAAGAGTTATGGAAATTTTCACAGGTTTTATACATTATCTTGCTTACCTGAGGAATCAGGATGCACAGCAAGAGTAACATTACTGTGCTATCCTCATAAGCATTTGCATAAGCCAAAAATGGGAGTAAAATTCCAGTTTAAATTACAATTTTAGCCCTATGCACATGAAGGAAATGGTATACAATACTGATGCACATACAGCCTACAGGAACAACCAAAGACTCATCAGTAACATGATCAGAGAGAAGTATGAGCAGTGATGTGTGTTAGA
>NC_069403.1:60968077-61105577 GCF_026875155.1 Cherax quadricarinatus
CCTTGGACCTGAAAGGGTTAAATACCATCCTAACAAACAAGTGTACAAAGTGTTAGACACTGAAAACAAGGAATAGTCTGAAAGACAATCATAATTTGCCATCAATAAATTGTAAGATGTAAGTATTGCTTTGTGCATTTAGTACACTATTGCTAATAAGCGATGATTTTTCATCTTCAACACACTATAAGACAGCTAATCTTTTTTTAATTACAGTTTCCTTTTTGTAGATCTATTTAGAAAAGTAAGCTCTTGCAAGCTGTAATAAAATGTGTTATACATACACACATAGGTTAGTTAAAAATGAAGGACCTGCCAAAGTTAAGAGGTTAAATATTACATTTTTGAACAGAATTATTCCAGAGTCAGAACATATATACTCAGGTACTACAGTGTTCTTTTCTTTCTCAGTGAAAGTAGGACTTAGATAGGGATGTGTGATGTCAGCACGGTTGTTTAACATAATTACAGAAGGGTTGCAAAAGAAACGAATGCTAGTGTGTTGGGAAGAGATGTGAGATTAAAAGATGTTGGACATGATACAAAGTGACAGGTATCACAGCTGCTCTTTGATGAAGACATATTTCTTTTGGGGGATTTCTGAAGACAAGTTGC
This sequence comes from Cherax quadricarinatus, assembly GCF_026875155.1. Classification (NCBI taxonomy): domain Eukaryota; kingdom Metazoa; phylum Arthropoda; class Malacostraca; order Decapoda; family Parastacidae; genus Cherax; species Cherax quadricarinatus. The sequence goes on from NC_069403.1 coordinate 60,968,693, forward strand.
AAAGGAGAGTTGATAAATTTGGGAAGGAATGCAAAAGAAGGAAATTACAAGTAAATATAAAAAAGAATGGTGATGAAGATAACAAAAAAGTTTAGGCAATGATAGACTGAATATCAAATTGGAGAGAGTATGGAAGAAACAGGTGTATTTAGATATTAGGGAGTGGACATGTGACCAGATGGGTCTATGAAAGACAAGGTGAACCATAAAACAGATGAGGAAAAAAAAAGTGGGTGTTGCATTGAGGCAACTATGAAAAGAAAGTTTATCTACAGAGTCAAAAATGGGAATGTAACGAGAGTATAGTGATACCTATACTTATATGACTGTAAGGCATGGGTTTTGAAAGCTGAAGTGAGGATGAGGCTAAAGGCAGCAGAGATGTAAAAGTTTTCTTTATCGGCCTTACTGTAATCAAACATTTTGCACTGCAGCCTCCTGAAATTTTAAACTTAGTTCATTGACCACCAGGGGTCTGCAGACCACAGGTTGAGAACCACTGGTATAGAGTTTAAAAGACGATGTGAGTTCATTAAGGGCATAATTTAGAAAGATGAAGAGGGATTGTTGAGGAGGTTTGGACTTGTAGAGAGGGTAGAGGGATAGGATGGTGAAGAGTTATAAATCTGAGGTGGAAGGTAGGAGGGGTAGTAAGCGGGTTAGTAAGAGCATGTTAGACATGAGTGACTGGAGAGAAGTGGTTTTTAATTGACGTGCTGTTGGAGGGTGTGAAAGGAAATATTTATGACAGGGGGCATGGAAATTGGTCAGCTGGATTTTCATCCTGGAGGTGGGAAGGGCAGTGCCAACACTCTGAAGGAAGGGTGGGGATGTTGCAGTTGGAGGATAATCTAAAATGAGATGTCAGTTCACTTCTGGTAATGAATGAATGATGGTTAATGTGTTTCCTTCTTTGGGTCACCCTGTCTTGGCAGACGACAGTCACTGAGGTAAAAAACAGTAGTACACATTAAAAAGATTCGACATCACATTGATATCTCCTGGATTCCTTTCCTGTTTACACTATACAATTAAAAACAACACTATTATATCATAACAGACCTGAGTATCTGGTGAGGCAGTTATAATGGTGTCCTCTGTTGGATGATACACCACACAAGTTACTTTCTTTGTGTGCCCTTTCAGGATGGCAACAACCTGCAAGATTAAGTACATAATGCATTTTATTCTATCTGTATAGTAGTGAGATATTAACTTAACCCTTAAACGGTCCAAACAGATCGACGTTCAAATTCGTAGTGCTACAAAAGTAGATCTACTTTTTTTTTACATATTTTCAAATATAACAAAAAAAATGTAGATAAAAGTTTTTTTACACGTTTTCACATGTAAAACAAAAAAAAAAAAAAGATTACATTTTTTACATACTTTCAGATGTTGAAAAAAACGTATATATACGTTTGGACCATTTAAGGGTTAATGACGAGTATTCATGCACAGTTGCTCAGTTTTAAATGTGCATCAAAATACACAGTTTCATGAAATTTAAATACACATGATTAAAGGGTTACATATATATAACACTATTTCAGATTCCCAAGTTTTTAACACAACCGCCACTTCAATATACAGTAGACTGTCGTTTAACACGGTTTTGTATGGCACATTTTGGTTATAGCACAATTGAAGAATTGCTGCATATTTTTGTTTGACACTTCGTAAAATTAATTTAACACGGTTGTGGGAGGGGAAAAAATTTTGAGTGCGCGGTTGCCCACGGGGCGGGCTGGACTGGGCTGTGGGTTACACCACTGAGTCAACAGTAGAGACTTACCGCACTCCCCCGCCAGCATCAGCCATCTCAACCACCCTCCCAGCCTTCAGTTCGGTTCATACATGTGCTGGACGAACCCGTTCCAGTAGCTCGCTGTGTTTGTTTAGATACGTATTAATTGCCAGATCTTAAATCTGCCAAGCAATCATGGCACCCAGTAGGCATACAAGTGTTGATGAAAGTTGCAAGAAAAGGTTTAAGCATATATGTCTCAGAATTAACGAAGAAAATAGAGATGTTAGACAAGAGATAGCCTGTAGCCGGAATGAAGCGTCATTTTGTACAAAAAAAGAATGAGGTATACATGAGTTTGTGTGATTGTGTGATGACTGACTTACTGACTGACTTGACTGACTTACTGACTTGACTGACTGACTGATTTACTGACTTGACTGACTGACTGACTAACTTGACTGAATGACTTGAATGACTTACTGAATGACTTAAAGTTAGACTTTTTCATTGAAGAGGACCCTGAAATGGTGTCTAGAGCAGCTGATGCCTTACAATCAATTGTATAATATACTGTAAGGAAAAACAGAACAGAAATCCCTTACAGAATTTATGCACACTCCAGTACAACCATCAACTTCAGTACCAGTACCTCTATCATCCACCTCAGCCCAGTAGGGCCACAGCATAACTCTCCTCACTCTTCACAATCATCCACAAACACCAGCACCCACAATTTAAGGTAAGAAATACTCTTATTTATGTTGCATTTGTAATCTTATGCAGTAAAAACAACATAATACATCACGACAATGAACTACAATTACTTATTCACTTTTATTTTTGTAAGATCTGTTGGCCTAAAAAAAAGCTGTTTGCCTTTTTTTGGACTCCCAGGAACATAACCCTATTTTTCTCCCCAAGTTCTTCAGTTTGTCTAGCACAGTTTTGACTAACAGCATTTTCAGGAACATAACTACCATGTTAAACGACGGTCTACTGTATTACCAATCCTCGGGATTGCAGGCAACGTCCTTCCCACTTAAAGAACTCAAGATTAGCTAACTGGTTTTCCCTCTGGTTTAACAAACTCAACCATGACTGCTGGATTCTCAAGCCCTTAAAACCTTCATGTCAATATATTTCAAGCAGTATGTAGGTACTGTGTTCTCAAAGTAACCACAACAATATTTTTTTTTTTTCAACAAGTCGGCCGTCTCCCACCGAGGCAGGGTGACCCCAAAAAAAGAAAGAAAATCCCCAAAAAAGAAAATACTTTCATCATCATTCAACACTTTCACCACACTCGCACATTATCACTAAACAAGAATTACTGTTTTACACAATTTCATTTACAATAACAGCAAAAAGCGAAGAAAACCACATTACCTTATTTTTAAGATAACAAGAATACCGTGTCTCACTTGAGTTACGACTGTAAATCAATGCTTCATCCTTATGAGAAATTTTACAATGGATTTGAAAATTAACAGTATGCGTAACTATGTTCATCATGCTATGCACTTACATTCAGTATAAAAGCAAGTGATCATCTTCTGAGGTTTCAGTTTCTAGTCAATCAACTGTTGCAAGTGAACAATCACATTTAGCTAAGGTTGCTTTGATAACTGAATCATGGATTGAAAATTCTGGAGGTGGTATATCTTATTACTAGTACTGCCAAACAAATGAAGTTAATAAACAGTTATTCCAACCTGTTCAGTGTCCTTGTTGAAAACAGTAGCATTCTTATCACTACCACCGGTGACTATCTTGCTTGTGTCTTTCTGATGCACATCCACAGCAAGGATGCCAGGTACTGATGCACTGTGCAAACCCTGAAAAAAAAAATCAACAAGTCAGCTGTCTCCCACCGAGGCAGGGTGACCCAAAAAGAAATAAAATCCCCAAAATGAAAATACTTTCATCATTATTCAACGCTTTCACCTCACTCGCACATAATCACTGTCTTTGCAGAGGCGCCCAGATACAACAGTTTAGAAGCATATATAAAGATATATAACATACCCCTCCAAACTGCCAATATCCCAAACCCCTCCTTTAAAGTGCAGTCATTGTACTTCCCATTTCCAGGACTCTAAGTCCGGCTATATAAAAATAACCTGTTTCCCTGAATCCCTTCACTAAATATTACCCTGCTCACTCTCCAACAAATCATGAGGTCCCAAAAACAATTCGTCTCCATTCACTCCTATCTAACAAGCTCACACATGCTTGCTGGAAGTCCAAGCCCCTCGCCCACAAAACCTCCTTTACCCCCTCTCTCCAACCTTTTCAAGGATGACCCTTACCCTGCCTTCCTTCCCCAACAGATTTATACGTTTTCCAAGTCATTCTACTTTGATCCATTCTCGCTAAATGACCAAACCACCTCAACAACCCCTTTTCAGTCCTCTGACTAATACTTTTAGTAACTTCACACCTCCTCCTAATTTCCACACTCCGAATTTTCTGCATAATATTTACACCACACATTGCCCTTAGACAGGACATCGCCACTGCCTCAAGCCGCCTCCTCACTGCAGCATTTGCAACCCAAGCTTCACACCCATATAAGTGTTGGTACCACTATCGTACATTCCTTCTTTGCCTCAATGAATAACGTTTTTTTGTCTCCACAGACACCTCAACGCACCACTCACCTTTTTTTCTTCATCAATTCTATGGTTAACCTCATCCTTCATAAACCCATCTGCTGACAAGTCAACTCCCAAATATCTGAAAACATTCACTTCTTCCATAATCCCTCTCTCCAATGTGATATCCATTTTTTCTTTATCTAAATCATTTGATACCCTCATCACCTTACTCTTATCTATGTTCACTTTCAACTTTCTACCTTTACACACACTCCCAAACTCATCCACTAACCTTTGCAACTTTTCTTTAGAATCTCCCATAAGCACAGTATCATCAGCAAAAAGTAACTGTGTCAACTCCCATTCTGTATTTGAGTCTCCATAATTTAATTTCACCCCTCTCCCCAACACCCTAGCATTTACTTCTTTTACAACCCCATCTATAAATATATTAAACAACCATGGTGATATTACACATCCCTGTCTAAGACCTACTTTTACTGGGGAGTAATCTCCCTCTCTCCTACAGACCCTAACCTGAGCCTCACTATCCTCATAAAAAATCTTTACAGTATTTAATAACTTACTACCTATTCCATATACTACTTGCAACATCTGCCACATTGCTTTTTTATTTTAGAATTAGCAGACCAACTTCTTAACTTTTTTATTATAATAATTTTGTTTTTTCCAACAAACTGACCATATCCCACCAAGGCAGCATGGCCCAAAAAGAAAAACAAAAGTTTCCCTTTTTAAATTTAGTACATAATATTTACAGGAGAAGGGGGTTACTAGCCCCTTGCTCCAGGCATTTTAGTTGCCTCTTATGACATGCATGGCATACGGAGGAAGAATTCTGCTCCACTTCCCTAATGAGTGTAAACATCATATATACATGTATTATATTTCTAAAACATATGAAATGCATTCATGTAATAGTCTATTTTAGCTACAGCAGCAGGGGAAGCTCGAGGTCTTATATCTTGGAAGCCATTCCATTGTACAAATGTAATAAGTGCTTTTTGTTAATGTAGCTTCAGCTACAAAATATCTTTTCAGATTTAATAACTAAAGTTGGCCATTTTTGTTATTACATTGCCAATGAATTGTTAATATAATTAACTAACCCAATTTCAAAAACTGTTAGATGAAGACTTGCCCAAAATAGTGAGTGGAATATAGGCTTTTTAAAAGAACTCTAGTATATAAGAGATAACATAACTATATATTATAAAATAAAAATATTATTACTTAGTGGAAAGTAGAGAAGAATTCTTCCTCTGTAAGCCATGCTTGTCATAAGAGCTGACTAACATGCCGGGAGCAAGGGGCTAGTAACCCCTTTTCCTGTATACATTACTTGGGTTAAAAAGAGAGACTTTCGCTTTACTTTTTGGGCCACCCTGCTTTGGTGGGATACAGCCAGTTTGTTGAAAGAAGAAGAAGAAAAAGAAAAAACCTTATATTTTCTTTTCAGGTCACCGTGCTTTAGTGAGAGATGGCCAGTGCATTAAAAACAATTATTTTGAACATTTGTCAAGTAATAGTATTTTCTTGGTTTTAGAGTCCTGTTTTCTTAGTATGCTGCCTGGCTTCATGCAGAACATGACCTCAAAACACTAGTTGCTAATCACTTATGTAATCCATTTATTTTGCTTTGCATCATAAATAACAAGCAATATTTTGACAGACTTGAGGGGTCTTGGGTTTTAATTAGGCTAGCTACATTTGGAACAGGTCAACACAGTAACCATCAATCTGAATTCTTTCAGACTACCCATGAATGTCTCACGGTTAGAAAGTATATTAATCTATTATGAATAAATAATTCTGGACAGGACACTAATTTGCATATGCCTATTTGCCAGAAAGGTTAATATGATGAATACATTCGTTTCTTAAATTGCTGCGGTCAACCATGGGAATATTGTATGAAATTTTGGATATTTTTCTCAGTAAAAGGCACATTATCATTACTTTTTGCTAGCAGGTCCATTTACAGTTTATTTTTATAGCCTTCAAATAATCACTTTCCAAATAAAGCATAAATCTTTCTTTATTTAAACTAAAATTATGGATAGCATCTATCCATTTATCTATTTCCCAATTTCCCAGATGAATCTTTCTCCTGAATTAATAGTAAAAAGTTTTCTGTTCAAAATTTTACTAGATGGCCAAGTAATGGATGTGCAGGTTAAAGTGTGTGGACATACATCAAGAGTTATGGAAATTTTCACAGGTTTTATACATTATCTTGCTTACCTGAGGAATCAGGATGCACAGCAAGAGTAACATTACTGTGCTATCCTCATAAGCATTAGCATAAGCCCAAAAATGGGAGTAAAATTCCAGTTTAAAATTACAATTTTAGCCCTATGCACATGAAGAGAAATGGTATACAATACTGATGCACATACAGCCTACAGGAACAACCAAAGACTCATCAGTAACATGATCAGAGAGAAGTATGAGCGAGTGATGTGTGTTAGGAAAACTCAAGCACCAGCAAGTGTGTTATTCCCTCACTGATTATTTAGTGTCTGATGTTCAAAATAAATACTAATACTAGGTAGCCATTTTAGCAATTTAGTGATTTCTAATCATAGGCAGTCACTTTATAAGAAATAAATTGCATTTCTTGTCAAAGATAAAAAAATATTATCCTTATATCCTTGGTTTTTTTACTCCTTATAAAAATGCATCTTCAGTACCTATTTTCCTATCTGTTATTCTCATACTACATCTTAATTTATGCCTACTAAACTGTCAGGAGCATCTATTTCTAATAACACAAGTCCAGAATAACTACTGCATTAATTAAAATTCATGAAGTCTACTTAAAAATCTATGAAACTTAGTTCAGAGCATTTAAAACCTTCAAAGGTTATTGGAAGGATAGTATTTATTACTTACAGGGTGAGACGCAAGGGTGGTGAAACCCCTTATCTGTTCTGCTGGAGTGAGTCCCTCAGGAACTGTGCGACCACGTCGTTTACGTTCCTGTGTCAACACTGTAGCAGTGTCCTGCAGGCGGGCCACCACTTCCTCTGTCAGCCCTGCACCTTCACTTGGTACATCTGCTGCACCACCAGCTTCAGCTGTAGCAGCCTGTCAGTTAACCACAAAATTGCTTTTTAATGTACATAGTCAAATTGCAAGAATGGGTCAAGTGTATAATGGTGGCAACACTCTTATATGAGTGTGGAGCATGGATTGTGAATGTTGCAGCAAGGAGGAGGCTGGAGGCAATGGAGATGTCGTATCTGAGGGCAATGTGTGGCGTAAATATTATACAGAGAATTCGTAGTGTGGGGATTAGGAAAAGATGCTGAGTTACTAAAGGTATTATCCAGAGGGTTGAGGAGGAATTGTTGAGGTGGTTTGGCCATTCCGAGAGGAAAGAGAAAAATGAGATGACTTGGAGGGTGCATAAATTTATAGTAGAGGGAAGGTGGGGTGGGGGGTCATCCTAGGAAAGGATGGAGAGAGAGGGTAAAAGAGGCTTTATGTGCAAGGGGCTTAGACATACAGTAGGCATGTGTGAGTATGTTAGAAGTGTGTGGAGATAAATGAATTTTGGGAGATGATGAGCTGTTGGAGTGAGCAAGGTAATATTCCGTGAAGGGATCGAGGATAACCAGTCAGTGATTATGTATGAGTGATGGTGAAAGTGTTGAATGATGATGAAAGTTTTTTCTTTCTTTTTGGGTTTTTCTATTTTCTGGGTCACCCTGACTTGGTGGGAAACGGCTGATGTGTTGAAAAAAAATAAATAAAAAAAATTTGCTGTACAATATTTATCTTCAGCATTTGCTTATTGGTCTATTCCTAACTATCTTCTTCCATTTTATAACTTGTTTAACCCTTTCACTGTCAAGACCCCTGCTCACAAACTTGCTATCAGTGTCGAAGAATTAAAAAAAAAAAAAAAAAACTATGAAATGATAGAGAAACTTTTCCCGGTGGTAATGACACCAAAAGTACGAAAGCTGATGGAAAACTTACGGAATTACGCTCTCGCAAAGTTAGCAGTCTCAGCGATATATACGCATCAGCGATTTCACCCACTTTGAGTCTTATTTTCAGCCAATTCCATTGTCCCAGTTGACCAAACTCATAGCTATTTCGCTAGAGAACTCCATTTGTTCTATTGACTGAGTACAAGAAACTGCCCATTTACTGATTTCAACTACCCAATAAAGTGGTCAGAAATTGGCAATTTTGCCAATTTCACACAAATTTCAAAAGATGCCAATTTCAAAATAGGGTCCAGAATAAACAATGCAGACATTATTGGCACTAAAATAAAATTTTCTCTGTTTATTAGCCATGTCTCTAGGCCCCTCATATTACTCTTGTTTTCCATTTTGAATTTTTATTCACACAAAAAATAGAAGATTTACTGTTATGCAGACTACTCTCAGTAGTAGTAACCAGTTACCAGTCTCAGTAGTAGTAACCAGTTACCAGTAACCTGTCCGTTGACTCAACGACCAACCGTCTTGAGTCACGGTCTTTCATATTGTGCTGAGCTGACACTATTTCAAAAGACCCACTACGGGGTACTGGCCAGCCGGCTAGTCAGTATTACGAGTGTGAGCAAGGAGATAGGTAACGGCTGCGGGCTCTGTCCACATAACAGCATTTATCATGTGGGAGTTCGATACGTGGATTAGGGTAGAAATACTCACGTAGGCTGTTATTACGTATAATTACTGTTATGTGGACAGAGCCCGCAGCCGTTACCTATCTCCTTGCTCACACTCGTAATACTGACTAGCCGGCTGGCCAGTACCCCGTAGTGGGTCTTTTGAAATAGTGTCAGCTCAGCACAATATGAAAGACCGTGACTCAAGACGGTTGGTCGTTGAGTCAACGGACAGGTTACTGGTAACTGGTTACTACTACTGAGACTGGTAACTGGTTACTACTACTGAGACTACTACATTATTACAATAATTGTATAAATAATGTCAACCCATTCGTGACTGTGTATCAAACTGGCCAGTTGGACACACATTGAAAGGTGACGTCATTTGTTTACTCTTGAACATCGGCAAAAATCGAACATTTCTGCTACTTAGAGCTCAATTTCAAGTTACTTTTCATTATGAAACCAATCAAAATCATCTCTATTTCTGTAATATATCTTCCATTCTATCAAATGAGACCAAGATAACGAGAATACAGCCATAAATACCCTACAAAAATACACCTCAAAGTCGGCGTTTTAAACCAAAAACACGGTCAGTTTTTTTTTTCTCATTATGCACTACTTACTGCAGGATTTTTTTATACTGCACACACTGACCACGCAGACCCATTCTCTCAAATGTAGATCTACCAGCTTTCTCCCGCAAGATTTGATACAGCTAGAATTTTGGCATATTAATGCGTTACTGACACTGGCTTGTAAGCCGTACCTATACATCACCAACAGTGAAAGGGTTAAGAAAAAGATATTTATTTTTTTTTTTTTTTTTATTATCACACCGGCCGATTCCCACCAAGGCAGGGTGGCCCGAAAAAGAAAAACTTTCACCATCATTCACTCCATTACTGTCTTGCCAGAAGGGTGCTTTACACTACAGTTTTTAAACTGCAACATTAACACCCCTCCTTCAGAGTGCAGGCACTGTACTTCCCATCTCCAGGACTCAAGTCCGGCCTGCCGGTTTCCCTGAATCCCTTCATAAATGTTACTTTGCTCACACTCCAACAGCACGTCAAGTATTAAAAACCATTTGTCTCCATTCACTCCTATCAAACACGCTCACGCATGCCTGCTGGAAGTCCAAGCCCCTCGCACACAAAACCTCCTTTACCCCCTCCCTCCAACCCTTCCTAGGCCGACCCCTACCCCGCCTTCCTTCCACTACAGACTGATACACTCTTGAAGTCATTCTGTTTCGCTCCATTCTCTCTACATGTCCGAACCACCTCAACAACCCTTCCTCAGCCCTCTGGACAACAGTTTTGGTAATCCCGCACCTCCTCCTAACTTCCAAACTACGAATTCTCTGCATTATATTCACACCACACATTGCCCTCAGACATGACATCTCCACTGCCTCCAGCCTTCTCCTCGCTGCAACATTCATCACCCACGCTTCACACCCATATAAGAGCGTTGGTAAAACTATACTCTCATACATTCCCCTCTTTGCCTCCAAGGACAAAGTTCTTTGTCTCCACAGACTCCTAAGTGCACCACTCACTCTTTTTCCCTCATCAATTCTATGATTCACCTCATCTTTCATAGACCCATCCGCTGACACGTCCACTCCCAAATATCTGAATACGTTCACCTCCTCCATACTCTCTCCCTCCAATCTGATATTCAATCTTTCATCACCTAATCTTTTTGTTATCCTCATAACCTTACTCTTTCCTGTATTCACCTTTAATTTTCTTCTTTTGCACACCCTACCAAATTCATCCACCAATCTCTGCAACTTCTCTTCAGAATCTCCCAAGAGCACAGTGTCATCGGCAAAGAGCAGCTGTGACAACTCCCACTTTGTGTGTGATTCTTTATCTTTTAACTCCACGCCTCTTGCCAAGACCCTCGCAAGAAAAAGATATATATATTCATAAATCACAACTTTCACTTGCATAGTCATCCAAAATAGCTCTAAATTAGCATAACATGCTTCTGTATAGCGATAAGAAGATAAGATAAGATAAGATTTCGTTCAGATTTTTAACCCCGGAGGGTTAGCCACCCAGGATAACCCAAGAAAGTCAGTGCGTCATCGAGGACTGTCCAACTTATTTCCATTGGGGTCCTTAATCTTGTCCCCCAGGATGCGACCCACACCAGTCGACTAACACCCAGGTACCTATTTGCTGCTAGGTGAACAGGACAACAGGTGTAAGGAAACGTGTCGAATGTTTCCACCCGCCGGGAATCGAACCCGGGCCCTCCGTGTGTGAAGCGGGAGCTCGGGTTCGATTCCCGGCGGGTGGAAACATTCGACACGTTTCCTTACACCTGTTGTCCTGTTCACCTAGCAGCAAATAGGTACCTGGGTGTTAGTCGACTGGTGTGGGTCGCATCCTGGGGGACAAGATTAAGGACCCCAATGGAAATAAGTTAGACAGTCCTTGATGACGCACTGACTTTCTTGGGTTATCCTGGGTGGCTAACCCTCCGGGGTTAAAAATCCGAATGAAATCTTATCTTATCTTATCTTTATCTTATATTTATCTTCAGCATTTGCTTATTGGTCTATTCCTAACTATCTTCTTCCATTTTATAACTTGTTTAACCCTTTCACTGTCAAGACCCCTGCTCACAAACTTGCTATCAGTGTCGAAGAATTAAAAAAAAAAAAAAAAACTATGAAATGATAGAGAAACTTTTCCCGGTGGTAATGACACCAAAATAATAATAATATTAGTTTTAATTAAAATGAAAAGTGTGATTTTAGCACTGATATCACTTAAATTTTTCATTTGTAAATTTAAGTATGCTTATAAAATTAGTAATTTGGTGAAATTCTAAAATAATTCTTTCATACAAATAAAAACAACATACTTAAAATGGCAGGCATTAATAAATCAGGAAGGCATTAACTTACAATTGTAGGTCCAGCAGGGGCAGCTGGTGCAATACCAGCCTGGGGTTTGAGTGTTGCCAAGGCCTCACGAGCGGCAGTTACTTCCTTGTTAAGACGAGCGATCACACGGGTAGCAGCATCGTGCTGATACAGAGCATGACTAAGGAATGTAATAAATTTTATTACAAATTTGAGACCTAATTTAAATGAGGTTTACTAAACAAGCTTCCTCAAAAAAAAAAGCCTGTAGTTACAGATTGTCCAATTGTAGCAAAGAACTCAATGTAACATGTAAAATATGAGGATACAATTAATTTCAAGACAAACATAAATTTACATTTCCTGATTTTTTTTTAACACTCCAGCCATCTCCCACCGAGATGGGGTTCCCTACAAAAAAGAAAACGCATTCACTGTTACTCATTTAATTACAGTTCTGCAAGAAGGGCACGAACATCACAGTTCAGATGACCCTCTAATCCACAGTCCCACCAGGATTCATGTCTGGCTAAGTGGTTTCCCTAAATCCTTTCATAAAGGCTTCCTTGCCCACACTTCAACAACATGCCAAATCATACAAACTACTTCCCTCCAATCTCTCCTAATATGCTCACATAAATCTTTCCTAACATGCTCACTCAAAACCTCTTTACCCATTCCCTCCAGCCTTTCCTAGTGACCCGTTCCCTCCTACCCTCCTCCCCAGATTTATACATCCTCCTAGTTATCCTATTTTTCTCCATCCCCTCTAAATATCCAAAACCACTTCAACAACCCTTCCTCAGCCTTCTGAATAATACATTTTGTAATTCCACACCTCCTACTCTCCAAACTCAAGAATTTTTTGCATAATATTCATACCACACGTTACCCCTAAACACGACATTTATACTGCCTTCAGCTTCTTCCTCACTGCAACATTCAAAACCCATGCTTCACACCCATATAACAGTGTTGGCACCACAATACTTATAGTATTTTTTTACTGGCAAAACATATCTAAAATATTCACCTTTCTGGACTGATTTTTTTAATAAAAACATGAAAGCCAAAAATACACGTCTTTATAGGAAAGAGGTCAAGAGTGTTTTTTAACAATATGGGATAAAACATGTAAAAATGGATGAGGAAAGAATAGTAAGGAACATATAAATGAAACTAGTACAGTCCCTCCTCACTTAACAACGTACTCGTTTACTGACGCCTTGGACTTACGACAGGCTCTCTGACCAGTATTTATACCTAAATAATGTATATAAGAGCTGATTTCCTCTATTCTGTTTATTTCAATATACAGTACACTACTGTATAAACATTTAAAAATATACCAGAAATGTTATAAATGGTGCAAAGGTGACATTAAAACAATATCAAAGATGGATGACACAAACCCACTATCATTATAGTATCCTCCTCACTTAGCGACGAATTCGTTGAATGACGTAGTCTTAGGAACGGAACTCCGTCGTTAAGTGAGGAGAGGCTGTAATTATCTATTTACAATCACCTATTGGCAGTTACAGGAGTAGAGCTATGCTCATAGTGTTCTATCTTCAATAACTTGTTCATCTTATAATTTAAAAAAAAATTCAATCGTTAAAGCACTTTTTACTGTACATCCTCTTGTAATTCATTCCACTGATCTACCATAACTCTGTATTTTTTTAACACACTGGCTGTCTCCCACCGAGTCAGGGGTGACCCGAAAAAGAAGAAATGAGTTTTTCTTTTTTTTACCCTTTATTAATTTATAAAGAAGGGGTTACTAGCCCCTTACTATCATCATTTCAGTTGCCTTTTACGATAAGCATGGCTTATGGAGGAAGGATTCTTCTCCACATTCCCATAGAGTACCACTCTGTATGTGAAGAAAAAATTCCTAGCGCATATATACCTTTACCCCCATTTTCCTCTCAGTTTAAAACTGATTCCTCATTATCCCTGATGCAGATAATAAAAAATCTGACTGCTCATGTCATGATGTTATGTCTCCTCTTTTCCACCTACTGGCCAGCATGAGCATCATTATGGCTTTCAGCCTCTCATCACAGTGCATATTAAAATAAATTACAATTAAGGAAACATGAGACAAACATGATTATTATAAAATAACCTTGAGAATTGATCTTCAGGCCTCTTTAGTGAGAAACACCTGTGCAACCATTCAACAATGTTGAGTGTGCAGGAGGCACAGGGTAGAAAGGACAACCACAGAACAAGAAGTGCACGTGTAGTCAGTGAGCTGATGAAAGAAAGGTGTTTAAAAATTAATTACTTTGAGAATGAATTTTAACACATTGGCCATTTCCCACCACAGCAGGGTGACCCAAAAAATGAAGAAACACTTTCATCATCACTCACCTCATCACTGTTGCCAAAGGTGTGCAGATACTATAGCTCAAAAACTGCAACATATCTCCACCCCTCCTTCAGAGTGCAGGGACTGTACTTACCACTTCCAGGACTCAAGTCTGGCTAACCGATTTCCCTGAATCCCTTCATAAATGTTACCTTGCTCCCACTCCAACAGCACATCAAGTCATAAAAGCCATTTGCCTCTACTTGCTCCCATCTAACACACTTATGCATGCTAGCTGGTAGTCTAAGCCCCTCGCACACAAAACCTCCTTTACCTCCCTCTTTCCAATGATTATTAAAACATAAGAAGCACTGCAACAGGCCTACTGGCCCATGCTAAGAAGGCCCAAGTCACACTCACTTAAGAAGGAAGCACTGCTGCAGGCCCACTGGCCCAAGCTAAACAGGTCCAACTCACCCACCCACACCCACTCATGTACCTGTCTAACCTAGTTTTAAAGCTACTCAAGGTTTTTGCCTCAGTGACTCTACTCGGGAGCTTGCTCCACTCATCCACAACACTATTACCAAATCAATGCTTTCCTACATCCTTAATAAATCCAAATTTTTCCAACTTGAACCCACTGTTGCGAGATCTGTCTTGGTTCGATATTTTTAACTCATTATTTACATTCCTTTACTTATTTCTGTCTTCTATTTACAGTATACACTTCCATCATATGCCCCCAATTCTATGCCTGTCCAAAGAGTGCAGATGAAATATTGGCATTGATCTCAAAAAGTAAATTATTTAGGTGCACACAGAAAACATGATGAAGTCCTTTAGTATTGTGGAAGAATATCTTTGTATCAACATATAATAACACTGACATTAGGAGACTGATGCACAATGTTCTACCTTACTTCTAACAAGAAAAAATGTAGACAACAGAATGGCAGATATAACTATGAACATAGAAAGATTTCACCTTAGTTCTTGGCGAGCAGTCTGAAGCTGCTGGCGGAGGGTGAAGGAATGAAGCATTACAGCATCCCACTCATCTTGAAGGGCCTTTAGAATAGCTGGAATACTTGTGGCACTTGGAGGTTTTGGCTTAGCCACAGGTGGCACTACCATAAAAGAAAATACTGTAGCTAGCAAATTAAACTCATTTTATATTCAGCTGAGATACAGGCTATATACCTGATTTACTTTAAGGATTATCAATTAATAAAACCACTGGGAAAACAAAACATATAAAATTACTAAAATATTAAAAGCTTAGCTCAAATATAGGTCCCAATACTCAGTGTAATACTTGTAATATCACACAATTTTTACATAAACTGAACATTAAGTTAATAGAATAATTTATAAATAATAAGCAACTAGAAATGGATCATTGTAATTGCAACATTCAATGACAACAGTATTAACAAATCATTTACCAAGGCAGGAGTAAATACTTACCACTTAAAGTATACTGAAAACAATACTGAACATACCTTTAAGTTCAATCAGCTGGTCTACTGTAAGTTCTTTGTTGGTAATAGGATCTGTGCCATTCTCCGCAATGTATTTTTCAAGCAGGCGACGTTCAAAGACAGCGCCAGACAGCGGTGACACCACTGGCTGATCTGGCACTTCACTGCTTACTAAAAATGACAAAAGCCTTAATTTTGATTGAAATCTTTCATTAAGAATAAATTGAATAATGTCCAACAGGGTAATGGAGAAAAAGACATATTTCTTCAACACATGCTTTTATTGAGATATTTTACTCAGCTAGAGCTTCATAATTTAATAAAACTCTAACATTGAAACAACTGCTCTGTAGCATTTTTTCAATGTTGTCAGTAGTGCTTCATTTGGATCCAAAATACTGTACACTAAAAGTACATTGAATATATTTCAAGATTCAAGGGGTGTTCTGGGGGCCAACACTTCTATGGCCTGGTCCATGACTAGTGCTGAGAAACTAAAAAAAAAAAAATCAAAAGCTTGATATTAAAATACACACATGAGAGAGAGAGAGAGAGAGAGAGAGATATATAGCGAGATATAGAGAGATATATATAGAGAGAGAGAGAGATATAGAGAGATATATATATAGAGAGATATAGAGATATAGAGATAGAGATTATATTATTATATAATATATATATATATATATATATATATATATATATATATATATATATATATATAATAATATATATATATATTAATATATATATATGCAATAAGATCACAGTAAACAGGTGATTTCAGAATATGCAAAACAACCACTCTGAAAAAAATAAGAGAAATTCCAAGCGCTTTCGTGACTACTCACATTATCAAGGAACTTGATTTTTTCAGAGTGGTTTGTTTTGCACACACACACACACACAATATATATATATATATATATATATATATATATATATATATATATATATATATATATATATATATATATATATTATATATATATATATATATATATATATGTCCTGTTTAAGGGCAATGTGTGGTGTAAATATTATGCAGAAAATTCGGGAGTGTGGAAATTAGGAGAAGGTGTGGAGTTAATAAAAGTATTAGTCAGAGGGCAGAAGAGGGGTTGTTGAGGTGGTTTGGTCATTTAGAGAGAATGGATCACAGTAGAATGACATGGAAAGCATATAAATCTATAGGGGAAGGAAGGCGGGGTAGGGGTCGTCCTCGAAAGGGTTGGAGAGAGGGGGTAAAGGAGGTTTTGTGGGTAAGGGGCTTGGACTTCCAGCAAGCGTGCGTGAGCGTGTTAGATAGGAGTGAATGGAGACGAATGGTACTTGGGACCTGACGATCTGTTGGAGTGTGAGCAGGGTAATATTTAGTGAAGGGATTCAGGGAAACCGGTTATTTTCATATAGTCGGACTTGAGTCCTGGAAATGGGAAGTACAATGCCTGCACTTTAAAGGAGGGGTTTGGGATATTGGCAGTTTGGAGGGATATGTTGTGTATCTTTATATGTTTATGCTTCTAGACTGTTGTATTCTGAGCACCTCTGCAAAAACAGTGATAATGTGCGAGTGTGGTGAAAGTGTTGAATGATGATGAAAGTATTTTCTTTTTGGGGATTTTCTTTCTTTTTTGGGTCACCCTGCCTCGGTGGGAGACGGCCGACTTGTTGAAAAAAAAAAAAAAAAAAAAAAAAAATATATTATATATATATATATATATATATAATATATATATATATTATATATATATAAAATAGAAGAGATAGAGAGGAGAGAGAGAGAGAGAGAGAAAGAAGAGAGATGAAGAAAGAGAGAAAGAAGAGAAAGAAAGAAGAGAAAGAAGAAAGAGAAAGAAGAGAAAGAAAAGAAAGAAAGAGAAAAGAAGAGAAAGAGAAAGAAAGAGAAAGAAAGAAAGAAAAGAAAGAAAGAAAGAAAGAAGAAGAAAGAAGAAAGAAAGAGAAAGAAGAAGAAAGAAAGAAAGAGAAAGAGAAAGAAGAGAAAGAAAGAGAGAAGAAGAGAGAGAAAGAAAGAGAGAGAAAGAAAGAAGAGAGAAAAGAGAAGAGAGAAGAAAGGAAGAAAAGAAAGAAAGAGAGAAGAGAAAGAGAAAAAGAAAGAGAAAGAGAAGAAAGAGAGAAAGAGAGAAAGAAAGAGAGAAAGAGAGAGAAGAGAGAGAAAAGAGAGAAAGAGAGAGAAAGAGAGAGAAAGAGAAGAGAGAGAGAAAGAGAGAAAGAGAAGAAGAGAGAAGAAAGAGGAGAGAAGAAGAAAGAAAAGAGAGAAAAGAAAAAAGAGAGAAGAAGAGAAGAGAGAAAGAGAGAAAAGAGAAAGAGAGAGAAGAGAAGAGAGAAAGAGAAAGAAGAAAGAGAGAGAAAGAAGAAGAAGAGAAAGAGAAAGAGAAGAGAAGAGAAGAAAAAGGGAAAGAGAGAGAGAAAGAGAGAGAGAGAAAGAGAAAGAGTGGAGAAGAGAAGAGAAGAAAGAGGAAAGAGAGAAAAAGAAAAAGAGAGAGAAAAGAGAGAAAGAGGAAAGAGAGAGAGAAAGAGAAAGAGAGAAAGAAAAAGAGAGAAAAGAGAGAAAGAGAAAAAGAGAAAAAGAGAGAAAAGAGAGAGAGAGAAAGAGAGAAAAGAGAGAAGAGAAAAAGAGAGAAAGAGAGAAAAGAGAGAAGAAAAGAGAGAAGAGAAGGAGAAGAGAGAGAGAGAGAGAGAGAGAGAGAGAGAGAAGAGAGAGAGAGAGGAGAGAGAGAGAGAGAGAGAGAGAGAGAGAGAGAAGATATATATATAGAGAGATGGCTACAAATCATGGATGAGAAGAGACAGGCAAGGGCAAGGAGAAGGTGTTGCTGTGTGCTTCTCTAAAAGTGTACATACCCAGCACATTGATGTTGCCATCCCTACTCATCTTGAAATGATGTTCTTCAAGCTATGCATAAACACTAGTACTTCTGTACTAGCTTGTGCAATATACAGACCTCAGTGGCAACATGCAGACCCCATCAACTTCCTAATGGAAAATGTGGACTCCCTTCTGCTCCAAGACAACTGTCAACATATCATAACTATTGGTGACCTCAACCAACACCTTATACAAAGGGACTTTGATGACCTTCTTGCAGTATTTGACATGAGAAACTTTGTTGATTTCCCTACTCACATCTCTGACTCCTCTCTTGATCCAGTAATGCGTGATCTGGCAGAAGGTATAGTCACTTGTCAACCCCTCGGCTACGCTGCATCATCTGACCACAAGGCTGTTTTTACGACACTTAAGATCCCAACTGAACGAGGTGAGGAGTCCACATGCACAACCTGGCTATGGGAAAGAGGTAATTGGCCAGCCCTTTGCTCTGAGCTCGCCACCACAGATTGGAATGCTTTTCTCCTAGGGGATGTTGACAACCAAGTGAATGCCTTCACTGGACATATTCTTAAACTTCAACAAGAACACATTCCTCAGCGGCAATATGTGACGAAGCCTACAGATCAGCCTTGGTTTGGCTTTCATTGTAAAGAGGCTGCTACTGCTAAGTATAAGGCATGGTGAAGGTATAAGGGACATCCTACCACCTATAACAGGAACTTGCACAAGCAAGCCTGTAGGCATATGGGTGAAGTTCAAAAGTGGGCCATTGCTAAATGGGAGGTGGACATAAAAAGAAAGCTAGAATCAGGTAGAGTAGGCTCCAAAACCTGGTGGTCCCTGGTCAAGGACAGACAAGGTTATCTGCCTGATGAACTCATTCCACCACTAAATCGACAGGATGGGACCACGTCTACTAGTACTCAAGAGAAAGTGAACCTCTTTGCCAAACACTTTGCTCCCAAAGTGCAAGTTCCTGATCCAGCAAGGGACCCTCCTTGGCTAGCTGCAAGAGCTGTGTCAAAACTGTTAGTGGTGACAATAAGGCAGGAGGAGGTGTATTTCCTTCCTGGGCTGTGGGCCCAGACGAGTTGAGCCTAAGATTACTGAGATGATGTGAAGACCAGCTAGCAGCACCTCTAACTTGCATCTTTCAGCACTGCCTAGTACAGGGTAAATGGCCTTCTCTGTGTAAAGAGGCAAATGCAGTCCTTGTTCACAAAAAGAAAAGCAGAGCAGAAATCAGCAACTACAAACCAGTGGCACTCCTGTCATTCACTGGCAAGATCCTTGAGACAACAATCTCAAGACAAATGACAAGAGTTTTTTGACTACCACTCACTACTTTGTGACTGTCAATATGGCTTCAGGAAAGGTTACTCTGCTGCTGATCTGTTGTTAAACCTCTCCACAAAATGACACCAGTCACTGGATGAATCCAAAGTCAGATGTGTGGTAGCACTGGACATTATTGGTGCTTTCGATCAGGTGTGGCACCAGGGCCTCTTAGCAAAACTGCAAGCACTGTGAACTGCAAGCTCTACGCTATGTCTCCGAGTGATTACAGTCATGGTAGATCTCTAAGGGTAGTTCTCAATGGAATGGAATCAGCGAGACATCCTATTAGGGCAAGTGTTCCACATGGTGGAGTTCTGGTACCATTGTTATGGAATGTCTACTTCAATGATGTTCTTCACCTCATTCCAGAATCCCATGCATGTGCAGATGACTGTGCACTGACATTCACTTATCCAAGAGAAGAAATGCCAGCTGCTCTAAGCTACATCACTCACCAGCTAAGAGCTATATCAGTTTGGGGAAGCAGATGGCAAGTAACATTTGCACCTGAGAAAATGCAGATGATGATGGTCTCTAGGCACCATGATGGTAATGCCGGTGCAGTAGTAAGCATGAATGGGAGGTTGTTGGTACCTGGGGAAGAAGTTGATATCCTTGGGGTGAAATTTGACTCCAAACTGACCATGAAGAATTATGTTGTAAATCTTGCAAACAAGGCAGCCAGGAAGCTTACAGCACTTCGCCATATCTCGCATCTGCTTGACAGAAGGGGTTGCAAGATTCTGTATGAGGCACAAGTACACTCACACCTTGAGTATGCTCCACTTTCTTAGTTTGCCTGCCCCCCTCTCAACTGCAGCTGCTTGACAGAGTAGAGAACACAACAATACATCTTATCTCTCACTTGGACCCATCCTGGCTAAATCTGTCAGTTCAGCAGAGCCTTCAACACAGGAGGGATGTGGGTGGCCTTACTGTTATGTACAAGGCCAATACTGTCAAAGTATACCACACTTGGATCCACTTCGAGGACAGTGAGAAGCAAGCTTCTATACCACAAGATGGGCCGAAAGCAGCAACTTCACTCTGGCTGTACCCTTCTCCAGAACATCACTTCATCCGAGATCATTTATCCCCACGATGACTTGAGTCTGGAACACATTCGTACAGCATTGTGATGTCAATGAGATAAAGTTAGTTAATCAAATGAAAATGCTGGCCCACAGATGGCTCTAACTTCATCCTGTTCCCTACTTGTATGTTTCATAAAAGTAAAAATACTTTCAAATGAGCTGATGTAGGTAACAGCTCTTAGCTTGTCAATAAAGTTAGGAATCCTTAACCTGTAAATAGCTTGTCAATAAAGCTAGGGATCCTTAACCTAACCCTGTCAAACCCTGTGTAAAAGAGGTGTGGTGTTGCAAGATCCTGTACGAGGCACAAGTACGCTCACACCTTGAGTATGCTCCACTTTCTTGGTTTGCCTGCCCCCCCTCTCATCTGCGACTGCTGGACAGAGTAGAGAACAGAGCAAGACGTCTCATCTCTCGCCTGGACCCATCCTGGATAGATCTGTCATTTCAGCAGAGCCTTCAACATAGGAGGGATGTGGGTGGCCTTACTGTTATGTACAAGGCCAATATTGTCAAAATACCACACTTGGATCCACTTCGAGGACAGCGTGAAACAAGCTTTTATGCCACAAGACGGGCAGAAAGCAGCAACTTCACTCTGGCTGTACCCTTCTCCAGAACATCACTCCATCTGAGATCATACATACCCAGGATGACTCGAGTATGGAACACATTCGTACAGCATAATGATATCAACGAGATAAAGTCAGTTGATCAAATGAAAATGCTGGCCCACAGATGGCTCCAACTTCATCCTGTCCTGTACTTGTATGTCTCATAACAATAAAAATGCTTTCAAATGAGCTGATGTAGGTAACAGCTCTTAGCTTGCCAATAAAGTTAGGAATCCTTAACCTGTAATATAGCTGTCAATAAAGCTAGGGATCCTTAACCTTGTCAAACCCTGTGTAAAAAAAAAAAAAAAAAAAAAAAAAAAAAAAAAAAAAAAGAGAGAGAGAGAGAGAGAGACAGAGAGAGAGACAGAGAGAGAGAGAGACAGAGAGAGAGACAGAGAGAGAGAGAGAGAGACAGAGAGAGAGACAGAGACAGAGAGAGAGACAGAGAGACAGACAGAGAGAGACAGAGAGAGAGACAGAGACAGAGAGAGACAGAGACAGAGAGACAGAGACAGAGACAGAGAGACAGAGACAGAGACAGAGAGAGAGACAGAGACAGAGACAGAGAGAGACAGATAGACAGAGACAGAGAGGAACGGGGCTTATATAGCAGGTTAAGGTTACTGCTGTGAAGTGAAACATAGCCTCTTTTCACTTTCAAATGCATATAAAACCCTGATAACATCTTTACACTATCATATATTAAGTGAGCAAAAGGGCTAGGCCTACAAAATGCATACACAGTACATACATTATCTTAAAATATTGTTGTCCTTAGCTTATAGTGAGTGGTAATATATTTATTGCAGGAAGTCTGAATAAATGAAGCATGGGTATAATTAAAAAATACTGTACATGTATTTGCAAAATGCTGTAAAGCAAATTATATAATTATTATTATCATGGGGGAGTGCTAAACCCGAAGGATTATACAATGCACATGGGGAGGGAATGGAAGGTATTCAGGCTCAATTCAGGAAACTGGAGCACAGATCTAATTCCCTAGATCAAGAGCCCCTCACCAGCATCCAGGAACCTTCCTTGAGGGGGTTGTAAAGCAAAGATCTGTAAAGTGGGGCCTGTCTGTATATTAACAAATGGCTGCTAGCTGGGGCACAAACCTGCATTATTTTAGCCTGCTTCAAGAGAAGCGAGTCAAAATTCACAACATTCTAACCACTGGGTCAACAATCCTACAAACATCATGTACTCAGTAGCACTGGGCTTGTTTCATAATGTGAGGGCATATGTGGCTGTGGTAAGCTCAGGACTAATTTCATTGTACTCCCGTTTTGAAATACCAGCTCACACTAATATACTCGTGGGAAAACATTATATATGAAATTAAGATATATGTGCAACATCTGGGTATCTTTATTGTAGACGTTTTGCCATCCAGTGGCTTTATCAATACAAATTCTAGGACATAACTTGAAGACAGTAGGACTATATACAGAAGATGAGGTAATCAGTCCCTCAGCCTAGGAGTAGGTGCGAACTGTAGTCGTGGAGATTCTCCATGACTACGGTGCTCTTCGCACCTACTAGGTTGAGGGACTGATTACCTCATCTTCTGTATATAGTCCTACTGTCTTCAAGTTATGTCCTAGAATTTGTATTGATAAAGCCACTGGATGGCGAAACGTCTACAATAAAGATACCCAGATGTTGCACATGTGTCTTAATTTCATCTTGTCGGTATTATATACCATTCTTGCACAACATTATATATGTAAGGGCCACACAGTGGCTAGGTAATAGGAGGTGATCAGGTTTGATCCAGGGAAAAATAGGGTGGCTCCAATTCCTTGAATCAAAAGCCTTTTACCAGCATCAAGGCATCCATCACTCTTGGAGGATGTGGTCAGCAGCAGCATTTTATGAGTTAAAGCATTCAATCACGACGATGATTAATCCAAGGGAGGGTGGCACCAATTCTTTGGATGTAAAGCCCGTCATCAACCCCAAGATACCCCCGCTTGACGGTAGTCTCTCACAAATGAGTTAGAAAAACGTTATGAGGTATGGGGTGTGCCCAGAGCGCCATGAGGGAGTTATTATGCTGTATTGTAACATGAAGCAGTAAAGAGAGGTGGTCAACGGTGATCACCTTCACATGCACTTCACACTGTAACTGTCTCTTATTACACCAAAGTAATCACCTCGCCCATATCAGGGGTTACTGTGTGTGCTGCTGCAGAGGAATAAACGTATTAATTGTATGTACTTTCATGTGAAATGTCATTTTAAACTGTACTTACTTGCGCATATGAGAGACATGTTTTGTTTATGTACTCAAACGAGACCTTATAAAATGCATTGAAATATTCATTCGGTAGAAAAAATATTACAAAGATAAATCACTATTTAAATAATTATGCACAAAAATTTCACATATCTACCTCGTAAAACTAATTCAATAAATTTTTTAAGTAATTTTTATGAGAATGTCAGATGCTATATAATTTAATTTTGATATATAACCCAAGAAACAATAACAACTATTTTTACATAGGTATTTTATTTTTATTACTAAATAGAGTGATTACTGGTATGGCAAGATATCTGTATCAATGTAATAGCATTTAGCGCTGGATAATGTATAGTGATGGTTACTGGCGGCAGTAGCTTAGTAGAGTCAGTCCCAGCTGAGCCACCATGATGGATGGTACACTCTACTTCCTGCTGCTGCTGGGTCTCTTATGTACCCCTGCGGCTGTGGCTCAGGACCAGCAACTGCGGGAGAAGGAGGTTGCTAAGGCCAGGGTCGAGGTAACATAATCATTGTATCAAATATGTTTTCTGTAGAAGTTAAAACTTGTCGGTGGAGTGAGGACAGCTATCTAACGCCCCCGTGACAGCACCTTCAATTTACTGAAACCTTCAAAATGTGCAACATTTTTGTGGTTTTTATAATTTATTTAAAATTGAAGGCTAAGTTGATTGAAAAATGTGGCTTAGTAATTTCAAATCTTGTAGTACACTGATAGTAAAATAATGATAGTAAATGTTTTACGTTAGATTTTATGGTTAAAAAAAACTAGCATTAATTCTGCATATATTTAAGCTGTATGACCCTTGTGAAATTGCTTAGTTGTGATTGTAATAATAATAATCCCCCCACCCTCAAGAGCCGGAAGGAAGTGGACTTATCCTCCCCTTCCTTGGATCGAACTTATCCTCATTCCTCAACACATTCCCCAAGTGATTATGATACTCGATCCTGATTCCCTCCCTACCTCTTATCAGTAATGCAACGTCTCTCAATGTTATTGGCAGTTTTGTGGGAATATAAGCAGGTGTTGGCAAGGATACCGTGTGTTTGTTCCCAGCGGTACATTATTCATGAACTAGACAATACACATGCTATACGATGGAGATCAAAGGTATAAAATGCAGACACGATGGAAAAATAAAAAAATGCAGTATCGTGTGATCCATTGACTACGTTTAGCCAACACTGGGATTTATCAAGTCACAGATCTACCTGGGTAAATTTAGTCGTCAGAAACTGCGTCCTGACATGGGTCTTAATCCTGAGTCTGAGGATCTCTAAGATGATCTAATCCAGTGTTATGATCATAGTCTTGTAGTCCCGGAGTGTTCCACTGTCAGTCTAGGCCTTGTGTAGGGTGGTCGGGTACCTGGGTAAATTTAGAATACATGAGTGGAAATGTCACTGATTTTTTTTTTTTTTTTTGGGGGGGGGGGGGTTATCCTAGGTTCTCTATACATAAGCTGATATGTATGATGATATATGCAACTGTATTTGTGTAGGGTGGAGAGTCAAGTGGAGACGGACGTGCAAGGGCTGGGCGAGAATGTTGGGTATGTTGAATCAGATAGACCTGCACGGTAAGTGAGGGTGTGTATGTTATGTAGGATAATGAAGTATCCTGGCAATGGGTTCATGTGTGTTGTAGAAGCCCTTGTTCTGGTTGCAACTGTTAGATATACAGATAACTGAGATAAGCGATTCCAAAAAATTCTGCGGTACTGAGTGTCTTCCTGGCGATGAGTCTTGGGCCTCTGTAGTTGATTAAATGGTTATGAAAGTTTCGGTGTTGAACGCAGGCATTCCTTAGATCATCCGTTCTGCTTGCGTATTAGTGTTCTGAAGTACGTTTTTGGAGGTCTCTGGATGTCTCCCACGTATGCTATACAAAGATGTACAGTAAGTCTCTCCTGCGGGAACAAACTCGCTTGTGTAGTAACACAACCCTGAATTTTAAAATTGACGTTAAATTCAGGCTGCACTTTTCTATTCATACACTGACATGTATAATCAACTCGGAACGAGCAGGATTTGAACCCATGACAACCCAGTCTTAAAATTAACAAGCCAGTGCTTTAATTTTAGGACTGGACCGGGCCGCGGGGGCGTTGACAACCCGGAACACGTAGGTATTCCAGGATGGGTTTCTGTCCGTTTCGCTAGTTTAAATCTGGCATGGTGAAGTGCTGATACCGGCAAATTGTAGGCAAGACACGAATCCACTGATAAATTTATGAAGAAAACTTGAATGAAGAACTCATTTGTGGTGAAACGTTTCCCTACTAAATGTATTGTATTTATTCACTGAATTTCGGCGTCGCTTAAGATAAGATTTCGTTCGGATTTTTAACCCCGGAGGGTTAGCCACCCAGGATAACCCAAGAAAGTCAGTGCGTCATCGAGGACTCTAACTTATTTCCATTGGGGTCCTCAATCTTGTCCCCCAGGATGCGACCCACACCAGTCGACTAACACCCAGGTACCTATTTGCTGCTAGGTGAACAGGACAACAGGTGTAAGGAAACGTGTCGAAATGTTTTCCACCCGCCGGGAATCGAACCCGGGCCCTCCGTGTGTGAAGCGGGAGCTTTAGCCACCAGGCCACCAGCCACCGGGCTTAATTATGAATTGCATGTAAACTATCATTAAAATGTTAGTATTCTCATCAAATAGGCAAATGCGTCTTTATTTTGTAGTATCTTTAAGCTATCTAAATTTAATGTATTTTATTTAAACTTTTGAAATTTAAGTGCCTGCGTCTTAAAATGGGTGAGACTAGCGGTTTAGAAGCTTATTTGTGACTACGGTGAACCCCTGACAGGATAGCTCGTGAATGAATGATCGTTATCATTACGAAAGGTTATATAAAGAAAGATCTTTTCTCTTATGCACAAAATTTAAATATCTCCACTGCTCAAGACATTTGGTACTGAAAAAAGTAAACAGTCCTAGGAAATTTCACATAGAAAATCATCCAAGATTTTATTCTATTCAGATTTTTAAGCCTCCCCCCCCCCTCAGTGCCATCCTGGCTTGGGCACTCACTTTCGTCCCCCCTCAGTGCCATCCTGGCTTGGGCACTTTCGTCCCCCCTCAGTGCTATCCTGGCTTGGGCACTTTCGTCCCCCCTCAGTGCCATCCTCGCTTGGGCCCTCCTATGTTGGAGTCCCTAAAATATTAAATGAGCAAGCTTGCTAAAACTATAGGTTAATTTTTCCCCATGTACTCTTGAGAATTAAGCTTAGCTACTTTCGGTTAGTAGCTGAACGCTTTACCAGGGTTGCTAGTCACGTCCGCCTCTGATGTTCCAGGCCATATCTTCCATGTTCGTTACTACGGCTACCCCAATGGAAATTAAGTAGCTGAATTTTTGGGGTTATCTTAGGTAATTGCACGTTACTATTTATGATTGTACTTATGTGGACCTGTACCTAAATAAACTTGCTTACCTAGAGATGACTAGGAACTCTTGACAATCCTGGCTTAACGGTTGGTTATGCCGAAATTTTTTGCTCGGGTACTACATGAAGGATTTTGTATCCAAGCTGACTACCAGAGATATTGTGAATGTGCAGAATGACCTCTGTACCCCTTGGACTTACTGACAGGTTCTCACGTACTCCTAAAAATTAAGTATCAAAAATTGATAAAATTATATTTATTTTATATTACAATTTGTGTAGAGATTACCGTATTTCGCGGCTTATTACTTTTTTTTCCCCCGCTCGTCTCCGTAAACCACCCTGCGTCCTATAAACTGAAGGTCAGTGACGAGCTATAATTTTGGGGAGTGGGGTGGGCTGTAGCTCTCCCAGTTACGGCCGATGCCGAGCCATTAAAACTAGTCTTTAAGCCGCGAAATACGGTATATAAGGACTTTATACTATTGATAGCATCGATAAATTGAACTCTGAATTTGTTGATTTGTCCCCTACACATGTATACGTACACTAATCATGACTAAAAAGTAAAAGTACACAAAGCTTATCAAAATAATATACTAAATACGAATACTAACGAGGTGGTTGAGCCTGTTTCCCCCCCCCCCCACACAAAGTTCATTAATGCGAGGGAAAACTTTGGCAACTGCATAACGAATATCATGTTCAGGTATTTTGAGATTTGATCCGTTTTGATTTAATCCCCAGCAGCACTGAAAATGTTGACTCTCCAAGCCATGTTGATGGAAATAACAGCAGTGCTTGAATAACAGGTTCAGCACCCCGTTTGTATGAATTTAACATCCCAATCCTTAAAATCAAATACGAGTCTTGCCCGAAAAATTTTACGCAGAGAGTTGCCGGTTACCTTCGTACGAGTCGAGACTAGATAGAGTTCGGTATGAAGTTTTATATACTAGGGGCTTAGGGTGGCAGTCTGGTTACAAGAGGATGGATAATGAGAACTTTCAAAACGAGAGATGCCAAGCCCATGATGATCCTTTTCAAATCACTTGTTCTCTCTAGGCTGGAATACTGCTGTACATTAACATCTCCATACAAAGCAGGTGAAATCGCAGATCTAGAGAGTGTACAGAGATCCTTTACTGCACGTATAAGTTCTGTCAAGCACCTTAACTACTGGGAACGCTTGAAAGCACTTGACTTGTACTCGTTGGAACGCAGGAGGGAGAGATATATCATAATCTACACTTGGAAAATCTTGGAAGGAATGGTCCCAAATCTGCACACAGAAATCACTCCCTACGAAAGTAAAAGACTGGGCAGGCGATGCAAAATGCCGCCAATAAAAAGTAGGGGCGCCATTGGTACACTAAGAGAAAACACCATAAGTGTCCGGGGCCCAAAACTGTTCAACAGCCTCCCATCAAGCATTAGGGGAATTGCCAATAAACCCCTGGCTGCCTTCAAGAGAGAGCTGGACAGATACCTAAAGTCAGTGCCGGATCAGCCGGGCTGTGGCTCGTACGTCGGACTGCGTGCGGCCAGCAGTAACAGCCTAGTTGATCAGGCCCTGATCCATCGGGAGGCCTGGTCGTGGACCGGGCCGCGGGGGCGTTGATCCCCGGAATAACCTCCAGGTAACCTCCAGGTAGGAAGCTGTTTTAAGCAGCATTTGTATCTGGAGGGGCTGATGGAAGTTATTGAGGGCTTCAGCTCCACTTCCCCTTTCTACAGCGTTCGTTCTCTTCCTTCTCCCCATTTGCAAGACCAGTACTGCAACTTAATGTTCAAATTTCTTAAATTATGTACCTGGAGTTTACCTGGAGAGAGTTCCGGG
Organism: Cherax quadricarinatus; assembly: GCF_026875155.1. Lineage (NCBI taxonomy): Eukaryota > Metazoa > Arthropoda > Malacostraca > Decapoda > Parastacidae > Cherax > Cherax quadricarinatus. Next base: position 60,997,807 of record NC_069403.1, read on the forward strand.
GGTCAACGCCCCCGCGGCCCGGTTTGTGACCAGGCCGCCTGGTGGATCAGAGCCTGATCAACCAGGCTGTTACTGCTGGCTGCACGCAAACCAACGTACGAGCCACAGCCCGGCTGGTCAGGAACCGATTTTAGGTGCTTGTCCAGTGCCAGCTTGAAGACTGCCAGGGGTCTGTTGGTAATCCCCCTTATGTATGCTGGGAGGCAGTTGAACAGTCTCGGGCCCCTGACACTTATTGTATGGTCTCTTAACGTGCTAGTGACACCCCTGCTTTTCATTGGGGGGATGTTGCATCGTCTGCCAAGTCTTTTGCTTTCGTAGTGAGTGATTTTCGTGTGCAAGTTCGGTACTAGTCCCTCTAGGATTTTCCAGGTGTATATAATCATGTATCTCTCCCGCCTGCATTCCAGGGAATACAGGTTTAGGAACCTCAAGCGCTCCCAGTAATTGAGGTGTTTTATCTCAGTTATGCGTGCCGTGAAGGTTCTCTGTACATTTTTTAGGTCAGCAATTTCACCTGCCTTGGAAGGTGCTGTTAGTGTGCAGCAATATTCCAGCCTAGATAGAACAAGTGACCTGAAGAGTGTCATCATGGGCTTGGCATCCCTCGTTTTGAAGGTTCTCATTATCCATCCTGTCATTTTTCTTGCAGATGCGATTGATACAATGTTATGGTCCTTGAAGGTGAGATCCTCCGACATGATCACTCCCAGGTCTTTGACGTTGGTGTTTCGCTCTATTTTGTGGCCAGAATTTGTTTTGTACTCTGAAGATTTAATTTCCTCGTGTTTACCATATCTGAGTAATTGAAATTTCTCATCGTTGAACTTAATATTGTTTTCTGCAGCCCACTGAAAGATTTGGTTGATGTCCGCCTGGAGCCTTGCAGTGTCTGCAATGGAAGACACTGTCATGCAGATTCGGGTGTCATCTGCAAAGGAAGACACGGTGCTGTGGCTGACATCCTTGTCTGTCGGATATGAGGATGAACAAGGTGGGAGCGAGTACTGTGCCTTGTGGAACAGAGCTTTTCACCGTAGCTGCCTCTGACTTTACTCTGTTGATGACTACTGTGTTCTGTTAGTGAGGAAATTATAGATCCATCGACCGACTTTTCCTGTTATTCCTTTAGCACGCATTTTGTGCGCTATTACGCCATGGTCACACTTGTCGAAGGCTTTTGCAAAGTCTGTATATATTACATCTGCATTCTTTTTGTCTTCTAGTGCATCTAGGACCTTGTCGTAGTGATCCAATAGTTGAGACAGACAGGAGCGACCTGTTCTAAACCCATGTTGCCCTGGGTTGTGTAACTGATGGTTTTCTAGATGGGTGATCTTGCTTCTTAGAACCCTTTCAAAGATTTTTATGATATGGGATGTTAGTGCTATTGGTCTGTAGTTCTTTGCTGTTGCTTTACTGCCCCCTTTGTGGAGTGGGGCTATGTCTGTTGTTTTTAGTAACTGGGACGACCCCCGTGTCCATGCTCCCTCTCCATAGGATGGAAAAGGCTCGTGATAGGGGCTTCTTGCAGTTCTTGATGAACACGGAGTTCCATGAGTCTGGCCCTGGGGCAGAGTGCATGGGCATGTCATTTATCGCCTGTTCGAAGTCATTTGGCATCAGGATAGCATCGGATAGGCTTGTGTTAACCAAATTCTGTGGCTCTCATAAAAAAAATTCATTTTGATCTTCGACTCTGTCTGGTTAGCGGCTTGCTAAAAACCGAGTCATATTGGGACTTGAGTAGCTCACTCATTTCCTTGCTGTCATCTGTGTAGGACCCATCTTGTTTAAGTAGGGGCCCAATACTGGACGTTGTTCTCGACTTTGATTTGGCATAGGAGAAGAAATACTTTGGGTTTCTTTAGATTTCATTTATGGCTTTTAGTTCTAACCGCGATTCCTGATTCCTATAAGTTTCCTTTAGCTTAAGTTCGATGCTTGCTATTTCTTTGACCAGTGTCTCCCTACGCATTTCAGATATATTGACCTCTTTTAGCCGCTCTGTTATTCTTTTCCGTCGCCTGTAAAGGGAGCGCCTGTCTTTCTATTTTACATCTACTCCCTTTTTCTTAGAGGAATAAGCCTTGTCCATACATCGAGTGCCACCAAGTTAATCTGTTCTAGGCATAAGTTGGGGTCTGTGTTGCTTAGTATATCTTCCCAGCTTATATCGGTTAGGACTTGGTTTACTTGGTCCCACTTTGTTTTTGTTATTGAAGTTGAATTTGGTGAATGCTCCCTCGTGACTAATCTCATGTCTGTTTGGGGCTCCACGCATACATGTCTGAACCTCAATTATGTTGTGATCTGAGTATATTGTTTTTGATATGGTGACATTTCTTATCAGATCATCATTGTTAGTGAAGATGAGGTCTAGTGTATTCTCCAGTCTAGTGGGCTCTATTATTTGCTGGTTTAAATTGAATTTTGTGCAGAGATTTAAAAGCTCGTGTGAGTGTGAGTTTTCATCAGAGCTGCCTCCTGGTGTTATTACTGCAACAATATTATTTGCTATATTCCTCCATTTTAGGTGCCTTAAGTTGAAATTCCCCAGGAGCAAGATGTTGGGTGCAGGAGCTGGAAGATTTTCCAGACAGTGGTCAATTTTTAACAGCTGTTCCTGGAATTGCTGGGATGTTGCATCCGGAGGCTTGTAGACTACCACAATGACTAGGTTTTGGTTCTCGACCTTTACTGCTAAAACTTCCACTACATCATTTGAGGCATTAAGCAGTTCTGTGCAAACAAGTGACTCTGCACTTGGTGTAAATTTGCTATTTTACTTGAGTAATATGCTTTAAACTGTTGAGTTCTGTGCATTAACTGAGTGACCCTTGTTTGTGTCCCATCTCTGGAACCTGTTTTTGTCCAGTTTCAATTCCTCGCAGTATTTTATATCGTTATCATGTCTCGCCTGACCCTCCTGTCTTCTAGTGTCGTCAGGCCGATTTCCCTTAACCTTTCTTCGTAGGCCAATCCCTGTAGCTCTGGGACTAGTCTTGTTGCAAACGTTTACACTTTCTCTAATTTCTTGACGTGCTTGACCAGGTAAGAAAGTTTATTCGGGTATACACAAATAGTTATAGATTATCATACATAGCAGCATGTGTAGAGAACCTAGAATGGCCCAAAAAAGTCAGTGACTTGTTTCCATTGGGGTCCTTTAATACCTTATACAATGTAGGAAATATACTGTAGTGGATATACTAGGAATAAGGTAAAAAGTTATTTACATTTACATGCGTGTTAGCAAAAAAAAAAAAATCCCCCTTTGTCGCTGCATTCATTAGGTACCTTTTGGTTCTCTTCTTAAACTGGCTCGTGCTATGACTGGCTTTGACATGTGCAGACAATCTGTTCCATTCCTTTATTGTTGTAAAATAAAAGGCGTTTGAAGCCTGTGGGTACTACCAAGTTGCGCTCTCCCCAAGTACTATGATTGCTTCAGTTCCCATCCCTGACAAAATTAGCAGCAAGATATTCTGGACACTGCGAACAATTTTATAAACTTTATTTAACTTCAGTTTTACTTTGTCTTCAGTATTCAGCAGTCGACACAAAAAATACTAAAAATTACTGAAGACTGAAGAATAAAAAAAATAAAATAAAAGATTATGAATATATCACGGATTTCTCCCTTTACATTCAATGATAAATATCATTAAATAAATATATTCAGTGTTAATGCTGAATATACACGGTCAGTATTTAATGTTAATATTCATTTTATCCTCAGTGGGATACGGCCGGTTTGTTGAAAGAAGATTCAGTACATATTATACATTTATTGTAAACAATGTTAGTATTTAATGTTGTATATTCACTGTAAACATTGAACATTAATATTAATATATGATTATATACACCTGGAAAATACTAGAGGGACTAGTACCGAACTTGCACACGAAAATCACTCACTACGAAAGCAAAAGACTTGGCAGACGATGCAACATCCCCCCAATGAAAAGCAGGGGTGTCACTAGCACGTTAAGAGACCATACAATAAGTGTCAGGGGCCCGAGACTGTTCAACTGCCTCCCAGCATACAAAAGGGGGATTACCAACAGACCCCTGGCAGTCTTCAAGCTGGCACTGGACAAGCACCTAAAGTCGGTTCCTGACCAGCCGGGCTGTGGCTCGTACGTTGGTTTGCGTGCAGCCAGCAGCAACAGCCTGGTTGATCAGGCTCTGATCCACCAGGAGGCCTGGTCACAGACTGGGCCGCGGGGGCGTTGACCCCCGGAACTCTCTCCAGGTAACTGTTCAATATAAATATTGTATACAGGTGTGGATTCCAAACTGATGCTCAAATATGGGCCTGACGTATATGGTATACAGTGTCTTGAATGATTCCTTACTGAGGTATCGGAACGCTATTCTTAAGTTTGCCAGACTCCCGTATGCTGCAGCAGTTATCTGGTTGATGTGCGCCTCAGATGTACTCGGTATTACTCGCCCCAAGATCTTTTTCCTTGAGTGAGGTTTGCAGTCTTTGGCCACCTAGACTGTACTGTCTGCGGTCTTCTTGCCCTTCCCCGATCTTAATGACTATGCGTTTGGCGGGGTTAAATTCAAGGAGTCTTGCTGGACCAGGCCTGTAGCCTATCCAGGTCTCTGTAATCCTGCTTGATCCTCGGCCGATTTAATTCTCATTAACTTCACATCTGCAAACAGGGATACTTCTGAGTCTGTCCCTTCCGTTATGTCATTCACATGTACCAAAAACAGCACAGGTTCTAGGACTGACCCCTCTGGAACCCTGCTCGTCACAGGCGCCCATTCTGACAACTCGTCACGTACCATGACTCGTTTCCTCCCTGTCACATATTCTGATTCATTTCAGTGCCTTTCCTGTTATGCATGCCTGATCCTCTAGCTTTTGCATTAACCTCTTGTGAGGAACTGTCGAAGGCCTTCTTGCAGTCCAAGGAATAAAACAGGCCCCTGTGACGCATTTCCTTTGTGTTATCCTGGGTGGCTAGCCCTCCTGGTTAAAAATCCGAACGAAGTCTTATCTTAACATCTGAATCGACACGTCACGTTTCGTCTCCCAACTCAAAGGAGGGCTTCGTTATGCAGAGCATTTCGAATTAGTTTTATAACCGCTCAGCATGCTGTTGCGTTCAACGAGACATAGGTTACTTGACCTTTGGGGATACGTAAATATATCTGCATTACACACGGGCCAAAAAAAAGTAGCTGGAGAGCCTAAAAGTACGTACAGTTTTGACAAAAGAAATAGCCATGTGAAGTAGAACATTGTCTAAACTAAACAGTGATTAGTGTACAGTATATACGTGTACCAAGCGTGCTGCCACGCCATTGGTCGCAGCATAGTTACAGGTGTTTGGTAAATGTATATGTACTGAACACCTGTTCTTCTAAACTGTACAGCTGGTTGGTTCCTAATGACAGTTTGGATTTATGTTCATTTTTATTTGAATTTTGTAAATTTGTAATTAATTTTAGTAGCGTGTTAGAAAATTCATGACTTGAATACGTTAAATTAATGAATGTAGAATGCATTATGCTCATGGTCATTCCAACTCAAAATATTAAGCCTAACTCCTCCGGGGATGTTCCTGGAATATCTGAGAGGGGCTCTTGAACCAAGGAATTAAACCTGTCCTCTGAATGGAACCTGATTGCCTCCCATTCCTTGGTGGTGGCCTGGTGGCAAAAGCTCTCGCTTAACACATTTGGCTTGTTTCCTTACACCGGTTGTCCATGTTCACCCATCAATAAAAATGGGTACCTGGGTGTTAGTCGACTGGGGTGGGTTGCATCAGGAACAAAATTGACCTAGACTCGACCTCATTTGCCCGAAATGCACTACATAACAAGCGGCTTTCTATATAGTAGTATGTCATTGATGTCAGCTAGGCCTGTATACCTTGTTCATGTAAAAATAATATATTATTGGGTAGATCTTGCGACAATTTTCGGTCTTGTTAATTAATTTGTAAATTTTAATTTATAATTTAGTTTCGGTGCTAATTAAAAATGTCTGCATTAAATATTGGTTTCACCTTAATAAACAATTCAGTTCAAGGAAATGGTTTGGAACTAGACATGCGCAGTATTAACATATTTTAATGAACCTTCGTTACAAGAACGAAGCTGCGTACAGTTAATCACAAGCCTCCAAGAGCCTACGGGGTGACCCCGTGGCCTGGCTGGCAAAGCTGTCTTCACACTCGGAGGGCCCAGGCCCGGCTTCGATTCCCGGCGGGGTGGAATAATTTCGACGCGTTTCCTTACATTTATCCTGTTCACCTAGCAGCAGGTGGGTACCTGGGTGCTAGTCGACTGGTGTGGGTCGCATCCTGGGGGACAAGATTGAGGAACCCAATGGAAATAAGCCCTCGATGATGCACTGCCTTTCTTGGGTTATCCTGGGTGGCTCATCCTCCGGGGTTAAAAATCCGAACAAAATTTTATCGCGCGCGCGCGTGTGTGTGTGCGCGCGCGCGCGTGTTCGCGTGTGTGCGTGTGCGCGCGCGTTTGTGTGTGTTTGTGTGTGTTTGTGTGTGTTTGTGTGTGTTTGTGTGTGTGTGTGTGTGTGTGTTGTGTGTGTGTGTTTGTGTGTGTGTTGTGTTGTGTTGTGGGTGTGTGTGTGTTGTGTGTGTTTGTGTGTGTTTGTGGTGTGTTTTGTGTGTGTTTTGTGTGTGTTTGTGTGTTGGTGTGTGGTTGTGTGTGTGTGTTTGTGTGGTGTTTGTGGTGTGTTTTGTGTGTGTGTTTGGTGTGTGTGTTGTGTGTTTGTGTGTTGTTTGTGTGTGTGTGTTTTGTGTGGTTGTTGTGTGTGTTGTGTGTGTGTGTTGTGTGTGTTTGTGTGTTGTGTGTGTTTGTGTGTGTTGTGTGTGTGTTTGTGGTGTGTTGTGTTGGTTTGTGTGTGTTTGTGGTGTGTGTGTGTGTGTTGTTTGTGTGTGTGTTTGTTTGTGTGTGGTTTGTGGTGTGTTGTGTTTGTGTGTGTGTTGTGTTGTGTGTGTTTGTGTGGTGTGTTTGTGTGTGTGTGTTGTGGTTGTTTTGTGTGTGTGTGTGTTTGTGTGTGTGTGTGTGTTGTTGTGTTGTGTGTGTGTTTGTGTGTGTGTGTGTTTGTGTGTGTGTTTGTGTGTGTGTGTGTTGTGTGTGTTTGTGTGTTGTTTGTGTGTTTGGTGTGTTTGTGTGTGTTTGTGTTTGTGTGTGTTTTTGTGTGTGTTTGTGTGTTTGTGTGTGTTTTTGTGTTTGGTGTGTGGTGTTTGTGTTTGTGTGTTGTGTGTTTGTGTGTGTTTTGTGTGTGTTTTGGTGTGTTTTGGTGGTCGGTTATGCTGTGCTGTTTGTGTGTGTTTGTGGTTTGTGTTCTAGTTGTGTAGTTTGTGTGTGTTACATTTTGTCCTGGCCGGTCGTTGCACTGGCCTTTGTGTGTGTGTTGTATACTCACCTATTTGTACTCACCTATTGTGGTTGCAGGGTCGAGTCCTAGCTCCTGGCCCCGCCTCTTCACGTTGTGTTTGTGTATACACTCCCTAATTGTACTCATCTAATTGTGGTTCAGGGGTCGAGACTCAGCTCCTGGCCCTGCCTCTTCATGTCGTACTGGATCCTCTCTCCCTGCTTCCTGAGCTTGTCAACCTCCAAAATATGTGGTTCCTGCCTCCACTACTTCACTTGCTAGCTATTCCACTTGCTGACAACTCTATGACTGAAGAAATACTTCCTAACGTCCCTGTGACTCGTCCTGAGTCTTCAGCTTCCAGTTGTGACCCCTTGTCCCTGTGTCCCCTCTCTGGAACATCCTATCTCTGTCCACCTTGTCTATTCCCGCAGTAATCTTGTTGTCGTTATCATGTCTCCCCTGACCCTTCTGTCCTCCAGTGTCGTCAGTCCGATTTCCCTTAACCTTTCCTCGTACGACATTCCCTTGAGCTCTGGGACTAGCCTTGTTGCAAACCTTTGTACTTTCTCTAACTTCTTGACGTGCTTGACCAGGTGTGGGTTCCAGACTGGTGCTGCATACTCCAGTATGGGCCTAACATACAGTGTACAGTGTCTTGAACGATTCCTTATTAAGGTATCGGAACGCTATTCTCAGGTTTGCCAGGCGCCCGTATGCTGCAGCGGTTATTTGGTTGATGTGTGCCTCCGGTGATGTGCTCGGTGTTATGGTCACCCCAAGGTCTTTCTCCCTGAGTGAGGTCTGTAGTCTTTGTCCACCTAGCCTATACTCTGTCTGTGGTCTTCTTTGCCCCAACCCAATCTTCATGACTTTGCATTTGGCTGGATTGAATTCGAGAAGCCAGTTACTGGACCACATGTCCAGCCTCTCCAGGTCTCTTTGCAGTCCTGCCTCATCCTCGTCCGATTTAATTCTTCTCATCTTCACGTCATCTGCGAACAGGGACACTTCAGAGTCTATTCCTTCCATCATGTCGTTCACATATATCAAAAATAGCACTGGTCCTAGAACTGACCCCTGTGGGATCCCGCTCGTAACAGGCGCCCACTGTGATACCTCTTCACGTACCATGACTCGTTGCTGCCTGCCTGTCAGGTATTCCCTTATCCATTGCAATGCCCTTCCTTTTACGTGTGCCTGATCCTCCAGCTTCTGCACTAATCTCTTGTGGGGAACTGTCAAAGGCCTTCCTGCAGTCTAGGAAAACGCAATCTACCCACCCCTCTCTCTCGTGTCTTACTTCTGTTACCTTGTCATAAAACTCCAGGAGGTTTGTGATACAAGATTTGCCTTCCATGAACCCATGCTGGTTTTCATTTATAATCTTGTTCCTTTCCAGGTGTTCGACCACTCTCCTCCTGATAATCTTCTCCATGACTTTGCACACAATACATGTCAGAGAGACAGGTCTGTAGTTTAGTGCCTCGTTTCTGTTTCCTTTCTTAAATATGGGGACTACATTAGCTGTCTTCCATTTCTCAGGTAGTTGCCCAGTTTCAAGGGATGTGTTGAAGATTGTGGTTAGAGGCACACACAGCATCTCTGCTCCTTCTCTAAGGACCCATGGGGAGATGTTGTCCGGTCCCATCGCCTTTGAGGTGTCAAGGTCACTTAAAGAGCTTCTTCACCTCCTCCTCAGTTGTTCGTATGTCATCCAACACTTGTTGGTATATTCCCTCTTGATGTTCCCTTCTGTGCTGTGTTCCCACAGCCCTTCCTGTCTCTACTGTATAAACTTCCTTAAATCTCCTGTTCAGCTCCTCACATACCTCCTGATCATTTCTTGTGAGTTCTCCACCTTCTGTCCTTAATCTGATCACCTGGTCTTTGACTGTTGTCTTCCTCCTGATGTGGCTATACAGCAGTTTCGGGTCAGTCTTGATTCTCGATGCTATGTCATTTTCATACTGCTAAAACTTCCACTACATCATTTGAGGCATTTAGCAGTTCTGTGCAAACAAGTGACTCTGCAATGTACAGGCCAACCCCCCCCCCCTTTTGCCTGTTCACTCTCACATCTGTATAGGTTGTAACCTGGGATCCATATTTCGTTGTCCAAGTGATCCTTTATGTGGGTCTCAGTGAAAGCCGCGAACATTGCCTTTGCCTCTGCAAACAGTCCACGGATGAAAGGTATTTTGTTTGTTGCTGGCTTTAGACCCTGTATATTTGCAAAGAAAAATGTTATCGGACTGGTGGTATTGTTGGTACTGGGGGGGGGGGATTTTTTTTCCGGCATTAGTATCTATCTGTTGGTTTGGAGTGGAGGCCATCGACTGTGGTTCCACTCCAGGAGTGACTGGATTTGGTGTACGATTTCTGCCATTTCCTGCCAGTTTTTTTTCCTTCCTGGCACTAAAAAACCTCTCCCTCTTGGGTGGCTGTGGCTACCCAGGTTTTCCCATGGCCTGGATGTTTTGTATCTTTTTGTCCCCTTTAGATGGTATGCCTGGCAATTTAAGTTATAGCACAGTCTTTCCTGTACTGAAGAGGTACACAGTTCAGGGTGAAAAAGCTTACAGGAAGGGAGTTTGCATTTTCCTGTTGTCATATGGGCATGGCATTTTCTAGGGTGGTCATAGTTGCACGTCCCATCTGTTTTTCCAGATTTCCCATGCCAGCAGATACCGAGTGCATAGTATGTGCACAGGCTTGGTTTCCGTTTGCCTTGGGTTTCTGTGACTGTATTCCCTGTTGGTGCATGTTTCCCTGTCTTACTTCTATCCTCCCTAGCACCAACAATGGAGCTCCCACCATTTGTTTTTGGTAATATATCCTCACTATTGCTAGTGGAGTCCTCTTGTTTGCTATTTCCTGCGGTATTTCTAGTTTGCAATATTGGTTTTCTTATCTTTGACTACACTTGTTTCCCTACTATGGCTCCTGTCCCCTATGAGGTCATTTATATGTATTCCTTCCTGCGTATAATTCCCGACTACCTGGACAAAATCTCCAGCTTCACCATTACTGTCTCCCAGGACAGCACCTCCAGCTTCACCATTACTGTCTCCCAGGACAGCACCTCCAGCTTCACCATTACTGTCTCCCAGGACAGCACCTCCAGCTTCACCATTACTGTCTCCCAGGACAGCACCTCCAGCTTCACCATTACTGTCTCCCAGGACAGCACTATCAGCCCCCCATTTACTGACTAGTGTCTAATGGACATTTGCCTAGGACAAAATGGTAACTAACACAGACAGGCTGTTAGAGATGACAGAAACAAGGGGTCACAATTGGAACTTGAAGACTCTGATGAGTCACAGGAATGTTAGGAAGTATTTCTTCAGAGTTGTCAGGAAGTGGAACAGTCTCAAAAGTGAGGTAGTGGAGGCAGGATCCATACTTAGCTATAAGACGACGTATGATAAACCTCATGGAGCAGAGGGGGGGAACCTAGTGGCGGGGCCAGGAGCTGCGAGTCGATCCCTGCAACCACAACTAGGAGAGTACACACACACACACACACACACACACACCGAAGGTGTAGGGAGGCAAAAACTAAGTGCAACAGAGAATGGAAAAGGTACAGGAGGCATAGGACCCAGGAAAACAAGGAGATTAGTAGAAGAGCCAGAAACGAGTATGCGCAGATAAGGAGGGAGGCCCAGCGACAGTATGAAAACGACATAGCATCGAAAGTCAAATCTGACCCGAAACTGCTGTATAGCCACATTAGGAGGAAGACAACAGTCAAGGACCAGGTGATAAGGCTGAGGAAAGAAGGTGGAGAACTCACAAGAAATGATCAAGAGGTACGTGAGGAGCTCAACACGAGATTTAAGGAAGTATTTACAGTAGAGACAGGAAGGACTCTGGGGGGACAGGCCAGATGGGGACACCAACAAGTGTTGGACGACATACATACAGATGAGGAGGAGGTGAAGAAACTGCTAAGGGACATCGATACCTCAAAGGCAATGGGACCGGACAACATCTCCCCATGGGTCCTTAGAGAAGGAGCAGAGATGCTGTGTGTGCCTCTAACCACAATCTTTAACACATCCCTTGAAACTGGGCAACTACGTGAGAAATGGAAGACAGCTAATGTAGTCCCCATATTTAAGAAAGGAAACAGAAACGAGGCACTAAACTACAGACCTGTGTCTCTGACATGTATTGTGTGCAAAGTCATGGAGAAGATTATCAGGAGGAGAGTGGTCGAACACCTGGAAAGGAACAAGATTATAAATGAAAACCAGCATGGGTTCATGGAAGGCAAATCTTGTATCACAAACCTCCTGGAGTTTTATGACAAGGTAACAGAAGTAAGACACGAGAGAGAGGGGTGGGTAGATTGCGTTTTCCTAGACTGCAGGAAGGCCTTTGACACAGTTCCCCACAAGAGATTAGTGCAGAAGCTGGAGGATCAGGCACACGTAAAAGGAAGGGCATTGCAATGGATAAGGGAATACCTGACAGGGAGGCAGCAACGAGTCATGGTACGTGAAGAGGTATCACAGTGGGCGCCTGTTACGAGCGGGGTCCCACAGGGGTCAGTTCTAGGACCAGTGCTCTTTTTGATATATGTGAACGACATGATGGAAGGAATAGACTCTGAAGTGTCCCTGTTCGCAGATGACGTGAAGTTGATGAGAAGAATTAAATCGGACAAGGATGAGGCAGGACTGCAAAGAGACCTGGAGAGGCTGGACATGTGGTCCAGTAACTGGCTTCTCGAATTCAATCCAGCCAAATGCAAAGTCATGAAGATTGGGTTGGGGCAAAGAAGACCACAGACAGAGTATAGGCTAGGTGGACAAAGACTACAGACCTCACTCAGGGAGAAAGACCTTGGGGTGACCATAACACCGAGCACATCACCGGAGGCACACATCAACCAAATAACCGCTGCAGCATACGGGCGCCTGACAAACCTGAGAATAGCGTTCCGATACCTTAATAAGGAATCGTTCAAGACACTGTACACTGTATGTTAGGCCCATACTGGAGTATGCAGCACCAGTCTGGAACCCACACCTGGTCAAGCACGTCAAGAAGTTAGAGAAAGTACAAAGGTTTGCAACAAGGCTAGTCCCAGAGCTCAAGGGACTGTAAGAAGGCATTTGACACAGTTCCACACAAGAGATTAGTGCAAAAGCTGGAGGACCAGACAAGAATAACAGGTGAGGCACTGCAATGGATTAGGGAATACTTGTCAGGAAGACAACAGCGAGTCATGGTACGTGGCGAGGTGTCAGAGGGGGCACCTGTAACGAGCGGTGCCACAGGGGTCAGTCCTAGGACCAGTGCTGGTTTCTGGTATTTGTGAACGACGTGACGGAAGGAATAATTCCGAAGTGTCCCTGTTTGCAGATAATGTGAAATTGATGAATTCAGTTGGACGAGGACCAGGCAGAACTACAAAGATCTGGACATGCTGCAGGCCTGGTCCAGCAACTGGCTCCTGGAGTTCAACCCCACCAAGTGCAAACTCTTGAAGATTGGGGAAGGGCAAAGAAGACAGACTGAGTACAGTCTAGGGGGGGGGGGGCCAGATACTACAAACCTCACTCGAGGAAAAGGATCTTGGAGTGAGTATAACACCGGGCACATCTGAGGTGCACATCAACCAAATAACTGCTGCAGCATACGGGTGCCTAGCAAACCTAAGAACAGCATTCCGACATCTTAAGGAATCGTTCAGGACCCTGTACATTGTGTATGTTAGGCCCATATTGGAGTATGCAGTTTGAAACCCACATCTAGCCAAGCATGTAAGGAAACTAGAGAAGTGCAAAGGTTTGCAATAAGACTAGTCCCGGAGCTAAGGGGTATGTCCTACGAGGAGGTTAAGGGAAAACGACCTGACGACACTGGAAGATAGGACAGATGAGGGGGGATATGATAACAACGTATAAAATACTGAGGAATCGACAAGGTGGACAGACAGGATGTTTCAGAGATGGGACACAGTTGGAAGTTGAAGTCTCAGATGAATGACAGGGATGTTAGGAAGTATTTCTTCAGTCACAGGGTTGTCAGGAAATGGAATAGTCTGGGAAGTGATGTAGTGGAGGCAGTATCCATACATAGCTTTAAGAAGAGGTATGATAAAGCTCCTGGAATAGGAAGAGTGACCCAGTAGCAGCCAGTGAAGAAGCTGGGCCAGGAGCTGTGACTAGACCCCTGCAACCACGACTGAATACACATTTTTTTTTTTTTTTTTTTCAGAGCTGCGGTGGATGACGTCTGAACAGACTCCCCGAGGTGAAGAAATTCATCCACGAGGATATTCCCTTTTTGTATCCTTTCTAACTTGACTATTTAAATGTTACTGTATACAAGTCAAAAATATTAATAAAAGTGGATAGTTCTTTTTAAAATTTAACTAATTTTTTACTATTAACAGGTGTGGCCGCTAAGGAATTAGTGGTTCAGTGGAACCTCAAAAATCGAACTGCTCCCAACACAACCAATTATGTAAGTGTATTTTTGTAAGTGCTTTTATAAGTGTATTTTTGAGGGTCTGAAATGGGCTAATCTAATTTACATTATTCCTGATGGGAATAAATTCATTCGGTAAAGGCACTCTAACAGCCTTCTGGACCGAAGAAAGTTCGATATTTGAGGTTCCACTGTATGTCTATTGTATCTTGGCAGAAAATTTGTTCATTAAATTTTGCTCTGAAATATATTGCTGCAGTTTAGATCACACTATACAAATTTCTTCCTTAACTAGACTATTAGCCACAATGTGAGATATCAGCCTATTGGTGGTGCTCCCCCAGAGTTGGTACTGCTCAATAAATTTGACAAGGTTTGTTTGTTTTTTGTTATCTTCACAAATGTGTGCTAATCCTGTCATACATAGTACGTACATTAATTTTTGTAGTCATAAGGTTTTCATGAAGTTTACACTAAATATTAGTGTAAACTTCATGAAACCCCTCTACTTGCTACACGAAACATTAGTGTAGCAAGTAGAGGGTAATATTTGAAAATGGAAAATTATTATTTTAGCTTTAATTCAATGGGTAGACACTGTTGCATTTTTAATTATTTCTGTCCAAAGGAAGTAGAGCGCATTCCTCTGGAGAAGCTTAACCGCGAAGAATGCAACCAGCTGCTGCTGAAGAAAGGCTTCTACAAGAAGACTACCAAAGAAGAGGAAGTACCAGAAGAGTACCTCAATGGCCCTTATAGGGAAAGGGAAGAGCTCTAGATGAATTTTTAACCATTGTGTCCATTAATGTTAAATTAAATTTTAAGATTGCTTAGTTTCTTTTAGTTTTTAAGATATTTAACTGATGCTTATGACACTGCTCAAATTTCAATATTATGAACCTACTATGAAAGGGGTGGTGTAAAGGGCTAATGGCTCGCATTACTCTTGGAAGCTGCAAGGGTTAGATATTGTTTGTGCTTGTGTTGTCAAAGTACATTCAAAATTTTGTAGTTTGAATAAAAAAAAAAAAAAAAAAACACTGAAGAGTTTTTCTACCTTCTATCTAGCTCTTTTGAATGCACAAAAATTTTAATTGCCTGTGTAAATGTATTTACCTAAGAAAAATAGTGCAGTAGCATACTTGTTTTGTAGATGGATTTTCAGTGCCTTTTGAAGACTGCTGTCTGCAGGTGCTCCTGCCTCCTATTGTGTAGGTTGCAGCATACTATGGACTATGCCTGCAGCTTAGGCATTTCTGCCTTAGTCATGGTTTTCATGATCACTGGGATGCCTATAGGTTTCTGGAAACTTTTAGGGGGTCTTTTAACATAATGGGTTTTAACTGATGCTACAGTGGAACCTCGGTTTTCATGATTATTTCGTTCCAGAAAGTCTGACGAAAACCGAATTGTGCAAAAACTGAAGCAATATTTCCCATAAGAAATAATGTAAATCCAATTTAGTCTGTTTCAGACACCCAAAAATATTAACAAAAAATACATTTTATAGAGAATAACTATAGTTTTACATACAGAAAACAATGAGAAATTAATATAAATAACTAATGAAATGGATAAATGAGCATTTAACATCACGTTTACCTTTATTGAAGACCCTTGTTGGCGTATGGAAGACGGTGAGGAGAGAGGATGGAGAGGTCTGGAAGGGAAATCCCCTTCCATAAGGACTTCAGGTATCAAGGCCCTATCTGGGGGTTACCTCCCTTTGTCTTTTACTGGCACTAGGACCAGCTTGAGTCACTGTACCCATCACAGAAAAAATTCTGTCCAGAAAGGTCTGTTTCTGGCATCTCTTAAGATTTGCCTAAAATGGGACACGACATTGTCATTGAACAGGTTGCAGACACGGCTTGCAACAGCATTGCTAGGGTGATATTTCTCCAAAACTTTGCAGCTCACTCCACTTTGCACACTTTCTTAATCACTGAAGAAGGCACGTTCTCCCCTCTTCCTCTGAAGCAATTTCCTCGGCTCTGATCTGTTGCAGCTCTTCCACATCCTGGCCACTCACCTCCAACCCCATGGACTTCCCCAAAGTTGCAATAGATTCCACAACAGGCGTAGAGTCGTCAGGGTCAGCCTCGAACCCTTCAAAATCCTTCTCTTGGGTACATTGTGGCCAGTTTTCTCCAAGCAGAGTTCATCGTCCTGGAAGTCACTTCCTGCCAAGCCTTATCTATAAGGCTTGTGGAATTGAGGATACTGAAGTGATTCCTCCAGAACTTAGGGTAAATTAGTGTCCGAGGTGACTTCAAAGCACCTTTGAAACATTGCTTTGGGGTAGAGTTTTTTTGAAGTTTGAAGTGACCTGCTGGTCCATGGGCTGGATGAGCAGTATTAGGTATTGGTCTTCAAAGTCTGGAGGATAAGCAGGAGCATTGTCCGTTGCCAGGAGGCACTAGAGTGGCAATTGATTTTCCAAGAGGCATTTCTTCACACTCGGACCAAACACTTCATTGACTGTCTCAATGAAAATTTGCCTCGTGACTCATGCCTTATTGTTAGCCTTAGCAGTGCCCTTTCCTCCTGCGTGATGTAGGTCCTCTGGCATTTTCTTCCAAAAGGAGGTCTGTTTTGTCACAATTGAAGACTTGTTTGGGGAGGAATCTTTCAGCCTCTACATACTCCTTGAATTCATCAACGAATTCTTCGGCCACGTTTCTGAACTTGCAGCCTTAACACATTGTACGTCAGATGGCTTCTTGAATTTACCGAACCAGCCTCTGCTGGCCTTAAATTCACTAACAGCAGCAATCGTTCCAGGCATTTTCTTTACGAGATCCACATGCAACTACCTTACCTTTTGAACATCAAAATGGTATAGGCAACAGTTAGGCAACTTTATTCCGAAACGTTTCGCCTACTGTGTAGGCGAAACGTTTCGGAATAAAGTTGCCTATGTGTCTTACCTACCTACCTTACCTTTTCACAAATTTATACTCCAAAACACTATCTCCCACTAACCGTTTTTCATTGGTCCACACCAACAACTTCTCTATCATCGATTGTTTGCAATCTGTTTCATTAGCACATACCCCTTTAGCAACATCAGCTTCCTTGATTTCTTTTTTTCTTTGCCAAGATGGAACTGATTGTTTATGCGGATTTCCAGTACATTCTGGTGAAATCGGCCACCCGTATGGCACTTTCGTACTTAGCTATGACATCTTTTTTAAATTCTATTGTTTCTTTTGCCTTCTTTCTCAAAGGGCTGGCACTCGGAACTTTCTTTAGTCCCGTGGTGGCTTATTTAGCAGTTGCGCTCTATAAAAAGAAATGTTTTGGCTGAATGTGCGGGGCGATGCTCGCTCAACGATTAACAAAGGCAGACTGAGTCACTCAGTGCTTGAGTGGGGTAGTGACGCAGGTGGATGCATTCAGTACGGACCATTGTCAACTCTACGAAAACAGGCAAAATTTCGACAGGAGTCGTCGAAAACCAAGGTTCCACTGTACTCGTTTTAACTTGACACAAGCGTGTCGAGTGCTTATGCTCGGCTTTCATTTAATTTCATTTTGTTGACGTTTGTAAAATATTTTTACTGTACTCGGTGACCTACATAGTAAAAGTGCTCTGAAAATATCACTACTGTCTTAGTTTAGACAGGATATGGGTGTCTGGCCTTCTTACAATCCCAGAGATAATCCCTGGACACTAAGGATAAGCTAAGGGCACCTCACCCAGTTCTTTATTTGCAGGTGTCCTTGGCCCTCCTGTGGGACTTTGGGCACGTTGACTGATAAGACAGTACGAAAATTTTAGGCTAATGCTGTTAACAATACTATGACCATAGCTGATACTCAATTTTAAGCAGAAAATGGGCACACCTTACTGTTAACCGACACACAGTATACCATTTTGTAACTGCTGTTTAATTAAAAATTTGACTAGAACATCTGATTATAATCTGTAATTTTAGGCTCTAATTTTAGTAGTAAAGAGGAAATGTTAATGTCCATGGGGAATGTGTTCAGACACTTAACTTTTGAATAGTTTTCAGGAATGCACTAAACTGGGTCCATATTAATACTATGTATTGGAGAGCACTGTTTTTGGATGTACCCTAACTTTTTAACAAAGTAACCTATTATACATCCACTATTATTACAATCAGAACTAAATACTAAACCCTCAAGGGTCACACCTTCACAAACTTTTAACTCTGGCAACTTCAGCACTGACCAATAATTGTTTTAAGCTGTACATGCATACTTTTCAAGAGGGTAATGAAAATGCTTTTTTTTTTTTTTTTTTTTTTTTTTTTTGTAATGTTGATTATAAAACTTCCCGTCACTTTTAGATGGACTGCAAGTTAGATATCTTCTGTCCTGATCTATCTGTACTTGGATGTGGATGATTCTTGGTATTATCGTCCCTGTTTTGGACCCAGGTGACAAGTGAACTACATAGGCACCACACAAGGATTGCTAAACATGCAGGGCACTCGCCTAACTCAACACAGTGGTCTTCAAGGGGTTCTGATGCTGTTGAAGGATTCTTGATAAGGAGTTGAAACTATTCTCCCCATCCTTATATCAGACCCGTTTTCCCCCCTCGCCCCTTCAGTTTCCCACGTGTTATGAACCTTACGAGTTTAATATTTTCCATAAACAAAGCCAAACAGTCATCCCTGCCCTACGTCATTAATTGGTTTCAGAGCTGTGACTTAACCCGACCTTTGGTGTAAACTGGGTTATGTCACTGCTCTTGGAACCAATAAATGTGCCTTAAAATGACGATAAATACAGTAAAGTGTAAATAGCTCGTGAAAGAATATAACTATTGCTAAACTTTAAAGAACACTAAAAACACAGTCATACGTTTTAAAGAATAATGAACAAAAAAATTGACATGTTGCTGAATAAAGCAATGATCACTGAACTGAAATTCTCTAGAAAAGTGGCGTAAAGGCGAATTTGACGTAGGCCAAAATGACAGAGTACGACTATATTTAAGGTTGAAGGGTGTGTGCAGTTAAATTTACACTGCACTCGAGAGGACCAGAGTTATTAGATCTGTCCCAAGGAAATAAATTATAATAATGCGCTAAACCCACTATCCCCCCCACCCACCCCCGTCAAGGGAGGCTCCCTGATGCCCATTGGCCTGGCTGTCAAAGCTCACTTCACACACTGAAGGTCCAGGTTTGCTTCCCAGCAGGGTAGAAACATTCGATGTGTTTCCTTACACCTGCTGTCCTGTTCACCTAGCAAGTAGGTACCTGGGTGTCAGTCGATTGGTGTGGGGTGTATCCTGGGGGGGGGGGGGGGGTTTAAGATTGAGGACTCCAGCGGAAATCAAGTCCCTCGACACACTGCCTTTCTTGGATTATGCTGGGTGGCTAACACTCTGGGGTTAAAAATCTGAACAAAATCTTATCTGAGGAACACTTTGTGTAAGGAATTAACCTATGCCCCAATTCCTTGAATAGTCTGAATGCCTTCTATTACCTTGGGTGTTGTAAGATCCCCTACAGGTAGTGCTCACTGAATGTAATAATAAATTCCAGATGATGTATCGACCAAAACTAATGGAGGGAACACTCCCAACTAAGATATATAATTTAGAACAATGCATCCCCTCCATGATGCTGGTGAGGGGTTCATGATCTAAGGAATTGGACCTTGAATCAAGACTGAATGTCTTGAATTTCCCCAGGCACTGTATGGCCCCCTATGGGTTAAGCCCTCCCCATGCCTGTAATAACTGCAGCAGCAGTAAAGTAAAAAATTATGAAATATGATTTGCAATCTCATAACACTTGTATTACAATCAAAATTAAGTGCTAAACCATCAGGGTCATACAGCAAACACTACTGTATAAAAAAAAAAAATAGGATCTGAACCCACTAAGAGCCAGTCTATATAAATTTTTCACCAGGTATATCCCCACCCCCACCCTTTTTAAATTTTGATTTGAAAATTACAAACCTCTGGATTATTCAGTGTTGCACAGTATATGGGAATCTGCTTTAATACTTTCAGGGTCAAGACCCCTGATCTCAAATTTGCTCTCAAAGTTGAAGAATTTTCAAAATGAAAATAAAAATTATGATATGAGAGAATTTTTTTCTAAAGGTAATGAAACCGAAAGTACGAAATTTGACGAAAAACTTTTGAATTGCGCTCTTGCAAAGTTAGCAATCTCGGTAATATTTATGCATCAGCGATTTTGCCCATTTTGTGCCCCATTTTTGGCTAATTCCATTGTTCGTCTACCAAACTCGGCTCTTTTGCTAGTATTCCCTTTATTGAATGAGAGAAGAAAGTGCCCATTTACCCATTTCAACTACCCAATAGTGATCAGTAATTTGACCAATTTCACAAGTCAAAAATTGCCAATTTAAAAATAGGGTCCAGAATAAACAATGTAGACATTCCTGGCACTAAAAACATTTACTCTGTTCCTTAGTCACATCTCCAGGCCATTCTTATATTATGCATGCTTTCCATTTTGAATTTTTATCCCCTCGAGGGAGGTTCCTTGATGCTGGTGAGGGGCTCTTGATCTAGAAGATTTACTGTTATGAAGACTACTGCATTATTATAATAATTGTATAAATAATGTCAGTGCATTCCTAAATGAGTATTAGACTGGCAAGCTGGACGCGTATTGGATAAGTGACGTCGCCTGTATACTCTGGAATATTGGCAATAATCAAACATTTCCGCTACTCTGAGCTCAATTTCAAGCTACCTTCAGTCCTGAAACCAATCAAAATCATCTCTATTTCTGTATTATATCTTCTATCAAATGAGACCAAGAAACCGAGAATACAACCATAAAGACCATATGAAAATATACAGCAGTCCCTATTTTAAACCAAAAACTTGTTTTTTTTTTTTTCATTATGCACTGCATGCTGCAGGATTATTTTTTTTTATATGGTGCACACTTGCTGCATAGACGTATTCTTTCATATCAAAGCCCAAATTTAACGCTCACAGCTTATCTGAACTGAGTTCATGGCGTTGTACTACAGGACCAACACTGGCTTCAAAACCATTGTATAACGGGACCGACAACGAAAGGGTTGAAGGCACCTCACGGAGGGCAGCCAGAATAAGTGTATTAGGGTATTTAAGTAAAAAATTAGGTTTACTCTTATGAAATGTTTGAGTTTCCAGCACACATTCATGAGCAGTTTTACACTGCCATCAAAAAGTGGAGAAATACCAGCCACTTATAGGAGGCTGAAAAATGAACTGCAGAATATACATAATTTAACTTCATTACTATATCATGAATACCAGGATGGCCAAAACCTAGAAAACAGATTAGAAACAGCAAGCCTCGACTGTGAAAAATCACAGGCCTAAAATTGCTCTGGCAGTCTGGATTAACAAATGAAGCAGAGGTGGAAACAATGAATATGACTGCAACAAGTAGTGCACACAACAACTATGCAAATTATCATTTTAAACTAGGTATTTTTAAATCACAATGAGCAAAAAAAAAAAAAAAAGCATATTGTTTAATTATAGGATTGGAACTATTGGTATATTTTCAAGTACATGTATATACCCAGTAGTTGGGCAACATCATTTGATTAATTTGGTTTCAAAATAATGTTCTCAGATCCATAACCATTACACCGTAGATGAAAAATACTAAACATTTATTAAGAGAAAATCATCAGGTCACTGGAAAAACACTGAAATAAAACCAAAACCAAATCAAAACTTTTTACGAATAAAAAGTTGCTTTTCACTACTAGTAGCTTCTTCTGGAGGCTTAGTCTGAAAGATTTCGTTTGTGGGATCACCACGATAAGGCTCCTTGGGCGCTCTTCTCTTAAAGCCTTCTTTCTGATGTACTTTCTTAATGTATTTGGAAGCCCCAACCTTACGTTTCTCACGTCGCATCTGTTAAAAAATTTTATATTCAGTTTCTTAAGGATTAAGAAAATAATCCTTATAGTAATGTGAAATTAATTTTAAGATGTTGTAAAGAATTGTAATTTAGAAAAATAGCCTGCATAAAATGCTAGAAAATTATTTTTATATAAACTAGATCAAGTGTTTACATTGAAGCACATATGTGAACAGTATTTAGATAAAGGTAGGGAAGTTTTTATTGCATTTATGGATTTAGAAAAGGCATATGATAGAGTGGATAGAGGAGCAATGTGGCAGATGTTGCAAGTATATGGAATAGGTGGTAAGTTATTAAATGCTGTAAAGAGTTTTTATGAGGATAGTGAGGCTCAGGTTAGGGTGTGTAGAAGAGAGGGAGACTACTTCCCAGTAAAAGTAGGTCTTAGACAGGGATGTGTAATGTCACCATGGTTATTTAATATATTTATAGATGGGGTTGTAAAGGAAGTAAATGCTAGTGTGTTCGGGAGAGGGGTGGGATTAAATTTTGGGGAATCAAATTCAAAATGGGAATTGACACAGTTACTTTTTGCTGATAATACTGTGCTTATGGGAGATTCTAAAGAAAAATTGCAAAGGTTAGTGGATGAGTTTGGGAATGTGTGTAAAGGTAGAAAGTTGAAAGTGAACACAGAAAAGAGTAAGGTGATGAGGGTATCAAATGATTTAGATAAAGAAAAATTGGATATCAAATTGGGGAGGAGGAGTATGGAAGAAGTGAATGTTTTCAGATACTTGGGAGTTGACGTGTCGGCGGATGGATTTATGAAGGATGAGGTTAATCATAGAATTGATGAGGGAAAAAAGGTGAGTGGTGCGTTGAGGTATATGTGGAGTCAAAAAACGTTATCTATGGAGGCAAAGAAGGGAATGTATGAAAGTATAGTAGTACCAACACTCTTATATGGGTGTGAAGCTTGGGTGGTAAATGCAGCAGCGAGGAGACGGTTGGAGGCAGTGGAGATGTCCTGTTTAAGGGCAATGTGTGGTGCAAATATTATGCAGAAAATTCGTAGTGTGGAAATTAGGAAAAGGTGTGGAGTTAATAAAAGTATTAGTCAGAGGGCAGAAGAGGGGTTGTTGAGGTGGTTTGGTCATTTAGAGAGAATGGATCAAAGTAGAATGACAAGCATATAAATCTATAGGGGAAGGAAGGCGGGGTAGGGGTCGTCCTCGAAAGGGTTGGAGAGAGGGGGTAAAGGAGGTTTTGTGGGCAAGGGGCTTGGACTTCCAGCAAGCGTGCGTGAGCATGTTAGATAGGAGTGAATGAAGACGAATGGTACTTGGGACCTGACGATCTGTTGGAGTGTGAGCAGGGTAATGTTTAGTGAAGGGATTCAGGGAAACTGGTTATTTTCATATAGTCGGACTTGAGTCCTGGAAATGGGAAGTACAATGCCTGCACTTTAAAGGAGGGGTTTGGGATATTGGCAGTTTGGAGGGATATGTTGTGTATCTTTATATGTGTATGCTTCTAAACTGTGTATTCTGAGCACCTCTGCAAAAACAGTGATAATGTGTGAGTGTGGTGAAAGTGTTGAATGATGATGAAAGTATTTTCTTTTTGGGGATTTTCTTTCTTTTTTGGGTCACCCTGCCTCGGTGGGAGACGGCCGACTTGTTGAAAAAAAAAAAATAAATAAATAAACTAAGGAGTGTGACTAGAACCTTTTAAAACAGAAAAACCATTCTAAGCATGAAGAACACGTCAGCATTCCAAAATATAAAGAAAAATTATCATCCTGTAAGAGCAATGCGGAGACAGTCGAGTTTGTCATCTGCCAAATATGAAGTGGTTAAAAGTTATTAGGCAGAAACTAATAATAATCAGAGAACCCTCTGGGATTGGTTGGTGACAGGCTTTAGGTAGTATTCACTATAGATAAAAGTTTTAGCACAAATAAATTGCAGATGGAGGAGGACTTAGAAAAGGTAGGGGAATGTAGACCAAGTGTTTACACTGAAGTGAATAATATTTAGATAAAGGTAGGGAAGTTTTTGTTGCTTTTATGGATTTAGAAAATACATTAGATAGGGAAGCAATGTGGCAGATGTTGCAAGTGTATGGAAAAGGTGGTAGGTTACTGAAAGGTGTTAATTAAGTTTTCATGAGGCTCAGGTTAAGGTATGTAGCAGAGAGGGAGATTACTTCACAGTGAAAGTAGGCCTTAGACAGAGATGCATGATATCACTTTGGTTGTTTACCATTTACAGATGGGGTTCTAAAAAAGTGAAGAGTAGAACAGTTTCACATGATAATTAATGTGTGTGCAATAGTGTCTGGTAGTGAAAGCATGAGCCTCAGTGGAATAAGCAACTTTTAAACTACAATTTCTTGCCACTATAAATGTTAGTAAAATTGCTAAGAAAAATTTAAAAGGTAGCCAAACTCAAATTACTTTCTTATGCTGGAATTAATTTAAGATTATCACTGTGGAGCCACTTTGGTTCTTTATAGGCAATGAGTTACTCTTTATAAATGAAATTTGTAAATAAATAAGCTTTTAACAGAAAATGGATAAAATATAAACTTATTTTAATGCACAGATTTTGTTACAGTGGATAACTAGCTGAGATGTATACAAAACATAATTTATCTATGCAAAACCAAAAGGCCAATTATCTTACCACATTGGGGTTTATAAAATGTGGGTTCTCCCAAAAAGTAATTCCTCCAAAACTGCTATCAAACACCTTAATCGGGTCTAGAACAAATCTGGGACCTGTGAAAATAATGTGATCATATTAATATATCTCCAATCATTCTTTATACTACTGTATCTAACTATCCACTAGCCTCTTTACTCTAAATGGTATACAAGTTGCACTGTCACACAAAAAAAATACAATGTACTCCCAACTTAGTTTATATTTACTGAAAATTTACACTACTTGAAGGGTGGATAAATATTTCCCTTAGTTTAGTTCAGTGTTTCATCAGATTCCTATAAACAATCATATGCTCAATTTTATACATGGTCCATCACAGATTCAAACCATCTAAGATATGAAATGAATCAGTAATTTACTTTTATTTTCAAATTTCCATGAACCCATTCTAGTGTTCCTGTCTTTTGTTCATGAGCCAGACAGGGTCGTGATTAGTGAATGAAGGTTTGAGCTTCTACCACTGAATGACAAGAAATACAACATGAACCCATTCACCAATTGCAGGTTTCATTTTACTCTTATACTGGTGAACAGTTCTTGATTCAAGGAATTGGAGTTACCCTATCTCTATCCTCAGATCAAACCTGACTATCTCCCATTCCCATGAACTCCATGAGTTTAGATAATGATAATAATAATAATAATATTAAAAATAATCCCTTTTTGTGGTTAAGCCCCTAAATATATTTCACAAGTCTACATTAAAACAATTCTCTCCTCTAGCCTCTACATTTATATAATAATAATCTCATCTACTTTATAGACATTTAATATAACTTTCGTTTATAATTTCAAAAAATTAGTCTTTCTTCTGTTACACATGTAAAGTACAAACAGCCTTCTCAAAGTCAGCTATCTTCTAAGATATTTTTAATTAGTATGCTAAGTCACAGTCACAGAAGCAGCCAGTATTCTGAGGCATAACTTACAGGAAAACTGGTTTCGAGACAGAAATCTGTGGCAAGTTAAAAGGTGGCTGATTATCAAGTTAATTTCATATTAAGTTAAATTCTTCAGCCATAAAACAGGACTCTTCATTTTATTTTCTAATGCAAATTTCCTGCAACTTCTGGAGACTGTTGTCTAATAAAGCAGAGCTACACTAACTTTTCATTATAAAGGAAGAACAATACTTAGAATTAAAAAACTGAACAAAAGTAATAAAACCACTAACCAATCTCAGAGAGCTTCCCATCCATTCCTAATATTTCATAGTTGCGGAACCAAATTTTATTATCTAGGATGGAGAAAGTTAAAACATGGTCATGAAAAGGTTGGCTTTTTGGGTGGTGGTTTGGGGTACCAAAACTCTGCACAAAAAGCTCCTTCATCACTGACCAATGGGGTTCATCAAAGGCAGGATCAAAACTTAAGAATGGTCTTGATCCCTTTAGACAATTGCCAGTCATCTTGAGTTCTTTCATGGTGTGTGCTGAAAATTAAGAACATAAGACAACAATTATAGTTTTGTTTGAAAAAAAAAAATTCTATGAAATTCTACGAAGTTTCACACTCTGAGAGGAAATTTTCAATACGTATAGTAATAAGAAGCCCATGAAGCTATTTCATTATGGTAGGACTCCAACTTACAAACACTTTAATTATGATGATTGGTAAAGAGAGTGAGTGAGAGTGAGTGTGAGTGTGTGTGTGTGTGTGTGTGTGTGTGTGTGTGTGTGTGTGTGTGTGTGTGTGTGTGTGTGTGTGTGTGTGTGTGTGTGTGTGTGTGTGTGTGTGTGTGTATGTGTGTGTGAGAGAGAGAGAGAGAGAGAGAGTGTGAGTGTGTGTGTGTGTGTGTGTGTGTGTGTGTGTGTGTGTGTGTGTGTGTGTGTGTGTGTGTGTGTGTGTGTGTGTGTGTGTGTGTGTGTGTGTGTACACTCACCTAGTAGAGGTTGCAGGGGTCGAGTCCAAGCTCCTGAGGGGTGTGTGTGTGTGTGTGTGTGTGTGTGTGTGTGAGAGAGAGAGAGATAGAGAGAGAGATAGACAGAGAGAGATAGACAGAGAGAGATAGACAGAGAGAGATACAGACAGAGAGAGATAGACAGAGAGAGAGAGATAGACAGAGAGAGAGAGATAGACAGAGAGAGAGAGATAGACACAGAGAGAGAGATAGACAGAGAGAGAGAGAGAGAGAGACTGGCTTATGCATAGAGATCTGCAGTTACAAACATCTATGACACATTCTTTATACTGTTGTTTTCTATTGGATAATAAGTTCAGGATTGTACATGACTTGCTTGTAAGTTGAAACAGGAATGCAACTCATTCTAAACCCTTTCAGTGTCAGTTCCATTGTGTCACAGCTTTGACACTAGTGTCAGTCCTGTAGTATAATGCCATGAGCACCGCTCACTCAGATAATTTGTGAGTGGTAAATTTGGGCCTAGATATGAGAGAATGGGTCTATGCAATAAATGTGCACCATATAAAAAAATCCTGTAGCATGCAGTGCATGAGAAAAAAATTGGAACTTTTTGGTTTAAAACACATTTTGCAATGTATTTTTGTATGGTTTTTATGGATATATTCCCAGTGTTTTAGTCTCATTTGATAAAATGGAAGATATATTACAGAAATAGAGAAGATTTTTATTAGTTTCAGGACTGAAAGTAGCTTGGAATTGAGCTCAAAGTAGCGGAAATGTTTGATTTTTGCCGATAATCCAGAGTACAGGTCACTTGTCCATTACACATCCATCTAGCCAGCCTAATATGCATTGAGAAATGAAATGACATTATTTACACAATTATTACAACAATATAGTAGTGTGCATAAAAGTAAATTTTCTATTTTTTTTGTGAAAAAAAAAATTCAAAATTAAAAGCAAGCGTAATATAATAGGGGCCTGGTGATGTGACTAAGGAGCAGAGGAAATGTTTATTTAGTGCTAGGAATGTCTACATTGTTTATTCTAGACCCTGTTAGGTAAGACACATATGCAACAGTTAGGTATCTTTATTTTGAAACGTTTCGCCTACACAGTAGGCTTCTTCAGTCGAGTACAGAAAAGTTGATAGAAGCAGAAGATACTTGAAGATGATGTAATCAGTCCATCACCCTTAAAGTTTTGAGGTGGTCAGTCCCTCAGTCTGGAGAAGAGCATTGTTCCGTTGTCTGAAACAATATGAAGTTGAAGTGACAGGATGGAGCCTTTTATAATGCCAGGAGGTGAGACGTAGGTTGCGTTGGGAGGGCAGGTCCCTCTCAAACCCAGCCGTTCTCACTTGTAGAGATTGTCGAAGTTGATGGTCTGTATCTTGGTACAGACCATCAACTTCGACAATCTCTACAAGTGAGAACGGCTGGGTTTGAGAGGGACCTGCCCTCCCAACGCAACCTACGTCTCACCTCCTGGCATTATAAAAGGCTCCATCCTGTCACTTCAACTTCATATTGTTTCAGACAACGGAACAATGCTCTTCTCCAGACTGAGGGACTGACCACCTCAAAACTTTAAGGGTGATGGACTGATTACATCATCTTCAAGTATCTTCTGCTTCTATCAACTTTTCTGTACTCGACTGAAGAAGCCTACTGTGTAGGCGAAACGTTTCAAAATAAAGATACCTAACTGTTGCATATGTGTCTTACCTAACAATCTGTCGGTATTTTATACCATTTTAATGTTTATTCTAGACCCTATTTTGAAGTTGGCAGTTGTTGAATTTTGTGTGAAATTGTATTCATTCGACAGAATAGAAGGAATACAAGCGAAATACCAATGAGTTTGGTCAATTGGATACAATGGAATTGGCCAAAAATAGAGCTTAAACTGGGCAAAACTGCCGATGTGTAAATATCGCCAAGACAGCTAACTTTGCGAGAGCATAATTCCCTAAGTTCTCCATCCAATTTTGTACTTTTGGTTTCATTACCTTTTGAAAAAAGATTCTTTATCATTTCATAAGATAAAATATATTTTTTTTTTTTTTTTTTAAATTTTTGACCCTGGGAGCAACTTTGAAAGCAGGAGTCGCAACACTAAAAGGGTTAAGTTGCGGTTCTACTGTGTTATAACTCTTGTTCCACTTGAAGCCAGTAATGGGCTTTTCATTCAAGGAACTGGACCTCATCTTTCTTGAAGTGAACCAGATTACCTACTATCTTAAGACACTGCATGACCCCTTTGGGCTTAATGCTTCTGATAATAATAATAAATTATAATAGTACTGTAATTTTTTTTTAACTCAATGGGCACAACCTACCAAGGCAGGGTGACCAAAAAAAGAATACTAGTACTAATAATACTACTGTCATAATAATAATAATAATAATAATGGAGTAGTAATAATAATATTATTAATAATAAAAAGTACCTTCAGGCATTAAAATATTCCTCAGCATACTGGGCACTGTACCCATCAGTTTACAGGTTTTTCTTTATGTTGTATTCTGT
The DNA here is from genome assembly GCF_026875155.1 of Cherax quadricarinatus. Lineage (NCBI taxonomy): Eukaryota > Metazoa > Arthropoda > Malacostraca > Decapoda > Parastacidae > Cherax > Cherax quadricarinatus. The sequence goes on from NC_069403.1 coordinate 61,026,601, forward strand.
ACAAAAACTTGAACATACCACCCTTCAAGGGAGGTTCCTTGATGCTGGTGAGGGGCTCTTGATCTAGGGAGTTGGATCTGTGCTCCAGTTCCCTGAATTGAGCCTGAATGCTTCCCATCCCCCCCCCCACATGCGCTTCATAATCCTACGGGTTTAGCGCTCCCCCATAATTATAATAATTGAACATGTCACATTGGATCATTAAAAACAAGCCTTGTATTGTTACTGAGTATTGTACATCCCCATCTTCTAAATTTACAACAAATTTTTTGTAGGTTACTAACAAACTGGCAGACTTACACATAATCTTTAACTACAGGTTGTGCTCCGGGTTATCTCGTGTTTTCACGGTCGCTCTTATGTGCTAGAACTTTAATTAGTGTCATCAATCCTATACGATACATCCCTCTAGCGCCTGGAACCAATCTTGGGCGGAAAACATTATATACTGAGTCAAAAAAGGAGAATTAGTGTGCACTACCTAGCAGAGTTTACTGCCAGAGGGGAATCATAGGCCTGTGTCCCGTGTGGAAAAAAATAATAATAATTGAACTTTTCGTGTCAGAGGAAAGAAAGTCTCCCTGATAACATTGAGTATACATAGTGTATAGTGTATACTACAGTGGCTCCCTAGTATATTGATGATAAAGGCTAAAGTGTCATTTGAAAACAGGTGAATTTGTAAATGAAGTGATAAGCCTATAGAGGCAGGTGCCAGAAGTCGCCAGAAACTTACCACAGGTCAGCTGTTTTTAAAAATCTTCCTGGCTTGCTAGTGTACTCGTATATAATCTAGTGATACCAGTGAATAGCAGAATACAGTGTTGTAGTAGCAACTAACCAGTATTATAATGGTACTTAGTGGAGTGGAGTGACTTTCATTAGTTTCTTTTTCTTGAAATACGAGACGTTACTGTGAATTTCATATAACCTGTAGTTACCAGCGGTCGCAATATACACAACGAGAAGCAATTATTACTACAGAAAAAGCGTCCTTCCTCCAAAATTTGCACCAGTCAACTATAGTGATAATATAGCATTTATTGTGGTGGAGACAAAAAAAAAAATAGAAAAGCCAGATACAGCGATTGATAAACAAGGGTGGAGGTCGACCGTTCGTCATTGTAGGAGCTGCCAGATATCACCGGCTCTTCAACACGCAAGTTATACTTTTGCATCAGTCAAATCACATATTACTCGGGTAGATAATTTCCAGTAGATCCTTCATGTGTTAGCTCAAATCACCGACCAGTATGTTTTAAATAAGTGACCCACTGATCAGAGCAGATCGACTGGTCCGAACCCTTGACTGGTCCGAACCCTTGACTGGTCCGAACCCGGGACTGGTTTCAAACAGTTTCGTTGGACAATAAAGCAGACTGTAAACGGATGGGGTTGTAGGCGCCCTTATAAACACAAACATTAAAAATCAGGAACGTGACGGTAAGCTGTCCAATATACAAAAAGAGTTAGAAACAGAAATACAAATAGCTAGAGCTTCATTTAAGGTTATTAATATAAAAATTCAAGAGGTTGCTAGTAGAATTGCAGTAAATCAACCATTCAAATCATTATGAAGCTGTGTGTAGTCTGTGGTCAGTCAAACAAACGGGCTTCCACATGGATAAATTGTCATTTTTGTGGAAATTGGTGTCACGCCCCTTGTGCAGATATCCCAGAACTAGCTACAAGCAGTATTAAAACAGAGAAGTGTTTTTGGGTATGCCCAAATGAGGAAAATCTGTGGACTAAAATCACAAGGGTATTAAAAGAGGACAACATCAAAGCTGCTTTCATAGAAAACCTGGAAGCTTTCTACAACAGATGGGAACATAAAAAGTCTGGGCTGAATGGTACTGCCCTTGATACTGGCCATGTAGTCACAAACTGTAAGGCTGGAGGTGATGTCCTGGTAGTCAGTAAATGTGGGGCTGATAGTGCTGTCCTGGGAAGACAGTAATGGTGAAGCTGGAGGTGCTGTCCTGGGAGACAGAAATGGTGAAGCTGGAGATACTGTCCTGGGAGACAGTAATGGTGAAGCTGGAGATTTTGTCCAGGTAGTCGGGAATTATACGCAGGAAGGAATACATATAAATGACCTCATAGGGGACAGGAGCCATAGTTAGGGAAACAAGTGTAGTCAAAGATAAGATAAAACCAATATTGCAAACTAGAAATACCGCAGGAAATAGCAAACAAGAGGACTCCAATAGCAATAGTGAGGATAAATTACCAAAAACAACTGGTGGGGGCTCCATTGTTGGTGCTAGGGAGGATAGAAGTAAGACAGGGAAACATGCACCAACAGGGAATACAGTCACAGAAACCCAAGGCAAGCGGAAACCAAGCCTGTGCACATACTATGCACTCAGTATCTGCTGGCATGGGAAATCTGGAAAAACAGATGGGACATGCAACTATGACCACCCTAGAAAAAAGCCATGCCCATATGACAACAGGAAAATGCAAACTCCCTTCCTGTAAGCTTTTTCACCCTGAAATGTGTACCTCTTCAGTACAGGAAAGACTGTGCTATAACTTAAATTGCCAGGCATACCATCTAAAGGGGACAAAAGATACAAAACATCCAGGCCATGGGAAAACCTGGGTAGCCACAGCCACTCAAGAGGGAGAGGTTTTTTAGTGCCAGGAAGGAAAAAAAACTGGCAGGAAATGGCAGAAATCGTACACCAAATCCAGTCATTCCTGGAGTGGAACCACAGTCGATGGCCTCCACTCCAAACCAACAGATACAGATACTAATGCCGGAAAAAAAATCCCCCCCAGTACCAACAATACCACCAGTCCGATAACATTCTTCTTTGCAAATATACAGGGTCTAAAGCCAGCAACAAACAACAAAATACCTTTCATCCGTGGACTGCTTGCAGAGGCAAAGGCAATGTTCGCGGCTTTCACTGAGACCCACATAAAGGATCACTTGGACAATGAAATATGGATCCCAGGTTACAACCTATACAGATGTGACAGAGTGAACAGGCAAAAGGGGGGGGGGGCTGTACATTGCAGAGTCACTTGTTTGCATAGAACTGCTTAATGCCTCAAATGATGTAGTGGAAGTTTTAGCAGTAAAGGTCGAGAACCAAAACCTAGTCATTGTGGTAGTCTACAAGCCTCCGGATGCAACATCCCAGCAATTCCAGGAACAGCTGTTAAAAATTGACCACTGTCTGGAAAATCTTCCAGCTCCTGCACCCAACATCTTGCTCCTGGGGGACTTCAACTTAAGGCACCTAAAATGGAGGAATATAGCAAATAATATTGTTGCAGTAATAACACCAGGAGGCAGCTCTGATGAAATCTCACACAAATCTCTGCACAAAATTCAATTTAAACCAGCAAATAATAGAGCCTACTAGACTGGAGAATACACTAGACCTCATCTTCACTAACAATGATGATCTGATAAAGAAATGTCACCATGTCAAAAACAATATACTCAGATCACAACATAATTGAGGTTCAGACATGTATGCGTGGAGCCCCAGACCGACAAAATGAGACTAGTCACGAGGGAGCATTCACCAAATTCAACTTCAATAACAAAAACATAAAGTGGGACCAAGTAAACCAAGTCCTAACCGATATAAGCTGGGAAGATATACTAAGCAACACAGACCCAAACTTATGCCTAGAACAGATTAACTCGGTGGCACCGATGTATGCACAAGGCTTATTCCTCTAAGAAAAAGGAGGAGTAATGTAAAATAGAAAGAGACAGGCGCTCCCTTTACAGGCTACGGAAAAGAATAACAAGCGGCTAAAAGAGGTCAATATATCTGAAATGCGCAGGGAGACCCCTGGTCAGAGAAATAGCAAGCATCGAACTTAAGCTAAAAGAATCCTTAGGAGTCAGGAACGCGGGGAAAAACTAAAAGCCATAAATGAAATCGAAAGAAACCCAAAGTAATTTTTTCTCCTATGCCAAATCAAAATTGAGAACGTCCAGTATTGGGGCCCCTACTTAAACAAGATGGGTCCTACACAGATGACAGCAAAAGGAATGAGTGAGCTACTCAAGTCCCAATATGAAATCAAATTTTTAGCAAGCCGCTAAAACCCGACTGAGAGTCGAAGATCAAAAATGAATTTTTATGAGGAGCCCACAAAATTTGATTAACGCAAGCCTATCCGATTTATCCTGACGCCAAATGACTTCAAACAGGCGATAAATGACATGCCCATGCATCTGCCCCAGGCCAGACCATGGAACTCTGTGTTCATCAAGAACGCAAGAAGCCCCTATCAGAGCCTTTCCATCCTATGGGAGGGAGCATGGACAGGGGGGTCGCCCCCTCATTTTACTAAAAACAACAAAACATACCCCCCACTCCAAAAAGGGGGGCATAAAGCAACAGCAAAGAACTACAACCAATAGCACTAACATCCCATATCATAAAAATCTTTGAAAGGGTCCTAAGAAGCAAGATCACCACCCATCTAGAAACCCATCATTTTAACACAACCCAGGGCAACATGGGTTTTAGAACAGGTCGCTCCTGTCTGTCTCAATTACTGGATCACTACGACAAGGGCCAAATGCACTAGAAGACAAAAAGAATGCAGATGTAATATATACAGACTTTGCAAAAGCCTTTGACAAGTTGACCATGGGTAATAGCGCACAAAATGCGCGCTAAAGGAATAACAGGGAAAAATCGGTCGATGGATCTATAATTTCCTCACTAACAGAACACAGAGAGTAGTCGTCAACAGAGTAAAGTCCGAGGCCCCGCTACGGTGAAAAGCCTGTTCCACAAGGCACAGTACTAGCTCCCATCTGTTCCTCATCCCCCATATCCGACATAGACAAGGATGTCAGCCACAGCACCGTGTCTTCCTTTGTAGATGACACCTGAATCTGCATGACAGTGTCTTCCATTGCAGACACTGCAAAGCCCAGGCGGAAAATCAACCAAATCTTTCAGTGGGCTGCAGAAACAATAGGGAAATTCAAAGATGAGAAATTTCAATTACTCAGATATGGGAAACATGAGGAAATTAAATCTTCATCAAGTACAAAACAAATTCTGGCCACAAAAAGAGCGAAACAACCAAAGTCAAAGACCTGGGAGTGATTATGTTGGAGGATCTCACCTTCAAGGACCATAACATTGTATCAATCGCATCTGCTAGAAAAATGACAGGATGGATAAGGAAAACCTTTAAAAACTAGGGAGGCCAAGCCCATGTGCCTTTTCAGGTCACTTTTCTATCTAGGCTGGAATTTTCTGCCTCAAACAGCACCTTCAAGGCGGGGGAAATTGCCGACCAGAAAATGTACAGAGAATTTTCACCGCGCAAAGGGAGATAAAAAACCTAAATTACGGGGACCCTTTTAGTTTCTAAACCTGTATTCCCGGGAACCAGGGGGGAGAGATACACATTATTACACCGGAAAAATCTAAGGGACTATACCGAACTTCACACGAAAATCACTCACACGAAAGCAAAAGATTGGCAGACATGCACCATCCCCCAAATGAAAAGCGGGGGTGTCACACACATTAAAGACCTACAAAAGTTCAGGGGCCCGAACTTTTTCAACTCCCTCCCAGCACACATAAGGGGATTACCAACAAACCCCTGGCATCTTCAACGGCACTGGACAAGCACCTAAAGCATTTCCTGTCACCCGGGGCTTGGCTCGTACGTTGGTTTCGTGCAGCCACAGCAACACCCGGGTTTTTCGGGGCGCTGATCCCCAGGAGGCCTGGTCCAGCCCGGGCCGCGGGGCTTGACCCCCGAAAACTCCCCCAGGTAAACATGATGCTCGGGTTTCTCACTTTTAAAAGGGAGAAAAACAATTTTTTAAAGTTATAAAAATTTTTAAATTTTAATTTTTTTAATTTTAACTCATGCCACTTTAAGATAATCATTTCAATTTGGTACATGGACACATAAACCCTTGCAAAATTTTTTTTTTTTTTTTTTTTTTCAATCGGGGCCCTCTCCCCACCAGGGAGGGTCACCCAAAAAAAAAAGAAAATCCCCCAAAAAGAAAATACTTCATCACATTCAACACTTTTTACCACCTCACACATTATCACTGCTTTTGCAGAGGGCCAGAAAAACAACATTTAGAAGCATTATTTTTTTTTTTTTTTTTTTTTTTTTTATTTTCACACCGGGCCAATTTCCCACCAAGGGAGGGTGGCCCCCAAAAAAAAAAAATTTCACCATCATTCACTCCATCACTGTCTTGCCAGAAGGGGTGCTTTTCACTACATTTTTTAAACTGAAAATTTTAACACCCCCCTTAAAGATACACAACTCCCCCTCCAAACTCCAATATCCCAAACCCCTCCTTTAAAGTGAGGCTTTGTATTTCCCCTTTCAGGACCAAGTCCGCAAAAAAAAACCCGGTTTTTCCCTAAATCCCTTCACTAAATTTTTACCTGCTCACACCCAACAGATCCAGGTCCCAAGTATCATTCGTCCCTTCCTCCATCTAACACCTCATGCACCTTGCGGGAAGTCCAAGCCCCTCGCCCAAAAAACCCCCTTTCCCCTTTTACCCGGGCCCCCCCCCCTTTTTCCCCCAAAACCCTTTCAGCCCCCGACCCCCCAACCCCCCTTCTTTCCTTTTTTTTCCCCCCTTTTTTTTAAGTTTTTTAAAATTTTCCCCAAAGTTTAAAAAATTCCCCCTTTCCCCCCCTTTTTTTTCCAAAATTCCCTCCTAAAAGGGGGGACCAACCAAAACCCTCAACCCCCCTCCCCTTTTTTCCCCATAATTTATAATTCCCACCTTCTAAATCCCCTCCGCCCCTTTTAACCCCAAACAAAACATTCCTTTTAACCCCCTCCCCCATTTTTTACCAATTTTCCTTCATTTTAAACCCCCAAACCCTTTCCTTTTCTAATTTCACCAACCCACCTTTACAAAAAATTTAAAATTCCCCCCTTTTTTAATTTTTTTAAATTCCCCCCAATCCACAAAAATAATGGTTCAATCCCCTTTTTTAATTTAAAATTCCCCCCCTTTTAAAACCCCACCCCTTGCATAAAAAATTTATTTTTACACCCCCCCAAAAATATAAAAAACCCTGGTACAAATTCACATCCCCGTCTAAACCCTTAAATTCTCCCCTTTTTCCACCTAACCCCCTTATCCCCATAAAACTTTCAATTTAAACTTTTCCCCCCCCTTTTTTAAAAACTTCACCCCGCCCTTTTCCCCTTTCCCCTTCATACCTTTTTAACCCCAAAAAACAATAAAAAATTCCCCCTTTTTCCTTTTTTTTTCCATACCCCTTTTCTCCAACCCCCCCCCATCTAAGCCTCCCCTCCCAATTCTTTTTTTCCCCCTTTTTTAAAAACCCCCCCACCCTCTTATTGTAAAAATTCCCTTCAAAAACAATACTCAGAACAACTTTTTGGGTTAAATTAAACTTTACTAAACCTAAAATGGAAGCCCAAAGGGCATCCACAAAATCAATTTTTAAACAAAACCCCTAAGGCCCAAGAATCCTAACATAAAGAATATTTTAAAAACAGCCCATTTAAATCCAAAAATAACCACCCTCTCTCCCCAAATTTTCCTTTAAAATTAAATTTAAAATAAAAACCCCGGGTCCTTTAATATAAAAAAACCAAGGGCTAAAGGTCATTAATGCCAAGACCTGGTAGGTGAAAGCATCAACTTCTAAAAATCTAAACCTAACCGGGGTACTACCCAAAAAAAATCAAAGAAAAATTTCCCCTTTCCCAAAAAAAATTAAAACCCTCCAAATTTGGGGCCCCTACCCTTAAACATATGTTTCTAACTATAAAGCAAAAAATTCCTAACCTAATCAAATACTGTTAGAAGCTCCAAGAAAAGGTTCAAATCAAAAATTTTAGGGAAGCCTCTTGATAACCGCAACCTACATGTTTTTTACCCAATTTCTTTCAAAAAATCAATTTTTTCCCGGGATCTCAAAAACCAACCATATAAATTTTCATCTTGCCCCTCAAAAGGCTATACAGCTTCCCCTTTTAAGGACCTTCCCCTTTCTACATTATAAAAAAAGACCAACCCCCCCACAAACCCCCCGGCTTTAACTTTCGCAGACATCAGACCAAGCCTACATAAATACAAAACTTTTTTACCAAGAAAAAGACCCACCCCCTTTAAAAACCCTTTCTTCACCTAAAGATGGTTTACCCCTGGCCATGCTGAATTACGACCCCCTCCTAACATTAAAAGCCCAAAAATCTGAATCATTAATACTTCCCCACCTCAACCCCTACCTGTTTTTATGGCAATCCAATTTCCCTAGAAATTTAACGGTTAACTCTCCAAATTTTTTTTTTTCCCTTAAAAAACATGAAGTGCCTCTCATCTTCGCTTCCTTTAAAAACCTCCCTTTCTCACCCCTTACTCCCATTTCTGCTCTTCTTCATTCCGCTTGAAAATCCCAAAGCACCTTTTCCTCTTTTAAACCATCTTATCATCCATATCATTCCCTCATTCCCTCCCCCACCCTCCATAACCAAAACTTTGGCTCGACAACAATATGAATTTCAAAATAAATTTCCAAATACTTTAAAAATAAAATTAAATTTTCTAAAAACAATTCTCCACAAATCAACCCACGTCAACCCAATGTAGTTAAATTTAAACTAAATTAAATTGTAAAAAAAGGTGATAGGAACCAAATGGGAGCAAGCCCAAAAATTGGTTTTTGGGCGGTTTTGTCACAACAGATTCAGAGGAAATGACCTAAAATTCAGAGATTTACCCAAAAATTTAAACACCAAACAGGCTGGGTTTAAAAAAGGTCGCCTGTTTGTTAAATTACAAACCCTTTTCAAACAAGGTCCTAAATCCCACAGAAGAAAAAAAAGAATGCAGAGGGAAATTTATATAAGATTTTCCCAAAAACCCTTTCCGACAAGTGTGACCATGGGGGTAATAGCGCCCCAAAAATGCGCGCAAAGGGAATAACAGGAAAAAGTCGGTCGAGGATCTATAATTTCCCCCTTAACCAAAACACAGGAGAAAGTCGTCAACAGAGTAAAGTCCGAGGAAAGGTTAGGGTTTAAAAAGGGTCTTTTCCCCAAAAGGCCCCACAGTATAGCTCCCATTTTGTTCCTCACCCTTTCATATCCGACTTTAGAAAAGGATGTCAGCCCCCGCCCCCCGTGCCCTTCCCTTTGAAAGAGGGAACCTGAATCTGCATGACAGTGTCTTCCATTGCAGAACTCCCAAAGCCCCAGGGGACATAAAACCAAATTTTTGTGGGTGCAGAAAAAAAATATGAAGTTCAACGATGAAAAATTTTTCCAATTTTACTCGTTTTGGAAAAACATGGGGAAAATTTAAAATTTCTTCATCGGGAGTACAAAACAAATTCTGGCCCCCAAAATGAGCGAAACACCAACTTTAAAAGCCTGGGAGTGATTATGTTGGGGGGTCTCCCTTCAAGGACCTTAACTTTGTTCAAGCTTCCCCTAAAAAAAAAAGGGACAGGATGGATAGGGAGAACCTTCAAAACTGGGGGAGGCCAACCCCCTGTGCACTCTTGGGGCACTTGTTCTATTGGGCGGGAAATTTTGCTGCATTTAAACAGAAACCTTTTTCCAAGGCGGGGTAAAAATTGCCGACCTAAAAAAGTACAGGGGAACTTTCACGGCGCGCAAAACGGAGATAAAACACCTCAATTACTGGGAGCGCTTGGGGTTTTCAAAAACCTGTTTTCCCCGGGGAACGCGGGGAGGGAGAGATACAGGGATTATATACCCCTGGAAAAACTAGGGGGGATAGTACCAAAACTTGCACAAAAAAACCCAACTCATACGAAAGAAAAGATTTGGGCGGGAGATGCCCCATCCCCAAATGAAAGCGGGGGTGTCACTCACTTTAAGAGACATAAAAAAAGTGTCGGGGGCCCCGAGCTGTTCAACTGCCCCCCCGCCCCACATAAGGGGGATTACCAAAAAAACCCGGGCAGTTTAAAAGCGGGCACTGGACAAGAAACCAAAAGGGTCAGTTCCTGATCAGCCGGGCTGTGGCTCTCCCGTTGGTTTGCGTGCAGCCAGCAGCAACAGCCTGGTTGATAGGGTTTATCCCCAGGAAAGGGCCCGGTCACAGGGCCGGGCCGCGGGGGCGTTGACCCCCGAAAAATCTCTCCAGGTAACATGATGCTTGGTTTCTCACATATTAAAAAGGAGAAAAACAACCCTTTTTTTAAATTTAACAATTTTAATTTATTTTTTAATTTTTTAAATCTCATGTTTTCCCCTTTTTGGGTTTAAACACTTTCAATTTGGTACATGGACACTATCAAAACCCTTTGCAAATTTTTTTTTTTTTTTTTTTTTTTCAAGGGCGGGGCCCTCTCCCCCCCGAGGCAGGGTCACCCAAAAAAAAAAAAATCCCCCAAAAAAAAATTTCTTTTCCTTTATCTTTTAACCACTTTCACCACCTCAAAACATTTTTCAATGCTTTTGCAGAGGTGCCCCGAAAAAAACAGTTTTTTTAAACATTATTTTTTTTTTTTTTTTTTTTTTTTTTTTTTTATCACCCCGGGGCCCATTTTCCCCCCAAGGCAGGGGGGCCCGAAAAAAAAAAACTTTCACCAAACATTTTTACTCCTAACTTTTTTCTTTTTCCGAAGGGTGGGTTTACAATACAGTTTTTTTTAAAATTTCCCAAAATTAACCCCCCCCTCCCATAAAGATAACCCCAACATACCCCTCCAAAAGCCAAAATTCCCCAAACCCCCCCCTTTAAAAATGGGATTGTACTTCCCATTTCCCGGAATCAAGTCCGACTTTTATGAAAATAACCCGGTTTCCCCGAATCCCTTCACTAAATTTTTCCCGCTTTTACAATCCAAAAAGATCGTCAGGTCCCAATTTATTCGTTTTCCATTCCCTCCATCTAACACGCTCATGGGACGCTTGCTGGAAGTCCCCGCCCCTTTCCCCCAAAAAAACCCCCTTTACCCCCTCTTTTTCCCAAACCCCTTTTGAGGAGAACCCCTACCCCCCTTTCCTTCCCCCATTTGATTTATAGCTTTCCAAGTCATTTACTTTGATCCTTCCTCTTAAAAGACCAAAAACCCCCTTTAAAAAAACCCCCCTTTTGCCCCCCCTGACTAAAAGCTTTTTTTTTAATCCACACCTTCTCCTAATTTTTCCCCACTCCCAATTTTTTGCATAAAAAAATTTTCACCACACATTGCCCTTTGCAGGACATCTCCACTGCCTCCAAAACCCTTCCTGCTGCTGTTTTACCACCCAAGCTTCAAATCCAAAAATAAGAGTGTTTTGGTTTTACTAACTTTCATACATTCCCTTCTTTGCCTCCATAGATAACGTTTTTTGACTCCACATATACCTCAACGCACCACTCACTTTTTTCCCTCATCAATTCTATATTAACCTCATCCTTCATAAATCCCATCCGCCGACACGTCAACTCCCAAGTATCTGAAAACATTCACTTCTTCCATACTCCTCTCCCCAATTTGATATCAATTTTTCTTTATCTAATCATTTTGATCCTCATCACTTACTCTTTTCTGATGTTCACTTTCAACTTTCTACTTTCAACATTCCTCAAAATTCATCCTAACCTTTGCAATTTTTCTTTAGAATCTCCCATAAGCACAGTATCATCAGCAAAAGTAACTGTGTCATTCCCATTTGATTGTGATTCCCAAATTTAATCCACCCCTTCCCGAAACCCTAGCATTTACTTCTTTTACAACCCCATCTATAAATATATTAAACAACCATGGTGAACATTACACATCCTGTCTAAGACTACTTTTACGGGAAGAGTTCCCTCTTTCTACACACCTAACTGAGCCTCACTATCCTCATAAAAGCTCTTTACGCATTTAGTAACTTACCACCTATTCCATAAACTTGCACATCTGCCACATTGCTCCTCTATCCACTCTATCATAGCCTTTTCTAAATCCATAAATGCAAAAAACTTCCTACCTTATCTAAATACTGTTCACATATATGTTCAATGTAAACACTTGATCTACACATCCCCTACACTTCTAAGCCTCCTTGTCATCCGCAATTCTACATTCTGTCTTACTCTCTAATTCTTTCAATTATAACTCTAACGTATACTTTACCTGGTAACTCAGTAAACTTATTCCTATATAATTTTTACAATCTCTTCTGTCCCCTTTCCCTTTATAAATGGGACTATACATGCTCTCGCCAATCCCTAGGTACCTTCCCTCTTTCATACATTTATTAAACAAAAGTTACCAACCACTCCAAACTATATCCCCCCTGCTTTTAACATTTCTGTCATGTATCCCATCATTCCGCTGCTTTACCCCCTTTCATTTACGCATGCCTCACGTACCCACCACACTTACATTCTGCTCTTCTTCACTCCTAAAGATGGTATACCTCCTGGCCAGTCATGAAATTACCGCTCCCTTTCTTCCTCAACATTTAACAAGTTCCTCAAAATATTCTTGCCATCTACCTAATACCTCCCTCTCCCATTCTACTAACTCCCCTACTCTGTTTTTAATGGACAAATCCATTACTTTCCCTAGGCTTTCTTACTTGTTTAACTCACTCCAAAATTTTTTCTTATTTTCATTAAAATTTCTTGACAGTGCTCATCCCACTCTTCATCTGCTCCCCTTTTGCATCTCTCACCACTCTCGTCACCTTCCTTTTACTCTCCATATACTCTGCTCTTCTTATAACACTTCTGCTTTGTAAAAACCTCTCATAAGCTACCTTTTTCTCTTTTATCACACCCTTTACTTCATCATTCCACCAATCACTCCTCTTTCCTCCTGCCCCCACCCTCCTATAACCACAAACTTCTGCCTCACATTCTAATACTGCATTTTTAAAACTATTCCATTTGCAAATACAATACAAAATTAAAGATTTTTTTTTTCTTTTTTTACAATTTTGCCTAATCTTCTTTCACACCTTTGCAATTTACTCCCACACCCCCACAGTTCACTCACACATGCCTACAGTTCCAACAATAAAAATAATACATTAAAAAATCATACACTAAACTGGTAAGGAGTGTGAAAGGGTAAGGGTTCATGAAGGTGGAAGCAGACGAGTGGGGCTGGAGTCAAAGTGCAAAATTGGTATCAAGGCTAGAGCAGCCAATCAAGTTTCCATCAGGAGAATCAATGAGGTCAGTTAAGAAATAATGTAAATCCAATTAATCCATTTCAGATGAAAAGTTTACACAAAAAAATATTTTTTTACATACACAGACAACAATGAGACATGAAGAATAAAATAATAACATCACACTTACCTTTACTGAAGACTCTTGTTGGTGTATGAATAAAATATGTCATTACATATGTTAGAAATTGTGGCGGTGGCAGGGGAGTGTGTTTGGAAGCAGGACAAGATAGTCCTTCAATATGACACTAATATCAACTCTACAGCTTATTTATCTATCAAAATTCATCTAATATGACATAATAAACAATATTAATAACAGAAATATAACAAATATTCTAGAATGAATAAAAAATGCCATTACGTATGTCATAAGTGGCGTTGTGTTTTGTTGTTGGGTGTATAAGGGCCACTGAGAGCATAAGCCATACATAGTGGTGGTGGAGGCAGCAGTCCTGTCAGTAGCCCTATATAACTCCAACAACACCGGAAGAGTTAGATTCATGCTGTCCTTTTTCTATCAATTAATCACTTTACATACTTGCTACTACAGTGTTAATGCTACACTTTATCGCTGGCTGGCGCTATAGCTTTTATCGACTCAAGCTGCTTTAGTACTGTACATATCATAGAATCACTGAATCACTGAAGAAAGTACATTCTCCCCTCTTTGTTCTTCCTCCACTTTGGTACTTTGCTACGAGTTCTTTCTTGAATTCTATCATGTTTCTCACCTTTACCAAAGGCCTGGCACTAGGAGCTTTCTTTGGGGCCATGGTGGCTTATTTAGTAGCTGCAAGCACTAAAACAAATGGAATACTACGAAATGTATTGTATGAACGTGTGGGATTGCACACTGGCTGTGAATGGAATGTGGGGCTGCTTGGGGCCATGCATAAACACCTGGGACAAACAACTATTTGTGAGTCAAACAACAATTTGCAAGTCAAAATTTTGATGAAAAAAGTTGCAATTTTTTAAAATTATGACTTCCAATGCTTACATAAAACGAGGGTCCACTGTATTGTAATAATTGTATAAATAACGTCAACCCATTCGTGACTGTGTATTAGGACTGGCCAGTTGGGCATGTATTGGATGGTGACATCATTTGTTTACTCTTGAACATCAGCAAAAATCAAACATTTCCACTACTTTGAGCTCAATTTCAAGGTCCTTTTCATCACGAAACCAATAAAAATCATCTCTATTTCTGTAATATATCTTCCATTCTATCAAATGAGACCAAGAAAACGAGAATACAACCATAAATAATATACGAAAATACACCTCAAAGTCAGCATTTTAATCCAAAAACACGGTCAGAGTTTGTTTTTTTTCTCATTATGCACTGTGTGCTGCAGGATTTTTTTTATACTGTGCACATTGACCACATGTAGGCCCACCAGCTTTCTCCCGCTTGTTTTGAAGCCGTCAGAATTTTGGCATATTAATACTGTACGTCAAAAACACTGGCTTGTAAGCTGTATACATACGACACCAACAGTCAAAGGGTTAAGATACACCAAAGCCATAATATTACTGAATAATTAAAGGTAGATACATTAATACTAAGCCGACTAGTTTCAGTGAAGAAAATCGTTTCATGGTGGGTTTTGGTACCAAAATAAATGTAGAAAGTGCCAATATTAATATGAAGTACTGTATGCTTATTAAAAAAAGGGATAGGAGCACTGAAAATATATGAAGGCACCACAATAAAAGATAGAACAAATAATGATTATGGTACAGCAAAAGATGTTTTATTCCATATTTTTTTTTTTTTCAACAAACCGGCCGTATCCCACCAAGGCAGGGTGGCCCAAAAAGAAAAACGAAAGTTTCTCTTTTTAAATTTAGTAATTTATACAGGAGAAGGGGTTACTAGCCCCTTGCTCCCGGCATTTTAGTCACCTCTTACAACACGCATGGCTTACGGAGGAAGAATTCTGTTCCACTTCCCCATGGAGATAAGAGGAAATAAACAAGAACAAGAACTAGAAAGAAAATAGAAGAAAACCCAGAGGGGTATGTATATATATGCTTGTACATGTATGTGTAGTGTGACCTAAGTGTAAGTAGAAGTACCAAGATGTACCTGAAATCTTGCATGTTTATGAGACAGAAAAAAGGACACCAACAATCCTACCATCATGTAAAACAATTACAGGCTTTCGTTTTACACTCACTTGGCAGGATGGTAGTACCTCCCTGGGCGGTTGCTGTCTACCAGCCTACTACCTAGATTTATTCCATATTATCCTTTAAATAATTTGAGATATGATAAGGTTACTTACTGATTAGTTACAAAAATTCTGCATCACCTTAACAACTGGGCATATTATATGGAATGTTATAAACCACTACAAAACTTGCTCATGTTCCTAGATTAATCTAGACAGCAAAATTTCTTACCATTAAGAATGAGAAACTTGACAGAAGGCCCTTGTGGAACATTGGAGACCCACATGTACAAATCCTTGTTCTTTTTATTCTCAAAGTAGATGCATTTGTTACAGTTCTTCATCTCAGCTATCTATTAAAAAAGAAATTAAAGCATTGTAAATATATATTGATATATATTATCTAACACCACCTATTTCCTATGAATGCAGGGTGACCAAAAGAAAGAGAACACATTAGCCATCACTTATTTCCTATCTGTCTCCAAAAATATATGGACATCAACATGTAAATGGTCTATAGCACTAAAACACATCTTTCAGTGCAGGTATAGTACTTCTCACCTCAGAACTCAAGTCTTGCTAACCAGTTTCCTGAATCCTTTCATAGATATTACCTTGTTCACATTCCTCCAGTATACATAATCCCAAAAACCATTTCTCTAAACTCATTCCACTCTAACATACTTGCACATGGTTTCTGGATACTCAAGGTTCTACTACCATACTCAAAACCCCCTTCACATCCCTCTTGAATATTCACTACACCATCTTTCGTTCACCATCATCATCAACTTATTTGTTCAATCCTTTTTCAACAACACTCTTCTTCCTGAATTACATCCTTCATACCACTACAATGCTTTCTATGCCTTGTATAATATTCATACTACACAATGATCTCAAACACAACATCTCAACTACTTTCAGTCTCCTAACCAGTGGAACATTCAAAATCCAAGCCTAAAACCAATACACACTCACATCTCTTGAATCTCCTCCCTTTCATCATCCATTTTAGCAACTCCAAAATATTCTCTCCAATACCTCAACCTCATCTATCTAACTCTTGCTCTTAAGTGACAAGTTCATTTGCTTCTCTGGCTTTTTCACCTTATTTTTCTCTCCCAAAATTTTCATATTCTTAACAAAATCAGCTGACAATGACTCACTCATTCTCTCCCTAACCATACATTTTAATTTTTTTTATTCCATATACTCTGCTGTTTTTGTACATTAATAAATTATAAAAATTTTGTATAACTCTACACCAAATCTCCATGATGTCCTTCTCATTACATTCAGGTGCACTAGCCAACCTTTCTCCCAACAAATGCTAATAGTTATCACCTTTAACTCATTCACCTCTCTTTAACATATTGACACTATTTTCCATGTACACCTTCCTCTTACTTTTAACTACTCTAGCTAAAGTAAATAATCAATGATATGGTTTATCAGCTGTTCCTGTAAAAGCAAAGTACAATGGACCCCTGGTTATCGGCTACTTCTGTTATCAGCCAACTTGGTGATCGGCTGGTTTTTCGGCGCCCGGTTATTGGCCGTTAATTCAGTGATTGGCCATTTGGGACACGTCCGTCCGCTGGCTGGGGTCGCTTGCGCATCAGCTTGGCTGTCTCTCGGTGGCTGAGGAAGCTTCTGCTCATACATCCAAACATTTCGCTTATTTCCCATGGTAGTTTGTGTTATTTTTGCAGTGCAACTGTGAAATAACTAACCATGGCTCAAAAGAAAGTTCCTGTGGTAAAGAAAGTGAGACACACCATGGAATTTAAGCATGAATTGACAGAAAAGTTTGAGAGTGGTATGAGGGCACTGGAACTTGCCAGGATGTACAGCAAGAATAAATCAACAATTACATCCATCCTGGCAAAGAAACAACAAATCAAGGACATTAATGTTGCAAAAGGAGTAACTTTTCTAACTAAACAAAGGCCACCAATAATGGAAGAGATGGAAAAGTTATTATTATTGTGGATTAAGGAAAAAGAATTAGTGGAAGACAGTGTTATGGAGTCGATTATTTGTGAGAAGGCAAGGCAGTTGCATGAGGATCTTGCAAAGAAAATGCCTGAAACAAGTGATGCAGTTTGTGAATTTAGGGCCAGCACAGGATGGTTTGACAGATTTAAGAAGCGTAGTGTCATACACAGTGTTGTAAGGCATGGTGAGGCTGCAAGTTCTGACAAATGTGTGGCTGAAAAGTATGTTCACAAATTCCAGAACTATGTAAAGGCTGAAGGATTCGAAGCCCAACAAGTGTTCAATTGTGATGAAACAGGCCTGTTTTGGAAGAAAATGCCAAACAGGACCTACATTACCCAGGAGGAAAAGGCACTGCCAGGACACAAGCCTATGAAAGACAGGCTTACTCTTTTGTTGTGTGGTAATGCTAGTGGGGATTTCAAAGTGAAGCCTTTACTCGTGTATCACTCAGAAAATCCCAGTGTGTTCAAGGAAAACAATGTCATGAAGAATTGATTGTGTGTAATGTGGAAAGCTGATCATAAGGCATGAGTCACAAGGCAAATTTTCAAAGAGTGGGTTAATGATGTGTTTGGCCCAAGTGTGAAAAATACCTCCTGGAAAAGAAATTGCCACTCAAGTGCCTCCTGTTACTGGACAATGCTCCTGCACATCCTCCAGACTTGGAAGACCAAGTGCTTAGGGACTTCAATTTTATAAAAGTGAAGATCTTGCCTCCTAACACCACTCCTCTCCTCCAGCTCATGGACCAGCAGGTCATTTCTAACTTCAAAAAACTCTACACAAAAGCAATGTTTCAAAAGTGCTTTGAAGTGACATCAGACACTCAGTTGACCCTGAGAGAGTTCTGGAGGAATCACTTCACTATCCTCCATTGCATAAGCCTTATAGGTAAGGCTTGGGAGGGAGTGACTTACAGAACTTTGAAACTCTGCTTGGAGAAAACTGTGGCCAGATTGTGTTCAAGAGACAGTTTTTGAAGGGTTTGAGGCTGACCCTGACCATGCCAACCTGTGGACTCTATTGTGGCACTGGGAAAGTCCCTGGGGTTGGAAGTGAGTGGTAAGGATGTGGAAAAGTTGGTGGAGGACCACAGGGAAGAGCTAACCACTGAAGAACTGCAAGAGCTTCAACTCCTACAGCAAAAGACTGCAGCTGAGGAACTTGCTTCAGAGGAGGAGGAAGAGGGAGTGAAGAAGGTGCCTTCTTCAGAGAGTAAAGAGGTGTGTGCAATGTGGACTAGGGTGCAAGCTTTTGTAGAGAAACACCACCCTGACAAAGCTGAAACAAGCCATATCTACATGTTTAGTGACAAAACCCTGTCCCACTTCAGGGAAATCTTAGAGAGACGCCAGAAACAGAGCACTCTGGACAGTTATTTTGTTAAACAGGGGTCCAGTGACTCTCAAGCTGGTCCTAGTAGCATTAAAAGACAAAGAAGGGAAGTAACCCCAGAGAAGGCTTTGCTACCTGAAGTCTTTATGGAGGGGGATTCTCCTTCCAAACACTACCTCCTCCCTCTTTCCTCCTCCTTATCTTCCAGAAGCCAGCATTAATCTTCAATAAAGGTATGTAATATTCATATAATTGTTAAAAAAATTATTTTTCGTAAATATTTTTGTCTGGAACAGATTAACTGTATTTACATTAATTCTTATGGAAAATATTATTTCGGTTTTCGGCTGACCTGGAACAGATTACAGCCGATAACCGAGGGTCCACTGTATATCCAGAAGCTGACCCTTCAACCTATTAAACACCAATACAGTTTAGCAAACCGTTGGTAATACTGCATTTACAATCCATCGCTACTTTCTATTTTTTCTCCACAAATTTTGTCTCATGTCTATTAATTATATTACTTACAGCACATCATTTGATCTTATGGGTGGTTCACATTCATGAGGTAAAAAAAAAAAAAAAAAGGTTGGGAATCATAAAAAATACATACTAAGGTAATGCTTCTCCCCCCCCCCCCCCAAAAAAAAAGAGGCCTCTGCATTTACCTCATTAATAACTCTGAGATCATCTTTACGCTCTTTCTTGGCTTCAGGTTTACTGTGTGGTAAGAGAGAACGAATATCATCCATCAGGTGGCGGTCTCGAAATGACATGCCACGAGAGCCAAATACCAGCACACGCTGCTTGTTGGTCCATTTTGGCTGGAAAAGTAACTTTCAATTAATGTGCAACTCAGGGAAAAATTTATTAATGTAAGTTTAAAGTACTGTATTCTAAGGAGTTTGGGAAATTATTCTGTAAGGAAACAAGAAAACAAAATCACCATGATAACAGACGATTATTTCTATTATGCTGTCTGTTAACCCTTTCACTGTGCAGACCCTCAGAGTGTTTACATTTAAAAAAAAAAAATCTGAAATGGGAGAGGATATTTTTCTAAACATATTGACAACAAGTATATGAAATATGATGGAAAACTTGTGGAATTACACACGCACAATTTCCTCATTGACAATTTTGCCCACTTTGAGTCCTATTGCAAGTCAATTTCATTGCTCCATTTGACCAAATTCTTAGCTATTTTGCTAGTATGCCTTCCATTCTAGCAATTGAGGATAAGAAACTGCCCATTCAAGTATTAGAACTACTCTGTATGGTGCACAGAAATCATCAATTTTACACAAAAACAACAAAAAATTCAAATTTATAAATAGTCTAAAATAAACAATGTACACATTCCAGGTACTAAAACATCAATGCCTCTGTTCATTGATCACATCCTTAGGTCTCTCCTATATTACACTTGCCCTCCATTTTGAATTCGTAATCACACACACAAAAAACTGAAGATTTACCCTATTTTTGGTTAAAATATAACCAGAAAAGACTGGTCATGGTTTACATCATCCAAATAATTGAATCAGACTTATTAAAAACCCATAAAACAGACCAGGTGGTGTAGGGGCCTTATCCGTCCTCAGGAAAATTGGCAAAAAACAAATATTTTTGCTACTTTGAGCCAAATTTCAAGCTACTTCCAGTTCCAAAACCAATTACAGTCATCTCTATTTCAGTAGTATGTCTTCTATTCTATTAAGTGATACCAAGAAACAGCCAATAAGAAAAAATCCTAGAAAACACCTTGAAGTGCCTATTTTAAACCAAACACAAGGATGGAGTTTTGCTTTAACCATCATGCTCCGCATAAAGCAGGATTATTTTTTTATACTGCACACTCCAGGTAAACACACCGCACAAACCCATTCACTCAATTTTAGGTTGATACCAATAGTCACCATCAAAATTACCCAATACAAATACCCATACTTTGACACATCCTTAGTTCCAGAGGTCACTCCCTCCTCCTCTCAGCATCTTAGACCAAACCTATGAACTTGGAAAGCTAATTGTGCAGGAAAATTAGCTATTAAGAAATACACAGGAAAATAAAGATAAGTGAATACTGAATGTAAGTAAAAGTTTGCAAGATTTGCCTTTCATCCTTTATACTCATGAGACAGAAAGAAAAGATCAGCAATCCTACCAAGAATGCAAAACATTAAGTTAACAGATTTCCATCTCAAAGTCACAGGATAGAAGTACATACCTCCCTGGATGTTGCTGTCTATCAGCCTACCAATTTAGTAATACCCACTGCCTGCAGTCAGGCATTATAAACCTTTTTATATACAGCTATAAAGGACTGGGACAAAGTAACTAATTTTTGCTAAAGTCAAAACAGCATTTGTATCCACCAGATCAAGGGCAAAGTTAAGGAAAAGATGCTGAAAAGGAAGAGAGGGACTTTTTTATACCATTAACCCTTTGACTGTTTTGGCCGTATATATACGTCTTACGAGCCACCGTTTTTGACGGATATATACTCATAAATTCTAGCAGCTTCAAATCAAGCAGGAGAAAGCTGGTAGGCCCACATGTGAGAGAATGGGTCTGTGTGGTCTGTGTGCACATATAAAAAATATCCTGCAACACACAGTGCATGATGAGAAAAAAACTTTTTTTTAATTAAAATGCCGACTTTGTGGTCTACATATTATAAAAATAGAGGTGATTTTGATTGGTTTTACTATGAAAGGAACCTTGAAATGGAGCTCAAAGTAGCAGAAATGTTTGATTTTTGCCGATGTTCAAAAGTAAACAAATGATGTCATTTTCCAATAAATGTCCAAGTAGCCATTCTAATATGCAGTCATGAATGGGTTGACATTATTTATACAATTATTACAATATTGCAGTAGTCTGCATAACAGTAAATCTTCTATTTTTTGTTTGAATAAAAATTCAAAATAGAAAGCAAGAGTAATATCAGAGGGGCCTGGAGACGTGACTGATGAACAAAGAAAATGTTATTTGAGAGCCAGGAATGTCTGCATTGTTCGTTCTGAACCCTATTTTGAAATTGTCATATTTTTTAAATTTTTGTGAAATTGGCCAAATTGCAAATTTCTGACCACGTTATTGGGTAGTTGAAATCAGTAAATGGGGGGGGGGGGAAGTTTCTTGTACTCAATCGCTAGAAAAATGGAGTTCTAAAGAAATAGCTATGAGTTTGGTCGACTGGAACAATGGAATTAGCCGAAAATAGGGCTCAAAGTGGGCGAAATCGCCAGGGTCGCTAACTTTGTGAGAACGTAATTCTGTGTTTTCCATCAAATTTCGTTCTTTTGGTGTCATTACAATCAGGAAAAGATTCTCTATCATTTCTTAAGAAAACATTATTTTTTTGGTGGGGGGGGGGGGGATTTTGAGACACCAGGAGACACCTCAGGATTTGGGGTTGCGACAGTCAAGGAGTTAATATAATTCTGCACCATGAATACAGAATATACAATGTTGAACTTATTAAGCGTAAAATTAGTAGTCCATACTTTAATTGTAACAGCTAAATACATAATCTGCATTAAGTATAACCATGTAGACAATATGCCATAGAATGTCAGTTACCTCGCCAACATTACAGTCACTGACTGATCAGAATTCTAATATTTTCTTATAAGACTACTTAAGAGTTCTCTTACTACAATTAAATTTAGTAAAACTATCAGCAAGTACTAACCTAGCCTAAACCTAAATTATGTACTCACCTAATTGTGGCTGCAGGGGTCGAGACTCAGCTCCTGGCCCTGCCTCTTCACTGAGTGCTACTAGGTCCCCTCTCTCCCTGCCCCATGAGCTTTATCATACCTCATCTTAAAGCTATGTATGGTTCCTGCCTCCACTACTGATCCTCATCTGATTTAATTCTCATTAACTTCACATCATCTGCAAACAGGGATACTTCTGAGTCTAACCCTTTCATCATGCCATTCACATATACCAGA
The DNA here is from genome assembly GCF_026875155.1 of Cherax quadricarinatus. Lineage (NCBI taxonomy): Eukaryota > Metazoa > Arthropoda > Malacostraca > Decapoda > Parastacidae > Cherax > Cherax quadricarinatus. Next base: position 61,049,243 of record NC_069403.1, read on the forward strand.
AATAGCACTGGTCCTAGGACTGACCACTATGGGACCCCGCTCGTCACAGGTGCCCACTGTAATATCTCATCACGTACCATGATTCGTTGTTGCCTCCCTGTCAGGTATTCTCTGATCCATTGCAGCGCCCTTCCTGTTATATGTGCCTGATCCTCCAGTTTCTGCACCAATCTCCTGTGAGGAACTGTGTCGAAGGCCTTCTTGCACTCCAAGAAGATGCAATCAACCCCCCCCCCCCTCTCTCATGTTTTATTTCTGTTACTTTATCATAAAACTCCAGTAGGTTTGTGACACAGGATTTGCCTTCCATAAATCTGTGCTGGTTGGCATTAATACTCTTGTTCCATTCCAGGTGCTCCACCACTCTCCTGATAATCTTCTCCATGACTCCGCATACTATACACATCAGTGACAATGGTCTATAGTTTAGTGCCTCTTTTCTGTCTCCTTTTTTAAATATGGGTACTACATTTGCCATCTTCCATACCTCAGGTAGTTGCCCAGTTTCAAGGGATGTGTTGAAGATTGTGGTTAGTGGCATACACAGCATTTCTGCTCCCTCTCTAAGGACCCACAGGGAGATGTTGTCTGGTCCCATTGTCCGGTCCCATTGCCCTTGAGGAATCAAGGTCCCTTAGCACCTTCTTCACCTCCTCAGTTGTGTGTATGCCATCTAACACTTGTTGGTATATTCCTTGTTGGCATCCCCCCTCTGTTCTGTCCACCCAGAGGCCTTCCTGTCTCCACTGTAAATACTTCCTTAAATCTCTTGTTGAGCTCCTCATATACCTCTTGATTGCTTCTGGTGAGTTCCCCACCTCCTTTCCTCAGCCTGATCACCTGGTCTTTGACTGTTGTCTTCCTCCTAATATGGCTATACAGCAGTTTCGGGTCAGACTTGACTTTCAATGCTATGTCATTTTCGTACTGTCGCTGGGCCTCCCTCCTTATCTGTGCATACTCGTTTCTGGCTCTTCGACCAGTCTCTCTATTTTCCTGGGTTCTTTGCCTCCTGTACCTTTTCCCATTCTCTGGTGCACTTAGTTTTTGCCTCCCTACACCTTCGGGTAAACCAAGGACTCGCTTTGGTCTTCCTATTACGTATTTCTATTGCCCTTGGGAACAAACCTTTCCTCTGCCTCCCTGCATTTTGTTGTTACGTATTCCACTGACGTTACATGTCCCACAGACCCTCCTGCAGGAAGTTCCTCATACCTGTGTAGTCCTCCTTTTTATAGTTTGGTTTTTCCCATCCAACTCCTGTTACCTCTCTCTACTTTTAACTCTACTATGTATTCAAAACACAGAACCATATGATCACTAGCTCCAAGGGGCCTCTCATATATGATGTCCTCAATGTCTGAACTGCTCAGGGTGAACACAAGGTTCAGTCTTGCTGGTTCATCCTCCCCTCTCTCTCTGGTAGTGTCCTTAACATGTTGATGTATAAGGTTTTCCAGTACCACATCCATTAACTTGGCTCTCCATGTTTCGGGACCCCCGTGTGGCTCCAGGTTTTCCCAGTCGATCTCCCTGTGGTTGAAATCACCCATAACCAGTAACTTTGCTCTGCTCAAGTGAGCTCTTCTTGCCACCTCGGCCTGTGTGCCCACTATTGCTCTGTTGCTCTCTTCATATTCCTCTCTTGGTCTCCTGCAGGCCCGGTGGCCTGGTGGCTAAAGCTCTCGCTTCACACACGGAGGGCCCGGGTTCGATTCCCGGCGGGTGGAAACATTTCGACACGTTTCCTTACACCTGTTGTCCTGTTCACCTAGCAGCAAATAGGTACCTGGGTGTTAGTCGACTGGTGTGGGTCGCATCCTGGGGGACAAGATTAAGGACCCCAATGGAAATAAGTTAGACAGTCCTCGATGACGCACTGACTTTCTTGGGTTATCCTGGGTGGCTAATCCTCCAGGGTTAAAAATCTGAACGAAATCTTATCTTATCTTATCTTACATCACTGCAATGACCACCTTATGTTCCCCAGGCTGAAGTGTACCTACTATGTAATCCCTTCCTCCAATCTTGTCCATGCCTTCCATTTCCTCAAATCTCCATCAGTTTTTTATGAGCAGTGCAACCCCTCCTCCCCCTCTGCTTCTTCTATCTTTCCTCAGGATCTGATATCCTGGAGGGAAGACTGCGTCTGTTATTGTCTCAGCGAGTTTCATTTCTGTGACTGCTATGATGTATGGGGACTTCTCACGGATTCTTTCATGCCACTCCTCATATTTATTCGTTATTCCATCTGTGTTCGTGTACAAAAACCTTCAACTTCTTTTCTAATACTGTGATCCTGGGAAAAGATTGGGGTTGAGGGATCAGGAGCCCTGGCGGGGGCCTACAGGGTGGTTGTGGTGGGGGCAGAGTTCCATAGGGGGTTGCTGTATGGGTGGGGTTTGTGGTGTGGGGGGTGGAGGCAGAGGAATCAGTGTGTGAGTGTCAGTTTAGATTGCTCAGTTGCCTTGGGGTTGTCGCGGTTGGAGTCCTTCTGCGAGTTTTTCTGGAGGGTTTTTGCCCTTCCACCTGCATCTGGGTTCTTCTGCTCATCTTTGTCATTTCCTCTCGTTCCTCCTTTCGTTTTTGTACTCTCTTTCAGAATCAACCTTTCCTCTTGTGCTCTGTCTCGATCGAGGCACACACTCTGGTACTCTTGTTTGTCTCTGAGTCATGCTTTCTCCTGCAGAATCATGGTTTGAGCTGATTCTGCCTTGAAAATTACTTTGAGAGGCCGTTTCCGTCCCCTTGCAAACCACCCAATTCTCCAAAAATTTGCCACCTGGGTCATGTTGCCTTCACCTATTGCTTTCATGATACCTTCAATCACTTTTTTCTCCTCCTGTCTCCTTTTATCATAGGTTTCCCCTTCAACTTCCTAGAGCCCGCAGACAAAAACTGATCTCGCCCTTTCATCCTCACACTGTGTCTCCCATTCCGTCCTCTGGGGTGTTTTAGTCCTGCTCAGCTGTTCCTGGCCCCTGCAGGGGGTCTGTTAGAGTCTCTTCATATGCCATAGCCTCTTCATTGTCTTCACACCTCTCATTTGCTCCTCCTCATCTTTGCCTTGGCCCCATGTGGGTCTGATAAGGCCCTTGTATGCAGTATAGCATCTATGCTCCCTCCAGGCCCCTTGTCTGTGCCTGATGCAGAAGTTCCTGATGTTATATCTGTACCGTCATTTTTCTCTTTAAGCTGTTTCATGTTTCTCAGTTCCTCTTCTAAGCACTGTATCTTACCTTCTGCTTCTATGGCTTGTTGCTCCCACTTCCTGCTCTCTGCAGCTATCCTCCCCTCCATTTTCCTGCCAAGCTCTTCTAGTTTCCTTCCCCAGTCTTCCTCCCTTTTTTTGAGCTCTTCCTCCCACTCTTCCCTCCCAGGTTCCACCAGACCCCTGGTTCTTGGCCTTCTTAGGTAACCCACTGAATCCCAGAACAAGCCTGTGAGCTTTCGAGTGAGTTTGTGATAGCTGGGTGTTGTAGGGAAGGGAAGGGGGGAGGGGAGGCAGGGCAGGGAAGAGAAGGATATGAGGTGGGAGGGGTGGGGACAGCAGCAGGGAGAGATTTAAGGGTACTAGGGGATATAGGGAGGGCAGGGGAGAAGAATATGAGGTGGGATGGAGAGGGACAGTAGCAGCAGAGAGATAGATAGATAGATAGATAGAGAGAGAGAGAGAGAGGGTAAACTCTACTAGTAGTCAAGAGAAACCGGACCTCTTTGCCGAACACTTTGCTACCAAAATGCAAGTTCCCGATCCAGCAAGGGACCCTCCTTGGCTAGCTACAAGAACTGTGTCAAAACTGTCAGTGGTGACAATAAGGCAGGAAGAGATGCATTTCCTTCTTAAATCGCTTGACCAAGAAAAGGCTGTGGGCCCAGACAAGTTGAGCCCAAGATTGCTGAGATGTGCAGAACAGCTAGCAGCACCTTCAACTTGCATCTTTCAGCACTGCCTAGTACAGTGTAAATGGCCTTCTCTGTGGAAAAAGGCAAATGTAGTCCCTGTTCACAAAAAGAAGAGCAGAGCAGAAATCAGCAACTACAGACCAGTGTCACTCCTGTCAATCATTGGCAAGCTCCTTGAGACAATAATCTCAAGACAAATGACACAATTTTTTGACTACCACTCACTATTTTGTGACCGTAAATATGGCTCTACTGCTGATCTGTTGTTAAGCCTCTCCACTAAGTGGCACCAGTCAGTGATGAATCCAAAGTCAGCTGTGTGGTAGCACTGGACATTGCTGGTGCTTTCGACTGGGTGTGGCACCAGGACCTCTCAGCAAAACTGCAAGCTCTGGGAATTGCAGGCTCTACGCTATGTCTCCTCAGTGATTACCTTCATGGTAGATCTCTAAGGGTAGTTCTCAATGGAACAGATTCAGCAAGACAGCCTATTGGGGCAAGTGTTCTACAAGGAAGCATTCCGGGACCATTGCTATGGAATGTCTACTTCAATGACCTTCTTCATCTCATCCCAGAATCCCATGCATATGCAAGCGACTGTACACTGATATTCACTTATCCAAGAGAAGAAATGTCAGCTGTTCTAAGCTACATCAATCACAGCTAAGAGCTATATCAACGTGGGGAAAGATGGCAAGTAACATTTGCACCTGAGAAAACACAAATGATGATGATCTCTAAGCACCATGATGGTAATGCCGGTGCAACAGTAAGGATGAATGGGGAAGAAGTTGATATCCTTGGGGTGAAATCTGACTCCAAACTGACCATGAAAAACCACGTTGTAAATCTTGCAAACAAGGCAGCCAGGAAGCTTACAGCACTCTGCCGTATCTTGCAACCCCTGCTTGACAGCAGGGGTTGCAAAATTTTGTACGAGGCACAAGTACGCTCACACCTTGAGTATGCTCCACTTTCTTGGTTCGCCTGCCCTCCTTCTCATCTGCAACTGCTTGACAGAGTAGAGAACAGAGCAAGACATCTCATCTCTCACCTGGACCAATCCTGGATAGATCTGTCATTTCAGCAGAGCCTTCAACACAGGAGGGATGTGGGTGGCCTTACTGTTATGTACAAGGCCAATATTGTCAAAGTAGAACAATTGGATCCACTTCGAGGGCAGTGTGAAGCAAATTTCTATACCACAAGATGGGCAGAAAGCAGCAACTTCACTCTGGCTGTACCCTTCTCCAGAACATCACTTCAACTGATATCATTTATCCCCAGGATGACTCGAGTATGGAGCACATTCATAAAGCATTATGTTGTCAACGAGATAAAGTCAGTTGATAAAATGAAAATGCTGGCCCACAGATGGTTCCAACTTCATCCTGTTCCTTACTTGTATGTCTCATAACAATAAAAATGCTTTCAAATGAACTGTTGTAAGTAATAGCTCTTAGCTTGTCAATAAAGTTAGGAATCCTTAACCTGTAAATAGCTTGTCAATAAAGCTAGGGATCCTTAACCTAATGTTATTGAACCCTGTGTAGAGAGAGAGAGAGAGAGAGAGAGAGAAATGAGAGAGATGAGAGAGAGAGATGAGAGAGAGATGAGAGAGAGAGAGATGAGAGAGAGATGAGAGAGAGATGAGAGATGAGATGAGAATGATGAGAGAGTGAGAGAGAGATGAGAGAGAGATGAGAGAGAGATGAGAGAGAGATGAGAGAGAGATGAGAGAGAGAGAGAGAGAGAGAGAGAGAGAGAGAGATGAGAGATGAGAGGATAGAGAGAGAGAGAGAGAGAGAGAGAGAGAGGAGAGAGAGAGAGGAGAGAGAGAGAGAGAGAGAGAGAGAGAGAGAGATGAGAGATGAGAGAGAGAGAGAGAGAGAGAGAGAGAGAGAGAGAGAGAGAGATGAGAGAGAGATGAGAGAGAGAGATGAGAGAGAGAGAGATAGAGAGAGAGAGAGAGAGAGAGAGAGAGAGAGAGAGAGAGAAGAGAGAGAGAGAGATGAGAGAGAGAGAGAGAGAGTAGAAGAGAGATGAGAGAGAGATGAGAGAGAGATGAGAGAGAGATGAGAGAGAGATGGAGAGAGAGAGAGAGAGATAGAGAGAGAGAGATGAGAGAGAGAGATGAGAGAGAGAGAGATGAGATAGAGAGAGAGAGATGAGATAGAGAGAGAGAGATGAGATGAGAGAGAGAGAGATGAGATAGAGAGAGAGAGATGAGATAGAGAGAGAGAGATGAGATAGAGAGAGAGAGATAGAGATAGAGAGAGAGAGATGAGATGAGAGAGAGAGAGATGAGATAGAGAGAGATGAGATAGAGAGAGATGAGATAGAGAGAGATGAGATAGAGAGAGATGAGATAGAGAGAGATGAGTAAGAGATGAGATAGAGAGAGATGAGATAGAGAGAGATGAGATAGAGATGAGATAGAGAGATGAGATAGAGAGAGATGAGATAGAGAGAGATGAGATAGAGAGAGATGAGATAGAGAGAGATGAGATAGAGAGAGATGAGATAGAGAGATGAGAGAGAGAGAGAGAGAGAGAGAGAGAGAGAGAGAGATAGAATGATAGAGTGTAGGAGGAGGAGGAGGAGGGGGGGAGGGAGGAAATTGAGGTAACCGCTAGGGTAGGGTGTGCTGTCCTGTCTCCCAAGCCTTTGTTCCTTACTGTAGCAGTAATACAGATCACTGTCTGACCTCTTGGGCTATCCCCAGTTTCCCCTCACTATGCTGCTATGTATGGCAATCCATGCACAGTACCTGTGTGTGCCTGAACTAGCTAGCTTGCAGTATGGGTGTATTTGTCCTAGCCTATGCACCTGCGTGCTTTGCTGGATTCTACCTTTAGCAGTAAAACAGATCTATGTCTTAGATAACTCATAAATATATTTAAGCAAGTCACTAAACCTGCCACCTGGATAACTTGCTTATTTTGGCAACTTGAAATGTCAGGGATTTTGCTGGACTTCCAAAACCTTATCATAATAGTATATTAGTATACAAGTATTACAGTAGGAGTACTTATATTCTCTTTTCTACAGACTTTTCTTGTGATAGGTTGAAAACACTAAATAAATTATTAGATGTAAACTTATAACAAACATGTAATTAGCAATTATAATGCTAGGGGTACACTAGCCAAAATCATTATACATGTACTATGTCACATTTGTATATCTATTTTAATTATATGGTCACTTTTGTACCTGTTTTAATGAAATGGAACCTATAACAAAATGCAAGAATGAATAAAAATGACATACTGTGGGTTTTATATGATTTTTAAGAATGACATACATATACAGTATGTCAAAAACAGAAATCTTGATAAAAATTAATCCAAAGTTTATCCTAAATAAAATCATAACATATTACTCTTTCCATCTATACATTTACTACTGTATAGGCATTTTGTTACAAATCTTAATATTTTTTCATTAGACTACATGAATGCTATTAACCCTTAAACTATCCAAACAGATCTACGTTCCCATGCGTAGTGCTCCAAAAGTAGATCTACGTTTTTTACATATTTTCAAATATAACAAAAAAAAATGTAGATCAAAGTTTTTTTACACATTTTCAAATTAAAAAAAAAAAAAAAGGTCTACGTTTTCTTACATACTTTCAAATGTTGAAAAAACGTAGATCTACGTTTGGAGAGTTTAAGGGTTAAATTAAATAAATGCCATATACAGATGTTAATTAGGGATTTATTGAAACAGAGTATACCCTTAATTATTATAATACATATATAGAGAGCACTGAGCCTGTAAGTCATACAAAGCTTAGGAAATGGGAAGCAATCAGGTTCAATCTGAGAAAAGGGAGGGTAGCTTGAACTCTCTGAATCAAGGAATGGATATACATACAGTACATCCACAAATTATTATAATCAAAGAAAGCGCTAAACTGACAAGGATCATACAGCGCTGAAACATCCACAAAAAAAAATACCTAATGCTGGTTATAAAATTTAAATATTTCCAATACATGTATATGGTAGAACCTTTAGCTCATACTTGAAGGAGCCAGGCTCAATCCAGGCATGACTGGAAATGTTGGTCATATTTCCTTGTTCCTATTCACCTAACAGTAATTAGGTACAGTTGTGCGTTACATCCTGGTAAAGAGAATCAAAGGATCCAATAAAACAAAGCCAGACTGATTGGCTTCCTTTGGCTAAGCGGAGTTCCTAACCATCTGGATTAATAATCCTAATAAATTCTAGCATTTAATACTAATGGAAATAAATGATAAACGCAAGATCCATATAGCAGAGTATACTATCAACCAATGTCAAAACATCTGTATGTACGAAAACAAATATACAAAGACTTTAACAAGAACACTCGAACATAAATGTTCAGGTTGCACTCGTCACATGGCTGACCACCATACTAAAAGCAGTGTCTTCATGACACACATCTCACACGTTATGCATGAAAAAAAAAATCAACTGGGTTACCTTCTTTTTAACAGGTTCATCTGAATCTCTAACAAGTGGTGGGAGAGGAGGCAATTCAATAGTTTCTTCTTCAGTAACTAGAGCTTCACGCTTCCTCTTACCCATGTTGCTGTTGGGGGTTATTAAGGGACACCGAAGCTTAGGTGTTCCTGATCACAGCCTCATGGGAGACCGGGAAAAATGTTTGCGAAATGTGGGCGGTAATTATAAAGGAAAGGAAGTTACTCTTGAAATAGAAATAGGAAAACAGTGTTCCCATTTAGGTCAGGTGAACCCCTTTACCTAAACTTCGACAGATAAATGGCTCACCTATCTCTGGACTCACAGAGGGCAAATTTCTAGGTCTCCACCTTGACAATGGGCTCAAATTCCAGACACACATACAGCAAATTTCCAAGAAAGTCTCGAAAGCAGTAGGTATCCTTTCAAAGATACGATATTATGTACCACAATCAGCTCTCCTTTCTCTGTATCACTCACTCATTTACCCTTACCTCACCTATGGAGTTTGTGCATGGGGCTCAACCACAGCAAATCACCTCAAACCTTAAATAACCCAACAAAAACTGAAGTCCGATTGATTTCTAACTCCGGCACAAGACAGCATACTCCGCCGCTATTCAAGAGTCAACTTGCTTAATATACAAGACAGCCACACTTATTATTGTGTCTACTACATACATAGAACACTGCACTCAAATATAAACCCTCTTCTCAAAATCCTCCTTGATAACTATAACAGAACACAGCCATAATACAAGACACAAATCACTCTTCGATATCCCTCGAGTCCATCTCTCCCTATGCACATAAAGGGCCCTAAGATTTGGAATTTATTGTCAGAGAACACTGAAGGACCCTACCTGCAAATCAATATAAGGTTCAACTTAGAAATCACCTACTCACCCAAAATTAACCAGACAAACCATACTCAATACCTACCAGTTACTCAGAGGCTATACAAAAAAAAATTTCTAAGTCTACTCAACTTAAACTTAATTCACCATTATATATTGAGCTAATGATTACTCAACTATAAACTCATTACTTCTAAATTAGATGCTTAAATTTCTTTGTATTAAATATTACTAAATTGTAATAATTATTAATTTCATTTAATTGTTCTAAATGATACTAAATTGTAATAATCTCAAATTGTAAATTGTTTTTTAAATTTTCCCATTGTAATAAACCCATATTGTAAATAAATTCCATTTGTACCATTATTTGTAATAATGTCAGTTTTATACGCAAATTTTAATCTGTAATTACTGTACCCACTGTAACACATCAACTGCCTCCCAGCATACATAAGGGGGATTACCAACAGACCCCTGGCAGCCTTCAAGCTGGCACTGGACAAGCACCTAAAGTCGGTTCCTGACCAGCCGGGCTGTGGCTCGTACGTTGGTTTGCGTGCAGCCAGCAGCAACAGCCTGGTTGATCAGGCTCTGATCCACCAGGAGGCCTGGTCACAGACCGGGCCGCGGGGGCGTTGACCCCCGGAACTCTCTCCAGGTAAACAGCCAAATAATAACCTGTTATTATTGCCTTCCTAATCTTAAGTTAATATTAAGCTTGCCCGAAATGCTATGCATAGCGCACAAAATGCGTGCTAAAGGAATAACAGGAAAAGTCGGTCGATGGATCTATAATTTCCTCACTAACAGAACACAGAGAGTAGTCGTCAACAGAGTAAAGTCCGAGGCAGCTACGGTGAAAAGCTCTGTTCCACAAGGCACAGTACTCGCTCCCATCTTGTTCCTCATCCTCATATCCGACATAGACAAGGATGTCAGCCACAGCACCGTGTCTTCCTTTGCAGATGACACCCGAATCTGCATGACAGTGTCTTCCATTGCAGACACTGCAAGGCTCCAGGCGGACATCAACCAAATCTTTCAGTGGGCTGCAGAAAACAATATGAAGTTCAACGATGAGAAATTTCAATTACTCAGATATGGTAAACATGAGGAAATTAAATCTTCATCAGAGTACAAAACAAATTCTGGCCACAAAATAGAGCGAAACACCAACGTCAAAGACCTGGGAGTGATCATGTCGGAGGATCTCACCTTCAAGGACCATAACATTGTATCAATCGCATCTGCTAGAAAAATGACAGGATGGATAATGAGAACCTTCAAAACTAGGGAGGCCAAGCCCATGATGACACTCTTCAGGTCACTTGTTCTATCTAGGCTGGAATATTGCTGCACACTAACAGCACCTTTCAAGGCAGGTGAAATTGCCGACCTAGAAAATGTACAGAGAACTTTCACGGCGCGCATAACGGAGATAAAACACCTCAATTACTGGGAGCGCTTGAGGTTCCTAAACCTGTATTCCCTGGAACGCAGGAGGGAGAGATACATGATTATATACACCTGGAAAATCCTAGAGGGACTAGTACCGAACTTGCACACGAAAATCACTCACTACGAAAGCAAAAGACTTGGCAGACGATGCACCATCCCCCCAATGAAAAGCAGGGGTGTCACTAGCACGTTAAGAGACCATACAATAAGTGTCAGGGGCCCGAGACTGTTCAACTGCCTCCCAGCACACATAAGGGGGATTACCAACAGACCCCTGGCAGTCTTCAAGCTGGCACTGGACAAGCACCTAAAGTCAGTTTCTGATCAGCCGGGCTGTGGCTCGTACGTTGGTTTGCGTGCAGCCAGCAGCAACAGCCTGGTTGATCAGGCTCTGATCCACCAGGAGGCCTGGTCACAGACCGGGCCGCGGGGGCGTTGACCCCCGGAACTCTCTCCAGGTAAACTCCAGGTAATACAATGGGGCTTTTGGCATGTACACCCATCTATTATATTCTTCTGTACAACTATGTGCCATGTCAAAATTAAATTATTATTATTATTATTATTATTATTATTATTATTATTATTATTATTATTATTATTATTATTATTATTATTATTATTACACAACCGCGCCTGAGTCAACAACAACAGTTCTTATTATAGCTTAGAATCTAATACATGGCGCCTCAACCAATTACCATATTTATTGATTTCAATTAGTGCTACAGTGTGCTATATTTAATTCAGTTAATGCTAAAGTGTGCTCTATTTGATTCAGTGGCTCGCTCCCTTGGCTAGTTAGACAACGCTCTAGCTGTTCAGTCCCCTGCCGGGTGGAAATGCTGGGCGTTTCCCCTCAACGATGAGAAATTTCAATTATTCCGATATGGTAAACGTGAGGAAATTAAAACTCCATCAGAGTATAAAACAAATTCCAACCACACAATACAGCGAAAAACTAATGTCAAAGACCTGGGAGTGATCATGTCGGAGGCTTTCACCTTCAAGGACCATAACATTGTTATCAATCGCATCTGCTAGAAAAATGACAGGATGGATAATGAGAACCTTCAAAACTAGGGATGCCAAGCCCATGATAACACTTCAGGTCGCTTGTTATATCTAGGCTAGGATATTGCTGCATACTAATAGCACCTTTAAAGGCAGGTGAAATTGCTGACCTAGAAAATGTACAGAGTACCTTCACGGCACGCATAACGGAGATAAAACACCTCAGTTACTGGGAACACTTAAAATTCCTAAACCTTTACTCCCTAGAATGCAGGAGGGAGAGATACATGATTATATACACTTGGAAAATCCTAGAGGGACTAGTACCAAACTTGCACACGAAAATCACTCCCTATGAAAGGAAAAGACTCGGCAGACGATGCAACATCCCCACAATGAAAAGCAGGGGTGTCACTAGCACGTTAAGAGACAACACAATAAGTGTCAGGGGCTCAAGACTGTTCAACTGCCTCCCAGCATACATCAGGGGGATTACCAATAGACCCCTGGCTGTCTTCAAGCAGGCACTGGAGAGGCACCTAAAGTCAGTATATGACCAGCCGGGCTGTGGTTCGTACGTTGGATTACGTGCGGCCAGCATTAACAGCCTGGTTGATCAGGCCTGATCCACCATGACGCTTGGTCACGGACTGGGCCGTGGGGGCGGTGACCCCCAGAACTTTCTCCAGGTATTACACCATGATCGCAAAGTCTGCGTATACTACATCTGCATTTTGTTTGTCCTCCAGTGTATCCAAGACCATGTCATAGTGGTCCAGTAGTTGGGACAAGCAGGAGCGACCTGCTCTAGACTCATGCTGTCCTGAGATGTGCAATTGTTGGGTATCCAAGTGGTCGGCGATCTTGCTTCTTAGAGCACCTTCAAAGATTTTTATGATGTGGGACGTAAGCGCTATAGGTCTGTAATTCTTTGCAATTATTTTACTGCCTCCCTCTCCATAAAATATTTAAGGCACGTGAAAGGAGTTTCTTGCTATTCTTGATGAACACAACATTCCACTATTCTGGGCCTGGGGCAGAATGCATGGGCATGTCTTTTATTGTTTTTTCAAAGTTCTGTGGTGTTAGGATTATATGAAATTCTTGATTTAGCCAAATTTTGAGTCATGGTCATAAAAAAAACCATTTAGACTGTCGACCCTTAGTTTGATTAGCAGCTCACTAAACGCTGATTCGTACTGGGATTTTAGTTTCTCACTTATTTCTTTGAAGTCATATGTGTGTAAATCCCATTTCGTTTAAGCAGGGGACCAATACTGGATGTGGTTTTAGCCCTACATTTGGCATAATTTTTTTTCCAATTTAATTTATGGTTTTAAGTTCTTACTGTGTTTCTTGGCTCTTGAATGATTCTTTAAGCTTAAGTTCGACACTTTCTATCTCTCTGGTCAGTGCCTCCTTCCATATTTTAAACAGACTGGCCCTTTGGAGCAGCTCTGTGATTCTTTGCCTTTGCCTATAGAGGAAGCGTCTCTCTCTTTTTAGATTACATTAGGGAAATGTGCCTTAGGCATACCTCAAGTGCAACAGACTTATTAATTCTTTCTATGCAAAGGTTCGAATCCGTGTTGTTGAGGATATCTTCCCAGCTTGTTTCATTTAAGGACATGGTTACTATGATCACATTGTGTATATTTCCGTTATCGAAGTTGAATTTGGTGAAGGCACCCTCATAACTGATGTTATTTTGCTGGTCAGGAGCCCTGCTTCGATTATGTTATGTTTCGTACCAGATCATTATTATTAGTGAAGATAAGGTCAAGTGTATTCCAATCTTTCTGGCTCCACTCTCTGCTAGTTTAAGGTGAATTTGTTGCAAAGATTTAATAGTTCATGTGTGTATTCATCTATTTGTGGTTGCATGGGTCGTGTCACAGGTCCTGGCCCAGCCTCTTCGCTGGTCGATACTAGCTCATGTTTGTGTGAATTTTCATCTGAGCTGCCTCCTAGGGTTATCTCTGCTAAAACATTTTTGCCACTTTCCCTCCATTTAAAGGGTTTTAATTTAAAACCCCCCAACAACAAGAAATTTGGGGCGGGGAAGGGGAAGATTTTCCAGACAGTTGTAAATTTTAAGGAAAGCTGTTTTTTTTGAATTGTTAAAAGCTGGCTCGGGTGGCTTGTATATAACAAAAATGAAAAAGGTTTTTTCCAAGTTTACTCCCCAAAACTTCAACTGAAACATTTTTTTTTTACCTGGAGACCTGGAGTTTACCGGGAGAGGGGTTCCGGGGGTAAAACGCCCCGGGGGGCCCCGGGTCTGGGGGACCGGCCCTTTCCTGGGGGATCAGAGCCGATAAACCCGGGGGCTGTTGCTGCGGGCCCTTGCACGAAAACCCAAAACGTACGGGGCCACACCCCGGGCTGACCGGGGGAACTGACTAAGGGGGTTGGGTCCAGTGCCGCTTAAAGGGACTCCCCAGGGGTCTTTTGGAAATTCCCCTTTATGTGTGTGGGAGGCAGTTTTTGAAAGTTCGGGCCCCTTACACTTTTTTGAAATGGTCTTTTAAAACGTGCTAGTGACCCCCTATTTTTTCATTGGGGGAGGGTTTTGCTTTCGTCTGCCAAGTCTTTTTTTTTCTAGGGGAGTTTTTTTTTCGTGTCCCAAGTTCGGTACAAAGTCCCTCTATTTTTTTTCCAAAGGTGTATATAATCATGTACCCTTTCCCCCTGCGTTCCAGGGAATACGGGTTTAGGAACCCAAGGGTTTCCTAAAAATTTGAGGGTTTTATCCCCCGTTATTGCGCGCCGTTAAAGTTCCTGAAACATTTTCTGGGTTTTCGGGCAATTTCCCCCTGCCTTGAAAGGTGCTGTTAGTGTGAAAGAAATATTCCCCCTAATAGAACAAGGACCTAAAGGGTGTATCATGGGTTTGGGCCCCTCCCTAGTTTTGGAAAGGTTCCATTACCCAAACCTGTCATTTTTCTAGCAGATGCGATTGATACAATGTTATGGCCCTTTAAAGGGTGAGATCCTCCCGCCCTAAATCACTCCCAGTTTTTGACTTGGTTTTTTTGCTCTATTTTGGGGGCCAGAATTTGTTTTGTACCTGATGAAGATTTAATTTTCCCCCATGTTTACCTTCTGAGTAATTGAAAAATTTTTCAAACGTTTAACTTCTTTTTTTTTCTGCAGCCCACTGAAAGATTTTTGGGTTGGGTGTCCCGCCTGGGCTTTGCAGTGTCTGGGAATGGGAAAACCATTCATGCAATTTGGGTGTCATCCCGCAAAGGAAAACACGGTGCTGTGGGTGAAAATCCTTGTCTATGTCGGGTATGAAAGGGTGAGGAAAAAAAGATGGGAGCGGGGTACTGTTTCCCTTTTTGGAAAAAAGCTTTTCACCTTAAACTGCCTCGGACTTTAAATCGGGTTTACGACTACTCCCTGTGTTCTGTTTAAAATGAGGAAATTATAGATCCAAACGACCGACTTTTTTGTTTTCCTTTAGCACGATTTTTTGCGCTATTACGCCAAAGGGCAACACTTGTGAAGGCTTTTTTCAAAGTCCCGTATAAATTACATCTGCATTCTTTTTGTCTTCTAGTGCAAATTTTGGGCCTTGTCGTTGGGGGTCCCCAAAATTGAAAACAGACAGGAGCGACCTGTTTTAAACCCATTTTTGCCGGGTTTTTTGTAACTGATGGGTTTCTAGATGGGGTGATTTTGCTTCTTAGGGCCCTTTCAAAGATTTTTATGATATGGGATTTAGTGCTATTGGTCTGTTTTGGTTTTTTTTTTCTGTTGCTTTACTGCCCCCTTTGTGGAGTGGGGGTAGTCGGTTGTTTTTAGTAACTGTGGACGGAACCCCCTTGTCCATGCTCCCTTTCCCATAGAGGGAAAAAAAGGCTCGTGATAGGGGCTTCTTGCAGTTCTTGATGAACAAAAGAGTTCCATGAGTCTGGGCCCGGGGGCAGAGTGCATGGGCATGTCATTTTTTCGCCTTTTCCCGAAGTCTTTGGCGTCAGGATAACATGGGATAGGCTTGTGTTACAAATTTTGGGCTCTCTCATAAAAAATTCATTTGATCTTCGACTCTCAGTCTGGTTAGCGGCTTCTAAAAACGGGAGTCTATATGGGACTTAGTACTCACTCTTTTTCCCTGGCACTGTGTGACCATTTGTTTTAAGAGGGGCCAAATACTGGAGGTTCTTTTTTGAATTTTTTTTGGCATAAGAAGTTTACTTTGGTTTCTTTCGATTTCTTTAGGCTTTTGTTTTTTTTTCCCCGATTCCTGACTCTAAAGGATTTTTTTAGCTTAAGTTTGATGCTTGCATTTCCGGGCCAGTGTTCCCCACGCATTTTAGATATATTTGACCTCTTTTAGCCGCTCGTTATTCTTTTCCGTCGCCTGTAAAGGAGCGCCTGTCTCTTTCCCGTTTTACACTACTCCCCCTTTTTCTTAGAGAATAAGCCTTGGCATACATCGAGTGCCACCGAGTTTTAATCTTTCTAGGGATAAGTTGGGGTCGTGTTGCTTAGTATATCTTTCCCCGCTTTATATCGGTTTAGGACTGGTTTACTTGGTCCCACTTTTGTTTTTGTTATTGAAGTTGAATTTGGTGAATGCTCCCCGTGACTAATCTCATTATGGCGGTCTGGGGCTCCGCCCCATACATTACTGAACCTCAATTAATTTGTGATCTGAATATGGTTTTTGATATGGTATTTTCTTATCAGACATCATTGTTAGTTTAAGATGAGGTTAGTGTATTCTCCAGTCTAGTAGGCTCTATTTTTTTGCTGGGTTTAAATTGAATTTTTGCAGAGTATTAAAAGCTCGCGTGAGTGTGAGTTTTCATCAGAGCTGCCTCCTGGTGTTATTACTGCAACAATATTATTTGCTTATTCCTCCATTTTAGGTGCCTTAAGTTGAAATCCCCCAGGAGCAAGATGTTGGGTGCAGGAGCTGGAAAGGGTTTTTCCCAGACAGTGGTCAATTTTTAACAGCTGTTCCTGGAATTGCTGGGATGTTGCATCCAGAGGCTTGTAGACTATCACAATGACTAGGTTTTGGTTCTCGACCTTTACTGCTAAAACTTCCACTACATCATTTGAGGCATTTAGCAGTTCTGTGCAAACAAGTGACTCTGCAATGTACAGGCCAACCCCCCCCCCTTTTGCCTGTTCACTCTGTCACATCTGTATAGGTTGTAACCGGGGATCCATATTTCGTTGTCCAAGTGATCCTTTATGTGGGTCTCAGTGAAAGCCGCGAACATTGCCTTTGCCTCTGCAAGCAGTCCACGGATGAAAGGTATTTTGTTGTTTGTTGCTGGCTTTAGACCCTGTATATTTGCAAAGAAGAATGTTATCGGACTGGTGGTATAGTTGGTACTGGGGGGGGATTTTTTTTCCGGCATTAGTATCTGTATCTGTTGGTTTGGAGTGGAGGCCATCGACTGTGGTTCCACTCCAGGAATGACTGGATTTGGTGTACGATTTCTGCCATTTCCTGCCAGTTTTTTTTCCTTCCTGGCACTAAAAAACCTCTCCCTCTTGAGGGGCTGTGGCTCCCCAGGTTTTCCCATGGCCTGGATGTTTTGTATCTTTTTGTCCCCTTTAGATGGTATTGCCTGGCAATTTAAGTTATAGCACAGTCTTTCCTGTACTGAAGAGGTACACAGTTCAGGGTGAAAAAGCTTACAGGAAGGGAGTTTGCATTTTCCTGTTTTCATATGGGCATGGCATTTCCTAGGGTGGTCATTAGTTGCACGTCCCATCTGTTTTTCCAGATTTCCCATGCCAGCAGATACCGAGTGCATTAGTATGTGCACAGGCTTGGTTTCCGTTTGCCTTGGGTTTCTGTGACTGTATTCCCTGTTGGTGCATGTTTCCCTGTCTTACTTCTATCCTCCTAGCACCAACAATGGAGCTCCCACCAGTTGTTTTGGTAATATATCCTCACTATTGCTAGTGGAGTCCTCTTGTTTGCTATTTCCTGCGGTATTTCTAGTTTGCAATATTGGTTTTATCTTATCTTTGACTACACTTGTTTCCCTACTATGGCTCCTGTCCCTATGAGGTCATTTATATGTATTCCTCCTGCGTATAATTCCGACTACCTGGACAAAATCTCCAGCTTCACCATTACTGTCTCCCAGGACAGCATCTCCAGCTTCCCATTACTGTCTCCCAGGACAGCATCTCCAGCTTCACCATTACTGTCTCCCAGGACAGCACCTCTAGCTTCACCATTACTGTCTCCCAGGACAGCACCTCCAGCTTCCCCGTTACTGTCTCCCAGGACAGCACTATCAGCCCCCCATTTACTGACTACCAGGACATCATCTCCAGCCTTACAGTTTCTGACTACACGGCCAGTATCAAGGGCAGTACCATTCAGCCCGGACTTTTTATGTTCCCATCTGTTGTAGAAAGCTTCCAGGTTTTCTATGAAAGCAGCTTTGATGTTGACCTCTTTTAATACCCTTGTGATTTTAGTCCACAGATTTATCTCATTTGGGCATACCCAAAAACACTTCCCTGTTTTAATACTGCTTGTAGCTAGTTTTGCTGAGTAATTCTGAGCAAATGAGCGACTCTTGTGACATACAGGTCAACAACCCACTTGTTGCCTGTTCTGTCTCATCTGAACACAACAACCAAATTCTGTAAATTCAACATTGTAATCTTTATAGAGAATAAACTTTGAATTTGAATTTGAATTTGAATCTGAACATGTACCCTGGGATCCATATTTCGTTGCCAAAGTGATGTTGTATATGAGTCCCGCAAAAATTGCAGTTGACTCTGTGATTAGTCCATTGATGAAAGGTATTTTGTTGGTTGATGGTTTTAGACCATGTATATTTGCGACGGGAGGGTGAATTTGGGAGCGCTTGAGGTTCCTAAACCTGTATTCCCTGGAACGCAGGCGGGAGAGATACATGATTATATACACCTGGAAAATCCTAGAGGGACTAGTACCGAACTTGCACACGAAAATCACTCACTACGAAAGCAAAAGACTTGGCAGACGATGCAACATCCCCCCAATGAAAAGCAGGGGTGTCACTAGTATGTTAAGAGACCATACAATAAGTGTCAGGGGCCCGAGACTGTTCAACTGCCTCCCAGCATACATAAGGGGGATTACCAACAGACCCCTGGCAGTCTTCAAGCTGGCACTGGACAAGCACCTAAAGTCAGTACCTGACCAGCCGGGCTGTGGCTCGTACGTTGGTTTGCGTGCAGCCAGCAGTAACAGCCTGGTTGATCAGGCTCTGATCCACCAGGAGGCCTGGTCACAGACCGGGCCGCGGGGGCGTTGACCCCCGGAACTCTCTCCAGGTAAACTCCAGTGGAACGGAATCCCCTCAAAGAAGGTTTCTTGATGCTGGTGAGGGGCTCTTGATCTAGGGAATTGGATCTGTGCTACAGTTCCCTGAGTACCTTCCACATCCCCCCACAGGCGCTGTATAATCCTACGGGTTTAGCGGAGGGAATGATGAGTGGTGGGAGGGAGGGAGGATTTTGTTGTGGGAGGGTTTGCTGGTGGGAAAGGAGTGGGAGGGAGGTAAAGAAGGGGATGTGGGAGGGATGGATGGTTGGTTCAATTCAATTCAATTCAAAGTTTATTCTCTATAAGGATTACAATGCTGAGTTTACAGAAATTTGGTTATTGTTTGTGGGAGGGACGGATGGTATGGTGTTGGAGGGTGATTTCGGTGGAAGGGAGGGATGGTGGAGAGGGAAGGATTGAGGGAGGGAGGGATGGGTGGTGGGAGGGTGAATTGGGAGATAAATGGGGGGTGCCCATGTGAAAACAGTGACAGGCAGCAGCAGCTGAGCCATGCGCACTTATTTACAACAATCATACTGATGTATGGTTTTGGTGTATATACGGTAAGTAGTGTTAATATATAGTTATCTCCATCTCATCCCTTATAGAGAATAAACTTGAATTGGTTATACAAATAGAGGGAAGCAGGCTGGTGGTCCCTCAGACAATGAAGGAATATATAAAATACAGACACAATAAATGAAGACAAATGCAGTGTAATGTGATACTTTATTAACAATGTTTCACTCACGTTGGGCTTCATCAAGTCACAGATCTGTGGGGTAAACGTTGTTAGTAAAGGATGGCATTATACAGTATTTGTGGCCATCCTCAGGCAGGATCAGGTGTGCACTCATAAACTGTGACTTTCGTTATCACAATATGAGTTCAGCACCCGTGCTGGTGCACAGTGTATGAAAAATAATACCCCATTTATATTCAGTTTTCTCTCAAAACCTAAATATACCAATGAAGGGAAGCAGAGGATATATAAATTTTGAAGTCCCTCAATTGGTATGTACGATATGCATTATTTACAGTATATAATAGGTACTTACAATTTAGCCCTGATAAGACAGGATATAAAAACACTGCCTGTAAAAACATTAATGGAGTACTGAAGTAGGCCTACCTCACTACTCATGCAGTACCCATGCTAGGTGGGTTCAACTTGTACCCAACCACAGGATATGGAAACACTACATGTATTGACTACTGGTGCAGAAAAAATAATTTGCTGCCATCTGTGACCCCTCAAGGAAGGTTCCTTGATGTTGGTGAAGGGCTCTTGATTTAGGGAATTGGATCTGTGCTCCAGTTCCCCGAATTAAGCCTGAATGCCTTCCAAATGTGGCCAAATTCTGGCCACAAAATAGAGCGAAACACCAACGTCAAAGACCTGGGAGTGATCATGTCGGAGGATCTCACCTTTAAGGACCATAACATTGTATCAATCGCATCTGCTAGAAAAATGACAGGATGGATAATGAGAACCTTCAAAACTAGGGAGGCCAAGCCCATGATGACACTCTTCAGATCACTTGTTCTATCTAGGCTGGAATATTGCTGCACACTAACAGCACCTTTCAAGGCAGGTGAAATTGCCGACCTAGAAAATGTACAGAGAACTTTCACGGCGCGCATAACGGAGATAAAACACCTCAATTACTGGGAGCGCTTGAGGTTCCTAAACCTGTATTCCCTGGAACGCAGGAGGGAGAGATACATGATTATATACACCTGGAAAATCCTAGAGGGACTAGTACCGAACTTGCACACGAAAATCACTCACTACGAAAGCAAAAGACTTGGCAGACGATGCACCATCCCCCCAATGAAAAGCAGGGCGTCACTAGCACGTTAAGAGACCATACAATAAGTGTCAGGGGCTCGAGACTGTTCAACTGCCTCCCAGCACACATAAGGGGGATTACCAACAGACCCCTGGCAGTCTTCAAGCTGGCACTGGACAAGCACCTAAAGTCAGTTCCTGATCAGCCGGGCTGTGGCTCGTACGTTAGTTTGCGTGCAGCCAGCAGCAACAGCCTGGTTGATCAGGCTCTGATCCACCAGGAGGCCTGGTCACAGACCGGGCCGCGGGGGCGTTGACCCCCGGAACTCTCTCCAGGTAAACTCCAGGTAAACATCCCCCCCCAGGCGCTGTATAATCCTCCGGGTTTAGCGCTTCCCCCTTGATTATAATAATAATAATAATGCCATCTGTGAGGCCTGAACATATACAA
The DNA here is from genome assembly GCF_026875155.1 of Cherax quadricarinatus. Lineage (NCBI taxonomy): Eukaryota > Metazoa > Arthropoda > Malacostraca > Decapoda > Parastacidae > Cherax > Cherax quadricarinatus. Next base: position 61,070,505 of record NC_069403.1, read on the forward strand.
CCCATCCTTTAATAACTGTGTAACACTTTAACATAGGGTTTGTAGCTCATTTTTATGTTAAAATGGGATAGGCTAGGTTACAACAGAAAAACTATAAATATAAAATGAAAGCCAATAAGATAGTTTACCACATAAACTGGAAATGGGCAGCCACTGGGCACGACTCCTGTAATTGTCATATTTCACTTGATCAAGGCTTTATCAACAGTGACCCATTTGACTTTTTACAACAGTGCCATGTTGTCTGGTTAAGAGGACAGGCTACCTTTCTACATCCTGTAAGCCCCTCAGGGAAGGTTCCTTGGTGCCAGTGAAGGGCTTCTGATCCAAGGCAGGATCTAATCTACTCTTGATTGAACCTGATTACCTCTGATTCCTCCAGGCATTGTAAATACCCTATGGGTTTTGCACTTCCTCCTGAATATATTAATAATAATAATAATAATAATAATAAAAAAATACATCCTGTAAAATTTAAATAGAGTTTTAGTGCTTGCTTTTGAATATAATAATATTTATGATACAGTACTTAACAGTGATTGGAAGTAATCATGTAAGCACCTTTTTATCATTGTTATTCAATAAATTATTATTTATTCATGAAACAGATTTATCCGTTATCTATTAATGGTTCTGGAGATTATCTTTCCCATGGCAAAGTCTCAGACCAGGTCTCCTAGATTCGAAAGAAAATACAGCATTACGGGATTAAGAACTATTAAGAAGCACATAGGAAAGTAAAGGTATGTATATACTGTATGTAAGTAGAAGTTTGTAATGAGTTACCTGTCGTTTCAAGTGTTCATGAGACAAAATACAGCTCATTTATCCTGCCAGAATGCAAAAATATTTGATAAGATGGTAATATCTACCAATCTGTACTACCTGTAATTTCATCATTATTATTTCCACAAGCTTTTTCTCTGACACAAATCACTATCATCTGGATTGTGCTACACCAAGTCCTAAGTTTCTAAGTTTATTTATAAATGAAGAAGCTATACTTCTCCAGTTGATCTTGAATTTTTATTATAAAATAAAATAAAATATTTATTTCTTTGCTAAGGTTACAATGTGTGTTTTCATATCATAGTATGGTTGGAGCAATGAAAGCCACTATCGTGCTTATGTATTACAGGCAGACTTAACCTAATACTTATAGACTACTTAAGTCTAGACAGGTGAAGAGTGGTATAATTGTCAATATTCACTCTATTGTTAATATGAGGTAGTACAAATTGTGACAATCTTGCAGTTTTAAGTTCGAAATTAGGTTCTCTTACAATGGTAGAATACAAATACACATGTATTCTATATTTCACTCTTATTATTAATATGAGGTAGTACAATTTATGATACAATCAATTTATGGTAGAGAGCACCCAGGGCTCTGATGTAATCGGCTGATATTTTAAAATGTTCGTGTTATGGAATTTTATTATAATCCTGAGTTGCATAATGTATCGCAGTTGATATTTTTTTCTTAATTTGCCAGAATGATTGAAGAGTTATTGATTATGTGATATCAAACAGAATAATTTTTAAATAAGGCTCACACAAACTTCTTTAACTCTGCTGACGTGATACATATACAGTTCTTTACTGGGTATAGAGTCCATTCAGCTAGTTGTAGAAAAAAATTAAATTTCATTATACAGTTTTGTTAAAATTCTGATTTGCCTTTGTAGAATCCTATCAGATTGAGCATGTCGGGGTTGAGTATACCAATTCACCCTATTACGCACAACCCGACTGAAGCTTGGGAGCAGATTAAACCCACACAACGAGTTATCAAGCTAAATGTCAAAACTCCCACAACTCCACAGAATGAAAATATGGTAAGATGGTTTGCTTTGTAGTGAATAAAAAAAGCATATAGTGGGTCTGGTGATGTTGCCCTGTTTCCTACAAAATTGTTCCTTCAGGGTGCCTTGATGCTTGTGAAAGGCTTGTCATCCCTCCCTTTGGATCAAATTTGATTATCTCCCAAGATTCCTATAACTCATGTTGATATAGCATTTCCTCATGATTGCAATAATAATTCTCCAAAAGTATAGTACTAGATTTCATTATAATGTGTTAGTGAAGAAAAAATAGAAGTTGTATACAGATCAGGATTAGAATTTTATACCTGAAGAATACAGTAGTGCATTAATTTTCTGAGCATGTGCATATGCATGTGTGAGCTATACATATGTAGTAGAAACACTGCTCACTAGAGGTCTGTAGTCAGTGCACCTTGTTGGAAGAAGACATAAAATGCAAACACTAAGAAATTTTATTGATCCTGGGACCTTGGTCACTCCAAATGTATATATGGGTAGGAAGACATGAGCTTATATGTATAGTCAGGAAGGCACCTGAGTGTCAAGGAGGTAAGTTGGTTTAAATTCTTAAATAGCTTTAACCACCTAACCTCACTGCCAATCCGGTATGTTCTGATTATACAAAATTATATAATCCTACCCTTATGCATATTTGAATTGTCTAAGGTCCTGTGATCAAAATGTTTCTAATAAAATGTTTTAATGTTCGTATTTTGTGTCTTTATCCAACTACCTGTTGGTATTATATACCATTTTTACCAATGTACTTTGTGACTGTAAGGGAAGCAGCAGGTTAAAACAGATCCCGTTTGTCTAGTTATGGCTAATGTTTTGTTTTTATTTGATTCCACACTTTTATATTGTTTGATGGCTTAAGAATTTTTTTCATTGCTGTGGAATTTTATCTTGGGAGAGGAGTAACCTACTGAGTAGTATACAGTTCAGATTTTGGTCTAAAGATTCCTGTACAGCATACCAAATGTACCTACCATCCGACTTACGACCTGCTCGACTTACGACCACTCGACTTAGGACCGTGTTTTTTATGCCAAATTTCTGGGAAATAAACAACTATTTGTTGTACACAGTGTTTATCCTAAACCTTACAGTATAAAATACAGTACTAACAACATAAAAAGTAAAGTAAAACATGAAATACCAAAATAAAACAATAAAATAAAGTCATGACAAAATGTTTTGTTGATATTCAGTAGTAAAGTTCGACTTACGACCATTTCGACTTACGACCGGTTTCTCGGAACCGAACTCGGTCGTAAGTCGGATGGTAGGTGTATATTAAGCTAATGTGACAGTCACAGAAATTATTCAGGAACAATGGATGGGCAGATTCATTGATCTAGTTTTTCAGGTTTTTGATGCTGGGGAGGCTCTTGATACAAGGAATTGTACCTGTCCACCCTTTCATATAATGGAACCTGATTGTCTGCCATTCCCCAAGCACTGTATGATCCTTAAGGGTTTAGAGCTTGCCAGTGGATATAATATAGCACAAATAGTGGTGAAAGACTGAAATACTGTAAATTGAAATTGGAGGTAGTAAGTGCTACAACCATCAGGAACTAAAAAAAAAAAAAAAAAAGATGAACATAATAATGAAGATGAGACACCAGTAGTATAGTTCTGTTCCTGTAGCTATGAATAAGCACTTACATAGTTTATCTTTCCACCACCTCATTTTCTTATCATGACATACATTCAGTGGCCACTTTATTAGATACACCCTTCTGGTACTGAGCATGGCACCCATTTGCCCTTACAACAGCCTGAATTCTTTGTGGCATGGATTCAACAAGGCACTGGAGACATTCTTTAGGGATTCTGGTTCATGATGACATGATAACATCGTACAGTTGTTGCAGATTTGTCAGCTGCACATTTATGCTGTGAATCTCCCATTTCATCACATCCCAAAAGTTTATGCCAAATTCTGACCTTACCACCTGCATGTCACAGTAGGAATTATGATTCATCAGACCAGATGACATTTTTCCAATCTTCAGCTGTCCAGATTTGGTGAGCCTGTACCCACTGTAGCCTTAGTTTCCTGTTCTTAGCTGACAGGAGTGGAACCCAGTGTGATCTTTTGCTGCTGTTCCCATCCACTTCAAGGTTCAATGTGTTGTGCATTCAGAAATGCTCTTCTGTATACTACTGTTGTAATGTTTACTTGGAGAGGGTTTCAGGGGTTAATGCCCCCGTGGCTCAGTCTGAGACCAGGCCTCGTGGTGGATCAGGGTCTGATTAACCAGGCTGTTACTACTGGCTGCACACAAACTGACGTATGAACCACAGCCCGGTTGGTCACGTTCTGACTTTAGGTACCTGTCCAGTGCCTTCTTGAAGACAGCCAGGGGTCTATAGGTAATCCCCCTTATTTATGCTGGGAGGGAGTTGAACATTCGTGGGCCCCAGACACTTATTGTGTTGTCTCTCAGTGTACTCATGGTGCCCCTGCTTTTTATCAGGAATGTTGCATCTCCTGCCGAGTCTTTTGCTTTCATAGGGAGTGATTTTCACGCGCAAGTTTGGTACTAATCCCTCTAGGATTTTCCAAGTGTATATTATCATGTATCTCTCTCGCCTGCGCTCCAGGGAATACAGATCAAGGGCCTTCAACCATTCCCAGTAATTTAGGTGCCTTATCGTATTTATGTGTGCCGTGAAAGTTGTGTGTACACTTTCCAGGTAAGCAGTTTTCCCTGCCTTGAAAGGGGCAGTTAGTGTACAGCAGTATTCCAGCCTATAGAGAACAAGCAATTTAAAGAGAATCATCATGGGCTTGGTGTGTGGTTATTTGAGTTACTGTTGCTTTCCTGTCATCTTGAATCAGTCTGGCTATTCTTCTCTTACCTTTCTTATTATCAAGGTGCTTTTTTTTTTTAGCAAATCGGCCGTATCCCACCAAGGCAGGGTGGCCCAAAAAGAAAAACGAAAGTTACTCTTTTTAAATATAGTAATTTATACAAGAGAAGGGGTTACTAGCCCCTTGCCCCCGGCATTTTAGTCACCTCTTACAACACGCATGGCTTACAGAGGAAGAATTCTGTTCCACTTCCCCATGGAGAAAACAATAATTATAAGATAATAAGAACTGCTGCTCACTGGATGATTGGTTTCTCTCACCATTCTCTGTAGACTGTAGAGACTATTGTGCATGAAAATCCTAGATCAGCAGTTTTTGAGATACTCAAACTACCCTGTCTGGCACCAATAATCACTATGATCAAAGTTACCTAGATCACATTTCTTCCACATTCTGATTTTTGTCTGAACAACAACTGAACCTCTTGACCATGTCTACATGCTTTTGGGCATTGAGGCACTGCCATGTATTGGCTGATTACATATTTACAGTAATGAGCAGGTGTACCTATTAAAATGGCCACTGAGTGAATAGGATATGTTGTTTCAGTATAGTCTTTGAAAATTTTTTACACCATATCATTGCCACATATTTTCTGTCCAATAATAATTCACATTCAAATTCAAATTCTTTGCATAGTATACAATGTGTAGTTTACATGTAGTAAAATATTGTGATGCACAAAGAAAGCTACTTATATGCATGAGCATACATGATGTGTAAAATTAAATATAAAATTGATAATGTAGTACATTGGATCCACACTTGTAATTACCATAGTATATAGTTCTGAACTCTTAGCATACATTTCTGCAGAATAAAAACACCATGTCATTTCTAACACCACACATATAATATTCAAACATACTGTACTGCACTGTATCTATGAATTATCTGGGGTTCGAAGCAATTTGTCCTGCTTAAGCCATTTTGTGCATAATTTTTTTTTTTAACATTTGGTAAAACAGTATTTGCCTTTCAGTTAAGATTTGTGTGCATGAGTGACACGCATTGCCTCACCTCCCACCTTCAGTTTGAGATCCCTGATGGAGATGTCTTTGTTCATGCTGGAGACTTTACACGGTGTGGCAGTGCAATAGAAATTGAAGAATTCAACAGTTGGATAGGTGAGGTTTTAACTGAAGTATGTGTTTGTTTTGTTAAATTGCATATTGGTTATGGTATTTAATATTATTTTTTAAATATAGTGACACAGATCTTTTTAAGTTACTAATACAGTACAGCATTTTATGTTGAGCAATTTGTCAAGATGTGTGTTTTTATTTCCTCTGTCTTTTACATTAAATAATTAGTCTGCTTATTTAATTTTAGCATGAATTAATTTATTTCTATGTCTCCCTCTCTGTATATCTATACACTATGACTCAAGGTCAGAATCCCAGTGGTAACTCTTGAAGGCATTAACCATGACATAATGCTTCTATTGTGCACTTTGTCAAGTGGTAGGTTGGTAAGTTATGTGGTAGGTTGGTAAATTAGGTAGTAAGTTGGTAAGTTAGGTGGTAGGTTGGTAAATTAGGTGACGATAGGTTGGTAAGTTAGATGATAGGTTGATAAGTCAGATAATTTTTTTTTTTATGTGCTGGGAGGATTGCCAATTTTTTATTCTTACTGTCTCATGAACATGTAAGATGGCAAACTTCTACTTTTTTTTTTTTTTCAACAAGTCGGCCGTCTCCCACCGAGGCAGGGTGATTTCTACTTACTTCTACTTACATTCAATATATACATACCTTTACTTCCCTATGTGCTTCTTAATAGTTCTTAATCCCATAATATTTACTTTCCATTCTAGGAGACCTGGTCTTGGACCAGGCTGTTGGAAGGATTATCCCCAGAACCTTTAATGGAAAACAGGTACCATGACTAAGTGAAAGTCTGTAGCTTGGCACATGTGTGCAGTATAAGTGATATTAAAACATTTACTATGTTTCAGGTTCACTTCCTCACAAGCATAAAGTGGTTATTGCTGGAAACCATGAACTTAGTTTTGATCCCAAGTTTACATGCGGCCCAGCAGCCCGACAGCAACACAAAAACGCACACACAGGTACTTTCCAAGTTTTTAAAATGTGCACATGATACAGTATCTTATATTTTTTTGCTAATGGATAGATTTTCCTTTTTTGAGATGAATACAATATGGTACTTGAAAATATTTTTTTTCACTCTTTGCTTTCAGACAACAACTTGAGAATACAGTGGACCCCTGACTTATGATATTAATTCATTCCAGAAGTCTGTTCGGGTGCCGTTACCGAACGAATTTGTTCCCATAAGGAATATTGTAAATTAGATTAGTCCGTTTCAAACCCCCAAAAATACACGTACAAAAGCACTTATAAAAATACACTTACATAATTTTCGAGTTGGGAGCTTATTGTAAGGTGGGGGTCCACTGTATTAGCACACTTGTCCTAGTGCCCAAGAAAAAATTTTCATTACTGGACAGTAACAACAAATTTGCTGTTTTGCTTCCCTTTTGGTACACACTTTACTTAATATTAGGCAATGTGCAGAAGAGATAACATTTATGTAGTGAAGGGATTTTTTTTTTTTAACATGTCAGCCATTTCCCATTGAGGTAGGGTGACTTAAAAAGAAAGAAAAAACTTTCATCATCATTCAGCACTTTCACCATGACTTACATATAATCACTGTCTGCAGAGGCACTCAGATACAACAGTTTAGACATCCCTTCAAACTGCCAATATCCCAGACCCCTCCTTTAAAGTGCAGGTATTGTATTTCCCACCTCTGGCTCACCAGTTTCCCTGAATCCCTTAACAAAATATTAACCTGTTCACATTTCACCAGCTCGTCAGGTTCCAAAAACCATTCATCTCCATTCACTCCTATCTAACATGCTCACCCATGTCTGCTGTATGTCAAGCCCGCACACAAAAGCTCTCTTACTGCCTCCATCCTTTCCTATGATGACCCCTACTCCTCCTCCCTTCCACTACAGATTTATACTTCCAAGTCATCCTATTTTGTTCCAGTGTTACAATAATAGTGACAGCCTTAGATGTCATTGTAACACAAAGAGTATACATGTATATAAAACACTCAGTATCTTTAAGATACTTGAAACTTTATAAAGTTTCCAGACATAATCAAGAGAGATGTGGAGCTCATGGAGGATGTAAACAAACAGAATGGTGTGCAGATGCTGTAATAACGAGTCAGGAGCCATATAAAAAAATTTTTGGGTGTAATCTGAAATGTCTGTATTAGTAAAGTGCCATAAAATGGGGCACTCTTGTACTGTACAGTAATCGGAATTGCTCTTCTACAGTCATTTGCAAATTTTGAAGTATGATCAAAATTAAAAGTTTTGGAAAATATTCTGTTGGCAAATGTCTACATTTGAGAACTTTTCCAGATTTAAACTCTTCATTAAAAATATTAAATTTTCTAAACTTTTACCAAATTTTTAATTTCCAAAATTTGAAATATTATTCTAAATTATTACTCTTCTTTTCAGAATTTGGGAAATTTAAATATAAAAAATCTGAATAAGCAAAATTATTGTAAATTAGTTTAATTTATCAATGTTTATATTTGGGCAACTGGTGGAGGACTGATAAACGAGATCCCTGACTTGGGCATAGAGCGTGCAAAGCTGAAGGCTGCCGTTGAAGCAGAAAACACCGTCAACTTGATCACCAATGCTACATATTTACAGGATGAACCTCTTACTATATGTGGCATTAAGCTCTATGGAACACCCTGGTATGTATGAAAATTATTTCTTCAAGCTCTGCAGTTTATCATAGTTTTAAGATATGGTATACGTATATTTAATCTTGATCATCTATAATGTTTAAAGGTAGTAGGTTGGTAGACAACAATCACCCAGGAAGGTACTACCGTCTTGCCAAGTGAGTGTAAAACGAAAGCCTGTAATTGTTTTACATGATGGTAGGATTGCTGGTGTCCTGTCTGTCTCATAAATATGCAAGATTGCAGGTACGTCTTGCTACTTCTACTTACACTTAATTCACACTACACATACGTGTACAAGCATATATATACACACCCCTCTGGGTTTTCTGCTATTTTCTTTCTAGTTCTTGTTCTTGTTTATTTCCTCTTATCTCCATGGGGAAGTGGAACAGAATTCTTCCTCCGTAAGCCATGCGTGTTGTAAGAGGCGACTTAACTGCCGGGAGCAAGGGGCTAGTAACCCCTTCTCCTGTATATATTACTAAATGTAAAAGGAGAAACTTTCGTTTCTCCTCTTGGGCCACCCCGCCTCGGTGGGATACGGCCGGTGTGTTGAAAAAAGGAAGGATCTATAATGTTTATATGAAAAATATTTGGATTAAAGTTGTTTGTATATGACACACTTCTGAATGTAAGTAATTTAGACAAGTAATTAAGTCATGTAGTTTACATACTGTACCAAAGAATGAGAAATTAAAATAATTGACAACTGAGTATATATTGAGTGAGAGCACAAGATATTATACTAAAGATAAACTATATACAGTGGACCCCCGGTTTACAATATTATTTCATTCCAGAAGTATGTTCAGGTGCCAGTAGTGAACGAATTTGTTCCCATAAGGAATATTGTGAAGTAGATTAGTCCATTTCAGACCCCCAAACATACACGACTAAACGCACTAACATAAATACACTTACATAATTGGTTGCATTGGGCGCTGATCGTAAAGCGGGGGTCCACTGTAATTATTAAAGAGTCCATAACTAAAATATCAGAGAATGGAAGAAGCTGAGTTAGTGCAGTGTTTGAGCTAGGTGATAAAAGTTAGATTATATGTTGGTGGATAAAAGGTTGATGGGTAGGCTTCAGGATGTACATGTTTATAGAGGGGCAACTGATATATCGGATAATTATTTGGTTGTAGCTACAGAATAAGAGGTAGATGGGACAAAAGGAAAATGGCAAAAACAAGTAAGAGAGAGTTGAAAGTGTATAAACTAAGTGAGGAGGAAGTTAGGGTGAGATATAAGCAACTATTGGCAGAAAGGTGAGCTAGTGCAAGTATGAGTAGTGGGGAGGTTGAAGAGGTTTGGAATAGTTTTAAAAATGCAGTATTAGAATGTGGGGCAGAAGTTTGTGGCTATAGGAGGGTGGGTGCAGGAGGAAAGAGGAGTGATTTGTGGAATGATGAAGTAAAGGGTGTGATAAAAGAGAAAAAGGTAGCTTATGAGAGATTTTTACAAAGAAGAAGTGTTATAAGAAGAGCAGAGTATATGGAGAGTAAAAAGAAAGGTGAAGAGAGTGGTGAGAGAGTGTAAAAGGAGAGCAGATGATAGAGTGGGAGAGGCACTGTCAAGAAATTTTGATGAAAATAAGAAAAAAATTTGGAGTGAGATAAACAGGTTAAGAAAACCTTGGGAACGAATGGATTTGTCAGTTAAAAACAGATTAAGGGAGTTAGTAGATGGGGAGATGGAGGTATTGGGTAGATGGCGAGAATATATTGAGGAACTTTTAAATGTCGATGAAGAAAGGGAGTCAGTAATTTCATGCACTGGCCAGGGAGGTATACCATCTTTTAGGAGTGGTGGAGAGCAGGATGTGAGTGTGGAGGAGATGCATGAGGCATTACATAGAATGAAAGTGAGTAAAGCAGCTGGAACTGATGGGATAATGACAGAAATGTTAAAAGCATGGGGAGATATAGTGTGTGTGATGAATGGTTTTGAAAACCGACAAGTTGAAGAATTGAGACACTTACGTAACATACGGGAATCTTTATTGAAGAAATGTTTCGCCACACAGTGGTTTTAACAGTCCAATACAAAGTAGAAAGAAGGGAATGTATGAAAGTACAGTGGTACCAACACTCTTATATGGGAGTGAAGCTTAGGTTGTAAATGCTGCAGCAAGGAGGCGGTGGAGATGTCTTGTCTAAGGGCAGTGTATGGTGTAAATATTATGCAGAGAATTCGGAGTGTAGAAATTAGGAGAAGGTGTGAAGTTAATAAAAGTATTAGTCAGAGGGCTGAAGAGGGGTTGTTGAAGTGGTTTGGTTATTTAGAGAGAATGGATCAAAGCAGAATGACATGGAGAGCATATAAATCTGTAGGGGAAGGAAGGCGGGGTAATGTCGTCCTCGAAAATGTTGGAGGGAGGAGGTAAAGGAGGTTTTGTGGGCGAGGGGCTTGGACTTCCATTAAGCATGCATGAGCGTGTTAGATAGGAGTGAATAAGGACAAATGGTATTTGGGACCTGATGAACTGTTGGAGTGTGAGCAGGGTAATATTTAGTAGGTTGGTAGACAGCAACCACCCAGGGAGGTACTACCGTCCTACCAAGTGAGTGTAAAACGAAAGCCTGTGATTGTTTTACATGATGGTAGGATTGCTGATGTCTTTTGTCTGTCTCATAAATATGCAAGATTACAGGTATGTCTTGCTACTTCTACTTACACTTAGGTCACACTACACATACATGTACACATTTATTTATACACACTCATCTGAGTTTTATTATGGGGAATCAAATTCAAAATGGGAATTGACACAGTTACTTTTTGCTGATGATACTGTGCTTATGGGAGATTCTAAAGAAAAATTGCAAAGGTTAGTGGATGAGTTTGAGAATGTGTGTAAAGGTAGAAAGTTGAAAGTGAACATAGAAAAGAGTAAGGTGATGAGGGTATCAAATGATTTAGATAAAGAAAAATTGGATATCAAATTGGGGAGGAGGAGTATGGAAGAAGTGAATGTTTTCAGATACTTGGGAGTTGACGTGTCGGCGGATGGATTTATGAAGGATGCGGTTAATCATAGAATTGATGAGGGAAAAAAGGTGAGTGGTGCGTTGAGGTATATGTGGAGTCAAAAAACGTTATCTATAGAGGCAAAGAAGGGAATGTATGAAAGTATAGTAGTACCAACACTCTTATATGGATGTGAAGCTTGGGTGGTAAATGCAGCAGCGAGGAGATGGTTGGAGGCAGTGGAGATGTCCTGTCTAAGGGCAATGTGTGGTGTAAATATTATGCAGAAAATTCGGAGTGTGGAAATTAGGAGAAGGTGTGGAGTTAATAAAAGCATTAGTCAGAGGGCAGAAGAGGGGTTGTTGAGGTGGTTTGGTCTTTTAGAGAGAATGGATCAAAGTAGAATGACATGGAAAGCATATAAATCTATAGGGGAAGGAAAGAGGGGTAGGGGTCGTCCTCGAAAGGGTTGGAAAGAGGGGGTAAAGGAGGTTTTGTGGGTGAGGGGCTTGGACTTCCAGCAAGCGTGCATGAGCGTGTTAGATAGGAGTGAATGGAGACGAATGATACTTGGGACCTGACGATCTGTTGGAGTGTGAGCAGGGTAATATTTAGTGAAGGGATTCAGGGAAACCGGTTATTTTCATATAGTCGGACTTGAGTCCTGGAAATGGGAAGTACAATGCCTGCACTTTAAAGGAGGGGTTTGGGATATTGGCAGTTTGGAGGGATATGTTGTGTATCTTTATATGTGTATGCTTCTAAACTGTTGTATTCTGAGCACCTCTGCAAAAACAGTGATAATGTGCGAGTGTGGTGAAAGTGTTGAATGATGATGAAAGTATTTTCTTTTTGGGGATTTTCTTTCTTTTTTGGGTCACCCTGCCTCGGTGGGAGACGGCCGACTTGTTGAAAAAAAAAATAAAAAAAAAATTCAGGGGAAACCAGTTATTTTTATATAGCCGGACTTGAGTACTGGAAATGGGAAGTACAATGTCTGCACTTTAAAGGAGGGGTTTGGGATATTGGCAGTTTGGAGGGATATGTTGTATGTATATCTTTATACATATATATGCTTCTAAAGTGTTGTGTTCTGGGCACCTCTACAAAAACAGTGATTATGTGTGAGTGAGGTGAAAGTGTTGAATGATGATGAAAGTATTTTCTTTTTGGAGATTTTCTTTCTTTTTAGGTCACCCTGCCTCGGTGGGAGATGGCCAACTTGTTAAAAAATATATATATATAGATCAGGGTGAAAATTCATAAATTACTTTATTTATATTTTTTATAATAAAAAGAAGGTAATGTAAAGAGGAAGACTAGAGACTTTGTGTAATATTTTATTTTTATAAAAAAAAAAAATGGATTTTAAAGGTTTTATGTGCTATATGCTATAACAACTAGTATATTTTAGTGATTTCTGGCCTTCCTTTTCCAGATTCCCATCTTTTTATTTACTTTTTGCTCTTCTCTACAGGCAACCCGAGTTTTGCAACTGGGCATTTAATTTACCGAGGGGTAAGCAGTGTTTAGATAAATGGGATGCTATACCTGCTGAAACCGATGTCCTTATCACTCACACTCCGCCTGTTGGTCATGGAGACTTGTGCTGTACAGGGGTCAGGGCTGGATGTGTTGAGCTGCTTTCAACTGTTCAAAGCCGGGTCAAACCCAAATACCACGTATTTGGTCATATTCATGAAGGTTAGTTAATTCATTGAGGAGTTTTCAAGTAGTCAGCTTTATTCAAAAGGATTGATCAGTTACGGTAAATATGAAAGACTACACTTCTCCGAAGAACATTTATAATAATATGGTTTGTTATTTGTGTAAATACAGCATGTTAAATTTGAAAAAGTGCTTCATTACAAATAATGAGTAACTCAAATTGTTGCGTAATGGCATAATTGCTTCATTAACCTGTTAGCTGGACTTAGAGTCCTGGAGGTGTGAAATACAGTGCCTTCACTCTGAAGTAGGGGTGGGGATATTTACAGTTTTGAACTGTAGTATTGGTGCTCCTCTGGCAAGACAGTGATGGAGTGATTGATGGTGAAAAAGTTTCTTCTTTTTTTTTTGGGGAGTCACCTTACCTCGGTGGGAGATGGCCGGTCTATTGAAAAAAAAAAAATCAGGAGATTGGAAGTGACTTTTATTTAGCTACCAGAGTTCTTGAATTAGAATTATCAGTATAGTACTAGTAAATTATGATTAAATTATCATTTATATAAATTCACAGAACAGATATTTTCATGCAATTTTAACTTGAGCTGGAGAAATTAGTTTATAAGAGTATGTACTGTAATTTGAGTTTTGTTGTATTGATATTCTTGACTTCAAAATTTTAAGTACATACTGTAATAATGTTCCTTTAGAATTGTGGAAAGCATGTTGTGTACAGCCCTGTCCCAAGCTGTAAATAATACACTTTGTATCTCTACATAAATCATACCCTGGAAGCAAACTGTGTGTTCATGGTTTCTCATAGACCATAAACCCCAGCACCCTGTAACTCAGTATATACAAGAGGCATAATATTTTTGTGCCTTAAAGCCTTCAAGAGGCATAGGAGTTGTAATTCGGCTCTCTTAAGAGATCTGGGAGCCATAGCTCAGATTTACCAAGCAGTCTATGAAGAAAAAAAGGCACAATACCATGACTGGAACAGTACACAAATAACCCACACATAGGATACTGATGACATTTTGGTTTGACTTGGACTATTGTGACTAGTTAACCCTTTGAAGGTCGACAGGCCCTCTCCGAAACTCGTTCTCAGGGTCGGCCAAATTTAAAAAAAAAAAATAATTTTCTCTTATGAAAAGATAGAGAATCTTTTCCCGATCATAAGGACACCAAAAGTTTGAAATTTGATGGAAAACTTACGGAATTATGCTCTCGCGAAGTTAGCGGTCTCGGGGATGTTTACGCATCGGCGATTTTGTCCACTTTGAGCCCCATTTTCGGCCAATTCCACTGTACTAGTCGACAAAAAACATGAATATTTCGCTAGAACTCCATTTTTTCTATCGAATGGATGCAAAGTTCTAAATGTTGGACAGGACAATAACAGTGCCACATATAAACTAAATAACATTATGTAGATCTTAATATTACGGATTGCGAACTGGAAAATGTACAAAGGAGGATGACAAAGTTGATCCCATGTATCAGAAACCTTCTCTATGAGGATAGACTAAGGGCCCTGAATCTGTACTCTCTAGAAAGACGTAGAATTAGGGGGGATATGATTGAGGTGTATAAATGGAAGACAGGAATAAATAAAGGGGATGTAAATAGTGTGCTGAAAATATCTAGCCTAGACAGGACTCGCAGCAATGGTTTTAAGTTAGAAAAATTCAGATTCAAGAAGGATATAGGAAAGTACTGGTTTGGTAATAGAGTTGTGGATCAGTGGAACAAACTCCCAAGTACAGTCCTAGAGGCCAGAACGTTGTGTAGCTTTAAAAATAGGTTGGATAAATACATGAGTGGGTGTGGGTGGGTGTGAGTTGGACCTGATTAGCTTGTGCTACCAGGACGGTTGCCGTGTTCCTCCCTTAAGTCAAGGTGACCTGACCTGACTAGGTTGGGTGCATTGGCTTAAGCCGGTAGGAGACTTGGACCTGCCTCGCATGGGCCAGTAGGCCTGCTGCAGTGTTCCTTTGTTCTTATGTTCTTAAGAAACCACCCATTTATGAAATTCAACTATCCAGTATAGTGGTCAGAATTTAGCAATTTTGCCAATTTCATACAAATTTCAAAAGATGCCAATTTCCGAATAGGGTCCAGAATAAACAAGAAGACATTCCTGGCACTAAAATGACATTTCCTCTGGTCATTAGTCACGTCTCAAGGCCCCTCTTATATTCTTTTGCTTTCCACTTTGAATTTTTATTCTCACAAAAAATATAAGATTTACTGTTATGCAGACTACTGCATTAGTGTAAAAAATGGTATAAATATTATTGGCGCACTTGTGAAAGAATATTAGACTCAACAGTTGACGTGTATTGGACCATTGGCACGATTTGTTTACTTTTGAAATTTGGTAAAAATCGAACATTTCTGCTACTTTGAGCTCAATTTCAAGGTATCTTTCATTGTAAAACCAGTCAAAATTATCTCAATTTCTGTAATATGTCTTCCATTCTATAAAATGAGACCAAGAAAACTAGAATACAACAATAAATACCATACAAAAATACAGTGCAAAGTCGCTGTTTTATTCCAAAAAAACGGTCAAAGTTTTTTTTTTCTCATTATGCACTGTGTGCTGCAGGATTTTTTTTAGACTGTGCACACTGACCACATAGACCCATTCTTTCATATGAAGGCCTACCAGCTTTCTCCCACTAGATTTGAGGGCGCTAGAATTTAGGCGTACTAGTACGTCAAAAACCCTGGGTCGTAAGCCGTACTAGTACGTCCGAAACCCTCAAAGGGTTAATGGTCTAGGTGAGATCAAAACATAGTCATAAGTTTCAGTTGCCTATGTGCAGGTTATTTGTGTACGAGATCTGTGAGCTGGAGATCAACACCTTCAAGAGGCCTAGAAGTTTTTAACTTAGCACTATATGGCCAAGGCATTTGAAAGGGAAGCACCTTAATACCAGTAAAGGGCTCTTGATTCAAGGAACTGGATATATTCTTCTTTTTCATGAACTGAACCTGAAGGTTTCATACCGCATGTGCTATATGACCCTTGCAGATTTAGCACTCTCATCTAATTAAAAAAATGTTTACCTCAGCAATCTGAAAAAGCTAACTTTACTAAATTTGTCAGAGTTCATCAAGCTATAAAAATGTGAATTTTCATTTTTTATCTTTCTTTTCGTAGTTATGTTTAACCAGAAAAGCTTTAGAAAAACAAAAAAACTGGGGAAGCTAACCGTGTGACTTTGTAAATGGTCCAAGTTGAACCAAAACATCATCATAAGTACCTCCTCTCTTTTGTGTGGGTCATTTGTGTATTCAACATACTATAAAAATTATTTTTCCTTTTTCTTTTTTTTTATTAACACATCGGCCATTTCCCACCAAGGCAGGGTGACCCAGAAAAGAAAAAAACACTTTCATCATCATTCATCACTGTCTTGCCAGAGGCATGCCTACACTACAGTTATATAACTGCAACTTATCAACATCATTTTTTCAAATAGCTGGCTAAAGCAGTTCTACTAACACTGCATAGATTAAGGGTTAAAATAAATTTTCCAAATTGACACTTACATAGTCCAGTTACATTCCAGACCTTCACTGAAAGTTTGAATCTAATAACTCTAATTCTAATTCATTTATTAATAGTATGGAAACCAATACCACACTTCCTCAATAAAATTGGCACCTGTACACCCCAAAACCAATCCAAACCTTTTTTTAAGTGTTGAAAATTTGAAGTGAGTCAAAAGAGGCATTCTCCAGTTATTGCATGGAAACCAATATTTCAATTTGTGTTAAGTTTCATCTCCAAATTGTGGGTTGTGAATTTTTCCACTGACTTATTCCTTTTCAGGCTATGGTGTGACCAGTGATGGAAAGATAATTTTCATTAATGCCTCCACATGCAACATCAACTATGTTCCTGTCAACCCACCTATTGTGTTTGATGTTCCCATTCCACCTGGGTTCTCAAAATGACCTCCCCACTAAGCTAGTTAATATAGGTTTGTTTGTGTTTATAACCATTTATTTGGACACTGATCTTAGTAATTTTTGTCTACCTATCTATATATTTTAGCAGTCTACCTAAGTGTGTGGTTTAATTAAATTTGATTCATAATTTATTGTCTGCATTTAATTATATTTTCTTTTGAAATTATATTTTGTGCAAAAGTTATAGAACTATTACAAAGAAAGCACAGATTTTGAAAATAAATCAAGAACAGAAAGGTACAATCCTGAGACTGGAATAATACACAAATATCCCACACATAGGAAAGAGAAGCTATGATGATGTTTCAGTCAGACTTGTAAATGGTCCAAGTCAGACCAAGACGTAATCATAAGCCCCCTCTCTCTCCTATGTGCAGATTATTTGTGTAAAGAATTGAATGCCTGCCTTGGGATCTGCGACAAGTGTATTACATAAATAAAAATGATCTGCTTGTTGAAGACGATCGAGGAGTAAGAATCAAAATACAATACAGTAGAACCCCCATATCCACTGATTCAGTATCCATGGTTTCAGTTATCCACAGTTTATTATGGCCTAAAAATACCTCTTAACCCCTTGACTGTTGCAACCCCAAATCCTGAGGTGTCTTCTGGTGTTGCAAAATTTCCGAAAAACAAAAATTATTTTTCTTACGAAATGATAGAGAATCTTTTCCTGATTGTAATGACACCAAAAGAACGAAATTTGACGGACTTATGCTCTCGCGAAATTAGCAACCTCGGCGATATTTACGAATCGGCGATTTCGCCCACTATTTTTGGCTAATTCCATTGTTCCATTCGAACAAACTCACAGCTATTTCTTTAGAACTTCATTTTTTCTATCGATTGAGTACAAGAAACTGCCCATTTACCGATTTCAACTACCCAATAACGTGGTCAGAAATTTGCAATTTGGCCAGTTTCACAAAAATTAAAAAAATATGACAATTTCAAAATAGAGTTCAGAATGAACAGTGCAGACATTCCTGGCTCTAAAATAACATTTTCTTTGTTCATCAGTCACGTCTCCAGGCCCCTCTGATATTACTCTTGCTTTCTATTTTGAATTTTTATTCAAACAAAAAATAGAAGATTTACTGTTATGCAGACTATTGCAATATTGTAATAATTGTATAATTAATGTCACCTCATTCATGACTGCATATTAGAATGGTTACTTGGACATTTATTGGAAAATGACATCATTTGTTTACTTTTGAACATTGGCAAAAATCAAACATTTCTGCTACTTTGAGCTCCATTTCAAGGTTCCTTTCATAGTAAAACCAATCAAAATCACCTTTATTTCTATAATATGTTTTTCATTTTATCAAATGAGACCAAAGAAACGAGAATACAACCATAAATACTATACGAAAATAGACCACAAAGTCGGCATTTTAATTAAAAAAAACGGTAGGTTTTTTTTTCTCATTATGGACTGCGCGCTGAAGGATTTTTTTTATATGGTGCGCACTGACTGCACAGACCCATTCTCTCACATGTGGGCCTACCAGCTTTCTCCTGCTTGATTTGAAGCCGCTAAAATTTATAAGTATATATACGTCAAACACGGTGGCTCGTAAGACGTATATATATGGCCGAAACAGCCAAAGGGTTAATTTTGCATAATAATGGCCCCAAAGTGCAAAAGCAGAAAAGCTGGCAGTTCTTCAAAGCCTAACAGAAGCCTTGAAGTGCTTCCTATCAATGAAAAAGTGATAATTCTCCACTTATTGTGCATAATTTATCAATTAAACTTTATAATAGGCATGTATAGGACTTATATCTAAGGTTTGCTACTATGCACGGTTTCGATATCCATGGCAGTTCCTTGGAACATATCCCTTGTGGATACAGGGGTTCTACTGTATACAGTTTTTATTTTGTTGTATTTTCAGAGTATGTGTTATCTTTGTAATATGTGTCATAATGTTATACTACTTTTAGATGATTTATGTAAGCATGTAGATGGGATACAAGGAGAATAGAAGCATCAGGGAAGAGAGAGGTGAAGGTTTATAAACTAAAAGAGGAGGCAGTTAGGGAAAGATATAAACAGCTATTGGAGGATAGATGGGCTAATGAGAGCATAGGCAATGGGGTCGAAGAGGTATGGGGTAGGTTTAAAAATGTAGTGTTAGAGTGTTCAGCAGAAGTTTGTGGGTACAGGAAAGTGGGTGCGGGAGGGAAGAGGAGCGATTGGTGGAATGATGATGTAAAGAGAGTAGTAAGGGAGAAAAAGTTAGCATATGAGAAGTTTTTACAAAGTAGAAATGATGCAAGGAGGGAAGAGTATATGGAGAAAAAGAGAGAGGTTAAGAGAGTGGTGAAGCAATGTAAAAAGAGAGCAAATGAGAGAGTGGGTGAGATGTTATCAACAAATTTTGTTGAAAATAAGAAAAAGTTTTGGAGTGAGATTAACAAGTTAAGGAAGCCTAGAGAACAAATGGATTTGTCAGTTAAAAATAGGAGAGGAGAGTTATTAAATGGAGAGTTAGAGGTATTGGGAAGATGGAGGGAATATTTTGAGGAATTGTTAAATGTTGATGAAGATAGGGAAGCTGTGATTTCGTGTATAGGGCAAGGAGGAATAACATCTTGTAGGAGTGAGGAAGAGCCAGTTGTGAGTGTGGGGGAAGTTCGTGAGGCAGTAGGTAAAATGAAAGGGGTAAGGCAGCCGGGATTGATGGGATAAAGATAGAAATGTTAAAAGCAGGTGGGGATATAGTTTTGGAGTGGTTGGTGCAATTATTTAATAAATGTATGGAAGAGGGTAAGGTACCTAGGGATTGGCAGAGAGCATGCATAGTTCCTTTGTATAAAGGCAAAGGGGACAAAAGAGAGTGCAAAAATTTTAGGGGGATAAGTCTGTTGAGTATACCTGGTAAATAGTATGGTAGAGTTATTATTGAAAGAATTAAAAGTAAGACTGAGAATAGGATAGCAGATGAACAAGGAGGCTTTAGGAAAGGTAGGGGGTGTGTGGACCAGGTGTTTACAGTGAAACATATAAGTGAACAGTATTTAGATAAGGCTAAAGAGGTCTTTGTGGCATTTATGGATTTGGAAAAGGCGTATGACAGGGTGGATAGGGGGGCAATGTGGCAGATGTTGCAGGTGTATGGTGTAGGAGGTAGGTTACTGAAAGCAGTGAAGAGTTTTTACGAGGATAGTGAGGCTCAAGTTAGAGTACATAGGAAAGAGGGAAATTATTTCCCAGTAAAAGTAGGCCTTAGACAGGGATGTGTGATGTCACCGTGGTTGTTTAATATATTTATAGATGGGGTTGTAAGAGAAGTAAATGCGAGGGTCTTGACAAGAGGCGTGGAGTTAAAAGATAAGGAATCACACATAAAGTGGGAGTTGTCACAGTTGCTCTTTGCTGATGACACTGTGCTCTTGGGAGATTCTGAAGAGAAGTTGCAGAGATTGGTGGATGAATTTGGTAGGGTGTGCAAAAGAAGAAAATTAAAAGTGAATACAGGAAAGAGTAAGGTTATGAGGATAACAAAAATATTAGGTGATGAAAGATTGGATATCAGATTGGAGGGAGAGAGTATGGAGGAGGTGAATGTATTCAGATATTTGGGAGTGGACGTGTCAGCGGATGGGTCTATGAAGGATGAGGTGAATCATAGAATTGATGAGGGAAAAAAGGGTGAGTGGTGCACTTAGGAGTCTGTGGAGACAAAGAACTTTGTCCTTGGAGGCAAGAGGGGAATGTATGAGAGTATAGTTTTACCAACACTCTTATATGAGTGTGAAGCATGGGTGATGAATGTTGCAGCGAGGAGAAGGCTGGAGGCAGTGGAGATGTCATGTCTGTGGGCAATGTGTGGTGTGAATATAATGCAGAGAATTCTTTAGTTTGGAAGTTAGGAGGAGGTGCGGGATTACCAAAAACTGTTGTCCAGAGGGCTGAGGAAGGGTTGTTGAGGTGGTTCGGACATGTAGAGAGATGGAGTGAAACAGAATGACTTCAAGAGTGTATCAGTCTGTAGTGGAAGGAAGGCGGGGTAGGGGTCGGCCTAGGAAAGGTTGGAGGGAGGGGGTAAAGGAGGTTTTGTGTGCGAGGGGCTTGGACTTCCAGCAGGCGTGCGTGAGCGTGTTTGATAGGAGTGAATGGAGACGAATGGTTTTTAATACTTGACGTGCTGTTGGAGTGTGAGCAAAGTAACATTTATGAAGGGGTTCAGGGAAACCAGCAGGCCGGACTTGAGTCCTGGAGATGGGAAGTACAGTGCCTGCACTCTGAAGGAGGGGTGTTAATGTTGCAGTTTAAAAACTGTAGTGTAAAGCACCCTTCTGGCAAGACAGTGATGGAGTGAATGATGGTGAAAGTTTTTCTTTTTCGGGCCACCCTGCCTTGGTGAGAATCGGCCAGTGTGATAATAAAAAAAAAAATACTAAATGTTTTCAATGAAACTTAATATGAGTATAAAGACTGAAATCATTTTGTAGGTATCATACTGTACTGTATTTGAAATGTTACTTCATAATAGGTGCAGGATTGCATTTTTAGTTTAAGTTAAGTACTGTTGAAAAAAGAAAAAAGAAAATCAAATCATAGTTAAATGTGTGATTTTGCATACCATCTTGTTTACATTATTATTTTGGACTCCATATCTCATATATACATAGAAAATATTTAAAGGCTGTGCATTTAATTTGCACACTAAGATAAAAGCTAAAAGGAGTAGAGATCCAGGAGGAACTGTAGAATAAGCCCAATAATAAGTAGGATCTGTTGTACAAACAATTAGATAGCACTTACTTAACATCCAAGGTCCATGATTCTTTACCTTTCTTCCAGCAATTACTTTTGAAGAAATATTACTAGAATATAAAAAGAAATCTTTGGGAGGAATCAAGACAAGTTCCTGCAGGAAATGTGTAATTAGATATGATGGTTATGTGATCCTAGAAAATGTAGGCAGAAATTAGCTTGGCTTATCAGGCAGCTACCCAGAAGGCTAGCCTCAAGCCAGGCTGCGAGTCAAGTACTAGTCAAAACTGGCATCTTTCAGGCACTTTTATATCTACATAATAGAGCCCAGATTATGAAACAAGAAAACAAATTGCTACAACTATTTATTTATTTGTTTTTTTCAACAAGTCGGCCGTCTCCCACTGAGGCAGGGTGACCCAAAAAGAAAGAAAATCCCCAAAAAGAAAATACTTTCATCATCATTCAACACTTTCACTTCACTCACACATAATCACTGTTTTTGCAGAGGTGCTCAGAACACAACAGTTTAGAAGCATATACGTATAAAGATACACAACATATCCCTCCAAACTGCCAATATCCAAAACCCTTCCTTTAAAGTGCAGGCATTGTACTTCCCATTTCCAGGACTCAAGTCCGGCTATATAAAAATAACCGGTTTCCCTGAATCCATTCACTATTTATATCTTGTATAAATAACACAAAAGGCACAATACCGTGACTGGAACGATACACAAATAACCCGCACATAGAAGAGAGGAGCTTACGACGACATTTCGGTCCAACTTGGACCATTTACAGTCACACTGGTCCAAGTCGGACCAGAACATTGTCAAGCTCCTCTCTTCTATGTGTGGGTTATTTGTGTATATCTTGTATTATTTCATATCTCTCTTGGTATATAACCAAAATTAAGATTCCTTCATATGATGATGCCTGTCCTCACAATAATGTATTTTTTCTGACTACTGTGTGTTGGTTCTGGAGTTTTCTTCCTCTTTGTTTCTAACTTGATTTCTACTTTTGAAATGGTAATTACATTATCAATCTTCACAGAGTTCATTCTTCATGGAAAGCTCTTTTGATGCCAGTGAAGAGCTGCTAATCCAAGGAATAGGAGCTACCATCCATGATAACAATATATTAATATTTCACAAAGAGTTTTATCAATGGTGCTGCAACCCATGTTCAATATTAAAACAGTTTCCATGATGGCTCAGCCAGTATTGAAGCAGTTACTTTCTATTAGTAATTCAATAAAACCTATCATATCGGTAATGTCAGGACTGAGACTGTGATTGCTAATGATATATTTTATGGCATACCATATGTCACTACCCTAAACTTATTTAATATCACCATGAACTTATATACTCTACAATAATTTTTAAAGTTTAATTACAAAATATGGTGAAGTTCATTGACTGAGCAGTTAGTGGCCTGGCAAGAGAGAATGACATTTTGGAAGGCATTATATAAGTAGTTTCCTGTTAAACATTTTGCAGGTCATAACACTAACTAGAGGTCAGATAAACAAAAACATGAATGTGTATTCTGTAGTTATAACAAATGTACACCTGAACACCCCTCCCATGTCAGTGTTTGTTTTGAATTGTAATGAACAAAAAATATGAGAAATGTACAGTACAGATATTGAAAGTTCTTGTTAGTTATTGGGACACTAGATGTGACCCATTATATTATGTGGCATGTATGAAATTATACTGAAATTGCAAAGTAGGGTTCATTAGCCTTACATTTGAGATTACCATTTTTATTAGTATATAAAGGGCACATAGAGCTTCCTGTAGCATTATCTTCTAACCATTAGCTAAGACATAATTGAAAGAAAGAACTCAAACCTAACTATCTTCATAATAAAATGTTTAGAAAGGCAATGCAAACTGCAAATATAGATGTGTGTGAAGCTTAAGTTCATATTTTTAATAAGCAGGAAATGGTATTAATGAGACCCATTTTCTTATTGCATTATAGTACATGCTCCTTGATGTTGGTGAGGGGCTCTTGATTTAGGGAATTGGATCTGTGCTCCAGTTCCCCGAATTAAGCCTGAATGCCTTCCACATCCCCCCCAGGCGCTGTATAATCCTCCGGGTTTAGCACTTCCCCCTTGATTATAATAATAATATAGTACATGCTGTTAAATCTTATTGACTCCCATAATCCTACATTTTAGTAACTTAAAAGGCTTCTGAAAACAGTAGGTCTTGATTTCAAATTTTTGCATTACTTCATGCATGAATTTTACTTAAAAAAGTGATTAATGAAGGAGTATAACTAATGAGATCGTTTCTTAAGTATTGCCTTGAGGGTTTTGTAAATTTTATATTTATGTTTTATAGGAAAAGAGGTTGTATGGGGTTTGCTTCTACTTTTTATAACTTCATTTCATTCCACTTTTACACTATTCTTATATTGAGTTGTTTTCTGACATCCATGGGGCTCATCTGGATCTGTAGTTTCCAATTACGTATGGTACATCGTGATCATATTACATATTTCTCTATCCCTTTAGTGACATAAAAACTAGATCACATTTTTTCTTTGTATCATATTTTCCTCAAATACTTTTGATTTACTCCTGGGAATGTTCCCACATTTCAGTTTGCTTTATACTAGGTGTGGGTTTTACACAGACATTGTATACTCATGTGTTGCACATGTGGGGTAAATAGTGTTTTGGACGAGCCTTTGTCTGAAAGCTGATCTATTCTTTCTGTTTCATGAATGTGTAAGATAGTAGGTAAATCTTGCAAACTCCTATGTGCCTGCAGTATACATATACATATATACTTTTCTTTGTTTCTTAATGTAGTAGTTCTTATTTCTTTAATATTTCTTTCCAAAATTAGGAGACTCAGAATGATTCCTAGAAACATTAGCAGATATAACAGGTTCCTGATTGCTTTTCTTATGGTTGTGAGCTTTGACTGTGCTACTGATGTTACTCTGTTTGTGTGTTTGTAATTACATACAGTATTTGTGACTACCATCCTTAATAGTAGTTACAGGAGCAGAGTTATGCTCATAATATCCAATATTTTAGGTTTACTTTCTTATAGCATTTTGTAAGTTACTGGAGGTTATAATAATTCCACCATCTCTTGATTACATTCCATGCATGCTCATATTTACAGTTGACTGTCGGATAACACAGTAGTTACATTCTTGAGAACAGCATGTAATAAAAAATGAGTGTAAACTAAACTGAAGAACACATGGGAAAAATAGGGTTACTGTGAAATGGAGTGGAAAGAATGCTGGTGTGCCACATTTTTCCCTACATGTACTTTTATAGTGTGTTCACCAAAAATATGCCAAAATTTTCCAACTGTGTTAGAGTGAAATGTGTTAACAGATTGTATGTTACCCGATGGTCTACTGTGGTTATTTTGCAATTATTATAAAAAGTTGACCTGTGTTAGAAAAACCTAGCTTGCTTATAAAATAAACTGCTAGGCTAAAGTGGTAAAATTAAGTTACATTAGGATGCAGCTTAGGGGTTATAATGGAATGTTGAAATAATATCAGTACTTGGAGCTCAATGCATGTATTTCTAGCTTTTGTCTTCATATCATTGTGTAATATATATTTGAAGCATATTGTAATATATATTACCAGTAGTTTTGAATTTTAGTGATTTAATTGCTCAGAATTACAATTTTAAGGTTTGTATTACTATACAAATATTCCTACCACAAGATTAGTGTAGATGAACAACTCAGTTATAAAAGCATTTTATACTCATAGGCTAAGATATGGGATAAAATATATTGAAAGATTTTTGTACTAAGGCATTCTAACAAGTATATTTAATATGTGACTGATCATAAGTTAATGTTCTTCACTTAGCAAGTTAGAAATATTTATACATAGATATGCAGTACTATACCTCATGTTCGGCCAGTGAGTTGTGGAACATGATTGGTTGTGGATCTTGTTTTAGTGTTGAACATGTTTTTAACCAAATGTATCTGATTTACTTTTGAATGTCTGTTAAACAATTTCGGTATAAGAAAAAAATTCTGAATGAATGTTTCTTCTTTTGAACATTTGTCTTTAATTAATTTTTAATTTCTTTCAGTCACAATTATCCATTGATATTAAAAATTCCACTGACGTTTACAGCTGTTATTTTTTCTATGTCTTTGTTATTTTTATCTTGTCCCCACTTCGTCCATTTCCCTAAAATTATGCATTTGTAGCCACCAGCGAAACTATTCTCATGGTGTTCCAAAGTCAATAATTAATCTACTATATAATTTATCATTTCCAAAGGTTGTACCTATTACTGTCTCTTCTTTTAACCCTTTGAGGGTGTATCCTGTAGTTCTATGGCTTTGAAGCCAGGGTCCAAGCCCCAGTACTACATCATGAGCTCAGCTCACTCAGATAAGCTGTGAGCGGTAAATTTGGGCCTAGATATGAGAGAATGCATCTGTGTGGTAAGTATGCGCCATATAAAACAAATCTTGCAGCACGCAGTGCATAATGAGAAAAAACTACAACTGTGTTTTTGTATTAAAACAGCAACTTTGCAGTGTATTTTCATATGGTTTTTACGGTTGTACGTGCAGTTTCTTGGTCTCATTTGATAGAATGGAAGATATATAACAGAAATAGATATGATTTTGATTGGTTTTTGTACTGAAAATAGTTTGAAATTGAGCTCAAAATAGCAGAAATGTTTGATTTTTGCCAATGTTCAAGAGTAAACACATCACATCACGTGTCCAATGCACGTCAACTGGTGGGTCTAATGTGTGTTAACAAATGCACTGATATTATTTATACAATTATTACAATATTACATAACAGTAACTCTTCAATTTTTTTGGTGCGAATAAAAATTCTTTATGAATAAAAAATCAAAATGGAATTCATCTGTAAAGCCTGGAAATGTAACTAATAAACAGAGTAAATGTTATTTTAGTGTCAGGAATGCCTGCATTGTTTATTCTAGACCCTATTTTGAAATTGGAATATTTTGAACCTTGTGTGAAATTGGCCAAATTACCAATTTCTGATCACTTTATTGGGTAGTTGAAATAGTTGATTGGGCAATTTCTTGTGCTCAATAGATAAACTGGGACACATTCTTGCAAAATAGCTAAGAATTTGGTATAATTGAACAGTGTAATTGGCCGAAGATAGGACTGAAAGTGGGCAAAATCACCGATGTTTAAATGTCGCTGATACAACAAAATTCACAAGAGCGTAATTTCGTCATTTTTTTTTTTTTTTTATCAAATTTTGTCAATTTTGTTTTATTACCTTCAGAAAAAGATTCTCTACCATTTCATAAAAAAATATAAATTTTTTTTTTTTTTTAATTCTTGGACCCTGTGGGGAATTTTCAGATTGGGGGTCTGGACCCTCAGAGGGTTAATCAATTCCACTACTATACTGTATATATATACATGTATATATAAAAATTTAGTATACTTAGGGCTGTGTTGGTTAATTGACCAGCTGTGGCAGTTTTGTTCCTTTCATAGTGGCTGCTGGTTTAGTGAGAATGAGATAAATTTATCATGTAATGGCATGATGATAATAGCACAATTCTTGTCAGCTACACTTGGCCTTCACTGCACAAACAACAGCTTTATTTGATGCTAGTCACTAAGATAATTATATTGTCATGTATTGCAGGTGTGTACACTTTCTTGGATTCCTGGAATCTCTGGATTTCAGAAGCATTAGTTACAAATTAGGAAAATCTTAAGAGCAGATTGTAGTACAGTATTTGTTATTTAAAAAGAAATCATGGACAATGTCATAATACTTCTTGAGAAGTGTTTAATATTAGCTATTTCTAAGTTTTTTTTTTTTTAGTAGTGCTACAACCCATATAGCATTTTTGTGAATATTATAATAATGGGATTTTTATAAGAACTGATTATACTTTCACCTTGATAATTGGTGTAATATTAGATTCACCTCAGGAGCTGTTTATTTGTGATTAAGTATTGCTTAGATTCTTTAGCTTTGGCACATAGAAGAGTATAGCAAACATCATAGAGAAGGAAGCAGGAGGCATTAAAAGCAGGTGAACATATGTAAAAAATTATGCTTTCTAATTTGGAAGAAATCACACACATTGCATACTATTTTTGTGCCACTTAACTGGTAAATTGTGCCCTTCCACTGGGAAGATTCTGTAATCTTTCTTAGAAACAAATATTATTCTATAATCTTTCAGTATGGCTTAATCTTGAGCTACAGGCAGTCTGTGATAAAATTATGTTAGTATGTAGACACAGTGCACTTTAATGAGAGGTTTGGGATATTAGCTGTTTGGAGTGACATCTAAATTGGTGCCTCTGCAAAGACTGATTATGTGTGAATGATGGTGAGTGTTTCTTTTTTGGGCCACCCTACCTTGGTGGGAGATGGCTGACATATTGAAAAAAATGTAGAAACACAGCAGAGATGGCTCAGAGGGCTACACATTAAAGTTTAGTGTAGTTTTAAAAATAGGTTAGATAAATACACGAGTGGGTGTAGGTGGGTGCGAGTTGGACCTGACTAGCTTGTGCTACTCGGTCTGATGCCGTGCTCCTTCCTTTAGTAGAAGTGACCTGACTAGGTGGGCCATTGGTTTAAGCTGGGGGGGTGACATGGACCTGCTTCGCATGGGTCAGTAGGCCTGCTGCAGTGTTCCTTCTTTGTTATGTTATTTTGAAATTATGCTGCTGCTCTTGCTTTTGCATATCTGAATTTCTTATCGCTCAGTGAGTCATCACACTTTTCAGAATAACTGCATGGGAGCAAGTTTGAGAAAATCTCTCTTCTCGAGGGTGCCTTGATGCTGGTGAAGGGCTTCTGATCCAAGGAACTGGAGCTACTCTCCCCTTCCTCAAATCAAATCTGATTACCTCACATTGTCATTCACTGTATGATCTTCGCAAGTGTAGCGCCTCCTCATGAACATTATATGAAACTTGATTGTTCAGATTAACATGAGAGCCACACTTCAGTATCAGCCCAGCAAACAATTTAATGTGAATACTTGTTAAATCTGATACATTTTCTAAACTAACATGTATTTTAAGGGCTTACAGTCTTTAAAGCAAATTCTTGTAAAGTGAATAATTATAAAGCAGAAACTGCCTGTCCAGTATGCTCTATGATCTCTACAGGGTTATACAAAAGCAGTGTGTGATTTAATAATTCTTAATGTGATAGTCCTGCTGTGCCTTCCACTGTGAAAAATTGAAGTGGCTATTTGAATCTTAGGAAGAACTTAAATGATGTGCTATTTTTTGGAGTGAAATTTTTAAAGATGGTTTAGAGAAAGTTTTCTTGCAGTCTTCTAGGATAGCAAGTACAGTATAGTCAGGTATAGAGTGTACAGAAAGCTTACTTGCTTGATTAATTCTGTAGAATAGATTGATTTTGTCCCCAATCAGGTTTTTTCAATGGGAGGTGGGGTTTGGCCTGGTGTTGGTGAATGGCTCTTTATCTAAAGAATTGGAGCTTCCCTCCCTTCCCCGGATTAATCGAACCTGATTTTCTAACATTCCCCTGGTGCTGTATGACTACAATGGGTTGACCTCTTGCCCATAAATGATAGTAATACTGTACTGGTAGGATTGTGAATATAATGATACGAAGAGGGAGGAATAGTATGGATAGGCCTGACTCAGAAAGAAATCTAGTAAGTATTATTTTAATGTAGGTGATCCAAAAGTAACATACTTGCCCTTGGTGTGTACAGTGTGGCATTTATATAATTTCTCCTTCTTAATATTGCTATATTCATTTTACAGTGGTGAAAAATGTGTTTATATTGATAGGAACGTAAAAGTCTTATGAATGTATGTTGTATCTGAGTTGGCACTGAGATGCCTATAAAAAGTGATTTGAGAAATAGTTTGAGAAGGGGGAAAAAGTAACATTGAGAGGGGAGGGGATATTATAATCCTAGGATTCAAGTAGATCTGTCAGTGTGCTTTTCTCATACCCATGGGGTCAGTAGTTGGAGACCAATATAATTTTACTCTTGGATACCACATTATTATCTGGGTCACACTACCAGGGTAACTGATGTCTCACAAAGCCTTTATAAAGTAGTAGTGATTTTAAGGCTTGTATATGACCAAGAAAAGTGATGAAAACACTAACTATATATATGTTATTATTGTTATTAAAAAATGAAAGATTCCTTAGAAACACCTTTATGGCAGAAAAATACTGTAGTAGAATATAGTTACTGGAATGGGAAAGCCACATAAAATGTATGTTGATAATGATAAGTGAAGTGTAAGAGGTGAGTGTGGTGGTGTACAAGGTCAATGGATACATCAGAAAATCTAGACAGATAACACTGAACTGATTGCTGAGAAAGGCATTACAAATGTTAGGAGTTTTATTTCTGATTACACAGCATTACTGTACATGTATATAGCCAAATCATTTTTAGCAAGCTAATGATTGTATGTCCTACAGATAGATTGTGGAAAACAGTGTGAGAGTGACTGGAATGACAGGATTTACCTGATGAAAGAACTTAGTATGCAGAATGAATAATTAATTGTTCTGGTAGTGTAGGGGAACCTGTACATTCACTTTATGTAGTAAAAATAAACTGTATGTATGTTACTAAGCTACATGAGTCAACTCTACCCCATATATAATGGGGATGGAAAGGAATTTGATAGGTAATTTGTATTCTATGTTAATGTTTTCTTTTACAGCTATAATATTGTAAAATGCACTTAAGTGCATAGTGAAAATTCGATTCAACTATCCAATGGGGCAGACGATGGTGTCTGATAATGCCCCAAATAATGTTAAAAATAACAACAAAAAAAGCACTACTGTATACATAATAAAAGTACTGTACATATAATTTACTAGTATAATAAACACTGGAAATAGAAAAGTTAAAGAAAAGTTAAAAGTACAATAATGTAATTTTGTTTTACCTTTTGTGGTGAACAGATAAGGTTATTTTGCTGTGATCATATAGTGGGAACTTGGAACAACATTTGTTCTGAGTCATAGGAGCTGTGAAACTTTGGTGACCTACTTATATATAGATAACTGATGCTGTGTCCTTATGATCATTTCTCTAAAAGCACAAAAGTGTTCATAATAGGCCTGCATATTTAATTGATCTGAAGCATCAGTGTAATTGATGAGAATCTTTATTTTTATTTCTTTCAACATCAGCACTCGCTGTAGAGGTCATTCTTAATCACAATGTATTTTATATTATAAAACGATTAACGCAAAGTGGCTGGTAGGTGGCACCTCGGTTTGTTATTGCTCACTCTTCATTTTCCCTGAATTTACTATGTTAATTTTTTTATTATAATAAAAATTATTATAAATTATAAAAAAAATTAACATAGTAAATTCAGGGAAAATGAAGGGTGAGTGAAGGTTCTACTTCTGCGGTGCCACTCTGTGCCTTAACAAACGGATAATTCTGTATCAGGTGAATTTTATTAATTTCCGAAATACATTAAATGAAGATTCGTTAAATCAAAGTTTCACTGTAGCACTTTTTTTGTCATCAGTTTGAATGTACTGTATCAAGAGAATTTGAGATAATATAGTTGTTGGAAAAGCTGTATGGTGAGAGGAACCATTTTTTCATAATTTTGTACAGTGTCAGTTACCAAAGTGAGCTAATCTGTAATTAACATTCTTATAATTATCTGTAGGAGGGCAAATTTTTTAAATTTCTTTTAAGTATAATGAAGCAGTCAAAATATTTTATATCTAATTTATTTTTCATAATAAAAATTATGGTTCTTGTCTAGTTAAATCAAGGGCTCTTGATCCAAGAAATTAGAGCTACTTTCCCCCCTTCCCCTCAAGATCAAACTTGATTACCTCACAGGTGCAGTATGACCCTTAGGAGTTCAGTGTTTTCCCATATATAAGAGCCTGGCTTGGGCAGTCTGCACAGAATTGATTAATTTAATTACATTCCACTAGTTATCCTTATACAGATCCTTAATAGTGATCCAGTAACTCAGACCAGTCAGGTTAATGGTTAATTAAAAGGAGCAAAAGTGTGCATTATGCCAATGCTCTTATTGTTAATGGTTGTAGAACCAGCACTTTATATAATTTTTTCTTTGGAAGTTAGCAGGTGCTTCAAATTTTACTCGCCTATTTGTGGTTGAAGGGGTAGAGTCACAGCTCCTGAATCCATATGAACATTTCTTTGGTTCCACACATAAATTAGTTTTTAATATTTAGATATATGTGATCATGTACAGTATAATTGTTTCTCTTGTTCAGAGTTCAGGTAATGATGGATAGTATGTGTTCTAACATTCATTGGCTACCTACTGTAAAAATTTTGTGAGTATTGAAATAAAAATAATAATAATAGACCATCATTTTTTATTCCTTTATATAGAAGTTTTAGAGTAAAATTGCCTTTTTATAGCTTCAGAAACAGTAATGCACCCTGAATAATAATAATAATAATTTGAAAGTTGCTCTGGTTTAATCTTATTACTAAATTTTAAATACATATTTCTAAATTGATATTATTTTATTTCAAGCTAACTTATAAGGTTCTCAATAAGGAAACTTTTACCTCTTGAGCTAGAGTTCTGCAAGTCACGTAGAGTGAGATCTTGTCTCTTAATGGTCAGTTCAGTAGTTGCTGATCTGAGAACTACTTTACTTTTAGTACTTTCACTGTCATTCATTTGACTGCCTTCAAAGCTCGCAGTGAGTTCTGTAAATTTTGGGAAAGTCTTTGCTTGGATTTGCATACACTCTGCGTTAAAGTTTGTGTTCTTTTCTACTCTTGAGTCACTCTTATGGGTGACCTCCTCAGGTTTTAGTTCTTGAGGGAGAGGTAAGTGCTTCAGGACTGACCATGGACGACAGCGTTGATCTTTGTATTTAAAGCTTCTCTCAGTAATCTCAGACAAATTATATTTTTCACATTCTTCGGTTTTATTCAGTAACATATTAACGTGTGTTGAGGTGTCTGCTGACTTCTGTTGCATGCTTGTGTCTCCTAGAATTTCTCTTGCAAATTGCTGGGCATTTTTCAGGAAGTCAGTTTCTACTGGAATATTTAACTCATTGGATATCCTTGTGATGCCCTTGAGACTGTTCAAATAGTTATATTCCAGAAATGTCTCTCCAAAGCAAGATGACACTGGGTTCCGTACTTCACGAATTCCTGAATGTAAACTAGTATCTGTAAGTGATGGATTGTCATTGGCATCATTACTATAGTTAATGGCTTTTAATTCATCTTTCTGAAGCGATAATTTTCCCGTCTTCAATGCATAATCTTGCTCGACCTTAGAGGAGCCGGTTGCATTTGTGCTCTGTCTCGGCCGTCTTTTTCTACGTCGATAATTCCCATGTTCAAACATGTCAGAAGAGCCAGGGTCGAGAGCCCAGTAGCTGCCTTTGCCTGGCCTTCCCTTCTCCCGAGGAACCTGTGAACATATACAATTTTAAAATAAAATTTTTATTTCTTTATGCCGTACAAATAATGTAGTTATATGTAATAAAACTGATAACCACAAAAGAAAGCTACTAATTATGCAAGATATAATAAAAATAATATGAAATTAATAAATATAGCTAGGCAAACAATGGAAAACTACAAAAAGTTTTGATAGCTAAGCAAATTACCCTGGTGATGAACCATTTGTGCAGTGCTGTATGACCCCTAGTGGGTCTAGTGCTTTCTTTTATTATAATAATGTGTGACCCTGGTGAGTTTAGTGCTTAGTTCTGATTGTAATAATAATAAACCATTTATAGATTAATGAATTAGTTATTAATAATTATTATAATTGTATGAGTTGCTAGTACAGACATGAAATCGGCTCCAAGAACATTAAGATGTAGCTTATATGTATGGTTTGGTGATACACCACTGTGGATGTAACAATGGCATTTTTTTGAACATTTATAAGCGAGCTGCCTTCGAATTTGTAATTTTTTCACATTCCAGCAAATAATGGCGCAGGGTGTGACAATAGTGTCTGTGACAAAGTTTACATTATGTTATGTCTGTATCAACCGAGGGTACAAACTTCCTCATAGCTCAGCCAGCCGAAGCCAAGCACTAGTGATATCAAGTTTTTCTCCTACGTAGGTGAGTACATCTTAACAGTACAACTCAGTGAGTGCAAATACACGAGTAGAGCTTTCTGAGAGCAAGTAAGCATAATTGAGTACAGAAAGTGAGCACAGCTAGGTGAATACAGCTTAGTGTGTATTTTTAGGCAAGTGTTGTTTGAGTACAAGTAGGTGAATACAGTGTTTATGAGTACAAGGTGAGTGCAACTAGTTAAGACCAGGAGAATACACTTACCTTGATGAAACAATCGTTGAGGCTGAGGTTGTGACGTATACTGTTCTGCCATCCCTGTCTGTTGTGTCTGTAAGATGGTCAGTGCTGTTATACTATATCTCACTAGTGTTACACTTACATCACTATACGCATTGGCATGTATATATGTATGTTATGTATATATAAAATATATATATATATATATATATATTATTATATATATATATATATATTATATATATATATATATATATATATATATATATTATATATATTATTTTTTTTTATATCACACTGGCCGATTTCCCACCCAAGGCAGGGTGGCACAAAAAAAAAAAGCTTTCACCATCATTCACTCCAATCACTGTCCTTGCCAGAAGGGTGCTTTACCACTACAGTGTATAAACTAGCAACATTTAAAACCCCTCCTTAAGAGTGCAGGCACTGTTACTTTCCCATCTCCAGGACTCAAGTTCGGCCTGCCGGTTTCCTGAACCCCTTCTCAAATGTTTCTTTGCTCACACTCAACTGCCACGTCAAGTATTATTTAAAAACATTTGTCTCCTTTCACTCCCTCTCAAACACGTCACGCATGCCTGATGGAAGTCCAAGCCCCTCGCACACAAAACCTCCTTTTACCCCTCTCTCCAACCTTCCTCGGCGGACCCCTACCCCCGCCTTCCTTCCACTACTGACTGATACACTCTTTGAAGTCATTCTGTTTTCGCTCCATCTTCTCTCATGTCCGAACCACCTCAACAACCTTTCTCAGCCCTTGGACAACAGTTTTGGTAATCCCGCACCTACTCATAACTTCCAAACTTCGAATTCTCTGCCTTTGATTCACACCACACATTGCCCTCAGACAGACATCTCACATGCCTCCAGACCTTCTCCTCGCTGCAACATTCAATCACCATGCCTTCACACCCAT
>NC_069403.1:61110577-61115648 GCF_026875155.1 Cherax quadricarinatus
TGTTCGGGAGGGGGGTGGGTTTAAAAATTAGGGGGAATAAAATTTTCAAAAGGGGGAAAACACATTTTATTTTTTGTGATGATACTGTGTTTTAGGGGAGATTCTAAAGAAAAATTGCAAAGGTTAGTGGACAAGTTTGGGGAAAAGTTGGTAAAAGGGTTTTTTGGAAAAAAAAAATTTAAAGTGAACATAGAAAAGGTAAGGTGGGTGAGGGTATCAAATGATTTAGAAAAGGGAAAAATTTTTATATCAAATTGGGGAGGAGGATATGGAAGAAGTAAAAGTTTTCAGTTTTTGGGAGTTGAACGTTCGGCGGATGGGTTTT
The DNA here is from genome assembly GCF_026875155.1 of Cherax quadricarinatus. NCBI lineage: Eukaryota > Metazoa > Arthropoda > Malacostraca > Decapoda > Parastacidae > Cherax > Cherax quadricarinatus. The sequence goes on from NC_069403.1 coordinate 61,110,903, forward strand.
TGGGGGATTAGGTTAACATAGAAAAATTTTTTATGAGGGAAAAAAAAGGGGAGTGGGGCATTTAGGTATATGTGGAGTGAAAAAACGTTACTATGGAGGAAAGAAGGGGAAAAGTATAAAGGGATAGTATTTCCCCAAAATCTTATAAAGGGTTTTTAAATTTCAGCAGCGAGGGGATTTGGAGGCTGGAGTTTTTCCTGCTAAGGGCAATGTGTGGTGTAAAAAAAATTTTGCCGAAAAATTTTGGGGTGTTTGGAAAATTAGGAAAAAGGGGTGGGAAATTTTAAAAAAAGTATTAGAGGGGAGAAGAGGGGTTGTTTTAGGGGTTTTGGTTTGGGCATTTTGAGAAAATGGATTTAAAGTAGAAGACATGGAAAAATTTTAAAAAACTATAGGGGAAAGGGAAAGGGGAGGTAGGGGTCATCCCCGAAAAAGGGGTGGGGGGAGGGGGTTAAAAGGGGGTTTTGTGGGCAAGGGGCTTTTGGGCTTCCCGAAAACTGCGTGAGCATGTTAGATAGGAGTGAATGGAGACGAATGGGAACCCGGGGGCCTGACATCTGTTGGAGTGTGAGAAGGGGAATATTTTTTGTGAAGGGTTTTAGGGAAACCCGGGTTTTTTTCATATAGTCGGGGCCCTTTTAGTCCGGAAATGGGGAAATACAAAGCCTGCACTTTAAAGGGGGGTTTTGGGGTATTGGAATTTGGGGGGATTTTGTTGTGTATCTTTATTTTATATAAAGCTTCTAAACTTGTATTTTTGAGCACCTTACAAAACAGTGATTATGTGTAGTTTTGGGGGAAAATGTTGAAGATGAGAAGCATTTTTTTTTTGGGGGTTTTTTTTTTTTTTTTGGGTCACCCTGCCTCGGTGGGGAACCGGGCCCCAAAATTGTTGAAAAAAATAAAATAAAATATATAATATAAATATATATAATTTAAAAATATAATATATATATATGTATATATATATATATATATATATATATTTAATATATATATATATTTAAATAAAATGTAAAAAACACTTGTCATGTCAATAATAAAACCCCCCCCATGGATATTCACCTCTTAAGTCGGGACCAAAAAAAAGAATCCAAAGAAAATTTTCCCCAAAATTTGGATTTCCCTACAGATTTGTAAAAACAATGGGAAAAAAACAAAAATCAGTATTTCAGAAAACCCCAAATTCCCCAAAAAAATCAAGGGGGAAAATTTTTTTTGGGTTTTCCCAAACTTTTAGCGCCTAATGGGTTTTTTAAAGTGTCGATGAGTCAAAAATGGGATTTGACAATAGGAAAAGAACCAAAGTTCCCTTTTTGGGATGCGCGAATTTTTGGGGGTAAGGCCCACTCGGGGAAAGGGGGGGGGCGGGAGTGTTTTTTAAGGGATGAGGGGGCTTGGGGAAAACCCTGGAACCAGGAAATTGGCGTTCACGGCAGCCTAATGATTAATATAGGCCTCATTTCATAATACGAAGTGTCGTAACTGTTCCTGGTGGAGAGTAAGGGAACGTGATTTACGGGACCACCGTAATAAAGTGGTAAAATGAGTGAATAAGAGTAGGACTGGGTGACTGGCGCGTCACCATGGACTGTGTCCCGGGGAAAATTACCCTTGGTTTAAAATTACCCTTGGTTTTATCATCACTCGTCGATCTCAGATCTTAATGGAGTGATCTCTAATGTGTATAATAATTATGAGACATTAAATCGTCTTGTGAATTGTAATGTAATTAATGATAATAACGCTAAGTTAAGAGAATGCGTGAAGTGAAATAAGTCGCCTTGCTCCGAGTGAACACGTTAGACCTCGTTGTTCTCGAGACGAGGAAAGTGAAGTTCATTGAGCCACGACTTCTAAACCGGGACAAACCAACGGATACCTCTTCATGCTGGAATGAGAACCGTGTCGGTGTAGCAGGACATCGAAATGAGATGGTGAATGGAGGAAATAAGGAGTATCAATCACCCACAGTTAAGTAACCCTTCTAGTTATAGCAGACTGATACTGGCCAGTTAGGTATGTTGTAATTGGATAGGTTATGAGTGATCCAGCTACATCAAGTGACGACCAGAGAATATCTGGTAAGTGGAGAGATTATGTATAAGTGGTTTTTCCTTGATGGATACATCCATGTGTGACCTACCCCCCCCCCCCCCCCCGCCTTCATTCAGTTACACTAATATAATCTATACAGTCCACAATTAATTAGTAGCACCGTACTTGTGGGTGCTATCCAATCCATACTGGTCTCGGATAGGTATGGATAAGATTGTGAGGTCGAAGGGACCACCTGCCGTGACCAGGGGTGGTTAAGTTTTCTCACATGTCTACACGGGGTGACTACGGTAAACAATATGGTTGTCTACCAATGAGATTACTTGTATGTATATAATGTTGAGGTACATAAAGGTATTCACCCCTATAAAATTTTCCACACTCAAACTCCATCCAGCAAATCTCAACCAAGGTACAATCAATCGTTTCAACAAAGTGACCAACAAATTCACTTAATATCCTAACAAACTGGGGAATCTCTTTTCCAAGAAACACAAACATTTAGCTATGCAAGACACACCAGAACTCTGCCAGATAACACGCAAAGACTGCAACCAAGTTTATACTGGACAGACAGGCTGAATACTATCCATGAGGATCATCGAGCATCAGAGACTAATACGTTATGCACAGGAGAGTTCAGCCGTTTTTCAGCATATCATACAATCGGCTTTTCAACATGTCAGCATCAACAACCACAGTATTCATTGGGTAGCTGCAACCATCAAACACAAATCACACTGCAGTTAAAAACGCAAAATCATAGAATCTGTCCTCATAGCTACCACCTTAAATTTCAACATCTCACAGGGACAATGGAAACCAGACGTCATTTCAAAATTCACCCTTTGCAAGTAGTACATACCAGCGCCCAGCAGCGCTGTATAGCCCTTATGGTTTAGCGCTTCTTTTTTATTATAATAATACCAGCGCCCAACCTAATACAGAATGCCAGTCCAAGATCAGGAATTTCATAGCATAAAGGATTGGAGCTTCCTACACAAATTGTAAGCTTCCCTACAGGACCTGTCATCACACTCACTCTTAAACCTTTCCTCCTTGACAAGGTGGATAGGGGGAGGATGCTTCAGAGATGGGACACAACTGGAAGTTGAAAACTCAGATGAGTCACAGGTATTGTGGAAAATACTGTATATATTTTCCAGAAATTCAGTATTTATATGTAAATAGATGGCCATACTGTATTTAATAATATTTATGTCATAGAAAACGAAAAGCCTGCGTCTGCACAGACGAGACTCTCCATCTTGGTTTTGAATTTTGTACAAACGTTGGTGTAATGGGAAGAATTTTTCGTGCTCTAGAGGTTAAAATTGTGTTGGCGCCTCTCAGATAGGAGGCGAAGTTGGTGGATGTGCATTCCTGCATATTTATTTATTTATTTATTTAGTAATTTTAGCATACCACAGTCGATGGCCTCCACTCCAAACCAACAGATACAGATACTAATGCCGGAAAAAAAATCCTCCCTCAGTACCAACAATACCACCAGTCCGATAACATTCTTCTTTGCAAATATACAGGGTCTAAAGCCAGCAACAAACAACAAAATACCTTTCATCCGTGGACTGCTTGCAGAGGCAAAGGCAATGTTCGCGGCTTTCACTGAGACCCACATAAAGGATCACTTGGACAACGAAATATGGATCCCAGGTTACAACCTATACAGATGTGACAGAGTGAACAGGCAAAAGGTGGGGGGGGGGGGGGGTTGGCCTGTACATTGCAGAGTCACTTGTTTGCACAGAACTGCTTAATGCCTCAAATGATGTAGTGGAAGTTTTAGCAGTAAAGGTCGAGAACCAAAACCTAGTCATTGTGGTAGTCTACAAGCCTCTGGATGCAACATCCCAGCAATTCCAGGAACAGCTGTTAAAAATTGACCACTGTCTGGAAAATCTTCCAGCTCCTGCACCCAACATCTTGCTCCTGGGGGATTTCAACTTAAGGCACCTAAAATGGAGGAATATAGCAAATAATATTGTTGCAGCAATAACACCAGGAGGCAGCTCTGATGAAAACTCACACTCACACGAGCTTTTAAATCTCTGCACAAAATTCTATTTAAACCAGCAAATAATAGAGCCTACTAGACTGGAGAATACACTAGACCTCATCTTCACTAACAATGATGATCTGATAAGAAATGTCACCATATCAAAAACAATATACTCAGATCACAACATAATTGAGGTTCACACATGTATGCGCGGAGCCCCAGACCGACATAATGAGACTAGTCACGAGGGAGCATTCACCAAATTCAACTTCAATAACAAAAACATAAAGTGGGACCAAGTAAACCAAGTCCTAACCGATATAAGCTGGGAAGATCCCATGGTAGAAAAAGTGTTATGCTTAGATTCCACTCACATGACAAGAAAAAAGACTTAATTATTGCATCTGTTAAAGTAAAGAAAGAGGTATACATAAACGAGTGTCTTACCAAAAAACGTCAGAACCTCCTGTATAGAGTCAGAAAACTTAAGCGAGAGAATAATGACACAATACACCAATGCTTCACACGGGATGGGAAAATTCTAGTTAGGAAAACAAATGTAGGTCAACTGTACACAATCACGAACGAGAATGATCTATCACGATTTCTCAGGGATACTAATCTTACAGAGAATAACTAAACAATGTCCAACTTAAAAGCCTAAAGTA
>NC_069403.1:61116148-61165773 GCF_026875155.1 Cherax quadricarinatus
ATATATATATATATATAATATATATATATAATATTATATGCAATAAGATCACAGTAAACAGGTGATTTAAAATATGCAAAACAACCACTGTGAAAGAGTGGTGATATTCCAAGCGCTTTCGTGACTACTCGCATTGTCAAGGAGTCTCGAAGTGGGCGAAATCGCCCACTTCGAGACCGCTAACTTCGCGAGAGCATAATTCCGTAAGTTTTCATTCAAATTTCATACTTTTGGTGTCATTATGATCAGAAAAAGATTCTCTGTCATTTCATAAGAAAACACTTTTTTTTTTTCAAAACTTTTTCAACCCTGAGAACAAGTTTGGGAGAGGGCCTCTCGACCCTCAATGGGTTAAGTGTAGACAGGTGAGAAGTGTACTAGTAGTGGTTACCAATGTTTTGCTCATGGTAGTGCCAACTACTAGCAGCTTTATGAAGTTTCTTCTTACTGTTGTTAATTATTATTATTATTATTACAATGTATTATTATTATTAGTACGTACGTGGTGATGGGCACTTGATCTATGCAACTGTATCTGTGCTCCAGTTCCTTAATTAATAATAGTAATAATAATAATAATACGTATGAAATAATAATAATTATAATACTCATGCAATAATAAAAATAATAATAATAATAATACGTACGTACTAAGAATAATAATAATACAACATAATAAGAACATAAGAAAGGAGCACTGCAACAGGCCTACTGACCCATGCGAAGCAGGTCCATGCCACCCCCCGGGCCTAGAACAATGACCACCTAGTCAGGTCACTTCCACTTAAGGAAGGAGCACAGCACCAGATCTGGTACCTCAAGTTAGTCAGGTCCATCTCACACCCACCCACACACACTCATGTATTTATCCAACCTATTTTTAAAACTACATGAGGTCTTAACTTCCATGATGGTACTCAGGAGTTTGTTCCACTCATCAACAACTCTATTACCAAACCAGTGTTTCCCTATGTCCTTCCTGAATCTGAACTTTTCCAACTTGAAACCATTGTTGCGAGTCCTGTCTTGGCTGGATATTTTTAGCATGCTATTTACACCCCCTTTATTTATTCGTGTTTTCCATTTATACACCTCAATCATATCCCCCCTAATTCTACGCCTTTCTAGAGAGTGCAGATTCAGGGCCCTCAGTCTATCCTCATAGGGAAGATTTCTGATACATGGGATCAACTTTGTCATCCTCCTCTGTATGTTCTCCAGTGCATTTATATCCATTCTGTAATACGGTGACTAGAACTGTGCAGCATAATCTAAATGAGGCCTAACCAAGGATATATAGAGTTGAAGAACAACCTGAGGACTTCTATTATTTATACTTCTTGATATGAAGCCAAGGATTCTGTTAGCTTTATTGCGAACACTTATGCACTGTTGTCTTGGTTTCATATTACTGCTAACCAGAACTCCTAATCCTTTTTGCAATAAGTAGTATTAAGATCTACACTATTCAGTTTATAAGTGGCATGGTTATTGTCCTTTCCAACATTTAGCACTTTGTATCTGTCAATATTAAACAGCATCTGCCACTTCTCTGACTACTGCCTTAGTCTATTCAAATCATCCTGGAGTGCTCTAATGTCCTCATTAGAATGAATTGGACGGCCTATTTTGGTGTCATCAGCAAATGTGCTTATGTCGCTATTTATTCCCTCATCTATGTCGTTTATGTAAATTGTGAACAACAAGGGGCCCAACACTGACCCCTGTGGAACACCATTTGTGACATGCTCCCATTCTGATTTCTCCCCATTTATGCAAACTCTTTGCTGCCTATTTGTCAACCACGCCTCTACCCAGGGAAAAATTTCTCCTCCTATTCCGTGTGCCTTAAGTTTCCTCAAAAGTCTCTGATGTGGAACTCTATCAAAAGCCTTACTGAAGTCCATATACACAATATCACATTCATTACCATGATCTACCTCCTCAAACACCTTAGCGAAAAAAGTTAGTAAATTCGTAAAACAGGAACGCCCCTTAGTAAAACCGTTTTGAGATTCACTCACCAATTTATGCCTATCAAGATGGCTACGAATTGCCTCGGCGATTATTGGTTCCATAAATTTTCCCACTATGGAGGTAAGGCGGCTTATTGGTCTATAGTTCGAAGCTAAGGACCTGTCACCTGCCTTGTAAATAGGTATTGCATCTGCCATTTTCCACTTATCAGGCACTATGCCAGTCTGTAGTGATATGTTGAAAAGATTAGCCAAAGGTTTGCAAAGTTCCTCTTTACATTCCTTCAAAACCCTTAAAAACAATTCATCAGGGCCCTTGATTTGTTTGGTTTTAATTTCTCTATTTGTCTGAGGACCATGTCACTAGTTACTGCAGTCGTGCATAGTTTATTATCGTCATGTTCTACATAAGTTATTATTTCTGGAATTTCACTAGTATCTTCCTGAGTAAAGAATGAGAGGAAGTAAGAATTGAAAATTTCACACATATCCCTATCATTGTCAGTGAACTGACCTGAGCTACTCTTAAGTGGGCCTATCTTGTCTCTAATCTTACTTCTGTATACAGTGGACCCCCGCATAATGATCACCTCCGAATGCGAACAATTATGTAAGTGTATTTATGTAAGTGCGTTTGTACGTGTTTGTTTGGGGGCTCTGAAATGGACTAATCTACTTCACAATATTCCTTATGGGAACAAATTCGGTCAGTACTGGCACCTGAACATACTTCTGGAGTGAAAAAATATCGTTAACCGGGGGTCCACTGTACCTGAAAGAACCCTTTTGTGTTAGTCTTCAAATCCCTTGCTACCTTAGCCTCATAATCCCTTTTTGCTTTTCTTATTCCTTTTTTTTTATTTCTCTCTTAAATTGAATATATTGATTTCTTAACTGCCCATCCCCTCTTTTGATATGCCTAAAAATGCCTCTCTTTTGATCAATTAGATGTTTTAATCTATTGTTCATCCATTTGGGATCATTTTTGTTAGATCTAATTTACCTACTCGGAACAAAAGTTGACTGAGCAGCTAGAACTATGCTCTGAAAAATGTCATATCGGCAACCAACACCAGCTACCTGACCCATAGTCAGATCATCCCAATTTAGCCCACCCAGGTAATTTTTCAGTCCCATGAAATCAGACAATCAAAAGTCTAGGAGAGACCTGATTGCAGTTTACTGGGTAATTCCATAATATATTGAAACTAAGTGATTTGTGATCGCTTTCCCCAAGCTCATCATTAACCGCAAGATTATTAATTAGTAATCTTTGTTGGCAAGAACCAAGTCAAGCAGATTGTTTCCTCTAGTTGGTTCTGTCACAAACTGTTTTAAAAAGCAATCCTGAACTGTATCAAGAAAGTCACTAGAATCAAGATTTCCTGTCAAATTGTTCCAATCAATTTGTCTAAAGTTAAAATCCCCCATTAACACAACATTTTCATATCTACACGCCTTATGAATTTCATCCCATAGCAGCTTACCGCACTCCCTATCAAGGTTTGGGGGCCTATATATCACATCCAAAATTAATTTTTCATACCCCTCGAGAAACTGTAGCCAAACAGATTCTGTGTCCGATGTTTCTATTCTTATATTATGTCTAACACAACAATTTAAATTATCTCTGACATACATCGCCACTCCACCACCTTTCCTGTTGACCCTATCAGTGTGGAATAGTTTATAACCCTTTATGCTGCATTCAGAAGGCATTTCTCTATCCTTCAAGTTGAACCAGGTCTCAGTTATAGCAATAATATCTATATTACCTGCACTTGCTAGTAATCTTAGCTCATCTATCTTATTTCTTAGGCTCCTACTATTTGTATAGTAAACCTTAACCCCTTCAGGGTCCAAGGCCAAAATCTGAAGTGGTGCCCCAGTGTCCAAGAATTTAAAAAAAAAAAAAAAAAAAAAAAATTGTTATTTTTTCTTATGAAATGGTAGAGAATCTTTTTGTGAAGGTAATAAAATAAAAAGTACGAAATTTCATGGAAAATTGACGAAATTATGCTCTCGCAAATTTTGATGTGTCAGCGATATTTACGAATCGGCGATTTTGCCGACTTTGACTTCCATTTTAGGCCAATTACATTATTCCAGTTGACCAAATTCTTAGCTATTTCACTAGTATTGCTTCTATTCTATCGACTGAGCACAAGAAATCGCCAAGTCAACTGTTTCAACTACAAAATAAAGTGACTGGAAATTGGTAATTTGGTCAATTTAACACAAAGTTCAAAATATTCCAATTTCAAAATAGGGTCCAGAACAAACAATGTAGGTATTCCTGGCACTAAACTAACATTTCCTTTTCCTCTGTTCATTACTTACGTTTTGAGGCTTTACAAATAAATTCCATTTTGATTTTTTATTCATATAATGAATTTTTATTCACACCAAAAAGTAGAAGATTTACTGTTATGCAATATTGTAATAATTGTATAAATATCATCACCACATTTGTGAATGTATATTAGACCCACCAGCTGGCGTGTATTAGACGTGTGAGGTCGTTTGTTTACTCTTGAACATCGGCAAAAATTTAACATTTCCGCTACTTTGAGCTCAGTTTCAAGCCATTTCCATTGCTAAAACCAATCAAAATCATCTCTATTTCTGTAATATGTCTTCCATTCTATCAAATGAGATCAAGAAATCGCAAATACAACTATAAAACATACAAAAAGAAAATCATGGTCTCAGTTTTTTTTCTCATTATACACAGTGTGCTGCAGTATTTGTTTTATGTGGTGCACACATACCACATAGATGTATTCTCTCATATCTAGGCCCAAATGTACCACTCACAGTTTATCAGAGTGAGCTGAGCTCATGGCGTAGATCTACTGTTTAGACCCTGAACGTAAAGCCGTAGATCTACGGGACGGACCCTGAAAGGGTTAAGGGAGCTAGTCTCTCATTGCCCTCTACTATCTCTCTCTGTTGATCAGTTGCTTTGTCTTTATTAGGAACTTTATTTTGAATATTGTCTTTTAAACATATCCCTGAGGTATTCTGGTAGTACTGGCGAATAAAAAAAAAAAAAAAATCAGCTGTTTTCAACAATAATACTGCAGCTTGACTGTTTCCCACATACACCCATACTTCTATAATCTATCAGTCCTAAACAAGTCATCAATTATTCCCTCAATCAAATTGGCTAATGCAACCACTCCAGCCCCAGAGAGATGAACCCCATCCCTTACATATATGTAAAGTAAAAGGACACAAGTGCAACTAATGTGACATTTTATTGTGGCAACATTTCGCTCTCCAGGAGCTTCGTCAAGCCGTTATGGCTTGACAAAGCCATAACGGCTTTGAGTAGGAACTTTTGAGCCAAGTGAGAGAGTAATTGTGGTAAGGGACCTAAATGCTAAAGTAGGAGAAGTGTTTAGAGAGGGTGTAGTAGGTAACCTTGGGGTGCCAGGTGTAAATGATAATGGGAAGCATTTGATTGAACTTTGTATAGAAAGAGGTTTGGTTATAGGTAACACATATTTTAAGATAAAGAGGATAAATAAGTATACAAAATATGATATAGGGCAAAATTACAGTAGTAGTTGGTTGATAAAAGACTGTTGGGTAGATTTCAGGATGTACATGTTCACAAAGGAGCCAAAGATACTGTATATCACATCACTTTTTAGTTGTAGCTATAGTGAGAGTAAAAGGTAGATGGGATACAAGGAGAATGAAAACAGCAAGTAAGAGAGAAGTGAAGATTTATAAACTAAAGGAGGAGGCAGTTAGGGTAAGATATAAACAACTGTTGGAGGGCAGATGGGCTAGTGAGAATACAGGCAATGGGGTAGATGTATGGGGTAAGTTTAAGAATATAATGTTAGTGTTCAGCAGAAGTTTGTGGTTATAGGAAAGTGGGTGTGGGAGGGAAGAAGAGTGATTGGTGGAATGATGATGTGAAGAGAGTAGCAAGAGAGAAAAAGTGAGCATATGAGAGGTTTTTAGAAAGTAGAAGTGATGCAAGGAGGAAGGAGTATATGGAGAGGAAGAGAGTGGTGAAGCAATGTAATAAGAGAGCAAATGAGAGGGTGGGTGAGATGTTACCAACAAATTTTGTTGAAAGTAAGGAAAAGTTTTGGAATGAGATTAATAAGTTGAGGAAGCCTAGGAAAAGAATGGATTTGTTAGTTAAGAATAGGAAATGAGAGTTATTAATCCTTTGATTGCTTTGGTCGTATATATACATCTTACGAGCCAATGTGTTTGACGTATATATACTCAAAAATTCTAGCGGCTTGAAATCAAGCGGGAGAAAGCTGGTAGACCCACATGTGAGAGAATGGGTCTGTGTGGTCAGTGTGCAATGTATAAAAAAAATCCTTCAACAAGCAGTGCATAATGAGAAAAAAAAAAACTCCGACCGTGTTTTTGGATTAAAGCGCAGACTTTGAGGTGTATTTTCGTATAGCATTTATGGTTGTATTCTCGTTTTCTTGGTCTCATTTGATAGAATGGAAAACATATTACAGAAATAGAGATGATTTTGATTGGTTTTACTATGAAAAGGACCTTGAAATGGAGCTCAAAGTAGGGGAAATGTTTGATTTTTGCAGATGTTCAAGAGTAAACAAATGACTAACATTATCCAATAAATGTCCAACTAGCCATTCTAATATGCAGTCATGAATTGGTTGACATTATTTATACAATTATTACAATATTGCTGTAGTCTGCATAACAGTAAATCTTCCATTTTTTGTTTGAATTAAAATTCAAAATGGAAAGCAAGAGTAATATCAGAGGGGGCCTGGAGATGTGACTGATAAACAAAGAAAACGTTATTTTAGATCCAGGAATGTCTGCATTGTTCATTCTGGAACCTATTTTGAAATTGGCATAGTTTTTAATTTGTGTGAAATTGGCCAAATTGCCAATTTCTGACCACTGTATTGGGTAGTTCAAATTGGTAAATGGGCAGTTTCTTGTACAGGTCCCCCTCAACATTCACGTTTTCAGCTTTCGCAGGCTTCACACATTCGCGAATTCCCAACCGCCAAATTCCCAGCCACCAAATTCCCAGCCGCCAGATCATATTCAAGTTTCCTGCCACCTGCGAGTCCCTACTACCCTCCCACCGACCCCCGCAACTGGCAGCCAGCCCTCCTACCACTCAGTGTGGTGAGTGTTTTGTTAGTTCATTATTTGCTGTTAAACTACAGTATAAATAATGTAAACCCATTCTTGACTGCATATTGGAATGGGTATTCGGACAGGTATTAGACGGTGACATCATGTGTTTACTCTTGAACACAGCAAAGAATCAAACATTTCTGCTACTGCTAATAATAACAATAGTAATAATAATAATAATAATAATAATAATAATAATAATAATAATAATAATAATAATAATAAAAATAATAATAATAATAATAATAAATACGATATAATTGAAGAAGGAAGTTGTACAAAAATATGAGGGAGTGGTTGACACATCGTCAGTGTGACTTTGTTTATGCTGGAGTGAACATTAGTCTCCGTGCTCTTCCAAACATTTCACAAAAATTCATTGTGTTTGGTGCTTGTAGATTGAGTGTGACTGGAGTGGTAGAGGCAGTGGTTGAGGCAGCAATTGAGGCAGTGGGTGAAGCAGCTGTTGAGGCAGCGATTGAGGCAGTGGGTGAGGCAGCTGTTGAGGCAGCGATTGAGGCAGTGGGTGAGGCAGCTGTTGAGGCAGCGATTGAGGCAGTGGGTGAGGCAGCTGTTGAGACAGCGATTGAGGCAGTGGTTGAGGCAGCTGTTGAGGCAGCGATTGAGGCAGTGGGTGAGGCAGCTGTTGAGGCAGCAATTGAGGCAGTGGTTGAGGCAGCTGTTGAGGCAGCGATTGAGGCAGTGGGTGAAGCAGCTGTTGAGGCAGCGATTGAGGCAGTGGTTGAGGCAGCTGTTGAGGCAGCGATTGAGGCAGTGGTTGAGGCAGCTGTTGAGGCAGCGATTGAGGCAGTGGTTGAGGCAGCTGTTGAGGCAGCGATTGAGGCAGTGGTTGAGGCAGCTGTTGAGGCAGCGATTGAGGCAGAGGTTGAGGCAGCTGTTAAGGCAGCGATTAAGGCAGTGGGTGAGGCAGCGATTGAGGCAGCGATTGAGGCAGTGGGTGAGGCAGCTGTTGAGGCAGCGATTGAGGCAGTGGTTGAGGCAGCTGTTGAGGCACTGGTATTTAATAACATACATGTTATTAATAATAATAATACATGTTATTAATAATATATACTATTATTTATAACATATATGTTATTAAATACCACTGCCTCAACTGCTGAATTATTGTGAAATGTTTGGAAGAGCAGGGAGACTAATGTTCACTCCAGCATAAACAAAGCCACACTGACGATGTGTCAACCACTCCCTCGTATTTTTGTACAATTTCCTTCTTCAATTATATCGTATTATTATTATTATTATTATTATTATTATTATTATTATTATTATTATTATTATTATTACTACTACTATTGTTATTATTAGCAGAAGCAGAAATGTTTGATTCTTTGCTGTGTTCAAGAGTAAACACATGATGTCACCGTCCAATACCTTTCTGAATAGCCATTCCAATATGCAGTCATGAATGGGTTTACATTATTTATACTGTAGTTTAATAGCAAATAATGAACAAACAAAACACTCACCACACTGAGTGGTGGGAGGGCTGGCTGCCAGTTGCGGGGGTCAGAGGGAGGGTAGTAGGGACTCGCAGTGGTTGAGGAAGTGGTGGAGGCAGTGGAGGAGTCTGTGGTATTTAATAACATACATGTTAGTAAAACATAACATGTATATATTTAGTACAATTTACGACGTTTTCATGTATTTTATGTTTGTTCATGGTTCAACAAGTTAAGGAAGCAGTATTGTATTATATTTCCCTACAATATATTGGGGCACCAAACATTCACGGTTTTTCAACATTCGCGAGGCTCTTGATCCCCTAACCCTCACGAATGTTGAGGGAGACCTGTACTCAGTCGATAGAACAAGTGGAGTTCTAAAGAAATAGCTATGAGTTTGGTTGACTGGAACAATGGAATTAGCCAAAAATAGGGTTCAAAGTGGGTGAAATCGCCAATTCGTAAATATCGCTGAGGTCGCTAACTTCGCGAGACCGTAATTCAGTAAGTTTTCCATCAAATTTCGTACTTTTGGTGTCATTACCTTCAGGAAAAATTCTCTATCATTTCATAAGAAAAAATAATTTTTTTTTTCAAATATTTTTCGGGACCAGGAGACAACTCAGGATTGGAGTTGCGACAGTCAAAGGGTTAAATGGAGAGTTAGAGGTATCAGGAAGATGGAGGGAATATTTTGAGGAATTGTTAAATGTTGTTGAAGATAGGGAAACTGTGATTTCATGCATAGGGCAAGGAGGAATAACATCTTATAGGAGTGAGGAAGAACAAGTTGTGAGTGTGGGGGAGGTGCATGAGGCAGTGAGTAGAATGAAAGGGGGTAAAGCAGCTGAGATTGATGGGTTAAAGACAGAAATGTTAAAGGCAGGTGGGGATATAGTTCTGGAGTAGTTAGTGTTTTTATTTAATAAATGTATGGAAGAGGATAAGGTACCTAGGGATTGACAGTTCCTTTGTATAAAGGCAAAGGGGACAAATGAGAGTGTAAAAATTATAGGGGAATAAGTCTGTTGAGTACACCTGGTAAAGTGTATGGTAGAGTTATTATTGAAAGAATTAAGAGTAAGATGGACAGCAGGATAGCAGTTGAACTAGGAGGCTTTAGGAAGGGTAGGGGGTGTGTAGACCAAGTGTTTGCAGTGAAACATATAGGTGAAGAGTATTTAGATAAGGGTAAAGAGGTATTTGTGGCATTTATGGATTTGGAAAAGGCATATGACAGGGTGGATAGGGGGGCAATGTTACAGATGTTGCAAATGTACGGAATACGAGGTAGGTTATCGAAAGTGGTGAAAAGTTTTTATGAGGATAGGCTCAGGTTAGAGTATGCAGGCGAGAGGGAGATTATTTCCCAGTAAGAGTAGGCCTTAGACAGGGATGTGTGATGTCACCATGGTTGTTCAATATATTTATAGATAGAGTTGTAAGAGAAGTGAATGCTTGGGTGTTGGCAAGAGGTGTGGGGTTAAAAGATAAAGAATTTAACACAATGTGGGAGTTGTCACAGTTGCTCTTTGCTGATGACACTGTGCTTTGGGGGGATTCCGAAGAGAAGTTGCAGAGGTTGCTTGATGAGTTTGGTCGGGTATGTAAAAGAAGGAAATTAAAAGTGAATATAGGAAAGAGTAAGGTGATGAGGATAACAAAAAAATTAGGTAACGGAAGACTGAATATCAGATTGGAGGGAGAGAGTATGAAGGAGATGAATGTGTTCAGATATTTGGGAGTGGATGTGTCAGCAGATGGGTCTATGAAGGATGAGGTGAATCACAGAATTAACGAGGGGAAAAAGGTGAGTGCTGCACTGAGGATTCTGTGGAGACAAAGAACTTTATCCATGAAAGCAAAGAGGGAAATGTATGAGAATATATACCAATGCTTTTGTATGGGTGTGAGGCACAGGTTGTGAATGTTGTAACATGGAGAAGGCTGGAGGCAGTGGAGATGTCATGTCTGAGGGCAATGTGTGGTGTGAATATAATGCAGAGAATCCGTAGTCTGGAGATTAACCCGTAAACGGTCCAAACGTATATATACGTTTTTTCAACATTTGAAAGTATGTAAAAAAAAGTAGATCTTCTTTTTGTTTTTTTACATTTGAAAATTGTATAAAAAACTTTGATCTACTTTTTTTGTTATACAGTGGACCCCCGCTTAATGATCAGCTCCCAATGCGACCAATTATGTAAGTGTATTTATGTAAGTGCATTTGTACATGTATGTTTGGGGGTCTGAAATGGACTAATCTAATTCACAATACATGTATTCCTTATTTTTTTTTTTATTTATTATCACACTGGCCGATTCCCACCAAGGCAGGGTGGCCCGAAAAAGAAAAACTTTCACCATCATTCACTCCATCACTGTCTTGCCAGAAGGGTGCTTTACACTACAGTTTTTAAACTGCAACATTAACACCCCTCCTTCAGAGTGCAGGCACTGTACTTCCCATCTCCAGGACTCAAGTCCGGCCTGCCGGTTTCCCTGAATCCCTTCATAAATGTTACTTTGCTCACACTCCAACAGCACGTCAAGTATTAAAAACCATTTGTCTCCATTCACTCCTATCAAACACGCTCACGCATGCCTGCTGGAAGTCCAAGCCCCTTGCACACAAAACCTCCTTTACCCCCTCCCTCCAACCCTTCCTAGGCCGACCCCTACCCTGCCTTCCTTCCACTACAGACTGATACACTCTTGAAGTCATTCTGTTTCGCTCCATTCTCTCTACATGTCCGAACCACCTCAACAACCCTTCCTCAGCCCTCTGGACAACAGTTTTGGTAATCCTGCACCTCCTCCTAACTTCCAAACTACGAATTCTCTGCATTATATTCACACCACACATTGCCCTCAGACATGACATCTCCACTGCCTCCAGCCTTCTCCTCGCTGCAACATTCATCACCCACGCTTCACACCCATATAAGAGCGTTGGTAAAACTATACTCTCATACATTCCCCTCTTTGCCTCCAAGGACAAAGTTCTTTGTCTCCACAGACTCCTAAGTGCACCACTCACTCTTTTTCCCTCATCAATTCTATGATTCACCTCATCTTTCATAGACCCATCCGCTGACACGTCCACTCCCAAATATCTGAATACGTTACCTCCTCCATACTCTCTCCCTCCAATCTGATATTCAATCTTTCATCACCTAATCTTTTTGTTATCCTCATAACCTTACTCTTTCCTGTATTCACCTTTAATTTTCTTCTTTTGCACAACCTACCAAATTCATCCACCAATCTCTGCAGCTTCTCTTCAGAATCTCCCAAGAGCACAGTGTCATCAGCAAAGAGCAGCTGTGACAACTCCCACTTTGTTTGTGATTCTTTATCTTTTAACTCCACGCCTCTTGCCAAGACCCTCGCATTTACTTCTCTTACAACCCATCTATAAATATATTAAACAACCACGGTGACATCACACATCCTTGTCTAAGGCCTACTTTTACTGGGAAAAATTTTCCCTCTTTCCTACATACTCTAACTTGAGCCTCACTATCCTCGTAAAAAACTCTTCACTGCTTTCAGTAACCGACCTCCTACACCATACACTTGCAACATCTGCCACATTGCCCCCCTATCCACCCTGTCATACGCCTTTTCCAAATCCATAAATGCCACAAAGACCTCTTTAGCCTTATCTAAATACTGTTCACTTATATGTTTCACTGTAAACACCTGGTCCACACACCCCTACCTTTCCTAAACCCTCCTTGTTCATCTGCTATCCTATTCTCCGTCTTACTCTTAATTCTTTCAATTATAACTCTACCATACACTTTACCAGGTACACTCAACAGACTTATCCCCCTATAATTTTTGCACTCTCTTTTATCCCCTTTGCCTTTATACAAAGGAACTATGCATGCTCTCTGCCAATCCCTAGGTACCTTACCCTCTTCCATACATTTATTAAATAATTGCACCAACCACTCCAAAACTATATCCCCACCTGCTTTTAACATTTCTATCTTTATCCCATCAATCCCAGCTGCCTTACCCCCTTTCATTTTACCTACTGCCTCACGAACTTCCCCCACACTCATAACTGGCTCTTCCTCACTCCTACAAGATGTTATTCCTCCTTGCCCTATACACGAAATCACAGCTTCCCTATCTTCATCAACATTTAACAATTCCTCAAAATATTCCCTCCATCTTCCCAATACCTCTAACTCTCCATTTAATAACTCTCCTCTCCTATTTTTAACTGACAAATCCATTTGTTCTCTAGGCTTTCTTAACTTGTTAATCTCACTCCAAAATTTTTTCTTATTTTCAACAAAATTTGTTGATAACATCTCACCCACTCTCTCATTTGCTCTCTTTTTACATTGCTTCACCACTCTCTTAACCTCTCTCTTTTTCTCCATATACTCTTCCCTCCTTGCATCACTTCTACTTTGTAAAAACTTCTCATATGCTAACTTTTTCTCCCTTACTACTCTCTTTACATCATCATTCCACCAATCGCTCCTCTTCCCTCCTGCACCCACTTTCCTGTAACCACAAACTTCTGCTGAACACTCTAACACTACATTTTTAAACCTACCCCATACCTCTTCGACCCCATTGCCTATGCTCTCATTAGCCCATCTATCCTCCAATAGCTGTTTATATCTTACCCTAACTGCCTCCTCTTTTAGTTTATAAACCTTCACCTCTCTCTTCCCTGATGCTTCTATTCTCCTTGTATCCCATCTACCTTTTACTCTCAGTGTAGCTACAACTAGAAAGTGATCTGATATATCTGTGGCCCCTCTATAAACATGTACATCCTGAAGTCTACTCAACAGTCTTTTATCTACCAATACATAATCCAACAAACTACTGTCATTTCGCCCTACATCATATCGTGTATACTTATTTATCCTCTTTTTCTTAAAATATGTATTACCTATAACTAAACCCCTTTCTATACAAAGTTCAATCAAAGGGCTCCCATTATCATTTACACCTGGCACCCCAAACTTACCTATCACACCCTCTCTAAAAGTTTCTCCTACTTTAGCATTCAGGTCCCCTACCACAATTACTCTCTCACTTGGTTCAAAGGCTCCTATACATTCACTTAACATCTCCCAAAATCTCTCTCTCTCCTCTGCATTCCTTATGGGAACAAATTCGTTCAGTAATGGCACCTGAACATACTTCTGGAATGAAATAATACCATTAACCGGGGGTCCACTGTATTTGAAAATATGTAAAAAAACGTAGATCTACATTTGCAGCACTAAACATGTGAACGTAGATCTGCTTGGACCGTTTACAGGTTAAGAGGAGGTGTAGGATAACCAAAACTATTATTTAGAGGGCTGAGGAGGGGTTACTGAGATGGTTTGGATACGTAGAGAGGAAGAAACGAAATAGAATGACTTTCAGAGTGTATACATCTGTAGTAGAGGGAAGGCAGGGTAGGGGTCGGCCTAAGAATGGTTGGAGGGAGGGGGTAAAGAAGGTTTTGTGTGCGAGGGGCCTGGACTTCCAGCAAGCGTGCGTGAGTGTGTTAGATAGGAGCGAATGGAGACAAATGATTTTTAGAACTTGACATACTGTTGGAGTGTAAGCAAGGTAACATTTATGAAGGGGTTCAGGGAATCTGGCAAGCCGGACTTGATTCCTGGAGATGGGAAGTACAGTGCCAGCACTCTGAAGGAGGGGTGTTAATGCTGCAGTTTTATAACTGTAGTGTAAGCATGCTTCTGGCAAGACAGTGATGGAGTGAGCGATGATGAAGTTTTACTTTTTCGGGCCACCCTGCCTTGGTGGGAAACAGCTGATGTGTTAACAAAAAAAAAAAAATTAATGATAAGATACCTAAAATCTTGATACCGTATCAACATTTTGCACTGGCTAGATGAATGAAATATTATTTGATAAGATTGTTACCCAGTAAATGACCAATGTTTTAAGTGGTATTGATAACATACATGAATTTTTTTTGAACTATATCTATTACACAGTGTAGATTAGCTATGGGAAGAAATTATAATACTGTCTTCAAATTATGTTCTGGAATTTGTATTGATAAGGAAAATGGATGGTGAAACGTCTACAATAAAGATACTCAGATGCTGCACATGTGTCTTAATTTCATCTTGATGGTACTGTATACCATTCTTGTAGAATATCAAAGATGGTTGACACAAAGCCAGTACCATCATAGTATGCTCCTTACTTAGCAATGAATTCATTTAATGACGTAGTCTTAGGAACAGAACCCCGTCGTTAAGTGAGGAGAAGCTGTATACACTTTTGGGGTATACAGTGGTCCCCCAGTCTACGAAGCCACCGGTAACCGATAAATCCGGTATCCGAAGCGTTATATCACAAAAAATTTGCCCCGGTTCCCGTAACAAAACCCGGTACGCGATACGATTCGTACGAGACGTGTCCACCTATGGCCTGAAGTGCCCCGTGTGTGCCAGTGTTTACAAGCCAGCCAGTGCGCGCGCGTCTAAGGATACATTCGGTACATTCCATATTATCACTGTTTCTTGTTGCGTGTTTCTGCAAAATAAGTCACCATGGGCCCTAAGAAAGCTTCTAGTGCCAACCCTTCGAGACCAAGGGTGCTAATGACTATTGAAATGAAGAAAGAGATAATTGCAAAGTATGAAAGTGGAGTGCATGTGTCAGACCTGGCCAAGTTGTATAGTAAATCCCAATCAACCATTTCTACTATAGTGAGCAGGAAAACGGCAATCAAGGAAGCTGCTCTTGCAAAAGGTGCAACTGTGATTACAAAACAGCGATCGCAAGTGTTAGAAAATGTTGAGAGACTGTTACTGGTGTGGATAAATGAAAAACAGATAGCAGGAGATAGCATCTCTCAAGCCATCAATTGTGAAAAGCCTAGGCAGTAGCATGAGGATTTAAATAGAAAAATGCCTGCAGCTAGTGGTGATGTGAGTGAATTTAAGGCCAGCAAAGGTTGGTTTGAAAGATTTAAGAATCGTAGTGGCATACATAGTGTGATTAGGCATGGTGAGGCTGCCAGTTCAGACCACAAAGCGGCTGAAAAATATGTGCATGAATTCAAGGAGTACATAGAGACTGAAGGACTGAAACCCGAACAAGTGTTTAATTGTGACGAAACAGGCCTGTTTTGGAAGAAATTGCCAAGCAGGACCTACATTACTCAGGAGGAAAAGGCACTCCCAGGACATAAGCCTATGAAAGACAGGCTTACTCTTCTTATGTGTGCCAATGCTAGTGGTGATTGCAAAGTGAAGCCTTTATTGGTGTATCACTCAGACACTCCCAGAGCATTCAGGCAAAAGAAAATCCTCAACGCTAATTTGTGTGTGCTGTGGAGGGCAAACACTAAGGCATGGGTCACTAGGGACTTTTTCTATGACTGGTTACACCATGCATTTGCCGCCACTGTGAAAAATTACCTAATTGAAAAGAAATTAGACCTTAAGTGCCTCCTGGTGTTAGACAATGCCCTTGGTCATCCTACAGACTTGTCAGAGAGACTTTGTGGGGACATGAGCTTCATTAAGGTCAAGTTTTTGCCTCCTAATACCACTCCTCTCCTGCAGCCCATGGACCAGCAGGTCATTTCCAACTTCAAGAAACTGTACACAAAAGCTATGATTGAAAGGTGCTTTGAAGTGACCTCAGAAACTCTATTGACTCTAAAGGAGTTTTGGAAGGATCACTTTAATATCCTCAATTGTGTAAACCTTATAGGTAAGGCTTGGGAGGGAGTGACTAAGAGAACCTTGAACTCTGCTTGGAAAAAACTGTGGCCAGAATGTGTAGACAAAAGGGATTTTGAAGGGCTTGAGGCTAACCCTATGCCAGTTGAGGAATCCATTGTGGCATTGGGAAAGTCCTTGGGGTTGGAGGTTAGTGGGGAGATGTGGAAGAGTTGGTGGAGGAGGACAATGACGAACTAACCACTGATGAGCTGCAAGATCATCTTCAACAGCAAGAGGCCAGACCTGAGGAAACTGCTTCGGAGGAGGGGATGGAGAAAGTGAGGAAGTTGCCTACTTCAAAGATTAAGGAAATGTGTGCAAAGTGGCTTGAAGTGCAAACCTTTTTTGATGAAAATCACCCTGACACAGCTACTGCAAGCCGTGTTGGCAACCTGTACACTGACAATGTTGTGAACTACTTTAGGAAAGTCATAAAGGAACAAGAGGTACAGGTCTCTATGGACAGATATGTTGTGCGACAGAAGTCCAGTGACTCTGAAGCTGGTCCTAGTGGCATTAAAAGAAGAAGGGAAGTAACCCCAGAAAAGGACTTGCTACCTCAAGTCCTAATGGAGGGGGATTCCCCTTCTAAACATTAAAAACTTCGACACTCTCCCCTCCTCCCATCCCATCAATCATCACCAGATTTTCATTAAAGGTAAGTGTCAGTTATTCTGTTGTGTTTATTCTATTTTTATTATTGCTACTGTAATTATTCTATTGCATTAAACTTAATATTTCATGTGGTAAAAGTTTTTTTTTTCATACTTTTGGGTGTCTTGCACGGATTAATTTTATTTCCATTATTTCTTATGGGGAAAATTGATTCGCTTTCCAATAATTTTGCTTTACGATGAGCTCTCAGGAACGGATTAATGACGTGAATCGGGGGTCCACTGTATTGGTCATTTCGTATACATATCATATACCCTTTTGGGTATGACTAAGTCCCAGTGTGTTCTCTGTAATCTTGTTCTTTTGCACAACTGCTCACAGGACAAGTATTGGATGCGTAATAAAGTAGTCAATGAAGAATTACAAATTAAATAACAAGACGCTGACTGAAGGTTGTAGCTGTGTGTCAACCAGCTTCCTGCTGTTGGAGGATCATTTAGATCATGGAGTCGAACAAAGTGGAGTAGACACTGGAAGTCATGGTGATCTTGTAAAGATATTTTAAATTCTGCACAGACTTTCAGTTAGGGATGTACAGAAAGTACCCAGACAGGTGTAGACTTTGTTGATGGTCCACATTAAGCTAGAGAGAGCGAGAGGATTTATTGGTCAAGGCATATAATTGAGCATGGGTATGACCAAGGTGGAATAAGATGAAGGAGCACCCAACGATCCTCTCCTTATGTAAAATAACAGAATCTTTAATAAATTTAGCCTGCTGAGCTATGTTGATTTTAAAGTAGTTATATTTACATTCCTTGTTACTTTGCAAACAAAGAGCCCAGAAAATGTCTGGTGGGCCTGGTTGGGTGAATTGTACAGAGGACATAGTACAGTGTAGGACATTTGTTAAAGGAAACTTTTTGCCACGAATGGTTTCTTCAGTCCTAATACAGAGATAACATAGAACGAGCATATATAGTTGCAGACTGTGAGAGGGGTAGCAGCAGCACAACTACTGACAGACAGGTTGGGTTTGAAAAGAACCTGTCAACATCATATTACACAGGACTCCAGCATGGGCAATATCCCATTGATCAGTAATATTGATAGAGTGTAACTTCTGGATTTTTGATGGATAGTGTTACTGATGGCAATTAGGGCAGCCTCTATATACTTTTGCCATCGTAAATCTTCTTTAATGACTAATCTAGCCTTACTGAGCTCACAAGGTGTACAACATTGTCCCTGTGATAGATGCACGTTTTTACGGTCATCACTGTTGCAAGTGTTCTTGTGCTCCCTGATGATATATCCAGAGATTTCACAGTTTCCCTGACATATATTTTGTCATCCCCCACACTGGTATTGTGTATACTCTTGTGCTGGTGCCAGAGCCATTCTTGGGTTTCTCCACCAAGTTTTTAACAGAAGCTGGTAGATATTTTAAAAAGTTTTCTGTCAAATATTTTAGAAATGTTGGTTACAACATCACTGAATGGTACAAAGATGTAACTGGGAGGCTTTCTTTCAACTGGACACTGTCACTGGGTGGCATGTCACAATTTGCCAATTTTAGTGAATATATAGTGACATTAATTTTTATTCAATAACTAATGAATGCCTCCTCTGATTGGCTTTAAATATTAGTGACAATGCATTCTAAAATAAGGAGTATAACATGAGTTTAGCCCAAATGGATACAAATAAATTTTTTTACTGAAATTGTTAAAACATGGAATCATTGGAATCAGATCATCAATTACTAAAGAATGTCTTTTCTGATTGGTCTCAAACTTTCCTTTGGAGTTTATTAAAACACAGCTTGTCACTCACTTTAAGCTGTGTCAATTTCAGTTTGCCGCTTTTATTAAACAAATTTTTTACCAGGTAATAACTAGTAAATGCCTCTTTGGATCACCTTCAAACCCTATATGCTGGTGTACCTTAACCCTTTGACTGTCGCAACCCCAAATCCTGAAGTGTCTCCTGGTGTCGAAAAATTTTTGGAAAAAAAAAATATTCTTATGAAATGATAAGAGAATCTTTTCCAGTAATGACACTAAACGTACAAAATTTGATTGGAAACTTACGGAATTACGCTCCCGCAAAGTTAGCGATATATACGCATCAGCGATTTCGACGAATTTGAGTCCTATTTTCGGCCAAATCCATTGTTCCAGTCAACTAAACTCATAGCTATTTCTTTAGAACTCCATTTTTTTCTATCAACTGAGTACAAGAAACCGCCCATTTACCGATTTCAACTACCCAATAAAGTGGTCAGAAATTGGCAATTTGGCCAATTTCACACAAACTAAAAAAGATGCCAATTTCAAAATAGGGTCCAGAATAAACAATGGAGACATTCTTGGCACTAAAATAACATATCCTCTGTTCATTAGTCACGTCTCCAGGCCCCTCTTATATTACTCTTGCTTTCTATTTTGATTTTTTATTCACACAAAAAATAAAAGATTTACTGTTATGCAGACTACTGCATTATTATAAAAATGGTATAAATAATATCAGTGCACTAGTGAAAGAATATCAGACTCCCCAGTTGATGTGTATTGGACGTGTGGTGTGATTGGTAAAAATCGAACATTTCCGCTACTTTGAGCTCAATTTCAAAGTCGTTTTCATCGTGAAACTAATCAAAATCATCTCTATTTCTGTAACATGTTTTCCATTCTATCAAAAGAGACCAAGAAAACGAGAATACAACTATGTATAAATACTATAGGAAAATACACCTCAAATTCGGCATTTTAATCCAAAAACACGGTTGGAGTTTTTTTTCTCATTATGCACTGCGTGCTGCAGGATTTTTTTTATGTGGTGCACACTGACCACACAGACCCATTCTCTCACATATGGGCCTACCAGCTTTCTCCTGCTTGATTTGAAGCCGCTAGAATTATTGAGTATATATACGTCTGAAACACTGGCTCGTAAGATGTATACGTATATACAGTCGAAACAGTCAAAGGGTTAAAAAGCATTTTTGGCATAATTTTGGGCTGTGTGGGTGCCAATTTTTTGGCATTTTTATCAACTTGGGTATTTTTAAAAAATCAAAATAAAGTATTTTTTTTCTTACATGACTGTAGAGAATTTTAAATAGAATATAAGTTTAACGAGGGGAACTTTCCTATTTTTTCGGAAGGTTCTTAGTAACATTTTCATTTACTTTCTCAATCGGTTGGAAATTTTCAATGCTCGTGTAATGTACCTTGGGCAAGATTCATGGAACTATGTGCATATGTGAATGATGTATGTACAATGTTATTTAGGCCATTCCCAAATTTTGTTTCAGTGTGATAGGTGGAGACAGGCTTCTATGATCAGCTATAAAATTTTCAGACTGCCCACCCATCTCAGGACGGACCACCTCCAGTCCCACACCTAGACGACCGTGACCATTAACCCTTTCAGGGTCCAGACTCCCAATCTGAAACTTGTCCACAGGGTCCAAGAGTTTTCATATTTTTTTTTTCTTATGAAATGGTAGAGAATCTTTTTCTGAAGGTAACAAAACAAATCTGATAGAAAATTGATGAAATTATGCTATCACGAATTTTGCTGTGTCACCGATATTTGTGCACTGGCGATTTTGCCCACTTTGACTCCTATTGTAGGCCAATTACATTGTTCTAGTCGACCAAATTCTTAGCTATTTCGCTAAAATGCCTTCTGTTTTATCGACTGAGCACAAGAAATTGCCCAATCTACTACATGGAACCTCAAATATTGAACTTTCTTCGTTCTAGACGGCTGTTCGAGTGCCGTTACTAAACGAATTCATTCCCATCAGGAATAATATAAATTAGATTAGTTCATTTCAGACCCTCAAAAATACACTTATAAAAGCACTCACAAAAATACATTTACATAATTGGTTGAGTTGGGAGCAGTTCGATATTTGAGGATCCACTGTATTTCAGCTTCCCAATAAAGTGATCAGACATTGGTAATTTGGGAAATTTGACACAAATTTCAAAATACATGTATTCCTATTTCAAAACAGGATCCAGAATAAACAATGCAGTCACTCCTGGCACTAAAATAACATTTCCTCTGTTCATTAGTTACCTTTCCAGCCTTTACACACAATTCTATTTTGATTTTTTATTCACACCCAAAAACAGAATAACTGTTATGCAATATTGTAATAACTGTATAAATAATATCAGCGCATTCGTGAATGCACATTAGACCCACCAGTTGACATGTATCAGACGCATGATGTGATTTGTTTACTCTTGAACATTTCTGTTATTCTGTGTTCAATTTCAAGTTATTTTCAGTCCTAAAATAAATTAAAATCATCTCTAATTCTGTAATATATCTTCCATTCTATCAAATGAGATGAAGAAATCGTGAATACAACCGTAAAAACCATACGAAAATACACTGCAAAGTTGCTGTTTTAAACCAAAAACGAAGTTTTTTCTCATTATGCACTGCGAGCTGCAGGATATTTTTTTACATGGTGTACACTTACCACAGACACATTCTCTCATATCTAGGCCCAAATTTACTACTAACAGGTTATCTGAGTGAGCTGAGCTCATCACGTAGTATTACGGCACAGATCCTGGCTTCGATTACCTCTTGCTCCTCCCAGGAAAAGACTAGCACGGCACTCACTCCCATCCAACACTACGCTTCAAAGTACAACTCAATTGATTAAGTTTTTCACTCTGAAACTGGCATCTCCCACTGATTATCTTTTTAATCACAGTACATTTAACAAGGCCCCCCTGTGCCATGCTGGTCAAAATATTTCATTTCATGCTCTTAACCCGTAAACGGTCCAAGCAGAGCTATGTTCACGTGTAGTGCTACAAAAGTAGATCTATGTTTTTTTTTTACATATTTTCAAATATAACAAAAAAAAAAAGTAGATCAAAGTTTTTTTACACATTTTCAAATGTAAAAAACAAAAGGAAGATCTACTTTTTTACATACTTTCAAATGTTGAAAAAACGTATATATACGTTTGGACCATTTACGGGTTAAGAGTGATGCACACATTGTCACAGTGCAAAATACTGGCCAGGTTCACAATCTTTCCCTTCTTACCTCCATACACAATATTCCTGTCATGATTCGAAAATAAATTTCCCTCAATTCTTGCAGTGATACCATATTTCTGCCTCATACCATTGGTCAACGTGACTTCTGGACATGTGATACTGACATTCTGGAGCAACTTTAGTTCCAAGACCTCCAAGTTCTCAAAGCAGACACTTATGTAATACTTGCCCGTGGGTGGAGATGCTTTCCCTGCAATATAGCTTGTTTAACTTTTGACTGCTGAGAACTTATGTACTCTGTTTATACTGCAGTTTACAAGTCTGAGAGTTGATCCCTATACCACAAAAATGAAGAAATTGCTGACATTTCGGCCACCCAGCGAAATATTGCAGGTCCATGGCAGAATGCCCAGTCTGTGGTGCTGCCGGAGGTGCTACCTCCCTCTTGCCATAATTGTAACGAGGCTTACCCGACTTATTCAGGCCACTGCCGAGTTTACTTAAAAGGAGGAGAAATCTCAAAGAGAAAGAGAGTTTCACTTATGCCATGGCAGTCTTTCATCTTGGCCTCCAAGGGAGACTTCCACAACTTTCTTATTGTAGAGTTACTAAGCAGCCTCTAACCTTGGTGGTACCTACTCCCACAATCCCCTCTGTGGTTACAACTTACACAGTCACTTCTGTTTCTAACTCTTTTACAGCTCTTGACTCCGTGGTCCCTACCTTGTCACCTCAAACTGTCCTTGAGTCTTCATCTTCTCACTCACATGTAGTATCTATGTCTGCAAGATATCCCACAACTACACTTTCCCTTTGCCTCTCTACTTTTCTAAAGTCTAAAACATCCTCAAAGTTCAAATCTCCTTTAACCCCTCCTTCACTTATCATTCCCAAACAGTTTTCCTTTCCAGTCTCTATACCTAGTACTTTACCTCTTCCTGTCTCTGTTAAGGGTGTGGATATTCATCCTTTTAAGAACATAAGAACGAAGGAACACTGCAGCAGGCCTACTGGCCCATGCGAGGCAGGTCCAAGTCTCCTACCGGCTTAAGCCAATGCACCCAACCTAGTCAGGTCAGGTCACCTTGACTTAAGGGAGGAACACAGCAACTGTCCTGGTAGCACAAGCTAATCAGGTCCAACTCACACCCACCCACACCCACTCATGTATTTATCCAACCTATTTTTAAATCTACACAATGTTCTGGCCTCTATAACTGTACTTGGGAGTTTGTTCCACTCATCCACAACTCTATTACCAAACTAGTACTTTCCTATATCCTTCCTGAATCTGAATTTTTCTAACTTAAAACCATTGCTGCGAGTCCTGTCTAGGCTAGATATTTTCAGCACACTATTTACATCCCCTTTATTTATTCCTGTCTTCCATTTATACACCTCAATCATATCCCCCCTAATTCTATGTCTTTCTAGAGAGTGAAGATTCAGGGCCCTTAGTCTATCCTCATAGGGAAGGTTTCTGATACATGGGATCAACTTTGTCATCCTCCTTTGTACATTTTCCAGAGCATTTATATCCATTCTGTAATACGGTGACCAAAACTGTGCAGCATAATATAAATGAGGCCTATCCAAGGATGTATAGAGTTGAAGAACAACCTGAGGACTCTTATTATTTATGCTTCTTGATATAAAGCCAAGGATTCTATTAGCTTTATTGCAAACACTTATGCACTGTTGTCTTGGTTTCAGATTACTGCTAACCAGAACTCATAAATGTTTTTCGCAATCCGTAATATTAAGATCTACATTATTTAGTTTATATGTGGCATGGTTATTGTCCTGTCCAACATTTAGAACTTTGCATTTGTCTATATTAAACTGCATCTGCCACCTCTCCGACCACTGCATCAGTCTACTCAAATCTTCCTGGAGTGTTCTAATGTCCTCGTCAGAATGAATTCTACGGCCTATTTTGGTGTCATCGGCAAACTTGTTGATGTCGCTCTTTATGCCCTCATCTATGTCGTTTATGTATATTGTGAACAGCAGGGGGCCCAACACTGACCCCTGTGGAACACCGCTCGTGATGCTTCCCCACTCTGATTTCTCCCCATTTATGCAAACTCTCTGCTGCCTATTTGTCAATCATGCCTCTATCCAGGAAAAAATTTCTTCTCCTATTCCATGTGCCCTAATTTTCCTCAATAGTCTCTGATGTGGGACCCTGTCAAAAGCCTTACTGAAGTCCATATACACAATATCATATTCATTACCATGATCTACCTCCTCAAATACCTTAGTGAAAAAAGTTAACAAATTCGTAAGGCAGGAACGCCCCTTTGTAAAACCATGCTGAGATCCGAAGTTAATTCTAACCTCTCATCCCCCCCTTTCCGATTTTTACTCCCCCTCCCCCTTCTATCTCTGATGCTGAGCTACCTGCAACTTCCTTGTCCTCTGAAATGCTTGAAGGTATCTCTGAATACAATGAGGAGACAAAACCAATGATAGACACTGATCCACTTCCTATCACTCCACCTCTTCCTCACTTTTCTAATCCATCTACACAACTCCTTTCTTTGCAGCCTTCCCATCCTTCACTGCTTAATCATTTTCCGCTACCTCCACGTGTAGACTTTACTAACCCTCCTAGTCCACTGACATATACTGTGTAACGTTATTGTATGTACCTTTCTTTGTAATATTTGAGGCTCCAGGGGTAATCGAGGTAAGATTCAGGTGTTGCCCTCCCAGTTTTCCCATTGCGCTCTGCTGTTATCCATCCTGTCTCAGGATAAATTTTATTGCATTCATTGGATCCTTTTCCCGATGGAAATTTTAATGAAAGGGCACTTCTTTTATGCACTGGTATACCAAGCCATCAGATCTTTGTCCATACTTTGCTGCATTACACTGCAGCCTGCATCTGCTTGAACAAGTGGTATACAGTCTGCTCTTTGTATCTTTCTCCTTGTCAAGCATTATCTATTCCAGATGTCGCATTTCTGGTTTCTTCCTTACTCTCACCGCTTTTCTTATTAGGTGCTTTTAATGTTCATCATTTCCTCTGGGGAGAGTGGGGCTCTCACTGTCTTGTGGTGATCAGTTAGAGGCTTTACTCACTTCTCTTCCCCTCCATGTTTAATATGGGTACTCCCACCCATGCTGAACCCTCACACTCAATCCCTCTCTTGCACTTCTCTCTCTTGGTTTGCTCCTCATCATCTGTACTCAACTTTACCTGGTATCTGCTCCCTGATTTACATGACAATGATAATTTTTCTATCCTCCTTGCTTCCCATTCATATTCTCACCCTCCCCAAAGCCCACACTGGCAATTTGAACAGGCAAATTGGGACCTTGACTCGTGTCAAACTGTTTTTAGTGAGAAACCTTCTTCATCCACCATTGATGAGCTATTACAACTAATTTTTACCTTAATTTTAAACGTGGCTTCATCAGGGCACATGCATGCCCTGGTGGACTCCTGCTTGTGCCCATGCAGTACGTTTGAAACATGTTGCATGGGGCTGATATCATTACAATAGGTCCAAAGAGCACAACTCCTTGATTTTAAGCAGGCAAGAGCAGTTGCCCGTTGTGTCATCCATGAAACTACGTAAATGCACTTGTTGATGGGATTATGTTTCCACCATTACTTCAGTTTGGGAAAAAAGTACAGAAATTGAGTGGCAAGTACTCTCCAGACTCGGTTTCCATTCTTCTTCAGGTTGCAAGGCCTCTTGAAGTTGACACAGAGATTGGAAATCATTTTGTCCATATTTCTCAGGGCCTCCATCCATGACCCTCGTTTCTTTCCTCCAAGTCTGCTGAACACTTACTGCCTTCAGATTTCTAGCAGAGACGAGTCTCATAATGTGCCTTTTATGTTTTTAGAATGGGAGTCAACACTTTCCACTTCCCGATCGTTGGCAGTTGGGCCTGATGGCATTCATATTTATATGCTTCAGCATTTACATCCATCAGCCCTCACAGTCCTCTTATGTCTTTTTAATCTTATTTGGTCACAAGGGGGTTCTTCCCTAGCTGTGGAAAACTGCTGTTGATCTACCTTTATGTAAACCAGGTACAGTGGACCCTCAACCAGCGATGGCATCGATTAACGATAAATCTGACTAGCGATACATTTTAACGCAAAAATTTTGCCTCGACTAGTGCTTAAAAACCCGACCAGCGCCATTCATTCCGTACGAGACGTGTCCACTTTGGCCTGAGCGCGCCTCACTTGTCCCGTGGGTGCCAGTGTTTACAGGCCAGCAGCCAGCCACCGTGGTCGCTTCCAAACATACAACTGGAACATTTCATATTATCACAGCCTTTGTAGTGATTGCACCTGCAAAATAAGTCACCATGGGCCCCA
Organism: Cherax quadricarinatus; assembly: GCF_026875155.1. Taxonomy (NCBI): domain Eukaryota; kingdom Metazoa; phylum Arthropoda; class Malacostraca; order Decapoda; family Parastacidae; genus Cherax; species Cherax quadricarinatus. Next base: position 61,142,492 of record NC_069403.1, read on the forward strand.
AGAAAGCTTCTAGTGCCAACCCTACAGCAAAAAGGGTGAGAATTACTATGGAGATGAAGAAAGAGATCATTGCTAAGTATGAAAGTGGAGTGCGTGTCTCTGAGCTGGTCAGGTTGTATAATAAACCCCAATCAACCATTGCTACTATTGTGAGCAAGAAAACGGCAATCAAGGAAGCTGTTCTTGCCAAAGGTGCAACTATGTTCTCGAAACTGAAATTGCAAGCGGTAGAAGATGTTGAGAGACTCTTATTGGTGTGGATAAACGAGAAACAGATAGCAGGAGATAGCATCTCTCAAGCGATCATATGTGAAAAGGCTAGGAAGTTGCATGACGATTTAATTAAAAAAATGCCAGCAACTAGTGATATGAGTGAATTTAAGGCCAGCAAAGGTTGGTTTGAGAGATTTAAGAAGCGTAGTGGCATTCTTAGTGTGATAAGGCATGGTGAGGCTGCCAGTTCGGACCACAAAGCGGCTGAAAAATATGTGCAGGAATTCAAGGAGTACATAGACAGTGAAGGACTGAAACCTGAACAAGTGTTTAATTGTGACGAAACAGGCCTGTTTTGGAAGAAAATGCCAAGCAGGATGTACATTACTCAGGAGGAAAAGGCACTCCCAGGACATAAGCCTATGAAAGACAGGCTTACTCTGTTGATGTGTGCCAATGCTAGTGGTGATTGCAAAGTGAAGCCTTTATTGGTGTATCACTCTGAAACTCCCAGAGTGTTCAGGAAAAACAATGTCGTCAAGGCTAATTTGTGTGTGCTGTGGAGGGCATACAGTAAGGCATGGGTCACTAGGGACTTTTTCTATGACTGGTTACACCATGCATTTGCCCCCAATGTGAAAAATTACCTAATTGAAAAGAAATTAGACCTTAAGTGCCTCCTGGTATTAGACAATGCTCTTGGTCATCCTTCAGACTTGGCAGAGCGACTTTCTAGGGACATGAGCTTCATTAAGGTGAAGTTTTTGCCTCCTAATACCACTCCTCTCCTGCAGCCCATGGACCAGCAGGTCATTTCCAACTTCAAGAAACTGTACACAAAAGCTATGTTTGAAAGGTGCTTTGAAGTGACCTCAGAAACTCAACTGACTCTGAGAGAGCTTTGGAACGATCATTTTACCATCCTCAATTGTGTAAACATTATAGGTAAGGTTTGGGAGGAAGTGACTAAGAGGACCTTGAACTCTGCTTGGAAAAAACTGTGGCCAGAATGTGTAGACAAAAGGGATTTTGAAGGGGTTGAGGCTAACCCTGAGAATCCCATGCCAGTTGAGGAATCCATTGTGGCATTGGGGAAGTCCTTGGGGTTGGAGGTTGGTGGGGAGGATGTGGAAGAGCTGGTGGAGGAGGACAATGAAGAACTAACCACTGATGAGCTGCTAGATCATCTTGAACAGCAAGAGGGCAGACCTGAGGAAACTGCTTCGGAGGAGGGGATAGAGAAATTGAAGAAGTTGCCTAATTCTAAGATTAAGGAAATGTGTGCAAAGTGGCTTGAAGTGCAAACCTTTTTTGATGAAAATCACCCTGACACAGCTACTGCAAGCCGTGTTGGCAACCTGTACACTGACAATGTTGTGAACCACTTTAGGAAAGTCATAAAGGAACTAGAGGTACAGGTATCTATGGACAGATATGTTGTGCATCAGAAGTCCAGTGACTCTGAAGCTGGTCCTAGTGGCATTAAAAGAACAAGGGAAGTAACCCCAGAAAAAGACTTGCTAACTCAAGTGCTAAACACTAAGAAGATCAACGGTCTCCCCTCCTCCCATCCCATCAATCATCACCAGATCTTCAATAAAGGTAAATGTCATGTAACTGTGCATGTCTTCTTCAGTTTGTGTGTATTAAAATTAATATTTCATGTGGTAAAATTTTTTTTTTCAATACTTTGGGGTGTCTTGCACGGATTAATTTGATTTCCATTATTTCTTATGGGGAAAATTAACTTGACTAACGATTATTTCGATTAACGATGAGCTCTCAGGAACGGATTAATATCGCTGGTTGAGGGTCCACTGTACTTTGGGCCATGATGCCTCACGCTATCATCCCAAAGCTCTTACCTGTGCAGTCTGCAAGTTGATGGAATGTCTAGTAAACAGATGTTTGGTGTGGTATTTAGAGAGACACTATAGTTTCTCCACTAGTCAATTTGGCTTTTGTAAGGACTCCACTATTGACCCCTTACCCTGCTTAGATACCTATGTTTGTAATGCCTTTGCCTAGTAACCACTTGGTTTTCGCAGTCTTTTTTGATCTTGAAAAGGCATTTGACACTACTTGGCAATATAACATCTTGGCCGAAATTCATTCCTTCCGCCTCCAAGGCAATCTGCCACTTTTCCCCAAAGCCTTCTTATCTGAGCAACATTTCCATGTTTGGGTTAACAATTCGTTTTCCCAAAACTTGGTCCAAGCTGAAGGTGTCCCTCAGGGATGTGTACTTTACATCACTCTTTTTTTACTAGCTATAAATGACCTGACCCCTGTTCTCCCATCTAATATTTGGTCATTACTTTATGTCGATGACTTTGCTATAGCCTGTGCAGGTGCTAACTATTGCTCAGTAGCAGCCTCACTCCAGAATGTTGTCAAACATGTTTCTCATTAGGCCACTATGCATGGGTTTAAATTTTCTGGTACTAAAATGTTTCAACTTACTTTCACCAGATGTTCTGTTGTCTCTGATATTCCATTGTACTTGTCTGGCTCCTGTATCAATGAAAGTGATATGGTTAGATTTCTCAGCCTCCTATTTGATCACTGGCTGTCCTGGAAACCTCACATTACCTCCATGAAAGCAACTTGCCATAGCTGGCTGAACCTCCTTAAAATCTTTGCTCATCTTTCGTGGGGGCGGATCATCACACTCTTCTTTGACTGCACTCGGCCCTAATTTTATTGAAACTAGACTCTGTCGACCAGATATATTCTGTAGCCTCTCCAACAACTCTTTCTAAATTTAATCCCATCCATCATCAGGGATTACGTTTATGTCTAGGCGCTTTTCGCTCTTCTCCTGTCAAGAGTCCATGTGCAGAGGCAAATGTTCCAGCCTTGAATGATAGCCGTGATGCCCACTACCTCCATTAGTTTGTCCACTCTCATGACCTTCACAATCCTCCTAAATACAGGATAGTAACAGATGTTAGAATAGGTTCAGTATTTGTTCACTGTCCCTGTTTAGTCCATCCCTTTTCTCTTTGTCTTCACTCACTCTTCCATTCTCTTCAGTTGCCCCTTTTATATGTTCATATAGCATCTAACTTTTCTCTTCACCCCTGGGAGTTTTCGACAGTTCATGTCTGTTCTTCCCCATAGCTGTGTGCAAAAGCTCAAATACCTACAGTTGCTCCTGCTCTTTTTCTCAACCATCACTTCCTATCTTATTTTCATGCCACTTCAGTGTACACTGATGGTTCTAAATCCTCTGATGGTGTCGGGTTTGCAGCTGTCTTCCCAGACAGCATTGTGCGAGGACATTTATTAGACTTGGCTAGCATTTTTACTGCTGAACTGTACGCAATTCTTAATCCAGTTATTTGTATTGCATCTATGCCTACCTCAACGTCTGTCATAGTCTCAGATTCCTTTAGTGTTTTGCAAGCTATTAAAAAATTTGATTCGCCTCATCCCCTAATTTTTTGTATACAACTTTGTTTTTGATAGACATGCAGTGCAACCAAAGAAATTGCTTTCTGCTGGGTCCCTGGTCATGTTGTTCAGGGCAATGAGCAGGCAGACTCTGCTGTGCTGTCAGGAATACATGATCTCCCAGTTTCATATAGAGGTATTCCATTCTCAGACTATTTTGCTGTAATGTCTAACTGCCTTTGCAACTGTTGGCAACACTGGTCTGATATGACTCATAACAAATTATATTCCATCAATCCAAGATTAGGTTTCTGGCCTTCTTATCATCAATGCTGAGGCTGGGAGACTATGCTCTCCCGTCTTCACATTGAGCACACTCGTCTTACTCATTGGGTATCTCATGGAGAGGCGCCCTGTTCCACTCTGACAACTGTCAAGTTTCAGTGTCAGTTTGCCATATTCTATTGGACTGTCCTGTCTTTCAACGAGCACACAAAATTTACCTCAGGCATCATCACTGCTCTAGCATTCTTACTTTATCTTCCCTCCTTGCTGACGACCCCACCTTTGACTCATGACTCCCTCTTTGACTTTTTGACAGAAATTGATTTATTACTCAAACTTTGATAATAGTACTTCCTTTAGTACTCCTAACAGCCCTTTCTAACTCTACCTCTGTTATCCTCTGTGCTCCAGCAACACCCCCTGCCCTGCAGTGCTGTATGACCCTAGTGGGTTTAGCACTTGGTTTTGATTATAATAATCCAGCTCCCCACCCACCTCGCAGCCCAGCAGGTAAGGCGCAGCATATATTATTGGCCTCAGGGATAAAAGGAGGTACATGCAAGTGACTAGCAGAGGGCTGGTATGAGAGAAAATTTATTGAAGTATTAATGGTTATATTATGACTGTGAACTACTTTCTTCTACACACCGCCTCAGCTGCTGCTTCACCACCATTATGGACGGCTTACTCTAAGTGGCCCTTATACACCCAAACAACAACACAATACAACACCTCTCGTGACATACATAATGACTTATTTTATTCATTCTTGAGTATATTCCATGTTTCTATGCTATTAACATTGTTTATGTCATATAAGTTGAATTGTAATAGATTAATAAGCCGTAGAGTTGATATTAGTGTCATATTCTCCAACAATAAACTCGCCTCCCCTCTCTCTGCCCCGTCTGCCATACACCAACAAAAGTCTTCAATAAAAGGTAAGTGTGATGTTAAATTTTCATTTATATATTTTATTAGTGCTTTACATGTATTTGGCATTCTTTTCTGCATGTAAATCTATATTTAAGCTAGGGAAGTGACCCCTGAAGTAACCTCGAGTCCTTATGGAGGGGGATTCCCCTTCCAAACAATAACCTCTCTTCCCTCTCTCCTCCTCCTTGCCTTCCATTCATCAACAACAGCCTTCAATAAAAGAAACTGTCATGTTGAATATTCATTCTTTTGTGCATGTAAATCTATCTTTAAGGTAAAAAATTTTTTTTTTTGTCGATACTTCTGGGTGTCTGGAACGCATTAATTGGATCTACATTATTTCTTATGGAGAAAATGGATTCGCAAATCATCAATTTCAATAATAGTCACGCTCTCTGGAATGGATTAATTACGAAAAATGAGGGTCCACTGTATACTCAAAAATTATAGTAGCTTCATATCAAGCGGGAGAAAGCTGGTAGGCTCACGTGTGAGAGAATGGGTCTGTGTGGTCAGTGTGTGTAGTATATAAAAAAAAAAATCCTGCAGCAAGCAGTGCACAATGAGAAAAAAAAAACTCCGACTGTATTTTTGGATTAAAATGCCGACTTTGAGGTGTATTTTTGTACAGTTTTTATGGTTATATTCTCGTTTTCATAGTCACATTTGATAGAATGGAGAACATATAGAAATGGAGGGGATTTTGATTGGTTTTACTATGAAAAGGACCTTGAAATGGAGCTCAAAGTAGGGAAAATGTTTGATTTTTGCCAATGTTCAAGAGTAAATAAATAAATGTCCAATAAATGTCCAACTAGCCTTTCTAATATGCAGTCATGAATGGGTTGACATTATTTATACAATTATTACAATATTGCTGTAGTCTGCATAACAGTAAATCTTCTATTTTTTGTTTGAATAAAAATTCAAAATAGAAAGCAAGAGTAATACCAAAGGGGGCCTGGAGATGTGACTGATCAACAAAGAAAATCTTATTTTAGAGCCAGGAATGTCTGCATTGTTCATTCTGGACCCTATTTTGAAATTGGAATATTTTTAAATTTGCGTGAAATTGGCCAAATTGCCAATTTCTGACCACTTTATTGGGTAGTTGAAATCAGTAAATGGGCAGATTCTTGTACTCAATCGATAGAACAAATGAAGTTCTGAAGAAATAGCTATGAGTTTGGTCGACTGGAACAATGGAATTAGCCGAAAATAGGGCTCAAAGTGGGTGAAATCGCCGATTCGTAAATATCGCTGAGGTCGCTAACTTCGAGAGAGAGTAATTCCGTAAATTTCCCATCAAATTTCATACTTTTGGTGTCATTACCATCGGGAAAAGATTCTCCATCATTTCATAAGATTTTTTTTTTTCAAGTATTTTGTGACACCAGGAGACACCTCAGGATTTGGGGTTGCAACAGTCAAAGGGTTACTCTCTCCATGACTACTTAGCCATACCTTGATACTAAAGTGGTCCAATCTGACAATTCTTACTATGTAAAATCACTATTATCACCAATGTCTTTGGAAACTCAACCATCAATGAGCACCTACCATTACCGTGCCTTGCTCTGTGATATTCAGCTATTTTCAGGGCTTTTTTTTTTATACATTACAGTGAAACCTCTATGTACTCTGTAATAGGATGGAGAGGGTGCTCAGTAATATCGACTGTTCATTAAATCTGAGTGTAACACTAACGAACAATTCTGAAAACACTGGTCTTTGTTAAATCCAAAATCAATTTAGCCAGCGAAATGTAACAATAACTGACATTTACAAAAACAATGGGCGTTGGTGTTACTGGACTTTTGTCCAGACAATGAATTTTGTCATTAAAATCAAAATCCGTTAAAACAATGTCCACTTAAACCAGCAGTTTACCTTACTGTATTTTGTTTACTGTATTGTTTGTTTATTGCACTGTATTTTGTTCATTGTACTGTGTTTATTTATTGTATTTCATTTTGTTTACTGTCCTGTATTTTATCATTTTTGTTTCTTGATGTATAACTTAAAAAATATTTAGCATTATTTAATAAGGATTTCCTTTTTTTTTGTCATTACCAATTTAATTATTTTCATAAATTTCATCTTTCAAAATTTTTTCTCAAAAAAAAAAAAAAAAAAAAAAAAAAAAAAAAAAAAAATAAAGGTGAAAAGACGATTTTTTGAATATTTATGGCAAGGAGGTGGACGTTACCTTTGCAGCCAGCAACTTGCCATGATGCCATAAACCATACTCATAGCCAACCAGAGAACTCCATCTTGTGGTTTGGTAAGAATCTGATGGAGTTATGCCACCACAAAAAATTGGGTGACAGTTTTAATACTGGTAGTAAAGTCATTAGATAACATTTATATCATTCTTTAACCGAGCCTGTTATGCTTTGTATATTTATCTTGCACACTCCCAGATATATTTCAGGGTGGTAGAAACCAGTTACTCTCTAGACTCTTCTGAATTTACTGGTGTGTAGAATTCTCTCTCTCTAATTGGACTGGTTTTTCATATATCTGTTTCAATGTGGATCTGCTCTTTTGCTAATTAAGATGGCAGTAAACTTTGATCTCATTATGTACTGGATGAAAGATAATTCTTTGTTGGACTTCAGGTTACTATTCGACTCTGAAATGAAGGAGCCTTCAACTTAGCCTTCAGAATTTGATAGAAAAACAACTGCCTCTGTGCAGGCCATGATGATGCTAGTGTATTAGTGTACAGAATACTGTTCCTCCCATGAAGGCTAGCAGATTCTTCTTTATCATTAGAGCTGGAGACGAGAATCATTTATTTTGTTCAAGATAGTCGTTAGACAGGTTCTCAGAGCTTATCTCTCTATCGAATAAGCGTTTAGTTTCACCACAGTTTCGCAGAATTGTCTGCGGGAAGTTTAGCTCATTTGCTACTTTACTATGATCCTTTTTTGTAGCTTTTTTTTTATGTTGACTTTTTTCTGTTAGCTTTCTTAAAAGTTCCATCATTGACAACTTTCTCTTTGACAGCCTTGGGTAGCTTTCTTACTGTTTGCTTCCTCCCTGAAAGCTTCATCAATGATATCAAACTTCCCGAGATGTCATTTTGACAGAGGATTTCCGCGTAGTTTTCTCGCATTACTTTATCCTTTATATTTCCCTGTCTAATTAGTTGCTTTATCGTAATTTTTCTTGGGTTTTATCTTAGTATAATAAGCCAACCAACAATTCAGGAAGAATAAGTGTTTACAGTCTCAATCAATTCCAAAATTAATGTGCTACTGATTTTATTGGGTAGTGATTTTTTTTGAGTATCAAGTGCCCAATCCACATGCTCAAACTGTCATCAAGATTGATGAGGTGGTCAGGTGTAAGAGCAGGAAGTAGTAAGAAAAACGAAATGACTGTTGTATAACTCATTTTGTAAAGTCCAGTCGAATTCAAGTACGTACTAAGGATTTATTTATAGATATATTTCTTTTATGGGGAAGCACTAAGCCTACTAGTCATACAGAACCTTGGAGAATGGTAGAGTATATCAAAAAGCTTTGGATTAAGAGCCTTTCACAGGCATCAAGGCACCTTCATTGAAGGGAGGTGAGGGAATAAATGTGTTAAGACGTGGGGAGGTAGATGGATGAGAAGATTAACTGGTTTCAGTGAGAATCAGAGTGTTATCCTCCCCAGAGCAACAAAAATGATGACAGTTAAACCCGCCCAATAAATGGAGTGACGAAGATAAGGATGAAATCCAAGATTACACGTTAAATACAAAACGCAGACCATGTACCACTCATCTAAATAGCTATAAGTTGTGGTATGGAGGAGTATGAAGAGATATTTGAAAACGGGAAATCACTGCCTATGTAAAATTGTCTCTCGTCAAGAAAAGGGGGCAAGTGACTGCAAAAATACATAGTCCGAGACAGGAATTCCGACTATCTGCTTTGTAAACAAATACATACAGGGGAAAACCAAGAGAGACCACTTGGAGCTCTCCTCACTAACCCTTCTATTCTTTAATATTCCTATGTAATAATGCTATTACAGTACTAGGTACCAATAATACAGTGATATTAGAGAACAGGTGGTAGCTAGGGTGACCAAGTTGATGTTTTCTGCCAGCAGTAGACTGCTAATTAAGAATTTATGTGTGATGTTAGAAATAAGACAGATGGGAGCTGCGTGTAGGAGGTTGAGGGTGAGACACTGAAGATTACGTAATGTGTTGCTGATCAGAGATACCATTATATGGTGTTTTTGTATGTTTAGGATTGAATTATGATCCTTTCTATGTTCCTCGTTTACAGTGAGGTCTAGTTCAGGTTTTGTCTCCTCAATAAATGCTAATATGACATTAATCATTTCTGCAGCAACCATATTGGCAAGTAGTGCAATGGAAGAGGTGGTAGAGGAGAGTAAAGCAAAGGATGGAGAGACTTTGGCAGCTGCCAAGATAAAATGAGGTTGTGAGATGTTAGCTCTCTCTCAATATGGATGGTCAGGTGAGAATACAGATAGATTAATGGAAGCATGTGGCGGTGAATATATTTCTGTAACAGCCGCAGGAGTCAATGGTTGGGGAAGATTTAGAAAAATGAAAGCGTGAAGGGACAGTAGGTTGGTTAGGAGTTTTAGAGACTGCTGAGTTTTCGAGTCTTCCGAGGTTATGTTGGAAGTGTCGAAGGCAGAAGACAAAGTTGCACCCAGAGGTGAGAACTTCATAAGAGCTGAAAACTAGGGTGACTGTGTTAGAGGTTCTACTAGGCATTGAGTTTATCGGGTAGATTTGAAGGATACCAATGACAGTTTCCCCTCTCTTTTTCCTTTAAATAACAGGAGACTCATCACCAGGCTGACTGTTATGATCTTTCCCCACATTCTGCCTGTGATCTGCAATACTGTGTTGGGTGGCTAAAGTGCCAACCTTGTTGAGCTCCTCTTGAAGAGATATTATGCAATATATACCGAGGATGGGAGGTCCCAGTAATCGAAGGTTAGTTGTGCTCGGATACTGTCTCTGTCTGAATGCTGAGTGGACACAAATTTCAACCTGGCTTATAAGATCACAACATATATAGGGAGATCACATAAGAGTATATTCTTGTTTTATGATGGTGCACAATATGATGACAGTCCCACAGCTGAGTGCACATATGAACACTGGTGCGGTCACCCAGGCGAGGAAAGTCCCATCCAGTGTTGTCTATGGCATTGACGAAGACCCGAATTTATCTTACCCTATCATGGCTAAGTTCATTTCTCTTGTTTATTAGTATTTTACTGTTTTCGGTTCTATGGGTTCAGCATTTTCAGTAGAGCCTTTATTACTCTTATTAATTAGTTCCTAGGACTTTCTATGTACATACTTTAATTCCATTTCTTTCAACAGAGTTCTCCTTATACTAAGTAGTTAGTGCCACATTGTGGCTTATATTCAGTCTTCCTCAGCAATACTTATGCTTCAAATCTACAAACAGAAGTTTTAATGGAAGGTTCTTTCTTCTTTTCCCCTACTTACCTAGTCTATTATAACTCAACACATTATTAAGGATAACATCTTTAATTAACATATCATCATAGAATTCCACTGATGTAATTCCTCACTGATGTAATTCACTTGTTCACTCTATTATCATTTATTTACTGTTGTATTAGACATTTTATGTTTACTTTAGTTGTGATGCTCTTAGTTAATACCATCTGATCTACTTGTGTTTTTGGGTCATTTCAGAGTAACTAGCATAAAAGTTTTTTCTTGCATTCTTCTACAAATTTCTTTTTTTTTTTCCAACAGCCACTGTACAGTGTTTGGTGGATGGAAGATCAAGCCTCCATCGCTTTTCCTATGCTAAGTTACTTATAAGGGTTTAATACTTGAAATACTAATACTACTAAATAATAATAAATAACTATGGTTTAATAATAAATAAAATTTTCCAAACTTTGTTAACACTAGTTTCAGTAAGCTTAACTTGCTATGCCTGTTTTTTTGTTTTTGTTAATCCAGCAGCACTTCAATGTTTGTTTTCTACTCTTAAATTATTATTATTATAATCAAAAAGAAGCGCTAAGCCACAAGGGCTATACAGCTCTACTCTTAAATCTTTCACTTTATATATTGCTTAGGCCTTTGCTAGTTGCTGGTGCATCTCCTCCACAGTTTACACTCTCAGCTAGCACAAGTAATACTCTCAGCCTCTTTTACTGAAACTTTTATTGTTTGTAATTTATATTAAAAACTTATATTTTTTCCCTTTTTTTGTATTTGTATCCACCAATTCACACATATTTTGCCTTATTTCCTCCTCTCACACACACTGAAACATTATTTCTGCTTTGTTAGTTTATCCACTAAGTCTGGGATTATCTTCCTGCATTGCTTCAAAATCCTTTCTTTCCCATGCTTTGCTTGCATCTTCCTTTATTAAGAGTACTGTATTGTTTATTCTAATATTTTACAAATAAATAGATTTAATTTTTGTTTAAACTGCAGCACCTCCAGTATAATTAGTTGTTGACCCAGATCTCGTAATATCGGATTGCATGTTATCTGAAATACCTAATTCATGTTCCTGTTAATGCATTCCATCCTCCTCCTATCTTCCCTAAGTAACACCTAACATGACTGATTTCCAATCTCCCTCTTTCTTTAGGTAACACCTAGCAACATTATTTCCAAAATAACATGAGCACTTTTACTAAGCAGGTCTAGATAATATATATAATGAAGTTCTTAGGTTAGGTTTGGTTAGGTAGGTTTGTCAGGAAACAGAACAAGTGTTTTCTGATGGGTCTTGTTTTAAATACAATGGAAGAACTAGCAGTGATAGTCTGATGCTCTCTATCTCTCTCTTGCTGTTTTATTGTTACAATGCATAACAATGTTCACCTAAGAGTTAGGTTGACCCTTTGTTTACCATCGAGTCTCATAGACCATCCAGTCTCATAGATCATCCAGCCTCACAGACCATCCAGTCTCATAGATCATCCAGTCTCACAGACCATCCAGTCTCACAGACCATCCAGTCTCATAGACCATCCAGCCTCACAGACCATCCAGTCTCATAGATCATCCAGTCTCATAGATCATCCAGCCTTATAGATCATGCAGTCTCACAGACCATCCAGTCTCATAGACCATCCAGTCTCATAGATCATCCAGCCTTATAGATCATGCAGTCCCACAGATCATCCAGTCTCATAGACCATCCAGTCTCATAGATCATCCAGTCTCATAGACCATCCAGTCTCATAGACCATCCAGTCTCATAGACCATCCAGTCTCATAGACCATCCAGTCTTATAGATTATGCAGTCTCATAAGCTATTCTGCCTCATAGATCATCCAGCCTCATAGACCATCCAGTCTCATAGATCATCCGGTCTCATAAGCTATTCAGCCTCATAGACCATCCAGCCTCATAGAACATCCAGTCTCATAGATCATCCAGTCTCATAGATCATCCAGTCTCATAGATTATCCAGCCTAACAGATCATCCAGTCTCAGATCATCCATCCTCATAGATCATCCAGCCTCACAGATCATCCAGTCTCATAGATCATCCATCCTCATAGATCATCCAGCCTCACAGATCATCCAGCCTCATAGATCATCCAGTCTCACAGATCATCCAGCCTCATAGATCATCCATCCTCATAGATCATCCAGCCTCATAGATCCATCTAGATTCATAGATCCATCCATCCTCATAGATTATCCAGCCTCATAAATCATCCATGCTGCAATTCAAATACCTAAATAAATATTATTCCCCCCCCTCCCTCCCTTTTTGATTGCATTTCAGTAAGTTTTTTTTTTTGTATATTTTGAGGTGCATTATTTCTCTAGTGTATTATTGAATGGTGGACTGTAAGAATTATTATAATAACCAAGCGCTAAACCCGTAAGGGTCACTATGCACTGAATTTTCCACCAATAAAATTTCCCCACTTATTAAATTAAATTTCTGTCTTGTCTCGTTTACTTCGTCGATACTGCTAACCCGCCTCCATTGCCTCGTGCTGTCTGCATATAGTACAGTAGTTTTTTGTCATTCTTGTTTTTCACTTGCAATCTTACTCAAAACAGTTGAACTCTCATTATCCAATTTCTTCTCGTTCATTCTTCCTTTAACTCTAGTCTTTTGCGGATAATCATGTCAAAGTTGCTATTTTGTGTGTGTGTGTGTGTGTGTGTGTGTGTGTGTGTGTGTGTGTGTGTGTGTGTGTGTGTGTGTGTGTGTGTGTGTGTGTGTGTGTGTGTGTGTGTGTGTGTGTGTGTGTGTGTGTGTGTGTGTGTGTGTGTGTGTGTGTGTGTGTGTGTGTGTTTTCATTTCGTGTTGTTCTGATTCTCTACCCCATGTTCAGTCGTGTTAAACCGTTTGACAGATGGCTTTGGCGCTTTTGTTTTAGGTGGGTGGGTGGCCAACCCACCCATGGGTAGCAGCGAGGCGCACACTATTGCAGACGATGTGATCTTGAGGTTCGTGGGAATGCAACTACAGAAGCGGAAAACAAAGGCGGTACCGACAAAAGCAAGCCATGCATTAATGGTAGAAGAATATAAAGGAAAGAAAACACAAGAGTGACGCGGACACAGACACAAGCCAACACATTCATATCTCTATCGAGAGAGGTGAAGCAGTTGAGTAGTAATTAGAGAGTAATGATGTATTAAAAAAAAAACAATGACTGTTCATTACAAATTAAGAGTGATGTTAGAAGAGCCAAGTGAAAGGCCGATACAAGAACATTTAAGAAGTTGACTGATTGCACTGGTCTGAGAAGCGTTAAGGAATATCCCCCCCCCCCCAAAAAAAAAAAAAAAAGTTATTAAAATTGCCCAACAGAAGTTGTGGTTGCAGGGGTTGAGTCAAAGTTCCTAGCCCTGCCTCGTTGCTGGTCGCTACTAGGTCCACTCCCTGCTCCAAGAGCTTTATTGTATCTCTTCTTAAAGCTATGTATAGATCCTGTCTCCATTACATCACTCTCCAGACTGTTCCACATCCTGATAACTCTATGGCTGAAGAAATACTTCCTAACATCCCTGTGACTCATACGAGTCTTCACCTTCCAACTAGTTGTGACCCCCTTGGTGCTGTGTCACATCTCTTGAACATTCTGTCCCTATCCACCTTGTCAATTCTTCTCAGTATTTTATACGCCGCTGTCATGTCCTCCCTATCCCTCCTGTCCTCCAGTGTCGTCAGGTTGATTTCCCTTAACGACTCCTCGAAGGACATACCCCTTAGCTCCGGGACTAGTCTTGTTGCAAACCTTTGCACTTTCTCTAATTTCTTTACGTGCTTAACCAGAGGTGGGTTCCATACTGGTGATGCATACTCCAATACGGGTCTAACGTACAGTCTTAAATGATTCCTCACTCAGGTGTCGAAACGCTATTCTCAGACTTGCCAGGCACATATAAGCCGCAGTAGTTATTCGGTTGATGTGCGCCTCAGGAGATGAGCACAGTATTATGCTCATCCCAAGATCCTTTTCATTGACTGAGGTTTGCAGTCCTTGGCCCCCCTAGCCTGTACTCTGTCTGCGGTCTTCTCTGACCCTCCCTAATCTTCATCATCTTCAGGAGCCAATTGTTGGACCAGACTTCAAGCCTATCCAGATCCCTTTATAGTCCTACTTGATCCTCATCCATTTGAATTCATCGCATTAGCTTCACATCGTCTGCAAACAGGGACACCTCTGAATCTATCTCTTCCGTCATGTCATTCACACATACCAGAAACAGCACCGGCCCTAGGACTGACCCTTGTGGAACCTCGCTCGTCACAGGCGCCCACTCGGACACCTCGTCACGTACCATCACTCGTTGTTTCCTCTCTCTCTCTCTCTCTGTGTGTGTGTGAGAGAGCTTGCGTGCGTGGGTGTACTCAGCTAGTTGTGGTTGCAGGGGTCGAGTCATAGCTCCTGGACCCGCTTCTTCTCTGGCCGCTACTGGGCCACTCTCCCTGCACCATGAGCATTATCATACCTCTGCTTAAAGCTATGAATGGATCCTGCCTCCACTACATCGCTTCCCAAACTATTCCACTTCCTGACTACTCTGTGACTGAAGAAATACTTCCTAACATCCCTGTGATTCATCTGTGTCTTCAACTTCCAACTGGGTCCCCTTGTTGCTGTGTCCCATCTCTGGAACATTCTCTGTCCACCTTGTTAATGCCTCTCAGTATTTTATATGTTGTTATCATGTTCCCCCTATCTCTCCTGTCCTCCAGTGTCGTGAGGTCGATTTCCCTTAACCTCTCCTCGTAGGACAGACCCATTAGCTCTGGGACTAGTCTTGTTGCAAACCTTTGCACTTTCTCTAGTTTCCTTACGTGCTTGGTTACATGTGGGTTCCAAACTGGTGCCGCATACTCCAATATGGGCCTAACGTACACAGTGTACAGGATCCTGAACGATTCCTTATTAAGATGGCGGAATGCTGTTCTTAGGTTTGCAAGGCGCCCATGTGTGAGTGTGAGTGTGTGCGTGTGTGTGTGTGTGTGTGTGTGTGTGTGTGTGTGTGTGTGTGTGTGTGTGTGTGTGTGTGTGTGTGTGTGTGTGTGTGTGTGTGTGTGTGTACTCACCTAGATGAGGTTGCAGGGTTCGAGTCCAAGCTCCTGGCCCCGCCTCTTCACTGGTCGCTACTAGGTCACTCTCCCTGAACCGTGAGCTTTATCATACCTCTGCTTAAAGCTATGTATGGATCCTGCCTCCACTACATCGCTTACCAAACTATTCCACTTCCTGACTACTCTGTAGCTGAAGAAATACTTCCTAACATCCCTGTGATTCATCTGTGTCTTCAACTTCCAACTGTGTCCCCTTGTTGCTGTGTCCCATCTCTGGAACATCCCGTCTTTGTCCACCTTGTCAATTCCTCTCAGTATTTTGTATGTCGTTATCATGTCCCCCCTATCTCGCCTGTCCTCCAGTGTCGGCAGGTTGATTTACCTCAACCTCTCCTCGTAGGACATACCTCTTAGCTCTGGGACTAGTCTTGTTGCAAACCTTTGCACTTTCTCTAGTTTCTTTACTTGCGGGTTCCAAACTGGTGCCGCATACCCCAAAATGGGTCTAACGTACACGATGTACAGGGTTTGTGTGTGTGTGTACTCACCTATATGTGGTTGCAGGGGTCGATTCATAGCTCCTGGCCCTGTCTCTTCACTGGTCGATACTAATGTCAGCATAGTTGCTGATCCCTTGTACATATATATGTTATCTGAGTATCATAGTATCCATATGTTTTACATACACGACCCTATGACCTGTCTTTGTAATACTCACTTGTGCTTTATAGTAACCTGTTTACATTAATGTTTTATCACTGATTTCATCATTGCTTAGTTAATCTTAAGTTAATTTTAAGCCAGCCCGTAATGCTATGCATAGTATAAGTGGCTTTGGCATACTGCTCTTACCTGTATTTGTTGTACCTCTGTATGTGTGCTCAAATTTTTAAATAAATAAATAAATAAATAAATACACGACCCCTTGCTAGGCCCAGTGACTAGTTTGTGTGACGTCACGTGATGCGGCATGAGTGCGTGGGATGCTCTCCCTAGGCCTCAGTTCCCGTAGACCTACCAAGCAGTAACAGACAGGCTGGTCTCCTCCCTCTCACACTCTGCTAATACATGTGTTAACATCCAACGATTGTGTTTAACTTCGACCATCACATCTCCACGAACCCATTTCCACACTAATTCACCCTCTCCCTTCTCCATGATCTTTGTCATACCTCTTCTTAAAGCTATTTATGGAACTTGCTTCCACTACTTCACTCTCCAGATTATTCCAATTCCTGACAACTCTAAGACTAAATAAATACTTCCTAACATCCCTATGGCTCATCTGGGTTTTCAGCTTCCAATTGTGTCTCCTTGTTTCTGTATCCCATCTCTGAAACATTCGATCCTTGTCCACCTTGTCAATGCCTCTCAGTATTTTATACGTTATCTCGTGTGTGTGAGTGAGTGTGTGTGTGTGTGTGTGTGTGTGTGTGTGTGTGTGTGTGTGTGTGTGTGTGTGTGTGTGTGTGTGTGTGTGTGTGTGTGTGTGCGGCTCACCTATTTGTGGTTGCAGGGGTCGAGTCATAGCTCCTGGCCCCGCCTCTCCACTGATTGCTACTAGATCCTCTCTCTCCCTGCTCCATGAGCTTTATCATACCTCGCCTTAAAACTATGTATGGTTCCCGCCTCCACTACTTCACTTTCTAGGCTATTCCACGGCTTGACTACTCTATGACTGAAGAAATACTTCCTAACATCCCTTTGATTCATCTGAGTCTTCAACTTCCAATTGTGACCGCTTGTGTCTGTGTCCCATCTCTGGAACATCCCGTCTTTGTCCACCTCGTCTATTCCGCATAGTATTTTATATGTCGTTATCATGTCTCCTCTGACCCTCCTGGCCTCCAGTGTCGTCAGGCCGATTTCCCTCAACCTTTCTTCGTAGGACAATCCCCGTAGCTCTGGGACTAGTCTTGTTGCAAACCTTTGCACTTTCTCTAATTTCTTGACGTGCTTGACTAGGTGTGGATTCCAAACTGGTGCTGCATACTCCAGTATGGGCCTGACATAAATGGTATACGGAGTCTTAACGAATCCTTACTGAGGTATCGGAACGCTATCCGTAGGTTTGCCAGGCGCCCGTATGCTGCAGCAGTTATCTGATTGATGTGCGCCTCAGGAGATATGCTCGGTGTTATACTCACCCCCAGATCTTTTTCCTTGAGTGAGGTTTGCAGACTTCGGCCATCTAAACTATATTGTGTCTGCGGTCTTCTTTGCCCTTCCCCAATCTTCATGACTTTGCATTTGGCAGGGTTAAACTCAAGGAGCCAGTTGCTGGACCAGGCTTGTAGCCTGTCCAGGTCTCTTTGTAGTCCTGCCTGACCCTCATCCGATTTGATTCTTCTCATTAACTTCACATCATCCGCAAACAAGGACACTTCTGTGTGTGTGTGTGTGTGTGTGTGTGTGTGTGTGTGTGTGTGTGTGTGTGTGTGTGTGTGTGTGTGTGTGTGTGTGTGTGTGTGTGTGTGTGTGTGCGCGCGCGCGCGCTATACATTCTTACAGCATTATGATGTCAACGAGATCAAGTCAGTTAATCAAATGAAAATGCTGGCCCACAGATGGCTCCACCTTCATCCTGTTTCCTACTGGCATGTTTCATAACAATACAAATGCTTTCAAATGAGATGATGTAGGTACCAGCTCTTAGCTTGTCAATAAAGTTAAGAATCCTTAACTTGTAAATTATAAGAGAGAGAGAGTTACCAGGAGGCACAAACATGACACCACAACCAGATTAGCATTGTAATGAGCTAATAGAGAATGGAGATGTAGGAACATGATCATAGTAATGAGTTCAATAAGGATGGAGATGTAGAGGATAAGTACGGTATAATAAAATGTTAATTGTGAGTCGTGGTCAGTAAGGTTATCAGTAACGGGAGTGAAAACAGATGAACCCACATAATTGTAAGCAGCGTCAAGTCCTCAACATCAACACATTAGGAGCAGTAAAAGGCAAGAGGTGAACAATGTTTCAGGGATCCACTGATATTTACGAGTAATATGTTATATTAAAGTAGCTACATAGCATACCATGTCCATCTCTGAGACGGCAAAGACCACGGTAGAGAACAACACACTGATATACAAGTTTACACGGGCCTGTTAGTATTAGAAACAAATAGGAAGACTCATGTAAAAAATAAGCAATATTTTGACAAGAGGACAAACAGAGGCTGAGGAAGACTACGGAGATGCTGGACAAAGCACGAAAACACAGGACTCTCCGTCTTCCCAGTACTGGTGATCGAAGATCTTCCAGAATTATGAGTATGTGAAACATTAAGGAAGTCAGAAGTACGAGTAACTCGAGAGTACACAGAAGCTGTTGTACACTAAGCAAGCACAAGTGAAGGTTAGCTGCTGCAGAAGTCACTTACTTGAAGTGGTGCCGACTGTCCATCTTGTTTATTTTGCACCTTCGACTCATCCTGTGAGCGGTTGCGCAAAAGAACAGGGTTACAGGGAGCACAATGGGTCTTTGTCAGACCTCACTGGGAATCATTTTATCTTTGGTGATATTGCGGTAATTTCTTACACTGGAGTTTCTTCACATAGCTAATATACCCAAAACAATATGTATATATCTTATGAAAATTGAAGCATTTTATCAATACCACTTAAAACACAGGTCTTTTACTAGGTAACAATTTCACCAAATAAGTTTATGTACCTAGCCAGTGCAAAACGTGGATAAAATCTTAAGATTTCAGATAATGAAGAGATTTGCCATTTTCTATAAGTTTATTTGGTCGTGTGTAAACGGGTGTTTGGATATTCTAAAATATAATGTTGTAGTGTATGGTCTTGTCTCTGTCCACATACGTCATGTTGTCATGTTATTGACGTGTCCAGACAAACTGTAATGCCAGAGAAACCTACATTCTACCAATAACAACGTATTGTAGTCAACTGATATTCCTCCATGGACATGTTTGACGACACATTTTTTTATGGTGGGTAATGGATGGATCTGCTAGTTCCCATCTGTACTGTTCTACTTATTTAAAAAAAAAAGTTTGCCAGTTATCTAATGACATATTTTAATCTTCTGGATGAGAGGTCATCAAGGGATTACAATGCTTGTAAAATATTTCTGTTGGAGAGGTACTAAATACCAGACCACACCTCTCACTGTACAAACATAATAAATCAAGAAAGAGAGTTGATAGTATATAAAAATTAACTAAACTAAAAAGCCCGACATACCTTGGCTGCAGGGGTGTTGCAGGTTGACACTGAAGGTATATTACTACTTCCTCTTACCACACTAAGCTTAACACTATTACTACTATTTTTTTTTACTATTATGAATGATTCAAATTAACGTGTTAATGATCATATATATATACATATATATATATATATATATTTATATATATATATATATATATATATATAATATATATATATATATATTATATATATATATATTAAATGGAGAGTTAGAGGTGTTGGGAAGATGGAGGGAATATTTTGAGGAATTGTTGAATGTTGATGAAGATAGGGAAGCTGTGATTTCGTGTATAGGGCAAGGAGGAATAACATCTGTAATGTCTGAGGGCATTGTGTGGTGTGAATATAATGCAGAGAATTCGTAGTTTGGAAGTTAGGAGGAGGTGCGGGATTGCATAACGAGATTTACATAACGATATATAATAACGTGAGAGAGGAAGATAAACGCAACAATCGTACCTTTACCTTTGATGAGTTTCGAGTCTTACCACTCTCGGAGCCTGGCCATGGGCCAGCCTCGTCTGGTGCTTGCCTGGTCAACCAGGCTGTTGCTGCTGGAGGCCCGGTGCCCCACATATCCATCACAGCCTGGTTGATCTGGCACCTGGTGAAGATACTTGTCCAGTTTTCTCTTGAAGACTTCTACAATTGTTCCAGCAGTGTTTCTGATATCTTCTGGTTAGATGTTGAATAGTCTGGGGCCACGAATGTTGATACAGTGTTTCCTTACTGTGCCCACCATACCCCTGCTCCTCACTGGGTTTATTTTATGAGCACAACGCCACAAGGATTTCTGTTGTATTAATAGCAATAAGAAGATAGTACTCCCTAGGCAGGTGTCGTGGCCACCTGCCACCTACCCACATGTTAAAGCCTTTGTGTGAGCAGAATTAATCCAGGACTTTCCTTCACCCATCATGGATGTCATTAACTGCATTAACACACAAATATAGTATTAAAACAAAAACAATCAGGTGGTAGGACAATAAAGTGACAGTGATAATAACGCGAGTGAATCAGGGCCAAGCACAGGCACTAGCCTATACCAACACAGGGTGAAAATAAACAGGGAGCGCGCGCCATAACAAGGGTTTAAGTGGCGGCCACTTGTGAGGGCAGGTCGAGTACGTGTCAACCCTTGGTGTGAGATTCTTATTTGTATTTAGCAAAACTGTATACATTATCAGTGTGCTGCTATCCTACTCTATATGACAGTTACATATGGGGAATAAAAATTAGCAGGATGAGATTCAGTGTTAAAATATGTCAGTCAGAACTGGAAGACTTCAGTGCGACAAGATATCGTCAAATATCCCATTAAAGGTTCATCAGCTACAGGAGCTTGATTGTTTCCGTCCAATGTAGCTGGAGTTGGTCACTGGGTAATTACCATCTCTCGAGATAGTTTATCCCACGCACATGAGAAATGGACTCTCGTTTCACACGGCAAGTGTCTGGGTTCGATTAGCAAGCGAGGGTAGAAACATTTGGATTTTTTTTTCCTACACCGATTGTCTATGTTCCCCAACAGTAAAATGGGAACCTGGAAGTTAGTCGACTGGTGTGGGTCGCATCCTAGGACAAAACTGACCTAATTGGCCCGAAATACCCTGCATAACAAGCGGCATTCTATATAGCAGTATGTCATTGATGTCAGCTAGGCCTGTATACCTTGTACATGTAAAAATAAAGATATTATATTATATTATTAAGATATCTATTATCTAGTTTGAGAAAGGGAGAGGAAGGGAAGAGAGGGGAGGGAAGGGGGCTAAGTTAGGGGCGAGGAGCAGAGGGGTGAGTGCTCATCATATTACGGACAGAACAAACATGCTGGGTGTGGACATGTCTGCCACTCACCAGGTGACGTCGACAAGAATATTAATAAACAAGAGGGGAATATGCTGCCACACAAAACATCCTCAACATTAATAATTTCGACCAAAATAAATCATTGTTGACAAGTTTATAATGATCACTTATTCCTGTTAAATTCATTATCATACTTTTATAAAGACGAATGACACGGTACAATATATAACTAATAAAAGAAAAGGACTGATACAATATGGTGTCCAAGCCAAGTATCATATACTAATAAAGGTTTCCATACTACCTTTGTCTCTCACTTGCATATAACTAATGTACAGTGCTAGTCACAGCATTATGCCGGGTGAGCGCCCCGGCATAATGCCGTGACGAAAATTAAAGGCCTACCATACAGGGGGGTCTTTTTCGTCAGGGCATTATGCCGGGTAGCGGCCGTTAGCATGACGTTATGGCCTGCCACCACACTCCACAGTGACTCCTCGGTGCTCACGTGGCTGTCACAGTGAGAGAAGTGTTGCACCTTTGTCTCTCATCTGCCAAAACTTTTGTCTGGTGTTTCCTTTGGTTTTGGAGTTATACATGTTTGATTATGGGTAAAACGAAGTCTTTAACACTTGAAACTATAGCTCAAATCATAGGGCTTCACTAAGCTGGGCACCAGACGAAAGAAATGTTGGTGTGTGTGAAAATTCAGTGAGGAACTGGATGCACCGTTTCAAGGCTGATGGTGGTGTCGAGTTACCGTCTGCCAAACCTTGGCCTGGCCCCTCGAAGAAGACATCTGTCTATTCATACCTTAACTGTGTTAAAGCAGCAATTAAGAGAGTACACCGAAGATAAATGCTAGAGAACTGAAAGAAAGGAACCTACATCTTCTCTCAAAGGTGTCTGTCAGAACTGGGCTACAGCAGAAACCGATCCTCTCCAAGCCACAGAAGAAACATAGGCTAGATTATGCAAAGAAATATCTTCACTGGAATCCTCAACAGTGGTTTGAAATACTTTGGAGTGGTGAAGCAAACTTCACTGTCACCTGTAACTGTACCAGCCCAGAAGTTTGTGACCCGCTAGACCCACGCTACACCTGTGGGACCACCAAACACCCAGACTCGCTCATGGTTTGGGAGTGTTTCAGTGCTCAGAGTGTTGGTGAACTCATCGTGCTTCCCAAAAACCAGTACATGAACCAGTATAATTACCTGGAGTTACTGTGTGACAATTTACCCGAGGTGTTTGGCAAGTGTGGGGCTACGGTTTTTATGCAGGATGGTGCACCATGTCATTCTGCCAAATCTGTAGTTCAGCGGCTTAAGGTCTGTGAAGTGAGGTTCCTTAATGACTGGCCAGGCAATTCCCCAGACCTAAACCCTATTGAGAACCTATGGTCAATAGTGAAATGAAGTTTACTGGGCAAGGATATGAGTTCCATCCCACAGCTCTACATGAGGTATGGAATAATATAACCCCCAAACCCTCAAGAATTTGTGTGAAAGTCTTCCAACATGGCTGATGGACGTGATTAAGCGTAGGTTGGTAGACAGCAACCACCCAGGGAGGTACTACCGTCCTGCCAAGTGAGTGTAAAACGAAAGCCTGTGATTGTTTTACATGATGGTAGGATTGCTGATGTCTTTTGTCTGTCTCATAAATATGCAAGATTACAGGCATGTCTTGCTACTTCTACTTACACTTAGGTCACACTACACATACATGTACACATTTATTTATACACACTCATCTGAGTTTTCTTTGATTTTATCTTAATAGTTCTTGGTCTTATTAATTTTCCTTTTATATCCATGGGGAAGTGG
>NC_069403.1:61166273-61178773 GCF_026875155.1 Cherax quadricarinatus
ACCCCCCACCACAAACCTTTTTTAAAAACCAAGAAAAATACTCCTATTCTCTCTGACCATTTGTGTCTTCAATTTCCCAAATTTTGTGGCCTCTTGTTTCGTGTCCCCCCTGGAACATCCTGCCCTTTGGGTCCACTTGTCTATTCCACGCAGTATTTTATATTGTCGTTATCATGTCTCCCCTGCCCCTCCTGTCCTCCAGTGTGGGTCGGGCCCGATTTCCTTAATCTTTCTTCATAGGACTTTTCCCTTAGCTCTGGAATAACCTTGTTGCAAACCTTTGCACTTTCTCTAGTTTCTTGACGTGCTTTATCAAGTGCGGGTTCCAAACAGGTGCTGCATACTCCAGTATGGGCCTGACGTAACGGTGTACAGTGTCTTGAACGATTCCTTATTAAGGTATCAGAATTCTATTTTCAGGTTTGCCAGGCGCCCATATGCTGCAGTAGTTACTGGTTGTTTGTGTGCTTCGGAGACATGCTCGGTGTTTTTAACTCACTCCAAGATCTTTCCCCTTGAGCGAGGTTTGCAGTCTTTGGCCACCTAGCCTATACTCTGCGGTCTTCTTTGCCCTTCCCCTATCTTCATGACTTTGCATTTGGCGGGATTAAATTCGAGAAGCCAGTTGCTGGACCAGGTGTCCAGTCTGTCCAGGTCTCCTTGAAGTCCTGCCCGGTCCTTATCTGATTTAATTCTCCTCATTAACTTCACACCGTCTGCAAACAGGGACACTTCCGAGTCTAACCCTTCCATCATGTCGTTCACATATACCAAAAATA
The DNA here is from genome assembly GCF_026875155.1 of Cherax quadricarinatus. Taxonomy (NCBI): domain Eukaryota; kingdom Metazoa; phylum Arthropoda; class Malacostraca; order Decapoda; family Parastacidae; genus Cherax; species Cherax quadricarinatus. The sequence goes on from NC_069403.1 coordinate 61,167,053, forward strand.
GCACTGGTCCTAGGACCGACCTCTGCGGGACCCATCTCGTCACAGGTGCCCATTGTGATACATCATTACGTACCATGACTCATTGTCGCCTCCCTGTCAGGTATACTCTGATCCATTGCAGTGCCCTTCCTGTTATATGAGCCTGATCCTCTAGCTTCTGCACTAATCTCTTGTGTGTGCATGTGTGTGTGTACATGTACTCACCTAAATGTGGTTGCAGGGGTCGAGACTCAGCTCCTGGCCCTGCCTCTTCACTGATCGCTACTAGGTCCTCTCCCTCTCTGCTTCCTGAGCTTTGTCATACCTCTTCTTAAAACTATGTATGGTTCCTGCCTCCACTACTTCACTTGCTAGGCTATTCCACTTTCTGACGACTCTATGACTGAAGAAATACTTCCTAATGTCCCTGTGACTCGTCTGAGTCGTGTGTGTGTGCATGTGTACTCACCTAATTGTGGTTGCAGGGGTCGAGACTCAGCTCCTGGCCCCGCCTCTTCACCGACCACTACTAGGTCCTCTCTCCCCCTGCTCCATGAGCTTTATCATACCTCGTCTTAAAACTATGTATAGTTCCTGCCTCCACTACATCGCTTGCCAGACTATTCCACTTCCTAAATACTCTATGACTGAAAAAATACTTCCTAACTCCCTTTGACTCATCTGAGTCTTCAGGCTTCCCAAATTTTGACCCCTTGTTTCTGTTGTCCCATCTCTGGAACATCCTGTCTCTGTCCCCCTTGTCTATTCCACGCAGTATTTTGTTGTGTTATCATGTCTCCCCTGACCCTCCTGTCCTCCAGTGTTGTCAGACCGATTTCCCTTAACCTTTCTTCATAGGACATTCCCCTTAGCTCTGGAACTAGCCTCGTTGCAAACCTTTGCACTTTCTCTAATTTCTTGATGTGTTTGACCAGGTGTGGGTTCCAAACTGGTGCTGCGTACTCCAGTATGGGCCTGACGTACACAGTGTATAAAGTCTTGAACGATTCCTTACTGAGGTACTGCAACGCTATTCTCAGGTTTGCCAAGCGCCCATATGCCGCAGCAGTTATCTGGTTAATGTGTGCTTCTGGCGATGTACTCGGTATTATACTCACTCCTAGGTCTTTCTCCTTGAGTGAGGTTTGCAGCCTTTGGCCACCTAGCCTATACTCTGTCTGCAGTCTTCTTTGTCCTCCTCCGATCTTCATGGCTTTGCATTTGGCGGGGTTAAATTCTAGGAGCCAGTTTCTGGACCACACATCCAGCCTGTCCAGGTCTCTTTGCAGACCTGTCTGATCCGCGTCTGATTTAATTCTCCTCATATTAACTTCACGTCATCTGCAAACAGGGACACTTCTGAGTCTATCCCTTCCGTCATGTCGTTCACATATACCAAGAATAGCACTGGTCCCAGGACTGAACCCTGTGGGATCCCGCTCGTCACTGGTGCCCACTGTGATACCTCATCACAGACCATGATTCGCTGTTGCCTCCCTGTTAAGTATTCTCTGATCCATTGCAGTGCCCTTCCTGTTATACGTGCCTGTTCCTCTAGCTTCTGTACTAATCTCTTGTGAGGGACTGTGTCAAAGGCCTTCTTGCAGTGTGTGCATGTGAGTGTGTGTGTGTGTGTGTGCATGTGTGTGTGTGTGTGTGCATGTGTTCACACATGCGTGTGTGTGTGCATGCGCGTGCATGCGTGCACACAGATTAAGAATAATCTCAACATAGCTGGCATTATCACTAGGCTGATAGCTTGTCTCATTGCTGCTGCTTACTTGTTCTTGATGCAAGCCAGAAATCTGTAGACCAGAAGCCCAGCTTGTCCCTGTAGAAGGTCAAGCAGAGAACTCAGGAAGCTATAAAACTAGCAGAAACCACTAGAGGCATAAAGAGAAGCTGAGGCCTCTTGGAAAACCCTGATGGTGGCCATAGGTGTGCACATGGGACAGTGCCCATATGGCCCTGGAGGCACCAAGGAAGAGCCACTCCAAAGGGTGCCTATGGGGGATCTATCTTCCAAGGATGAATCTCAATCAGCTAAGCAAAACAAGTGTCATCCCTGGAAAGATATGAGGAGGAAGATGAACAGTAATGCAGAAAATATCCCTAAAATTGCCCTGGAGAAAAATGGCAAACAAGCAGATAAATTATCAATCTTGAACTAAGAGATGGGTGACAACATGACAAAATTCAGTTGTTAATTTGGAGCATGTCAGGAGTGCATGCTGCACTAGCACTTGCACACCACAATAACAACAAATAAGTTATGACCAGTGAAGTGAGGTACATGAGACTGAACTGAGTACAACTGAACACTTAAAACTAACTAGGGCCAAAAGTATATAGAGTCAATCTTTCAAGACCAGAATTTTGAATAATGCCTAAAATTCCTAGGGTTTCCGTCATGAAATGTGCATGATTAACTGATTTTTTTTATCAGTGGTTTTTGACTGAATTGCTATGTGGAGGTGATATAATCATATTTTTGGAGGGTAAAAAAAAGTCAAGCATTCAATGGTTTTAGGTAGACAGAGGTGTGACACAGTTCCAACTGGACACTCCATGGTCCCAAAACAAAAATATTTTTGCTACCTTTCACAATTAGTGCCAAAGTTGTTACCCAAATATGAAATGATACTAGACAACCTTCTAATTTTACTTCTCCGTCTAGTAACTTCCTATCCATTAGGGTTGAGGCACATTTAGCCTTTCTTTGACGTTTGAAATAGCTTTAATTGTAAAACGTGAAAAGCTAGTCCATGAAAGCTACATACTAGTTTGGGAATCACAAAAAGACAATTACCACTTGTTTCTGGTGTGGAAGAAGGCTACATGAAAGGAATGAGGATTACACCTAGCAAACAATGTGGAAGTACAGAAAGTGGAGCAAGCTATAAGGTAGCACAGTAGTGAAGATAGCCAAAGGAAAACTTGATCTCCGCTGGATTGAGTAAAAATTTTAATTCCTAGCAGAAGAGTTTCCATGGGCAAATGTTGTCATGAGGTTTACTTAGTAAATACAAGTAATGTAACTCTACCATTTGCTAGTATATACCTATATCACACCAGTTGAGTATGGTACAGTAGCTGTAAATTAATATTGCACTCTCACTCCTCCCAAAGTAATGGTATCTAACAATGTGTTGTCTTCTACAACTTTATAACTTACCTTCTTCATCTACTATTGTAGGAATTATGTAGCCAACAAAGTTTGCTGCTGCATCGACTCACTGCTTTATATTCTTCGAGAACAAAATTATGATGATCACGTCAACTTCTTTACAATGTTAAAGGTACACAGTGACAAACATGGAAGCTAGGTATTTTAAGCCAATGGTATTATAATACAAATAAAGTACAGGCAAACTCTACTGAATGTTTGGGGTCAATTCAATGAACTGAGAACTTATCAACTGGATATGTTAAACCTATAAAGGATTCATTTCATTCCAGAAGAAAATATTCAACCCGAAAATATCATAACAATATTTAGCCCATATTTTACTTACCTAGACAACTGGTTCCTGCTGAGATATCTGTAGTCAATCAGTATACTAAAAAAAAAAATTAACACACCAACTACTTAACCAATTGTGCATATATTTTTTTATAGACTTGTTAGTCAACAAAATTTTAGTATGAAAAGGTGCATGGGAGTTTGGTGGGATCCTCTGCCACTTTGTCTACATGTAGAAGCAGCTAAAGGTGACAAGGTATTTTAAATTAGTATCCCTGTATTCCATAATCTCAACACCCTCTACCTCAATGATCCCAGAAAGATATCCCTGTATTATGTTCATGGAAAGGGCTGTACAGTAGAGGGGGGAAAAAGAGACAGTGGGGGGTGTGGGGTGAGGTGGTGATGCTCGGGTAAGAACATCAGCCAAGAGGATGACAGTAATAACTGAAGAAGCAAACTGGTATCAATTACGCACGATAGCAAAGAATGTGTTTTCAGCTTGGAAGCAAATTTTTGAAGAACACAAAGACATCCACCCCTTTGTTTAGTAAACAAGTTAAATAAGAAGGGCTCTTGTATGAAGCTGACATTTTTAAACCATCCTACCGTACTATGCATTTTGCATAGAAAACTACACTATACACTGTATTACATTACATCACTTTCTAGCTTCTGTAGGGAAAACTCCATTTTCAACACATTCAGAGATTGTACATTTTCACATTGATAATGCTTGCTTAAAAAAAATAAATGAACATCTCCATTATCTGGACACCCTCCAACAACTTCTGTTAAGATATTTCAGGATGTTGCTGCTCTAGTTTCACACTTCTGATCAAGTAGCAAATTGGCTTACAGTGGACCCTCGGTTATCAGCCGTAATCCATTCCAGAAGGCCGGCCTAAAACCGAAATAGCCGATAACCGAAATAATTATTCCCATAAGAATTAATGTACGTACAATTAATCCGGTCCAGACACCCAAAAATATTCACAAAAAAATACATTTTTTATTGATTAATTATAGTTTTTACATACATAAAACAATGAGAACTAAATAAAATAAATACATGAACAATTAAATCAGTATTACATACCTTTATTGAAGACTGTTGTTAGCTTAAGGAAGATATGGAGAAGAGAGGGAGGAGAGTTTATTGTTTGGAAGGGGAATCCCCCTCCATAAGGACTTCAGGTATCAAAGCCCTATCTGGGGTTACTTCCCTTCTTTGTCTTTTAATGCCACTAGGACCAGCCTGAGAGTCACTGGACCCCTGTTGCACATAATATCTGTCCAGAGAGCTCTGTTTCTGGCGTCTCTTTAAGATTTCCCTGAAGTGGGACAAGGTTCTGTCACTGAACCTATTGCAGATGTAGCTTGTTTCAGCTTGGTCAGGGTGATATTTCTCAGCAAAAGCTTGCACCCTAGTCCACTTTGCACAAATCTCCTTAATCTCTGAAGAAGGCACCTCCTTCATTCCCTCTTCCTCCTCCTCTGAAGCAAGTTCCTGAGCTGTGATCTGTTGCTGTTCCAGATGAAGCTCTTGCAGCTCTTCAGTAGTTAGCTCTTCCCTGTGGTCCTCCACCAACTCTTCCACATCCTCACCACTAACCTCCAACCCCGTGGACTTGCCCAGAGATACAATGGATCCCACAATTCCACAACAGATGTAGGGTCCTCAGGGTCAACCCCAAACCCTTCAGAATCCCTCTCTTGGACACCTTTTGGCCACAGTTTTCTCCAAGCAGAGTTCAAAGTCCTGGAAGTTACTTCCTCCCAAGCCTCACCTATAAGGCTTATGCAATGGAGGATATTTAAGTGATTCTTCCAGAACTCTCTTAGGGTTAAATCTGAGTCCGAGGTCACTTCAAAGTACCTTTGAAACACTGCTTTGGTGTACAGTTTTTTGAAGTTAGAAATGATCTGCTGGTCCATGGGCTGGATGAGAGGAGTGCTGTTAGGAGGCAAGAACTTAAGTGTAATGAAATGGAATTCCACAGACAATAGATTTCCCAAGTTTGGAGGATGAGCAGGAGCATTGTCCAGTACCAGGAGGCACTTGAGTGGCAATTTATGTTTCAGGAGGTATTTTTTCACTCAGGCCAAACACATCATTCACCCAATCTATGAAAATTTGCCTTGTGACCCCATGCATTATTGTTAGCCCTCCACATCACACCCAATTTACTCTTGAAAACATTGTGTTTCTTGAACACTCTGGGATTTTCAGAGTGATACACCAGTAAAGGCTTCACTTTGAAATCCCCAGTAGCATTAGCACAGAACAAAAGAGTAAGCCTGTCTTTCATAGGCTTGTGTCCAGGCAGGGCCTTTTCCTCTTCTGTAATGTAGGTCCTCTTTTGCATTTTCTTCCAAAACAGGCCTGTTTCATCACAAGTGAACACTTGTTGGGGAGGAATCCTTTAGCCTCTACATACCCCTTGAAATCTTGCACAAATTTTTCAGCCGCACATTTATCAGGACTTGCAGCCTCTGAATGCCTTACCACACTATGTATGTCGCTAAGCTTCTTAAATCTCTCAAACCAGCCTATGCTGGCCCTAAATTCACTAACAACAGCACTTGTTCCAGGCATTTTATTTACATGATCTGCATATAACTGCTTTGCCTTCTCACAAATCACTGACTCCACAACACTATCTGCCACTAATTGTTTTTCCCTGAGCCACAACAATAATAACTTTTCCATATCTAACATTATTGGTGACCTTTGTTTTGGTATCACATTTGCTCCTTTCTCAACATCAGCTTCCTTGATTTGTTCTTTCTTTGCCAGGATGGAAGTGATGGTAGATTTGTTTTTCCCATACATCCCGGCAAGTGTTTCTCACTTTCTTTACCACAGGAACTTTACTAGGAACTTTCTTTGGGTCCATGCTTACTTATTTCGCAGTTGCACTTAATAAATAAAGAAAAACACTGATTTATAGTGAAATGTTTTGACAAATGAGCAGAAGCTTCCTCACTCGGCCAGCAACACCTGTACACTGACTCAGGAACATGCGAGCATCACCGGCCGATAAGCATCCAATAAGGCCGATAAGTGAAATAACAGCCTATAACAGGAAGCCAAAAACCAGCCAATAAGCGAGTTGGCTGATAAGGGGAACAGCCGATAATCGAGGGTTCACTGTACTTTTGTTCAAGCTCTAACAGCTCATCTGAAAGGTTATCATCCTTCAGTAACAACTTATCATCATCATCATCCTTGTGAAGTGTTTTTCCACTGTAATTCTACTTGTATGGTCCATGGTATTTCTAGTTTTTTCATGCACTAGACTGAGCCCAGTAATTTTTTTTTTTTTTTTTTTTTTTTGCTATTTTGATCTAACACAATGTACAAGGAATACCTATAATACAGCCTCTCCTCACTTAACGATGGAGTTCCATTCCTAAGACCACATTGTTACATGAATTCTTCACTAAGTGAAGAGCATACTATAATGATAGAGAGTTTGTGTCAACTATCTCTGACATTGTTTTAATGTCACCTTTGCAGCACTTATAACATTTCTGGTATATTTTTAAATGTTTATACAGTAGTGTACTGTATACTGAAATAAACAGAATAGATGAAATCAGCTCTAATGTACATTATTTAGGTATGAATACTGGTCAGAGAGCACATCGTAAGTCCGAGGCATCAGTAAATGAGTACGTACAGTGTAACCTCTACTTACGAGTTTAATCCGTTCCAAGACCTTGCTCGCAACTGGATTTGCTCATTTGCAGAGTCAATTTTCTTCATTTAAATTAACTGAAATGCAATTAATCCGTTCCAGTGGAATTCTGTACTTCAATAATTTCGCTAATATCAACTCTACGGCTTATTTATCTATCTCACTACATCTAATATGACATAATAAACAATATAAATAACACAGAAACCTGATATATACTACTATAAAATTAATAAAATGTACAGTAGACCATCATTTAGCAAGAGTTTGACTGACTGACTTACTGACTGGATAACTGACTTACTGAATGACTTGATTGACTTACTGAATCACTTGACTGACTTACTGAATCACTTGACTGACTTACTGAATGACATGACTGACTTACTGAATGACTTGAGACTTACTGAATCACTTGACTGACTTACTGAATCACTTGACTGACTTACTGAATCACTTGATTGAATGGCTTAAAGTTAGACACTCCAGTACAACCATCAACTTCAGTACCAGAACCTCTACCAACCACATCAGTCCAGTAGGACCACAACATAACTCTCCACTCTCTTCACAATCATCCACAAACACCAGCACCCACAATTTAAGGTAAGAAATACTATTATTTCTGTTGCATTTGATTACTCTGAAACATAGCCAAGCAATGGACCATTTCTCCTACGTTGAGCTGAATTTCAAGGTACTTTTCGTCAGGAAAGCAATCAAAATCATATCTATTTCTGTAATATATCTTCCATTCTATCAAATGAGATCAAAAAACGAGATTACAACCATAAAAACCATACGAAAATACCGCTAAGGGGTGGCTAATTGCTGAGAAGTGACCTCCATTACAGTGGACCCTCGACTAACGCTATTAATCCGTTCCTGAGAGCTCATCGTTAGTCAAAATTATCGTTAGTCAAGTTAATTTTCCCCATAAGAAATAATGGAAATCAAATTAATCCGTGTAGGACACCCCAAAGTGTGAAAAAAATTGTTTTTACCACATGAAATATTAATTTTAATACACACAAACTGAAGAAGACATGCACAGTTACATGACACTTACCTTTATTGAAGATCAGGTGATGATTGATGGGATGGGAGGAGGGAGAGTGTTGATGGTCTTAGTGTTTAGAAGGGGAATCCCCTTCCATTAGAACTTGAGGTGGCAAGTCCTTTTCCAGGGTTACTTCCCTTCCCTTTAAATCTCTCAAACCAACCTTTCCTGGCCTTAAATTCACTCACATCACCACTAGTTGCTGGCATTTTTCTAATTAAATCGTCATGCAACTTCCTAGCCTTTTCACATATGATCGCTTGAGAGATGCTATCTCCTGCTATCTGTTTTTCGTTTATCCACACCAATAACAGTCTCTCAACATCTTCGAGTACTTGCGATCTCAGTTTCGAAAACATAGTTGCACCTTTGGCAAGAACAGCTTCCTTGATTGCCATTTTCTTGCCCACAATAGTAGCGATGGTTGATTCGGGTTTTGTGTACAACCTGGCCAGCTCGGAGACACTCACTCCACTTTCATACTTAGCAATGATCTCTTTCTTCATATCCATAGTAATTCTCACCCTTTTTGCTGTAGGGTTGGCACTAGAAGCTTTCTTGGGCCCAAGGTGACTTATTTTGCAGGTGCAATAACTAAAAAGGCTGTGATAATATGAAATGTTCCGATTGTATGCTTGGAAGTGACAGCAGTGGCTGGCTGGCTTGTAAACACTGGCCAGAAGTGGACGCGTCTCAGACAGAACGAATAGTGTTGGTCGAGTTTTTTAGCGCTAGTCGAGGCAAAATTTTTGCGTTAAAATGTATTGCTAGTCGGATTTATCGTTAATCAATGCCATCGTTGGTCGAGGGTCCACTGTATTTATGCTTAGATTTCTTTCATTTTTGGTGTACGTTAAGAAGCATCTTTCCATCATACATTGCCCAAGTTTCAATAAGATAGTCCAATAAACAAATGAGATACAATTCCCGAGAGCAAGAGCCCCTCGCCAGTGTCAAGGAACCTGCTTCGAGGTCTGCTCGCATATGGAAGCAAAAAATCGACCCATCAACTGCTCGTATTTAGAAAAACTCGCACGTGGACACGCTTGCAAGTAGAGGTTCCACTGTACATCGCTAAGTGAGGAGAGGCTGTATTACAATTGTTCAGAGTGTAATGCTCCTCAAAACATGGAAGTAAGTCACACTGTCAGACTTTACTGGGTTATCCTGGGTTAAATATACTTAGTGTACTTGTGGCTAAATTCCACTGTTAGTACCATAATTGTAACAAATTTGGAATGAATAAGTCATCTTGGTGCCACTTGCACACCCTGTTTGCTGGTAGGGAAGCTGGTAGTGGAAATACAGCTCCTGATTTCATTACAGCCTCTCCTCGCTTAATAATGGACTTCCATTCCTAAGACCACGTCAGTAAATTAATTCATCGCTAAGTGAGGAGCATACTATAATGGTAGTGGGTTTGTGTCAACCATCACTGATATTGTTTTAATGTTACCTTTACACCATTTATAACATTTCTGGTATATTCATAACCCTTTCAGTGTCATGACCCCTGATCCTTAACTCACTCTCTGTGTCGAAAAAGCTTATTTTATATATACAGTGAACACATCGAACGGTATAATGTTAAATCCGGCTAGCGATACATTTTAACGCAAAAATTTTGCCTTGGCTAGCGTTAAAAATCTCGCCCAACGCGATTTGTTCCATTCGAGACGCGTCCACTTGCGGCCAGAGCGCACCTCACTTGTCCCGTGGGTGCCAGTGTTTACAAGCCAGCCACCGCGGTCGCATCCAAACATACAATCGAAATATTTCATATTATCACAGCGTTTTTAGTGATTGCACCTGCAAAATAAGTCACCATGGGCCCCAAGAAAGCTTCTAGTGCCAACCCTACAGCAAAAAGGGTGAGAATTACTGTGGATATGAAGAAAGAGATCATTGCTCAGTATGAAAGTGGAGTGCGTGTCTCCGAGCTGGCCAGGTTGTACACAAAACCCCAATCAACCATCGCTACTATTGTGGCCAAAAAAACGGCAATCAAGGAAGCTGTTCTTGCCAAAGGTGCAACTTTGTTTTCGAAACAGAGATCGCAAGTGATAGAAGATGTTGAGAGACTGTTATTGGTGTGGATAAACGAAAAACAAATAGCAGGAGATAGCATCTCTCAAGCGATCATATGTGAAAAGGCTAGGAAGTTGCATGACAATTTAATTAGAAAAATGCCAGCAACTAGTGGTGATACGAGTGAATTTAAGGCCAGCAAAGGTTGGTTTGAGAGATTTAAGAATCGTAGTGGCATACATAGTGTGATAAGGCATGGCGAGGCTGCCAGTTCGGATCAAAAAGCAGCTGAAAAATATGTGAAGGAATTCAAAAAGTACATAGACAGTGAAGAATTGAAACCTGAACAAGTGTTTAATTGTGACAAAACAGGCCTGTTTTGGAAGAAAATGCCAAGCAGGACCTACATTACTCAGAGGAAAAGGCACTCCCAGGACATAAGCCTATGAAAGACAGGCTTACTCTGTTGATGTGTGCCAATGCTAGTGGTGATTGCAAAGTGAAGCCTTTATTGGTGTATCACTCTGAAACTCCCAGAGTGTTCAGGAAAAACAATGTCCTCAAGGCTAATTTGTGTGTGATGTGGAGGGCAAACAGTAAGGCATGGGTCACTAGAGACCTTTTCTATGAACTAACCACTGATGAGCTGCAAGATCATCTTCAACAGCAAGAGGTCAGACCTGAGGAAACTGCTCCGGAGGAGGGGATAGAGAAATTGAGGAAGTTGCCTACATCAAAGATAAAGGAAATGTGTGCAATGTGGCTTAAAGTGCAAACCTTTTTTGATGAAAATCACCCTCACACAGCTATTGTAAGCCGTGCTGGTGACTATTACACTGACAATGTTGTGAAACACTTTGGGAATGTCATAAAGGAATGGGAGGTACAGGCCTCTACGGACAGATATGTTGTGCGACAGAGGTAAAGTGACTCTCAAGCTGGTCCTAGTGGCATTAAAAGAAGAAGGGAAGTAACCCCGGAAAAGGACTTGACATCTCAAGTCCTAATGGAAGGGGATTACCCTTCTAAACATTAACACCATCCACACTCTCCCCTCTTCCCATCCCGTCAATCATCACCAGATCTTCAATAAAGGTAAGTGTCATGTAATTGTACATGTCTTCTTCAGTTTGTGTGTATTAAAATTAATATTTCATGTGGTTAAAATTTTTTTTTTCATACTTTTGGGTGTAAGGAACGGATTAATTTGATTTCCATTATTTCTTATGGGGAAAATTAATTCGGCTAACGATAATTTCGCCTAACGTTGAGCTCTCAGGAACGGATTAATATCATTAGGCGAGGGTCCACTGTATGTGTGTATATACATACATATATACACCTACCATCCGACTTACGACCTGCTCGACATACGTCCACTTGATTTACGACCGTGCATCTGGCAGCTGGGCTGGGCCGGCTGATGCACACCACTGTACAATATTTGACAATACTCGCGGCGGCAATGCGTCATGCAGGCAGCATCA
>NC_069403.1:61183773-61198647 GCF_026875155.1 Cherax quadricarinatus
GGCCGACCCCTACCCTGCCTTCCTTTCACTGCAGACTGATACACTCTTGAAGTCACTCTGTTTCGCTCCATTCTCTCTACATGTCCGAACCACCTCAACAACCCTTCCTCAGCCCTCTGGACAACAGTTTTGGTAATCCCGCACCTCCTCCTAACTTCCAAACTACGAATTGTCTGCATTATGTTCACACCACACATTGCCCTCAGACATGACATCTCCACTGCCTCCAGCCTTCTCCTCGCTGCAACATTCATCACCCATGCTTCACACCCATATAAGAGCATTGGTAAAACTATACTCTCATACATTCCCCTCTTTGCCTCAAAGGACAAAGTTCTTTGTCTCCATAGACTCCTAAGTGCACCACTCACCCTTTTCCCCTCATCAATTCTATGATTCACCTCATCTTTCATAGACCCATCCGCTGAGACGTCCACTCCAAAATATCTAAATACGTTCACCTCCTCCATACTCTCTCCCTCCAATCTGATATCCAATCTTTCATCACCTAATCTTTTTGTTATCCTCAAAACCTTACTCTTTCCTGTATTCACTTTTAATTTTCTTCTTTTGCACACCCTACCAAATTCATCCACCAATCTCTGCAACTTCTCTTCAGAATCTCCCAAGAGCACAGTCTCATCAGCAAAGAGTAACTGTGACAACTCCCACTTTATGTGTGATTCTTTATCTTTTAACTCCATGCCTCTTGCCAAGACCCTCGCATTTACTTCTCTTCCAACCCCATCTAAAAATATATTAAACAACCACGGTGACATCACACATCTTTGTCTAAGGCCTACTTTTACTGGGAAATAATTTCCCTCTTTCCTACATACTCTAACTTGAGCCTCACTATCCTCGTAAAAACTCTTCACTGTTTTCAGTAACCTACCTCCTACACCATACACCTGCAACATCTGCCACATTGCCCCCCTATCCACCCTGTCATACGCCTTTTCCAAATCCATAAATGCCACAAAGACCTCTTTAGCCTTATCTAAATACTGTTCACTTATATGTTTCACTGTAAACACCTGGTCCACACACCCCCTACCTTTCCTATTCTCTGCTATCCTATTCTCTGTCTTACTCTTAATTCTTTCAATAATAACTCTACCGTACACTTTACCAGGTATACTCAACAGACTTGTCCCCCTATAATTTTTGCACTCTCTTTTGTCCCCTTTGCCTTTATACAAAGGAACTATGCATGCTCTCTGCCAATCCCTTGGTACCTTACCCTCTTCCATACATTTATTAAATAATTGCACCAACCACTCCAAAACTATATCCCCACCTGCTTTTAACATTTCTATCTTTATCCCATCAATCCCGGCTGCCTTACCCCCTTTCATTTTACTTACTGCCACACGAACTTCCCCCACACTCACAACTGGCTCTTCCTCACTCCTACAAGATGTTATTCCTCCTTGTCCTATACACGAAATCACAGCTTCCCTATCTTCGTCAACATTTAACAATTCCTCAAAATATTCCCTCCATCTTCCCAATACCTCTAACTCTCCATTTAATAACTCTCCTATCCTATTTTTAACTGACAAATCCATTTGTTCTCTAGGCTTCCTTAACTTGTTAATCTCACTCCAAAACTTTTTCTTATTTTCAACAAAATTTGTTGATAACATCTCACCCACTCTCTCATTTGCTCTCTTTTTACATTGCTTCACCACTCTCTTAACCTCTCTCTTTCTCCATATACTCTTCCCTCCTTGCATCACTTCTACTTTGTAAAAACTTCTCTTCCCTCCCGCACCCACTTTCCTGTAACCACAAACTTCTGCTGAACACTCTAACACCACATTTTTAAACCTACCCCATACCTCTTCGACCCCATTGCCTATGCTCTCATTAGCCCATCTATCCTCCAATAGTTGTTTATATCTTACCCTAACTGCCTCCTCTTTTAGTTTATAAACCTTCACCTCTCTCTTCCCTGGTGCTTCTATTCTCCTTGTATCCCATCTACCTTTTACTCTCAAGTGTAGCTACAACTAAAAAGTGATCTGATATATCTGTGGCCCCTCTATAAACATGTACATCCTGAAGTCTACTCAACAGTCTTTTATCTACCAATACATAATCCAACAAACTACTGTCATTTCGCCCAACATCATATCTTGTATACTTATTTATCCTCTTTTTCTTAAATTATGTATTACCTATAACTAAACCCCATTCTATACAAAGTTCAATCAAAGGGCTCCCATTATCATTTACACCTGGCACCCCAAACTTACCTACCACACCCTCTCTAAAAGTTTCTCCTACTTTAGCATTCAGGTCCCCTACCACAATTACTCTCTCACTTGGTTCAAAGGCTCCTATACATTCACTTAACATCTCCCAAAATCTCTCTCTCTCCTCTGCATTCCTCTCTTCTCCAGGTGCATACACGCTTATTATGACCCACTTTTCGCATCCAACATTTACTTTAATCCACATAATTCTTGAATTCACACATTCATATTCTCTTTTCTCCTTCCATAACTGATCCTTCAACATTACTGCTACCCCTTCCTTTGCTCTAACTCTCTCAGATACTCCAGATTTAATCCCATTTATTTCCCCCCACCAAAACTCCCCTACCCCCTTCAGCTTTGTTTCACTTAGGGCCAGGACATCCAACTTCTTTTCATTCATAACATCAGCAATCATCTGTTTCTTGTCATCCGCACTACATCCACGCACATTCAAGCATCCCAGTTTTATAAAGTTTTTCTTCTTCTCTTTTTTAGTAAATGTCTACAGGAGAAGGGGTTACTAGCTCATTGCTCCCGGCATTTTAGTCGCCTCATACGACACACATGGCTTACAGAGGGAAGATTCTTTTCCACTTCCCCATGGACAATAGAAGAAATAAAGAAGAACAAGAGCTATTTAGAAAAAAGGAGAAAAACCTAGATGTATGTATATATATATATGCATGTGCGTGTCTGTGAAGTGTGACCAAAGTGTAAGTAGGAGTAGCAAGATATCCCTGTTATCTAGCATGTTTATGAGACAGAAAAAGACACCAGCAATCCTACTATCATGCAAAACAGTTACAGGTTTCTGTTTCACAGTCATCTGGCAGGACGGTAGTACTTCCCTGGGGGGTTGCTGTCTACCAACCTACTACAGTTGTGTACTGTATACTGTAGTAATCAGAACAGAGGAAATCAGCTGTAATATACGTTATTTAGGTATGCATACTGGTCAGAGAGCCCGTCATAAGTCCGAGGCGTCGGTAAATGAGTACGTCACTAAGTGAGGAGATACTGTATTTACTACTGCTAGTTAGGCATACTATTACATCAGACACACAGTCATAACCTGAGTAGTTAACCATGATGCAATGTGTGAAACCTCTTGGCCTCAGATGTTTTCCAAATGTATAAAGAGATTACAGAGGACCCAAAGAGTTGTGGTGAAGTCAAAAATATTGACAGGTAGCAGATTTGAAGGTATGAAAAACTGTGCAGTAGTACTAGTATGTTGGACACAGTTTACAGGTTAAGTCTCAAACTTTTAGGACATTTTCAATATGTGGAGGTTGCAAAACTAAGGTATTTTTTTTATTGAGATTGTGAAGTTCATTTACAATGGCACAATTTTAGGGTAAAAATATGAATGCTGCGGGACAAGATTGCAGCAGCTGTCCTCTCCATCTTGCGGGCTCACGGGTAGCCAACTTGTAGGTCAGGCCAGAGTCTTTAAAAGGAAGGCCTACTGGTACTTAACCCTTTCAGGGTCAAGACCCCTGATCTCAAACTTGCTCTCAGGGTCGAAGAATTATATATAAAAAAAAAAAGATAGAGAATCTTTTTCCAAAGGTAATGAAACCAAAAGTACAAAATTTGATGGAAAACTTATGAAATTAAGTTTTTGCAAATTTAGCACTCTTTGTGATATATACATATTGGCGATTTCACCCACTTTGCACCCTATTCTTGACCAATTTCATTGTATCAGTTGACCAAACTCACAGCTATTTCACTAGTATTTCTTCTATTCTATCGACCGAGTACAAGAAACCGCCCATTTACCTATTTCAACTACCCAATAACGTGATCAGAAATTGGTAATTTGGCCAATTTCACACAAAATTAAAAAAATGCTAATTTAAAAATAGGGTTCAGAATAAACAATGTAGACATTCCTGACACTAAAAAAACTCGTGTAAGATGACTACATGAGCTGTTTCTTCAGCATTACATCTCTGTGTAATATCCAATATGATGGTTCAAGTAATATATTTTCATCCTTTGGTACACAGCTATGCTGAGTACTGTACATCCTCTGTGAAGGCTTTGCAAGCTAACTAGCTAGCCAGGGACCTTCCTGTCCCTCAGTTAAATTATGCCAGCTATGTTGATCAAATAATGTCAACCACGTCTCCAGGCCCCTCTTATATTAAGCCTGCTTTCCATTCTGTTTTTTATTCACACAAAAAATAGAAGATTCACTGCTATGCAGACTACTACATTATTGTAATAATTGACGTCATTTGTGTATTCTTAAATACTATCTGCAAAAATTGAACATTTCCATTACTTTGAGCTCAATTTCAAGCTACTTTCAGTCCCAAAATCAATCAAAATAATTTTTATTTCTGTAATGTATCTTCCATTCTATCAAATGAGACCAAGAAACCAGGAATACAACCATAAAAAACATACGAAAATACACTGCAAATTTGCTGTCTTAACTAAAAACATGGTTGCAGTTTTTCTCATTATTCACTGCATTCTGCAGGATTTTTTTATATGGTGCACACTTACTGCACAGACCCAGTCTCTCATATCTAAGCCCAAATTTACTGCTCACAGCTTATTTGAGTGAGATGAGCTCATGGCATAGTACAGCAGGACTGACCCTGGCTTCAAAGCTGTAGTACAACAGGACCAACACCAAAAGGGTTAATGCACACAATCTCTCACACCTCAGTTCTCCATGCATATGCATCCCATACCATACACAGTTCAGAGTCAATGAACTGATTTTTTATCTTTTCATCATCATACTATCTTGTCTGTATAGTAACCATGACACCCAAGAGGAATGTGAGTGGTGATGGAAATGGCAAGAAGGAATTTAAGCTTTCAAGTCTTGGTGTTATGAAGAAAACTGAGATATTAGATAAGCTTAAAAGTGTTGCACGTGTAGTGGAGACAGCAACAGCCTATGGTCTGAACGAAGCATCAGTTTGTTCAGCAAAAAAGGGTGAGACAAAGGCAGGAAAATTGTGCGTGTTGCTGAGACAGGAAAACTGTGTGTGTTGCTGAGCTCTGATGCTCAAGTTGCTGTGAGCATATCACTGATGAAGCCTTGGTGTTTAACCATTTCCAGTCATTTCTGGTATAACAGAAATGTATTGTGTAAGTACTTCTGGAAAGACAGCTACTGAATGAAAGTTGGTGAATATTTCCTCTTTGGATTAATCTACCTTGGCAGTAAACCCATATATATAAGGCTTTTCACTTACAATTTGAAGGGATCAATTCCAGATGGGTAGAGACATTAGACAAATCTTTACACCTTTCGCCCCTAATCTGCCTAACAGCAAATTTGTGTAGGTAGAGTACATGGGTCCCGGTGGGATACGGCCGGTGTGTTGAAAGAAAGAAAGAGTACATGGGTCTTAGCAGACTACTGTGGGTCACAACTTATAGGGATGGCAGTATAGCTTAAATAGGCTGGGCTATGAAATGAGATTAGGTAGGAAACAGATCTTAGCCTGTAAATTTATGTGCAAAAATATAATTGTCCAGTTCCCCATTTTCATGTAAAAGGAACACTTGCTGCTGCTGCTGCTGCTGCTGCATGAAGAATTTTTTTTAAGTTATTTCTAATGAAATGCATAAAGAAGTGAGTAGATATTTTTACATCTCGAATAAGCTGCAAGACTGACAACTAAGCACCAATGCCCTGTCTTGTTTTGAGTGTAAATGGGGTTGTGAGAGCAAATAATATATATAAGGGGTTTGCAGATAACACTGTCAAAAATACAAAAATACAGGGCAATGGTAGAAGGGAGTGTTAAATAGAGTTTGCCTGTACTAGTAATAAATCTGTTGCTCTTACCACTTCAGCTGGGCGATAGTACTTGGGGTTGATTGTCACTCGGACAATGTCTGTACCCTTTTCCTTGGCTACTTCATCCACACCTGAGCCTTCCCAATATATTTCTTTGCCAATCTGCACCAAAAAATAGATGTGCTATAATAAAATATAAAGTTACATTATGTGACAGTAAAACAAATTATGAGAACAAAAATACATGAGCAAATATTATAGACATTATTTTTGGTTGGAACACTGAAGTACAACTATTATTTTGAAATAATTTTTAACAAGTTACTCAGTACAATTTGAGTAATTCTGAAGAGGTCATAAGCTTTCATTTGATAAAAAACATAAGAAAAGCCCTACAATGTACTCAAAATCATTTAAATGAATAATGAAAATATTAACAATATTTGTAGGTACAGTAGTAGGTTGGTAGATAGCAACTGCCCAGGGAGGTACTACCATACTGCCAAGTGAGTGTAAAATGGAAGTCTGTATTTATTTTACATGATGTCAGGATTGCTGGTGTCTTTTTTCTGTCTCATAAACATGCAAGATTTCAGGTACATCTTGCTACTTTCTACCTACACTTAGGTCACACTACACATGCATGTACACATTTTTGTATATACACTCATCTGAGTTTTCTTTGATTTTATCTTAATAATCTTTGTTCTTAGTACTTTTCCTTTCATATCCATGCGGAAGTGGAATAAAAATCTTTCCTCCGTAAGCCATGCGTGTTGTAAAAGTCAACTAAAATGCCAGGAGCAATGGGCTAGTAACCTCTTTTCCCCATATAGCCTACTAAAAAGAAAAAGAAGAAAACCGTCAAAGAGGGATGTTTGAATGTGCGTGGATGTTGTGCGAATGATGACTGTGGATGTTATGAATGAAAAAAAGCTGGTTGTCCTGGCTCTAAGTGAAACAAAGGTGAAGGGTGTAGGAGAGTTTCTGTGGGGAGAAATAAATGGATTAGGTCAGGGGTTTCTAATAGAGTTAGAGCTAAGGAAGGAGTAGCAATAATGTTGAAGGATAAGTTATTGCAGGAAAAGAAGGATTATAAATGTATAAAGTCAAAGAGTATGTGGAGTAAAATAAGGGTTGGATGTGAAAAGTGGGTTATAGTAAAATAAGGGTTGGATGTGAAAAGTGGGTTATAGTAAGTGTTTATGCACCTAGGAAAGAGAGAAGTGTAGAAGAGAGAGAGGGATTTTGGGAAATGTTGAGTGCATGGGGAATTTTGAACCAAATAAGGAGTGCTTATGGATGGGGATCTCAATGTTAAATTTTTATTTATTAACTCTTTGACTGTCACAAGCCCCTTTCTGAAACTGTCATTCTATGTCGCAAAATTTTTGGAAAAAAAAAAAAAAAAAATTTTCTTATGAAATGAGAGAATCTTTTCCTGATGATAATGACACCAAAAGTACGAAATTTGGTCGAAAACTCACGGAATTACACTCTCGTGAAGTTAGCGGTCTTGGCGATATATATGGATCGGTGATTTCGCCAACTTTGAGCACTGTTTTGGCCAATTCCGTTGTTCCAGTTGACCAAACTCATAGCTATTTCTTTAGAACTCCATTTTTTCTATCAACTGAGTACAAGAAACCGCCCATTTACCGATTTGAACTACCCAATAAAGTGATCAGAAATTGGCAATTTCATGCAAATTAAAAAAAGAAGCCAATTTCAAAATAGGGTCCAGAATAAACAATGGAGACATTCTTGGCACTAAAATAACATATCCTCTGTTCATTAGTCACGTCTCTTGGCCCCTCTTATATTACTACTGCTTTTTATTTTGATTTTTTATTCATACAAAAAAATACACATTTAATGTGCGAATGTGGTGAAAGTGTTGAATGATGATGAAAGTATTTTCTTTTTGGGGATTTTCTTTCTTTTTTGGGTCACCCTGCCTCGGTGGGAGACGGCCGACTTGTTGAAAAAAAAAAAAATACAAAATTTACTGTTATGCAGACTACTGCATTATTGTAAAAATGGTATAAATAATATCAGTGCACTAATGAAAAAATATTAGACCCCTCAGTTGGCGTGTATTGGGTGTGTGGTGTGATCTGCTTATTCTTGAACATTGGTAAAAATCGAACATTTCCGCTGCTTTGAGCTCAATTTCAATGTCGTTTTCATCGTGAAACTAATCAAAATCATCTCTATTTCTGCAATATGTTTTCCATTTTATCACATGAGACCATGAAAACGAGAATACAACGATAAATACTATACGAAAATACGCCTCAAAGTCGGCATTTTAAAAAGAAAAAAAGCGGTCATTTTTTTCTCATTATGCACTGCATGCTGCAGGATTTTTTTATGTGGTGCACACTGACCACATAGACCCATTCTCTCACATGTGGGCCTACCAGCTTTCTCCTGCTTGATTTGAAGCCGCTAGAATTATTGAATATGTATATGTCCGAAACACTGGCTCGTAAGACGTATATATACAACCAAAACAGTCAAAGGGTTAACACATCAGCCGAGTACCACCAAGGCAGAGTGGCCCGAAAAAGAAAAACTTTCATACATCATTCATTCCATCACTGTCTTGCCAGAGGGGTGCTTTACACTACACTACACTACACTACTGCAACATTAACACCCCTCCTTCAGAGTGCAGACACTGTACTTCCCATCTCCAAGACCCAAGTCCGGCCTGCTGGTTTCCCTGAATCCCTTCATAAATGTTACTTTGCTCACACTCCACAGCACGTCAAGTATTAAAAACCATTTGCCTCCATTCACTATCAAATATGCTCATGCATGCTTGCTGGAAGTCCAAGCCCCTCGCACACAAAACCTCCTTTACCCCCTCCCTCCAACCTTTCCTAGGAAAACCCCTACCCCGCTTTCCCTCCACTACAGATTTATACACTCTCGACGTCATTCTGTTTTGTTTCATTCTCTCTACGTGTCCGAACCATCTCAACAACCCCTCCTCAGCCCTCTGGATAATAGTTTTGGTAATCCCACACCTTCTCCTAATTTCCAAACTACGAATTCTCTGCATTATATTCACACCACACATTGCCCTCAGACATGACATTTCCACTGCCTCCAGCCTTCTCGTTGCAACATTTATCACCCATACTTCACACCCATACATTCCCCTCTTTGCTTCCATGGACAAAATTCTTTGTCTCCACAGACTCCTAAGTGCACCACTCACCCATTTTCTCCCATCAATTCTATGATTCACCTCATCCTTCATAGACCCATCTGCTGACAAGTCCACTCCTAAACATCTGAATACATTCATGGGATTCAAGGAGAATCATCAGGGAAGAGAGAGGTGAAAGTTTATAAACTAAAAAGGAAGGCAGTTAGGGTAAGATATAAACAGCTACTGGAGGATAGATGGGCTAATAAGAGCATAGGCAATGGGGTCGAAGAGGTATGGGGTAGGTTTAAAAATGTAGTGTTAGAGTGTTCAGCAGAAGTTTGTGGTTACAGGAAAGTGGGTGCGGGAGGGAAGAGGAGCGATTGGTGGAATGATGATGTAAAGAGAGTAGTAAGGGAGAAAAAGTT
Source organism: Cherax quadricarinatus (assembly GCF_026875155.1). Taxonomy (NCBI): domain Eukaryota; kingdom Metazoa; phylum Arthropoda; class Malacostraca; order Decapoda; family Parastacidae; genus Cherax; species Cherax quadricarinatus. The sequence continues at coordinate 61,193,401 of NC_069403.1, forward strand.
AGCAAATGAGAAGTTTTTACAAAGTAGAAGTGATGCAAGGAGGGAAGAGTATGTGGAGAAAAAGAGAGAGGTTAAGAGAGTGGTGAAGCAATGTAAAAAGAGAGCAAATGAGAGAGTGGGTGAGATGTTATCAACAAATTTTGTTAAAAATATGAAAAAGTTTTGGAGTGAGATTGACAAGTTAAGGAAGCCTAGAGAACAAATGGATTTGTCAGTTAAAAATAGGAGAGGAGAGTTATTCAGTGGAGAGTTAGAGGTATTGGGAAGATGGAGGGAATATTTTGAGGAATTGTTAAATGTTAATGAAGATAGGGAAGCTGTGATTTCATGTATAGGGCAAGGAGGAATAACATCTTGTAGGAGTGAGGAAGAGCCAGTTGTGAGTGTGGGGGAAGTTCGTGAGGCAGTAGGTAAAATGAAAGGGTAAAGCAGCTGAGATTGATGGGATAAAAATAGAAATGTTAAAAGCAGGTGGGGATATAGTTCTGGAGTGGTTGGTGTTATTATTTAATAAATGTATGGAAGAGGGTAAGGTATCTAGGGATTGGCAGAGAGCATGCATAGTTCCTTTGTATAAAGGCAAAGGGGACAAAAGAGAGTGCAAAAATTATAGGGGGATAAGTCTGTTGAGTTATAGGTAGTAAGTTGGTAGACAGCAACCACCCAGGGAGGTACTACCATACTGCCAAATGAGTGTACAACGAAAACCTGTAATTGTTTTACATGATGGTAGGATTGCTGGTGTCTTTTGTCTGTCTCATAAACATGCAAGATTTAAGGTTTGTCTTGCTACTTCTACTTGCACTTAGATCACACTACACATACATGTACAAGCATATATATACACACCCCTCTGGGTATTCTTCTATTTTCTCTCTACTTCTTGTTCTTGTTTATTTCCTCTTATCTCCATGGGGAAGTGGAACAGAATTCTTCCTCCGTAAGCCATGCGTGTTGTAAGAGGCAACTAAAATGCCAAGAGCAAGGGGCTAGTAACCCCTTCTCCTGTATATATTACTAAATGTAAAAGAAGAAACTTTTGGTTTTTCTTTTGGGCCACCCTGCCTCGGTGGGATACGGCCGGTGTGTTGAAAGAAAGAAAGAAAAGTCTGTTGAGTATACCTGGTAAAGTGTATGGTAGAGTTATTATTGAAAGAATTAAGGTTAAAGGTGGAGAATAGGATAGCAGATGAACAAGGAGGCTTTAGGAAAGGTACGGGGTGTGTGGACCAGGTGTTTACAGTGAAACATATAAGTGAACAGTATTTAGATAAGGCTAAAGAGGTTTTTGTGGCATTTATGGATTTGGAAAAGGCGTATGACAGGGTGGATAGGGGGGCAATGTGGCAGATGTTGCAGGTGTATGGTATAGGAGGTAGGTTACTGAAAGTTAGAGTATGTAGGAAAGAGGGAGGCCTTAGACAAGGATGTGTGATGTCACCGTGGTTGTTTAATATATTTATAGATGGGGTTATAAGAGAAGTAAATGCGAGGGTCTTGGCAAGAGGCGTGGAGTTAAAAGATAAGAATCACACATAAAGTGGGAGTTGTCACAGTTGCTCTTTGCTGATGACACTGTGCTCTTGGGAGATTCTGAAGAGAAGTTGCAGAGGTTGGTGGATGAATTTGGTAGGGTATGTAAAAGAAGAAAATTACAGTGAATACAGGAAAGAGTAAGGTTATGAGGATAACAAAAAGATTAGGTGATGAAAGATTGGATATTAGATTGGAGGGAGAGAGTATGGAGGAGGTGAATGTATTCAGATATTTGGGAGTGGACGTGTCAGCGGATGGATCTATGAAAGATGAGGTGAATCATAGAATTGATGAGGGAAAAAGAGTGAGCAGTGCACTTAGGAGTCTGTGGAGACAAAGAACTTTGTCCTTGGAGGCAAAGAGGGGAATGTATGAGAGTATAGTTTTACAACACTCTTATATGGGTGTGAAGCATGGGTGATGAATGTTGCAGCGAGGAAAAAGGCTGGAGGCAGTGGAGATGTCATGTCTGAGGGCAATGTGTGGTGTGAATATAATGCAGAGAATTCGTAGTTTGGAAGTTAGGAGGAGGTGCGGGATTGCCAAAACTGTTGTCCAGAGGGCTGAGGAAGGGTTGTTGAGGTGGTTCGGACATGTAGAGAGAATGGAGCGAAACAGAATGACTTCAAGAGTGTATTAGTCTGTAGCGGAAGGAAAGCGGGGTAGGGGTCGGCCTAGGAAAGGTTGGAGGGAGGGGGTAAAGGAGGTCTTGTGTGCAAGGGACTTGGACTTCCAGCGGGCATGCGTGAGCGTGTTTGATAGGAGTGAATGGAAACAAATGGTTTTTAATACTTGACGTGCCGTTGGAGTGTGAGCAAAGTAACATTTATGAAGGGATTCAGGGAAACCGGCAGGCCGGACTTGAGTCCTGGAGATGGGAAGTACAGTGCCTGCACTCTGAAGGAGGGGTGTTAATACTGCAGTTTAAAAACTGTAATGTAAAGCACCCTTCTGGCAAGACAGTGATGGAGTGAATGATGGTGAAATTTTTTCTTTTTCGGGCCACCCTGCCTCCGTGGGAATCGGCCAGTGTGTTAATAATAAAATAAAAAACATTCACCTCCTCCACACTCTCTCCCTCCAATCTGATATCCAATCTTTAGTCACCTAATCTTTTTGTTATCCTTATCACCTTACTCTTTCCTATATTCACTTTTAATTTTTTTCTTCAGAATCTCTTCTCTTCAGAATCTCCCAAAAGCACAGTGTCATCAGCAAAGAGCAACTGTGACAACTCCCACTTTGTGTTTGATTCTTTATCTTTTAACCCTTTCAGGGTCGACAGGCCCTCTAATAAACTTGTTCTCAGAGTAAAAAATTTTTTGAAAAAATATTTTTTTTCTCATGAAATGATAGAGAATCTTTTTCCGATCATAATGACACCAAAAGTATGAAATTTGATGGAAAACTTATGGAATTATGCTCTCGCGAATTTAGCAGTCTCAACAATGTTTACACATTGGTGATATCGCCCACTTTGAGCCCTATTTTCGGCCAATTCCAGTGTACCGTCAACAAAAATCATAACTATTTCACTAGAACTCCATTTTTTCTATCGAATAAGTACAAGAACCCACCCATTTACCAATTTCAACTATCCAATAAAGTGGTCAGAAATTGGCAATTTTGCCAATTTCACACAAATTTCAAAAGATGCCAATTTCCAAATAGGGTCTAGAATAAACAAGACAGACATTCCTGGCACTAAAATAACATTTTTTATGTTCATTAATCATGTCCCAAGGCCTCTCTTACACTTCTTTTGCTTTCCACTTTGAATTTTTATTCTCACGAAAAAATAGAAGATTACTGCTATGCAGACTACTGCATTAGTGTAGAAATGGTATAAATAATATCAGCGCACTTGTGAAAGAATATTAGACTCACCAGTTGACGTGTATGGGACGCGTGGCATGATTTGTTTACTTTTGAACTTTGACAAAAATTGAACATTCCTGCAACTTTGAGCTCAATTTCAAGGTAATTTTCATTGTGAAACCAATCAAAATCATCTCAATTTCTGTAATATGTCTTCCATTCTATAAAATGAGACCAGGAAAAACAGAATACAATCATAAATAGCATACGAAAATACACTGCGAATTCGCTGTTTTAAAGCAAAAACAGTCGGAGTTTTTTTCTCGTTATGCACTGTGTGCTGTAGGATTTTTTTATACTGTGCACACTGACCACATAGACCCCTTCTTTTATATGTAGGTCTACCAGGTTTCTCTCGCTGGATTTGAAGGTGCTAGAATTTGTGTACTAGTTAACCCCACACCTCTTGCCAAGACCCTCACATTCACTTCTCTTACAACCCCATCTATAAATATATTGAACAGCTATGGTGACATCACACATCCTTGTCTAAGGCCTACTTTTACTGGGAAATAATCTCCCTCTCTCCTACATACTCTAACCTGAACCTCACTATCCTTGTAAAAACTCTACACTGCTTTCAGTAACCTACCTCCTATACCATACACCTGCAACATCTGCCACATTGCCCCCCTATCCACCCTCTCATATGCCTTTTCCAAATCAATAAATACCACAAAACCCCTTTAGCCTTATCTAAATACTGTTCATATATATGTTTCACTGTAAACACTTGGTCTACACACCCCCTACCTTTCCTAAAGCCTCCTTGTTCATCTGCTATCCTACTCTCTCTCTTACTCTTAATTCTTTCAATAGTAACTCTACCATACACTTTACCAGGTATACTCAACAGACTTCTTCCCCTATAATTTTTGCACTCTCTTTTATCCCCTTTGCCTTATTACAAAGGAACTATGCATGCTCTCTGCCAATCCCTAGGTTTATTAAACAATAGCAACAACCACTCCAAAACTATATCCCCACCTGCTTTCAACATTTCTATCTTTATCCCATCAATCCCAGCTGCCTTACCCCCTTTCATTCTTCCCACTGCCTCATGAACTTTCCCCACACTCACAACTGGCTCTTTCCCACTCCTACAAGATGTTATTCCTCCTTGCCCTATACACGAAATCACAGCTTCCCTATCCTCAATGTTAAAGTGGGTAAAAATGTTGTAGGTAAAAATGTTGTAAGTAAATCTAGGGTGCCTGGGGCAAATGAAAATGGGGAGCCTTTAATTGAACTATGTGTAGAAAGAGGTTTGGTAATAAGTAATACAGTAGACCATTGTTTAACATGTTTTTGTCTTGCACGTTTTGGACATAGAACGATTGAAGATATGCTGCACATTTCTGTTTAACACTTTGTAAAATTAGTTTAACACAGTTACGGGAGGGAAAAAATTTTGTGCGCCACCGGGCAGGATGATGTGTGGGTTACACCATTGTGTCAACGGGGGAGACCTACCGCCATGCCACCCCGTCTCCCTCAGCCACCCACACCACCGTCCCAGTGATTGACAGTAACATGTATATTACATGTAAAAATCTCATGTGAGCAATAAAAATGGGAATGAGAAGTTTCTGATGTCACTTGTGTATTTCATAAACTCACGAACTTGTTTACAAAATTCAGTGGCAATTTTAACACGCCAGCTGTCTCCCACCGAGGCAGGGTGGCCCCCCCCCAAAAAAAAAAAAGAAACACTTTTACCATCATTATATGCTGATAAATTTTTTTTTCATTGAAGCAACATTTCAGTCACAATTTACTTAACATACCTTACATTTTCCCATTTGGGGAATTTGTGCTCATTTAAGGGCTCAT
>NC_069403.1:61199147-61226993 GCF_026875155.1 Cherax quadricarinatus
TGGCATTTTAGTCGCCTCTTACAACACGCATAGCTTACGGAGGAAGAATTCTGTTCCACTTCCCCATATATATATATATATAATATATATATATATATATATATATATATTATATATATATATATATATATATATATATATATCCATCCATCCATCCAAGACAAGCCACAGGGGTGGAAATCCCTAGCTCAAGTACATTCACACTCCTCTGTGCATCATCAGGAGCTATGCAGTGTTGCAAGGCAGCATCTGAAGGAGTGAGGGGAAGTTTTCTCGGAGTAACGCCGTGCGGGTTTGTCACCTGCCACAGCCTCTCGGAATATGAGGCCAGTAGTTTGGTGCCACCCCGCACCACTACCATCCCCATCCCCCCATATGGGGTAGGAGGGTTTTGAAATGTCAGGAATTATGAAATTAGAAGATATAATAGCTAGCCCCAAGCTTTTTCTAGCCGCTTAGAACAGGTCATATGACTTGAGAAAATACATTTCTCAGTGGATACTACACACATGGATTGCTATTCTGTGTAATATATTTAATTAATAAAAGGAAATGAATGTGCTCTTTGTCCCTTTAAATGTCCTGGTCTGGGGTACTCGAATGTTCCCTGGGGTACTCAGAAGTATCTCTTCATATTCTCCTAAATATTGTCTACCAGTCTTCTCAGTATCAATTAATATGCCGTGCTTGTAAAATCATTTCCATGCCCATTTCATTGTTGATGTTACTTTTGTTTTCACATGCCTTACACTGCCATGTTTGGAAAGTATCGTCTTTAATTCAGATAAAATCTATTGCTTTTTTTTTTCAGAGGCTGACCTGTTTAACTGACTTAATTGCCACATTCCTGTATTGTTTCATCCTTCTTTCTCATTGTTCTTTGTATCCTACATTTACTTCATTTACCTTCCCATAAATATGTGTACTTGTGCCATGTAATATGTAACAGCCGTACTGTTTTTGCTTACAGGACTTTCTTCAAGGAGATGCCACAAAGGCATTCAAGACGTTTGGTTGGAAGCCCACCTTTGACTTCAATGTAAGTGGAGGGTTTTATTATGACTCATACTTTGTATTATCACTCAACAGTCAATATCTCATATATCCTTGATAAATTACATAAGCATTTAACTTGCATATTTTTTATTTAAGAAAAACCTGTAAGGAAAATAGTGAGTAAATAACTTATTCTTATACCCTTTCTCTTTATCTCTGTCACACAACATACTCATCATTAAGGTCTTTTTGTTTTCTTTAGAATTTTCTTTGTCATTCAAGTTGCGGGTGTAATGTTAGTCATTCATTTATTTATCACTACATAAGACATTGTGTTCAGGCACTGGTGACGGACATGGTGAAGGCAGACATCGAACTCATGAAGAAAGATCCAAGTGCTTGAGACTGAAGTTGTACCCCTGCCTGCTGCTCACCACCACCACCTGGTTCTCACAGGATCACCCTGACAATGCACTCCTCTTGTAGAGCCAAGAATGCTTTTATGAGGCTTTGTTTGGTTGAGGTTTAAATGCATGGCTACTCTTAGTTCATTTTGGGAATGAAGAATTGCATTTCCACAGGAATAACTTTAAAGATATGATCACATTTTGCTAGGCATTATTATAAGTTACTAATGTGCTTGTGACTGAAACTATTTATGCACTTTATAAAAGCTACTGGTGTATATGATTATATAAACAAAGGAATATATTAAAATGATTTTAGTTCTTGATTAAATAACTGTTGTAATTTTGAAGTTCAAAGATCAGAATGGTGAGCAGTGATCATTTATGTGGGGACATTGTCAGTTGCAGAAACCAGTAATATTTGGGACTGGAGAAGCCATTTCAACACATACATATATGTATTATTTTTTTCTCCCACATGGTTAATTGTTTTGTTTTATAATATGAAGTTTGATGTTATATTCAGAAGGGCTTTATATATTTATTAATACACTCACATGCAATGTGTAATTTAAAAGTTCCATGACTAAACATATACTTCATCTTAAGTGTATTGTAGGAATGCACTGTTTTCCAGAGTGAATTCATTCTTATGGCCTCATATTCTGAAAGAGTATCACCTCAACTCTTGCCAGTGTTATGTTGTAGACAGCAACAGACACTCCATTTTGAAGTGATTGATAGCCTGATGATTAGGATTTTGTTTATAAGGTCAGATGGTCAAAGTTTCACTGAGGCAATGCAAAACATTTATCTATGAAAGTATGGGCTGATTGAAGTTGAACAAATTCCTGGACCATCAGCACTGTTATGCTATGATGTAACATTTTTTAGGTTTGGGTTTACTCACTACCTGGTAATTCAAAGACAGAGCACAGCAAGCCACCTTTATTAAGACATTTTGCTCTACTACCACTATTACCACTACTACTACTATTACCACTACTACTACTATTACCACTACTGCTACTATTACCACTACTACTACTATTACCACTACTACTACTATTACCACTACTACTACTATTACCACTACTACTACTATTACCACTACTACTACTATTACCACTACTACTACTACCACCACTACTACTACTATTACCACCACTACTACTATTACCACTACTACTACTACTATTACCATTACTACTACTATTACCACTACTACTATTATTATTACCACTACTACTATTACCACCACTACTATTACCACCACTACTATTACCACCACTACTACCACCACCACTAGTACCACCACCATTACTACCACCACCACTACTATCACCACCACTACTTCTGCTATTATTATTGCTACTACTACAACACACACACACACACACCAACCCCTCTACCTAACTTAACCTTACCTTACCTTATGGGATGATAAAAACAGACTACTGTGCAATATTTATTTATTTATTTATTTATTTATTTATTTTATTTATTTATTTATTTAGAAATTTTAGCATACATACAGAGGTACAAAAAAATACAGGTAAGAGCAGCATGCCAAAGCCACTTATATGCATAGCATTACGGGCTGGCTTAAAATTAACTTAAGATTAACTAAGCATTGATGAAATCAGTGATAAGACATTATTGTAAACAGATAACTATAAAGCACAAATGAGTATTACAAAGACAGGTCATATGGTTGCATGCATTGCTGTTCATTCAGTAGAATGGAGTATTCTGTTAGGTAGTGTATTTAAAAAAATAACAAAGTTAGATTGGGTCCTAGGTTTAACATTTATGTGATATAATTTTAAGGTTCAGTTATTCAGTATTTATTTGGTTTTGAGTGAGTAAGTGAACTTTGAGAAGAGACTTGAATTTATAAACAGGTAGTGTTTCTTTTATATTTACAGGTAATGAGTTCCAGATTTTAGGGCCTTTTATGTGCATTGAGTTTTTGCATAGCGTGAGATGGACACGAGGAACATCAAAGAGTGATCTGTGCCTTGTGTTATGGTCATGTGTTCTGTTGAGGTTGGCAAGGAGATGTTTGAGGGGAGGGTTAATATCAGAGTTAAGTGTTCTATGTATGTAATAGGTGCAATAATAAGTATGGATGTTTTGTATGGTGAGTAGGTTAAGTGTTTTGAATATTGGTGGAGTGTGCTGCCTGTAGTGAGAATTTGTTATCATTCTAACTTAAATTAGATAAATTATAAAGCAGGTTTACTTCTGAAATCATCAGGTTTCTACTTAAGATTTTTCCATCATCAGCATCATTCAGTGTTCTTCTGGTGATGCTCCAGAATATTCACATAAGGTCAGATAATAATACTACACATTCTTAAAACATTCAGTTGTTTATTTGAGAAATGCTAAGTAACGGTAATAAGGAGTGTTCTGTTTATCCAGTTTCAGTAAGTACATATCCAAAAAAACAGGATTATATTAGGTTAACAGAAAACATCATTGTAAAAAAATTAACCTATGTAAATGACATTACCAAATGGATTACTGTTGTAGCTTTTATTGAAAAGATGTGAAAAAGTACAGCTATATTCAGAGTGCTATACTAAAGCTGTTATTTATATGCTTTGATTGATTTTACTTTTCAGTATTTATCATTTTTTATCTTGATTGGTCTAACTGGAATTATAATTTTAGTGATTATTAACTATATTTTTCTGTATTCATATTTTTTACTTATTTAATATTAGTATGATATTTTATTTTATTATCACACTGGCTGATTCCCACCAGGGCAGGGTGGCCCAAAAAAGAAAAACTTTCACCATCATTCACTCCATCACTGTCTTGCCAGAAGGGTGCTTTACACTACAGTTTTTAAACTGCAACATTAACACCCCTCCTTCAGAGTGCAGGCACTGTACTTCCCATCCCATGATATTATATGCAGTAAATTCCCCCACATAACACAGTGGTTATTTTTTTGAAGAGTGTTTTATGAACTGAAGAAGATATGGAAAAAATGTTCTTGTGACCACCAAAAAAAGTGCAGTATACAAGCTAAAATATTTATCTTGCCTTAAATTCTGGTTGGTGACACTTGTTGGTATAGACATGCTGCATAGAGAGGATTGGTGTGGCCTTCCTGGGCCATAGTGGATGGCAAAGGCTCTTGCAGCATAAATAAATAATATCCACAATCATTTGATAGACACAGAGTAAGGCATCATAGTTATGCACCTCGAAGCATAGTGAAACTTTGGTATAACAGACTGATTGGGAAAAGGAGGGGGGGAAGGGGTCTTCAATAGTCCATTGGATTGAAATTATAAAATTGATTTTTCACAATTGTAATGTAATCAGACAAATGCTTATTGCAGTGGACTTGGTCTGTTGAATGGGGATCTATCCACCACATATGTTAATAGATAATTCTGTCAACAACAGACATTGTCTGTTGGATCAAGACATCACCGGACATACTAAGAATAACCTGTTACACAGTAATTAAAAACAAAAGAGTTCAACGTATTGTACAGTACAGTCATTTTTCTTACCTTGTGTGGTAGATTGATGAAATTCTTTGTCCATATGGCTTGCTAGCCTCTTAGCAACAAAGAAGAGGTCAACGTACCGTTAATGTTTGATCCTTATAGCTTGGGCCATTTTCATTCACTACCTGGGACCAGTTGACAAACTTTTATGTCTAGCATCTACACCATTTTAAAAGCATATACTGTAAGTTTGACCTTGATTCTATGGATATCAGACATTGCTTTGCTACAACATACTCCTCACACACTTGATACCATCCTTAAAGAGTTCAAAGCTTCTACTGAACACTCAGACTTGGCACCATCATTAATAAGACTGTTAAATTTGTTAATAAAATGGCAGAAAAAACACTGTAAATCTAGGGAAAATTGAAGACATGATGATGACTACATATAAGTGCACAGAGACAATAACAAACTGAGCCAGGCCAATGGCCCAGTCTGCCCAAGAAAAGTGAAAATAGACAGGTCCTGGATGGGGCAGCAGAAGACAAATTCCCAGTGCAGCAGATGTGTTTCACTGGATGGTGAGCCTACCAGACACATTACAGTACTGCTAATGGATAAATGTCCCATGCAGCAAACTTAGTCCAATTTATTGCACTTTATCTGCCCAAACACTTTGTTCATTGTTTCCAAGATCCATTACATTGAAAGTTTATTGCATTTTAAAATTAACACTTTTTTCAATACCATCATTGATTAATGGTTATTCTTCTTCTTGGCACCTCTAGCATTACCAATATTCCTCCTGGGTACCATAGTTAATAACCAGAGATAAAAGGGGGACAATGAAAAGATAAAAAAAATTTATTAACATATGGCTTTGGAAGGTCTTAGACATATTCAAACTGTGATTGACTGCATGGGTATCTGTGTATTTGTTTACATACATATAGATCTGTTCCCTAAAAACAATAGCTACAGCATGTTGTAATGGCATTTGGTGTGCAGTGTGGACTGAAACTTATTTCTCTCCAAATTGATGGCATGGTACTGTGTGCTATACTGCTCTTTTTTTTTTCCTGTTCATTGAAAATGTTCTGTGTGAACATATGTTACGTGAGTCAATTGTATTTTCAAAATATTTTTAAATTTTTTGCTTGGTCTCATTGAAAAGGTGAACTATGTAAGAGTCAGGAAAAATGTTTCTAGTTTGGTGCACAATTGTTAGTCTTACTTAGTATTGCACACAGTCCTCTGATAAACATGTTCATTTAGTATAGAATTCTTTTCATACCATTCCAAAATGGCCATTGTCATTGTTTTCATGAAAGATTGAAATAAATTTTCTTATAAATATCCTTGTGTTAATATCCTTTGTAGTTTCATGTTTATTTTATTCTGCCAGACTCTTGAAGCTTATGAAAGTTACCCTTTCAAGGAAGGAGTCTTTTTGTTAGTGACAGGCTCTTGGTTAATGGAATTGAAGCTACCTTCTCCCTCCTTGGGCTAAGACTTAGTACATGTTTTCTAGTATAATAATAATAATTATGACCATCCCTAGAACAAACCTGAATACCTCCCATTCACAAGGCACATCTTTCATTATATATCCACACTGTTGTTTTAGCTTCTTATGGTCCACTGATACACATGCTCCAGGATAAATTTACTGCTGGCTGCTGGAATGACATCAAGAGACACCTTGCCACAGCTCAGTATCCAGCTGAAGAGAATCTGAATCAGTATTATAAAGCACCCTCTATACACCTGCTAACTGCCCTGATGGCAAATGCAAAGAACCTGAGAGAGTACTGTATATGTTCATTTGCCCTAAACATATAATTCGGTGTTAGTCAGCAGGGTGGTACTGCTGATCATAGGGAAGAACACAAGCTCAAGTGTACAGAAAGCTTTCAATTTGACAGACTTCTAGGAAGAAGCGTGTGGCTTGTAATGGTGATTGTGGTGGATGTGCATGGAGATGGGATTGTTTTGCATTGGAAATAAAAATAAGACAATTCTGTAGCCAACAGATCTTGTCCAATTCTTCTCAATCAATTAACTCGATGGATTTTATCCTTTATATCATAAGTCCATTAGATCAAGGTCTCTTAATTGATGAAGGATTTGGCTCCTCAATACTCTTGTCCAAATAGGATCAAAGACCCTTGGCACCTGGGAAAGGCTTGCCACAAATTTATAACTCCAAGGCTGCCACCTTCCTCTTCCAACACCATAGTGTGGTGATCCAGAGAATGCTTACTGCATCCATGGCCACTTTCCACCCCTTGAGCTTTAAAATGCCTTACTGTCTATAAATTGTTTATAGAGAGGAAACTGATATACTGGATCATTATTTAGTTGTAACTAAAGTTAGAGTAAGAGGTAGATGGGTCAAAAGGAAAATGGCAACAACAAGAGAGAGGTGAAAGTATATAAACCAAGTGAGGAGGAAGTTAGGGTGAGATAAGCAACTATTGGCAGAAAGGTGGGCTAGTGCAAGTATGAGTAGTGAAGGGGGGGGTTGAAGAGGGTTGGAATAGTTTTAAAAATACACTATTAGAATGTAGGGCAGAAGTTTGTGGCTATAGGAGGGTGGGTGCAGGAGGAAAGAGGAGTGATTGGTGGAATGATGAAGTAAAGGGCGTGATAAAAGAGAAAAAGGTAGCTTATGAGAGGTATTTACAAAGCAAAAGTGTTAAAAGAAGAGCAGAGTATACGGAGAGTAAAAGAAAGGTGAAGAGAGTGCAAAAGGAGAGCAATTGATAGAGTGGGAGAAACACTGTCAAGAAATTTTGATGAAAATGAGAAAAAATTTTGGAGTGAGATAAACAAGTTAAGAAAGCCTAGGGAACAAATGGATTTGTCAGTTGAAAACAGAGTAGGGGAGTTAGTAGATGGGGAGATGGAGGTATTGGGTAGATGGCGGGAATATTTTGAGGAACTTAAATGTCAATGAAGGGAGGCAGTAATTTCATGCACTGGCCAGGGAGGTATAACATCTTAGGAGTGAAGAAGAGCAGGATGTGAGTGTGGGGGAGGTGTGTGAGGCATTACATAGAATGAAAGGGGGTAAAGCAGCTGGAACTGATGGTATCATGAGAGAAATGTTAAAAGCAAGGGGGGATATAGTGTTGGAGTGGTTGGTATTTTTGTTTAATAAATGTATGAAAGAGGGGAAGGTACCTAGGGATTGGCAGAGAGCATGTATAGTCCCTTTATATAAAGGGAAAGGGGACAAAAGAGTCTGTAAAAATTATAGAGGAATAAGTTTACTGAGTATACCAGGAAAAGTGTACGGTAGGGTTATAATTGAAAGAATTAGAGGTAAGACAGAATGTTGGATTGCGGATGAGCAAGGAGGTTTCAGAGTGGGTAGGGGATGTGTAGATCAAGTGTTTACATTGAAGCATATATGTGAACAGTATTTAGATAAAGGTAGGGAAGTTTTTATTGCATTTATGGATTTAGAAAAGGCATATGATAGAGTGGATAGAGGAGCAATGCGGCAGATGTTGCAAGTATATGGAATAGGTGGTAAGTTATTAAATGCTGTAAAGAGTTTTTATGAGGATAGTGAGGCTCAGGTTAGGGTGTGTAGAAGAGAGGGAGACTACTTCCCGGTAAAAGTAGGTCTTAGACAGGGATGTGTAATGCCACCATGGTTGTTTAGTATATTTATAGATGGGGTTGTAAAGGAAGTAAATGCTATGGTGTTCGGGAGAGGGGTGGGATTAAATTTTGGGGAATCAAATTCAAAATGGGAATTGACACAGTTACTTTTTTGCTGATGATACTGTGCTTATGGGAGATTCTAAAGAAAAATTGCAAAGGTTAGTGGATGAGTTTGGGAATGTGTGTAAAGGTAGAAAGTTGAAAGTGAACGTAGAAAAGAGTAAGGTGATGAGGGTATCAAATGATTTAGATAAAGAAAAATTGGATATCAAATTGGGAGGATTAGTATGGAAGAAGTGAATGTTTTCAGATACTTGGGAGCTGACGTGTCAGCGGATGGATTTATGAAGGATGAGGTTAATCATAGAATTGATGAGGGAAAAAAGGTGAGTGGTGCGTTGAGGTATATGTGGAGTCAAAAAACGTTATCTATGGAGGCAAAGAAGGGAATGTATGAAAGTATAGTAGTACCAACACTCTTATATGGGTGTGAAGCTTGGGTGGTAAATGCAGCAGCGAGGAGACGGTTGGAGGCAGTGGAGATGTCCTGTTTAAGGGCAATGTGTGGTGTAAATATTATGCATAAAATTCGGAGTGTGGAAATTAGGAGAAGGTGTGGAGTTAATAAAAGTATTAGTGAGAGGGCAGAAGAGGGGTTGAGGTGGTTTGGTCATTTAGAGAGAATGGATCAAAGTAGAATGACACGGAAAGCATATAAATCTATAGGGGAAGGAAGGCGGGGTAGGGGTCGTCCTCGAAAGGGTTGGAGAGAGGGGGTAAAGGAGGTTTTGTGGGCGAGGGGCTTGGACTTCCAGCAAGCGTGTTAGATAAGAGTGAATGGAGACAAATGGTACTTGGGACCTGACGATCTGTTGGAGTGTGAGCAGGGTAATATTTAGTGAAGGGATTCAGGGAAACCGGTTATTTTCATATAGTCGGACTTGAGTCCTGGAAATGGGAAGTACAATGCCTGCACTTTAACCCTTTCAGGGTCCAAGGCCCAAATCTGGAGTCACGCACCAGTGTCCAAGATATTTCAAAAAAAAAATTTGTTATTTTTTCTTATGAAATCGTAGAGAATCTTTTTGTGAAGGTAATAAAACAAAAAGTACGAAAATTGGTGGAAAATTGACGAAATTATGCTCTCGCGAATTTTGATGTGTCAGCGATATTTACGAATCGGCGATTTTGCCGACTTTGACTCCCATTTTAGGCCAATTACATTATTCCAATCAACCAAATTCTTAGCTATTTCACTAGTATTACTTCTATTCTATCGATTGAGCACAAGAAATCGCCAAGGCAACTGTTTCAACTACAAAATAAAGTGATCGGAAATTGTTAATTTGGCCAATTTAACACAAAGTTCAAAATATTCCAATTTCAAAATAGGGTCCAGAATGAACAATGTAGGCATTCCTGGCACTAAACTAACATTTCCTCTGTTCATTAGTTATGTTTTGAGGCTTTACAAATAAATTCCATTTTGATTTTTTATTCACATAATGAATTTTTATTCACACCAAAAAATAGAAGATTTACTGTTATGCAATACTGTAATAATTGTATAAATATCATCACCATATTTGTGAATGTATATTAGACCCACCAGCTGATGTGTATTAGACGTGTGAGGTTGTTTGTTTACTCTTGAATATCGGCAAAAATTTAACATTTCCGCTACTTTGAGCTCAGTTTCAAGCCATTTCCAATGCTAAAACCAATCAAAATCATCTCTATTTCTGTAATATGTCTTCCATTCTATCAAATGAGACCAAGAAATCGCAAATACAACTATAAAAAACATACGAAAAAACACTGCAAAGTTGCTATTTTAATCGAAAAATCATGATTTCATTTTTTTTCTCTCATTATGCACAGTGTGCTGCAGGATCTGTTTTATGTGGTGCACACATACCACATAGATGTATTCTCTCATATCTAGGCCCAAATGTACCACTCACAGTTTATCAGAGTGAGCTGAGCTCATGGCGTAGATCTACGGTTTGGACCCTGAACGTAAAGCCGTAGATCTACGGGACGGACCCTGAAAGGGTTAAAGGAGGGGTTTGGGATATTGGCAGTTTGGAGGGATATGTTGTGTATCTTTATATGTGTATGCTTCTAAACTGTTGTATTCTGAGCACCTCTGCAAAAACAGTGATAATGTGTGAGTGTGGTGAAAGTGTTGAATGATGATGAAAGTATTTTCTTTTTGGGGGTTTTCTTTCTTTTTTGGGTCACCCAGCCTCGGTGGGAGACGGCTGACTTGTTGAAAAAAAAAATGTATGAAAGAGGGTAAGGTACCTAGGGATTGGCAGAGAGCAAGTATAGTTCCTTTATATAAAGGGAAGGGGGACAAAACAGATTGTAAAAATTATAGGGAATTAATTTTACTGAGTATACCAGGAAAAGTGTACGGTAAGGTTGTTATTGAAAAAAAATTGAGGTAAGACAGAGAGTAGGATTTTGGATTAGCAAGGAGGCTTTAGAGTGGGTAGGGGATGTGTAGATCAAGTGTTTACATTGAAGCATATATCTGAACAGTATTTAGATAAAGGTAGGGAAGTTTTCATTGCATTTGTGGATTTAGAAAAGGCATATGATAGAGTGAATAGGGGAGCAATGTGGCAGATGTTGCAAATACTATATAGAATAGGTAGTAAGTTACTAAATGCTGTAAAGAGTTTTTATGAGGATAGTGAGGCTCAGGTTAGGGTGTGTAGAAGAGAGGGAGAATACTTCCCAGTAAAAGTATGTCTTAGACAGGGATGTGTAATACCACCATGGTTGTTTAATATATTTATAGATGGGGTTGTAAAAGAAGTAAATGCTAGGGTGTTGGGGAGAGGGGTGGGATTAAATTATGAGGAATCGAATACAAAGTGGGAGTTGGCGCAGTTACTTTTTGCTGATGATGCTGTGCTTATGGGAAATTCTAAACAAAAGTTGCAAAGGTTAGTGGATGAGTTTGGGAGAGTGTGTAAAGGTAGAAAGTTGAAAGTGAACATAGATAAGAATAAGGTGATGAGGATATCAAATGATTTAGATAAAGAAAAATTGGATATCACATTCAAATTCAAATTCAAAGTTTATTCTCTATAAGGATTACAATGCTGAGTTTACAGAAATTTGGTTATTGTGTGGTTTACATGTAGTAAAATAGTGATTACAGAATGTACCACTAGAACGCTTGGCATGGCTAGGCATTTCGGGCAGACTTAGTTTTATTCTTAATTGTAAAATATTACAAATTATGAGGTAAGTTGGTATTAAATACTAGTTTGTGAGTTTAGCAATGTAAATGCTTTTGTTTTGGCACAGTACATAGTTTCAGTATTGGAGTATCACAGGATTCATTATTTTAAGATTGAGATTAATATTTCTGTTTATGGTCAAATGAGTCAGTGAGTGTAAGTGTGAACCACCAGGTGGTATTCGTGTAGTTAGTTGACGGGGTGTATCAGGGAGATAAGATGTTTTCTAATGGTAGTTTTGAAGGTGATGAATGTGTCTGCAGTTCTTGAGTTTTCAGGTAGGGTATTCCAGATTTTAGGGCCTTTGACATACATTGAATTTTTGTAAAGGTTTAGTCGGACACGGGGAATGTCGTAGAGATGTTTGTGTCTGGTGTTATGCCTGTGGGTTCTGTCACAACTATCAAGAAAGCATTTTAGGTCAAGGTTGATATTAGAGTTTAAGGCCCTGTAGATGTAGATTGCACAGTAGTAAGTGTGGATGTACTGAACAGGGAGTAAGTTTGTCTATGAAGAGTGGGGGGGTGTGTTGCCAGGGATGGGATTTAGTGATTATTCTTACTGCAGCTTTTTGTTGGGTTATTATTGGCTTTAGGTGTGTTGCTGCAGTTGATCCCCAAGCACAAATAGCATAGGTGAGGTATGGATAAATAAGTGAGTGATATAGTGTGAGAAGGGCATTTTGCGGCACGTAGTATCGTATCTTGGAGAGGATCCCAACCGTTTTGGATACTTTTTTGGTTATATGCTGGATATGGGTGCTGAAATTCAGGTTGTTGTCAAGGTATAAGCCTAGGAATTTGCCCCCATTATTTCTGGTAATTAGAGTGTTGTCAATCTTAATGTTAATTTGTGCATCTCCTGCTCTGCTACCAAACATAATATAGTAGGTTTTGTCAGTGTTAAGCGTAAGTTTATTGGCTGTCATCCAAGTCGATATTTTGATCAGCTCCTCATTCACAGTGGTGTTGAGGGTGGCAAGATTAGGGTGAGAGATGACATAAGTCGTGTCGTCAGCAAAGAGAATGGGTTTCAGGTGTTGGGATACGTTTGGAAGGTCATTGATGTATATGAGGAAGAGCAGGGGACCAAGGACACTTCCCTGCGGAACTCCAGTATCAAGTGGCCGTGTTGCTGATGCTGTGTCTTTAATGGTGACATACTGATACCTATTAGTAATGTAAGATTTGAAATAAGCAAGCGCATGGCCTCTTATACCGTAATGATCAAGTTTGTGGAGTAGGATGTCGTGGTCTACTGTGTCAAAAGCTTTTCTTAGGTCAATAAAAATTCCTAGTGGATATTCCTTATTTTCCAATGCTGTGTAAAGCAGATCTAGCATTTTTATGATTGCATCATTAGTGCTTTTATTTTTCCTGAATCCAAATTGGCAGGGGTTGAGTATGTTTTGAGCCGTTATAAATGAATACAGTCTCCTGTGCACGAGTTTCTCAAAGATTTTGGATAGCAAAGGTAAGTTAGATATTGGCCTATAGTTGTTTAAGTCTGTAGGGTCACCACCTTTATGTATTGGTGTAACCCTTGCCATCTTGAGTAGTTTCGGGAAGGTGCTAGTCTCTAGTGACTTGTAATAAAGTTGGTAGAATTACCGACAATATGTAAAGTAAAAGGACACAAGTGCAACTAATGTGACATTTATTGTGGCAACGTTTTGCTCTCCAGGAGCTTTATCAAGCCATTACAAACAATACATGGACACAGAGGGTATATAAAGGCTCAGAGTGAGGTGAATACTAGTGAGGTACCATTTCACCTCACTCTGAGCCTTTATATACCCTCTGTGTCCATGTATTGTTTGTAATGGCTTGATAAAGCTCCTGGAGAGCGAAACGTTGCCACAATAAATGTCACATTAGTTGCACTTGTGTCCTTTTACTTAACTCTAGTGACTTGTTAAAGAGTAATGAAATAGCATGCGAAAGGACATGGGCCGCTCGCTTGTACAGTAATGGTGGGACATGAGACAGATTCCCGAGTTATTTTTAAGCGACTTTATAATCTCGGTGACTTCCGTGGGCTCAGTTGGTGCAAGATAGAAGGAATTAGAGAAATTCCCATCTAGGTAGTCCCCGGCATGGGCATTGGTATGTGGGATTTTACCGGCGAGATTAGATCCTATGGTTGAGAAGAAGTCGTTTATCTTGTTAGCTGTGTCAGTGGGATGTAGTGGTGTTTCATTAGGTTTAGTTAGGACAATATTCTTGGTTTTTCTCAGTTTGTGGGTCCCTAGAATCTGAGAGAGTGTTTTCCAGGTCTTTTTTATATCTCCTCTTGTGTCTGTGAATCTACTGGAGTAGTATAGTTGTTTGGCTTTCTTTATTACTTTGGTGAGAGCTGATGAATAGTGTTTAAGAATATCTTTGTGTATTAAGCCTTGTCTATATTGCTTTTCATATTGGTGTTTCTTGTCAATGTATTTCAGAATGGTGCTGGTTAGCCATGGGCAACCAAGCCATTTGTTTGTGATCTGTTTTGTTTTTATAGGACAATGTTTGTTGTATAGTCTAAGTAATTTGTTAAGAAAAATGTCTGTCTAGTCATCAATACCATTGTCCTTGGAGAATTCTGTAGGCCAGTCAACAGTCTCTAGGTCAGCTGTGAACTTCCTTACTGAGGCCTCGTCATGGAGTCTAAATGAGACTTTGTTGTATTTAAGTGGTGGTTTACTAATGTTTGTCAGGAGGAAGGTAGGGTAGTGGTCTGTAGTGCTATCTGTGATTATCCCCTGATTTAAGGGGGGCTAGTATATTGGTCCATATGTGGTCTATTATGGTTGCACTTGTCTCAGTGAGCCTGGTTGGTTTAGTTATTGTTGGTATGAGAAGTGTGTTGTTCATATTGTTGATGAAATCAGTTACAGGCTGATCATCTAGTAAGCCAAGGTTGATGTTGAAGTCTCCAGCTAAGAGAAGGTGGTGCTTATTCATTTGTCTGTTTGTTATTAGTGACTTTAATTTCTCACTGAAATTTGGGATGTTTGTGTGAGGTATCCGGTAAATGGCACCGATTGTTATAGGCGTCTTAAGGTTTTTTACAGTAAAATTAGCAAAAATGTATTCCCCATATTCATCACTAAAGCAAGTGGTGCTAATACAAGATAATTGGTTAGAGTAATTGATTGCAATACCACTCCCAACTTGGTTTGGTCTGCAGTTGTGAATTGCTGTGTATCCTGGTAGAGGGTAGATATCTATTGTGTCCTGCTTAAGCCAGGTCTCAGTAAGAATAATGCAGGAGAAGGGTGTCTTTAGTGATTCAAGGAGTGCTAGGAGGTCATCATAGTGTTTGCTTAACCCTTTGACTGTTTCAGGCCCCTCTCTGAAACTGTCATTCTATGTCGCTCAATTTTTGAAAAAAAAAAAAAATTATTTTTTCTTATGAAATGATAGAGAATCTTTTCCCGATGGTAATGACACCAAAAGTTCGAAATTTGGTCGAAAACTCGTGGAATTATGCTCCCGCGAAGTTAGCGGTCTCGGCGACATATGCGTATCGGCGATTTCGCCGACTTTGAGCCCAATTTTCAGCCAATTTCATTGTTCCAGTTGACCAAACTCATAGCTATTTCTTTAGAACTCCATTTTATCTATCAGCTGAGTACAAGAAACCTCCCATTTACTAATTTGGACTACCCAATATGGTGGTCAGAAATTGGCAATTTGACCAATTTCACGCAAAATAAAAAAGATGCCAATTTCAAAATAGGGTCCAGAATAAACAAGGTAGACATTCGTGGCACTAAAATAACATATGCTCTGTTCATTAGTCACATCTCTAGGCCCCTCTTATATTATTATTGCTTTCTATTTTGATTTTTTATTCATACAAAAAAATACAAAATTTACTGTTATGCAGACGACTGCATTATTGTAAAAATGGTATAAATAATATCAGTGCACTAGTGAAAGAATATTAGACTCCCCAGTTGACGTGTATTGGACGTGTGGTGTGATTTATTTACTCTTGAACATTGGTAAAAATCGAACATTTCCGCTACTTTGAGCTCAGTTTCAAGGTCGTTTTCATTGTAAAAGTAATGAAAATCATCTCTATTTCTGTAATATGTTTTCCATTTTATCACCTAAGACCATGAAAACGCGAATACAACGATAAATACTATACGAAAATACACCTCAAAGTCGGCGTTTTATTCCAAAAAAACGATCAGAGTTTTTTTTTTCTCATTACGCAATGTGTGCTGCAGGATTTTTTTATGTGGTGCACACTGACCACACAGACCCATTCTCTCACATGTGGGCCTACCAGCTTTCTCCCACTTGATTTGAAGCCGCTAGAATTATTGAGTATATATACGTCAGAAACATTGGCTCGTAAGACGTATTTATACGTCGAAAACAGTCAAAGGGTTAAGGACCTGATGTTGTAGTTAAGTACTGATAGACTTTTAGCATTGTTTAGGATAGTGCTGGCTTGTGATGCTGTGTAATAAAGGCAGTTACTTTCCAAGAGGGAGTATGGAAGAAGTGAATGTTTTCAGATACAGTGGACCCCCGCATAACGATTACCTCCGAATGCGACCAATTATGTTAGTGTATTTATGTAAGTGCGTTTGTACGTGTATGTTTGGGGGTCTGAAATGGACTAATCTACTTCACAATATTCCTTATGGGAATAAATTCGGTCAGTACTGGCACCTGAACATACTTATGGAGTGAAAAAATATCGTTAACCGGGGGTCCACTGTATTTGGAGTTGACGTATCAGCGGATGGGTTTATGAAGGATGAGATTAACCATAGAATTGATGAAGGAAAAAATGTGAGCGGTGCATTGAGGTATATGTGGAGGCAAAAAGCATTATCTATGGAGGCAAAGAAGGGAATGTATGAAAGTACAGTGGACCCCCGCTTAACAATCACCTCCAAATGCGACCAATTATGTAAGTGTATTTATGTAAGTATGTTTGTACGTGTATGTTTGGGGGTCTGAAATGGACTAATCTACTTCACAATATTCCTTATGGGAAAAAATTCGGTCAGTACTGGCACCTGAACATACTACTGGAATGAAAAAAGTTTGTTAACTGGGGGTCCACTGTATATTAAGGGTTAAAGAAGGGGTTTGGGATATTGGCAGTTTTGAGGGATATGTTATATATCTTCATATATGCTTCTAAACTGTTGTATCTGGGCACCTCTGCAAAAACAGTGATTATGTATGAGTGACATGAAAGTGTTGAATGACGATGAAAGTATTTTCTTCTTGGGGATTTTCTTTCTTTTTGGGTCACCCTACCTCGGTGGGGGATGGCCAACTTGAAAAAAACATTGTAATTGTGCATATCTACAAGTTTCTCAACATATACATACATACAGTATATATTTGTGTGTACATAATACAGTGGTACCTCAAATTTCGGCCTTAAGTTGTTCCAAAGGCTGTTCAAGTGCCGTTACCAAACGAATTTGTTCCCATAAGGAATAATGTAAATTAGATTAGTGTTTCAGACCCCAGACATACACTTACAAAAGCACTTACAAGAATACACTTGCATAATTGTTTGAGTTGGAAGCTGTACGAAATTTGAGGTACCACTGTATATATTTTTTTTCAACAAGTCAGCCGTCTCCCTCCAAGGCAGGGTGGCCCAAAAAATAAACACTTTACCATAATTCAACACTTTTACCATCATTCACACGTAATCACTGTCTTTGCAGAGGCGCCCAGATACGACAGTTAAGGTGTTACTCCAAAACAGCCAATATCTCAACCCCTCCTCTAAAGTGCAGGCATTGTACTTTCCACCTCCAGGACTCGAGTCCAGCTAACAGGTTTCCCTGAATCCTTTCACAAAATATTACCCTGCTCACACTCCAACAGCATGTCAGGTCCCAAAAACCATTTGTCTCCACGCTTATCTGACTAGCTTACATAGGCCTGCTGTACGTCCAGACCCGTTGCACATAAAACATCCTTTACCCCCTCCATCCTTTCCTAGGATGACCCCTACCCCACCCTCCCTCCACTACAGATATATATACCCTCCAAGTCATCCTATTTTGCTTCATCCTCTCTAAATGTCCAAACCATCTCAACAACCCTTCCTCAGCCCTCTGGATAATACTTTTAGTAACTCTGCACTTCCAGCTAATCTCCACACTACAAATTCTCAGCATAATTTTTACACCACACATTACCCTTAGACACGACATCTCCATTGCCTCCAGACTCCTCACTGCAGCATTCACATCCCATACTTCACACCCATATAAGAGTGTTGGTACCACTATACTCTCATACATTCCCTTCTTTGCCTCCATGGATAACATTTTTTGTCTCCACACATACCTCAATGCACCACACCTTTTTTCCTTCATCAATTCTGTGGTTAACCTTGTCCTTCATAAACCCATCTGCTGACAAATCTACTCCCAAATATCTGAGCACATTCGCTTCTTCCATACTCCCACCCTCCATCTGATATCCAATTTTTCCATACTTGTTTGACACGCTCATCACCTTACTCTTATCTATGTTCACTTTTGACTGCCTTTACACACCCTCCCAGACTCGTCCACTGACCTTTGCAACTTCTCTCAAGAATCTCCCAAGAGTACAGTATCATCAGCAAAAAGTAACTGCATCAGCTTCCATTTTGTATTTGATTCTGCATATTTTAATCCCACCTCTCTCCTAAGCACCCTAGCATTTACTTCTTGACATCCCATCTATAAATATATTTTAACAACCATGGCAGCATCATGCATCCCTCTTTGAGGCCTAATTTTACTGGAAAGTAATCTCCCTCTCTCCTACACACCTTAACCTGAGCCTCACTATCCTCATTAAAACTCTTTACAGCATTTAGAAACTTACCACCTATTCCATACACGTGAAACATCTGCCACATTGCTCCCCTATCCGCCCTATCATGACCTTTCTAAATTCATAAAAGCAAGGAAAACTTCTCTACCTTTATTTAAATATTGTTCTCTTATATGCTTCAATGTAAACACTTGGTCTACATATCCCCTACCCATTCTAAAGCCTTGTTCATCTGCGATCCTGCTCTCCATCTTACCCCTAATTCTTTCAATAATAACCCCATCATACACCTTACCTGGTACACTCATTAGGCTTATTCCCCTATAATTTTTACACTATTTTGTCCCTTTCCTATCTCTAGGTACCTTCCCCCTCTTTCATATACTTAATGAACAAAAGTACTAGCTACTCCGAAACTATATCCCACCTACTTTTAACATTTCTGTCATCATCCCATCATTTTCAGCTGCTTTACCCCCTTTCATTCTACTCAATACCTTGCACACCTCCCCCACACTCATATCTGATTCTTCTTCACTCCTAAAAGATGTTATACCTCCCTGGCCAGTGCATGAAATCATTGCCTCCCTCCCATCATCAAAATATTCCCTCCATCTTCCCAATACCTCCACTTTCACACCTACTCTCTCTTCTGTTTTTAACTGTCAAATCCGTTTGTTCCCTAGGTTTTCTCAACCTATTTATCTCCAAAACTTTTTCTTATTCTCAGCATATTTGTTCACCCATTCTATCATTTGCTCTCCTTTTACTCTCCCTCACCCCTTTCTTATCCTGTTTTACTCTACATATACCCCACCCTTTTTATATCCCTTCTACTATGTAAAAACGTTTCATAGGCGAACTTTTTCTCCCTTATCACACTCTTTACCTCATCATTACACCATTCCTCTTTCCTCCCACACCCACCCTCCTATATCCACAAACTTCTGCCCCACATTCTAACACTGCATTTTTTAAAACTATCCCACACCTCTTCAATCCCCACACCACCTATACTCTCAGTACCCCACCTTTCTACAAATAGCTTTATATATCTCACCCTAACTTCCTCCTCTCTTAGTTTATAAACTTTCACCCCTTTCTTATTCGCTGATGCCTTTTCCTTCTGCCTCTTACTCTAACTGTAGCTACAACCAAATAATGATCTGCTATATATGTTGTGGAAAATACTGTATATATTTTCCAGAAATACAGTAATTTATAGGTAAATAGATGGCCTATATTGTATTTAATAAATTATGTTATCGAAAATGGGAACCTGTGCCTGCGCAGATGACACTGGCCATTGTTGTTTGTTTTGAATTGAGAGTAACAGACATTTGTTAATAATGTGAAGAATTTTTGTGCTCTAGAGGTAAAATTGGGTTGACACCTCTCAAATAGGAGGCAAAATTGTTGGATGTGCATTCCTGCATAACTTGAGATATCAGGCGACTGGACAAGACAGCTCCAGGAACCTCAGATAAGCTATTTAGATTTATGTTATAATTCTGGCAAGTGTTTTCATAAATTTAGTTAGTGAGGTTTTCTGAGTATGATACACCTTAATCTCCAGTCAAATTGGTGAGTGATATTAAGATATTCTCTTTCTGTTATGTATATGTGTATATATATAATCATTTATTATTTTTAATATACAGTCCACAAGTTTATATATTTACCAACATTCCTGGTGATACATATTTTATTTGTAATTAATGGGTCCAGAGCAACTTGTGGATATGACAGTGGTAGGTATTGAAGGGTGACATTTTTTGCGACCTAGGTGTCCCAAATTCCTACTTGTCTAACTGATAAATAATAATTATCTTTGTTCATTTACTGTTATGTACATAATGATACATTCAGATAAATGTAATTTTCCACATTTAATTTGCCCATTGGTCTTTCTTGAACCGGAGGTAATTAGTGAAGTCATTAATTAGTTAATTACTTAATAATTATATGTGAAAAGACAGAAGGAGGTGGATGTTAAGTTCACAAATTTACTTAATGTGTAGTGGATTATAATTATTATAATATTAATTTGGATAAGTCAAGTGTGGCTAAAGATTATATTAATGTGTATAAGTGTATTTGTAATTGATAAGCCAAGTGTAGCTAATTATATTAATGTGTATAATATTAATTTTGCTATGCCAAATTCTGGCAAGGATTTATTAATTTGTATAATATTAAATTTGATGAGCCAAGTTTGTATTAATGTACATTTAAAATTTATATTATAATTTTCTTACATGTAATTGCTAAGCTCAAGTAGCTAGGATTTATTCAAAGGTAAGATGTATCAGTGTTGTAAGTTGTAATCAGTGTTATTAATTGAGTTGAATTTAATACATTACATCATGGCTGAAAACGAGGAAATTAATATAGAAGACAAACATATGGAATATAGAGCAAAGAAAGCATCACTGCAAGCTAGAAAAGGGCATGTAACAAAAGCATATAATAAATGTTTGGAATTAATGAATCAAGAAACTGTGAATACTGATTATTTAAAATTATATTTAGATGCTTTAGGGAATAGATATGATTCATACAAATTATATTACAACAAATATGAAAGAGATTTGTTAGTAAACTGTGTAGATGAGATTGAAGTAGATCTATGATTAATCAGTATTATGAATTAGAAGAAAAGATTCTTGTAAAAGTCAGGCTTTGAATAAATTAAAATGTGTAAACCAGGCAGTTAATCAGTCTGCTCCAACAAATAAGATGTCTTTGCCAAAACTCCCAGAATTATGTTTACCTGTATTTAATCCTGGAGAAAACTAGGAGGAGTTCTGGTCAATTTTTAAAGCAGCTGTGCATGAGAGGAGTGATCTAGCCTGTGTAACTAAATTATTGTACCTCAAAGGACAGGTAAGAGGAGATGCTCACATACTCATACAAGCCTTTCCCAATGTAGATGACTCTTACAAGGAAGCAGTTGACTTGTTGAAGGTCACTTATGGTAATATAGAACAAAGTAGGTTGGATCTAGTGAATATCATTGTTAATTTAAAAGGTTTACAGCAGTTTAGAGTTACCTGGAGTTTACCTGGAGAGAGTTTCGGGGTCAACGCCCCCGCGGCCCGGACTGTGACCAGGCCTCCTGGTGGATCAGCGCCTGATCAACCAGGCTGTTGCTGCTGGCTGCACGCAAACCAACGTACGAGCCACAGCCCGGCTGATCAGGAACTGACTTTAGGTGCTTGTCCAGTGCCAGCTTGAAGACTGCCAGGGGTCTGTTGGTAATCCCCCTTATGTGTGCTGGGAGGCAGTTGAACAGTCTCGGGCCCCTGACACTTATTGTATGGTCTCTTAACGTGCTAGTGACACCCCTGCTTTTCATTGGGGGGATGGTGCATCGTCTGCCAAGTCTTTTGCTTTCGTAGTGAGTGATTTTCGTGTGCAAGTTCGGTACTAGTCCCTCTAGGATTTTCCAGGTGTATATAATCATGTATCTCTCCCTCCTGCGTTCCAGGGAATACAGGTTTAGAACCTCAAGCGCTCCCAGTAATTGAGGTGTTTTATCTCCGTTATGCGTGCCGTGAAAGTTCTCTGTACATATTCTAGGTCGGCAATTTTCACCTGCCTTGAAAGGTGCTGTTAGAGTGCAGCAATATTCCAGCCTAGATAGAACAAGTGACCTGAAGAGTGTCATCATGGGCTTGGCCTCCCTAGTTTTGAAGGTTCTCATTATCCATCCTGTCATTTTTCTAGCAGATGCGATTGATACAATGTTATGGTCCTTGAAGGTGAGATCCTCCGACATAATCACTCCCAGGTCTTTGACGTTGGTGTTTCGCTCTATTTTGTGGCCAGAATTTGTTTTGTACTCTGATGAAGATTTAATTTCCTCATGTTTACCATATCTGAGTAATTGAAATTTCTCATCGTTGAACTTCATATTGTTTTCTGCAGCCCACTGAAAGATTTGGTTGATGTCCGCCTGGAGCCTTGCAGTGTCTGCAATGGAAGACACTGTCATGCAGATTCGGGTGTCATCTGCAAAGGAAGACACGGTGCTGTGGCTGACATCCTTGTCTATGTCGGATATGAGGATGAGGAACAAGATGGGAGCTAGTACTGTGCCTTGTGGAACAGAGCTTTTCACCGTAGCTGCCTCGGACTTTACTCTGTTGACGACTACTCTCTGTGTTCTGTTAGTGAGGAAATTATAGATCCATTGACCGACTTTTCCTGTTATTCCTTTAGCGCGCATTTTGTGCGCTATTACGCCATGGTCACACTTGTCGAAGGCTTTTGCAAAGTCTGTATATATTACTCTGCATTCTTTTTGTCTTCTAGTGCATTTAGGACCTTGTCGTAGTGATCCAGTAGTTGAGACAGACAGGAGCGACCTGTTCTAAACCCATGTTGCCCTGGGTTGTGTAACTGATGGGTTTCTAGATGGGTGGTGATCTTGCTTCTTAGGACCCTTTCAAAGATTTTTATGATATGGGATCTTAGTGCTATTGGTCTGTAGTTCTTTGCTGTTGCTTTACTGCCCCCTTTGTGGAGTGGGGCTATGTCTGTTGTTTTTAGTAACTGAGGGACGACCCCGTGTCCCATGCTCCCTCTCCATAGGATGGAAAAGGCTCGTGATAGGGGCTTCTTGCAGTTCTTGATGAACACAGAGTTCCATGAGTCTGGCCCTGGGGCAGAGTGCATGGGCATGTCATTTATCGCCTGTTCGAAGTCATTTGGCGTCAGGATAACATCGGATAGGCTTGTGTTAATCAAATTTTGTGGCTCTCTCATAAAAAAAATTCATTTTGATCTTCGACTCTCAGTCTGGTTAGCGGCTTGCTAAAAACTGAGTCATATTGGGGCTTGAGTAGTTCACTCATTTCCTTGCTGTCATCTGTGTAGGACCCATCTTGTTTAAGTAGGGGCCCAATACTGGGCGTTGTTCTCGATTTGATTTGGCATAGGAGAAGAAATACTTTGGGTTTCTTTCGATTTCATTTATAGGTTTTTAGTTCTTCCCGCGATTCCTGACCTAAAGGATTCTTTTAGCTTAAGTTCGATGCTTGCTATTTCTCTGACCAGTGTCTCCCTACGCATTTCAGATATATTGACCTTTTTAGCCGCTCTGTTATTCTTTTCCGTCGCCTGTAAAGGGAGCGCCTGTCTCTTTCTATTTTACATCTACTCCTCCTTTTTCTTAGAGGAATAAGCCTTGTGCATACATCGAGTGCCACCGGAGTTAATCTGTTCTAGGCATAAGTTTGGGTCTGTGTTGCTTAGTATATCTTCCCAGCTTATATCGGTTAGGACTTGGTTTACTTGGTCCCACTTTATGTTTTTTGTTATTGAAGTTGAATTTGGTGAATGCTCCCTCGTGACTGTCTCATTTTGTCGGTCTGGGGCTCCACGCATACATGTCTGAACCTCAATTATGTTGTGATCTGAGTATATTGTTTTTGATATGGTGACATTTCTTATCAGATCATCATTGTTAGTGAATATGAGGTCTAGTGTATTCTCCAGTCTAGTAGGCTCTATTATTTGCTGGTTTAAATTGAATTTTGTGCAGAGATTTAAAAGCTCGAGTGAGTGTGAGTTTTCATCAGAGCTGCCTCCTGGTGTTATTACTGCAACAATATTATTTGCTATATTCCTCCATTTTAGGTGCCTTAAGTTGAAATCCCCAGGAGCAAGATGTTGGGTGCAGGAGCTGGAAGATTTCCAGACAGTGGTCAATTTTTAACAGCTGTTCCTGGAATTGCTGGGATGTTGCATCCGGAGGCTTGTAGACTACCACAATGACTAGGTTTTGGTTCTCGACCTTTACTGCTAAAACTTCCACTACGTCATTTGAGGCATTAAGCAGTTCTGTGCAAACAAGTGACTCTGCAATGTACAGGCCAACCCCCCCCCCTTTTGCCTGTTCACTCTGTCACATCTGTATAGGATTGTAACCTGGGATCCATATTTTCGTTGTCCAAGTGATCCTTTATGTGGGTCTCAGTGAAAGCCTGCGAACATTGCCTTTGCCTCTGCAAGCAGTCCACGGATGAAAGGTATTTTGTTGTTTGTTGCTGGCTTTAGACCCTGTATATTTGCAAGGAAGAATGTTATCGGACTGGTGGTATTGTTGGTACTGGGGGGGGATTTTTTTTCCGGCATTAGTATCTGTATCTGTTGGTTTGGAGTGGAGGCCATCGACTGTGGTTCCACTCCAGGAATGACTGGATTTGGTGTACGATTTCTGTCATTTCCTGCCAGTTTTTTTCCTTCCTGGCACTAAAAAACCTCTCCCTCTTGAGTGGCTGTGGCTACCCAGGTTTTCCCATGGCCTGGATGTTTTGTATCTTTTTGTCCCCTTTAGATGGTATGCCTGGCAATTTAAGTTATAGCACAGTCTTTCCTGTACTGAAGAGGTACACATTTCAGGGTGAAAAAGCTTACAGGAAGGGAGTTTGCATTTTCCTGTTGTCATATGGGCATGGCATTTTCTAGGGTGGTCATAGTTGCACGTCCCATCTGTTTTTCCAGATTTCCCATGCCAGCAGATACCAAGTGCATAGTATGTGCACAGGCTGGTTTCCGCTTGCCTTGGGTTTCTGTGACTGTATTCCCTGTTGGTGCATGTTTCCCTGTCTTACTTCTATCCTCCCTAGCACCAACAATGGAGCTCCCACCAGTTGTTTTTGGTAATTTATCCTCACTATTTATTTATTTATTTATTTATTTATTTATAATTTGAGCACACTTACAGAGGTACAAAAAAAATACAGATAAGAGCAGCATGCCAAAGCCACTTATACTATGCATAGCATTACGGGCTGGCTTAAAATTAACTTAAGATTAACTAAGCAATGATGAAATCAGTGAAAAACATTAATGTAAACTGATTACTATAAAGCACAAGTGAGTATTACAAAGACAGGTCATATGGTTGCATGCATTGTTGTAAATTCAGTAGAATGGAGTATTCTGTTAGGTAGTGAATTTAAAAAATAATAAAGTTAGATTGGGTTTTAGGTTTAACATTTATGTGATATAATTGTGAGAAACATTTAAGATATACAATTTATAAGGTTCAGTTATTCAGTATTTATTTGGTTTTGGGTGAGTAAGTGATCTTTGAGAAGAGACTTGAATTTATAAACAGGTAGTGTTTCTTTTATATTTACAGGTAATGAATTCCAGATTTTAGGGCCTTTTATGTGCATTGAGTTTTTGCATAGCGTGAGATGGACACGAGGAATATCAAAGAGTGATCTGTGCCTTGTGTTATGGTCATGTGTTCTGT
The DNA here is from genome assembly GCF_026875155.1 of Cherax quadricarinatus. Taxonomy (NCBI): domain Eukaryota; kingdom Metazoa; phylum Arthropoda; class Malacostraca; order Decapoda; family Parastacidae; genus Cherax; species Cherax quadricarinatus. The sequence continues at coordinate 61,225,041 of NC_069403.1, forward strand.
TGAGGTTGGCAAGGAGATGTTTGAGGGGAGGGTTAATATCAGAGTATGAGTGTTCTATGAATGTAATAGGTGCAGTAATAAGTATAGGATAGTTTTGTATGGTGAGTAGGTTGAGTGTATTGAATCTATGGTGTATGTGCTGCCATGTAGTGAAATTTGTTATCATTCGATATTTGTTTATCATTCTATTGCTATTGGAGAACCTTGCTTGTTTGCTATTTCCTGCGGTATTTCTAGTTTGGGGCAATATTGGTTTTTATCTTATCTTTGACTACACTTGTCTTCCTACTAATGGCTCCTGTCCCCTATGGAGGTCATTTTATATGTATTCCCTTCCTGCGTATAATTCCCGACTCCCTGGAAAAAAATCCCAGTTTCACCATTACTGTTCCAGGACAGTTCCCAGCTTCACCATTTCTGTCCCCCAAAGGGGGGGGAAAACCCCTCCACTTCACCATTACTGTCTCCCGGGGACAGCACCTCCAGCTTTACTATTACTGTCTCCCAGGACATCACCCCCTTACATTTGTGCTACATGGCCGTAAAGGGCAGTACCATTCAGCCCAACTTTTTATTTTCCCCATCGTTGTAGAAACTTCCAGGTTTTCTATGAAAGCACTTTGATGTTTCCTCTTTTAAACCCCCTTGTGATTTTAGTCCCAATTTTCCTCATTTGGGCATCCCCAGAAACACTTCTCCTTTTTAATACTGCTTGTAGCTATTTCTGGGATTCTGCACAAGGGCGTGAAAAAAATTTCCAAAAAATAAAATTATCCATGGGGAAGCCCGTTTGTTTGACTGACCACAGACTACACACAGTTCATAATATTTGAATGGTTGATTTACTGCAATTCTACACAACCTCTTGAATATTATATTAATAACCTTAAATGAAGCCTACTTTTTGTATTTCTGTTTCTAACCTTTTTGTATTTTGGGAAGTTTACCGTCACGTCCTGATTTTTAATGTTTTTTTTTTTAAAAGGGCCCCTACAACCCCACCCTTTTTCAGTCGCTTTTTTTGTCCAACGAAAACCGTTTGAAACAGTCCCGGGGTTCGGACCAGTCAAGGGTTCGGACCAGTCAAGGTCCGGCCCGTGATCGCTGGATCAGGGGGCACTTATTTAAAACATACTGGTCGGTGATTTGAGCTAACACATGAAGGACTACTGGGAAATTTTTCTACCCAGTAATATGTGATTTACTGAACAAAAATTAATTTCGTGTTGAAAGCCGGTGATATCGGCAGCTCCAATGACAACGGGACCTCCTTTTTTACAATCGCTGTATCTGGGTTTTCTATTTTTTTTTTTTTTTTTTTTTTCCGCTCCACCACAATAAAACTTATTATAAATAAGTTGACTGGTGCAAATTTTGGAGGGAAGGGGCGCTTTTCTGTATAAAATTGCTTCTCGTTGTGTATATTGCGACGTGGGAACTAAGGGTTTTTGAAATTCACATAACGTCTGATTTTAAGAAAAAAAAACTAATGAAAATCCTCCCCTCCCTAAGTACCTTATAATACTGGTTAGTTGTACTACAACCTGTATTTGCTTTTACTGGTATCATAATTTTATGCAGTACACTAAGGCCAGTAAGTTTATTAAAAACACTGACCTGTGGTAATTTTTTGGCGCTTCGGGACCTTTCCCCTTTTAGGTTATCACTTCATTTACAAATTCACCGTTTTCAAAAGACACTTTTCCTTTATCACAATATACTTGTGAAAATTTGTCTGGGCGCCCCCAAGTGAGTCCCCACCCTGGCAAACTCTTTACACCAGCTCTGAGATGGGTACCTCAGCCTCACAAGTGGTTATAGGACGATTTTTTTACAGATGATTGGTATTGCAAGAAAACCCCGCCTGCTGCACGTATAAAGGACTAACTTACTTTGGTGTTGCAGATATATCCTGATCTTAAAATTTTAACCTAGCTTTGGGCCCCCTTTTGG
>NC_069403.1:61227493-61256586 GCF_026875155.1 Cherax quadricarinatus
CCCCCCAGATAAAGGGGAAAAAAAAAGGGCCCAACGATGTCAAAGCTACTCTTTCAAATGGTCTGTAAAGATAGGCTTTTTGACCATAGGTACTCGCCTGGTCCCTGGGAGGATACGTTGGAAAACTTTACACGATCTGCAAAAATATGACATCTGGGAATTTTTAAGCCAAAATATTTTTCCCCAAATTTTTTTTTTTTAAAATTTTTTACGATGCGAGAAATGTCCGGCCACTGGCGGGTCATGACCATTTTAAGAACAGCCCTCCGCATTGATTTGGGAACATAAAATAAGAAAGGAGGAAACGCAGGAGGCCTGCGGCCCCATACTAGGCGGCCTTTACAATATCCCACAAACAAAACTTTGCCCAATTTTAATGCCACCCAAGAAATAAGCTCTGATGTGAAAGTCCCCTCAAACCAAAACCCCTCCCCCATGTACAAACCAACCTAGATTTAAAACTACCCAAAATCCCAGCCCTTCATAACCCAACTAGGTGACTGTTCCCTCTCATCAACTACCCTTTTCCCAAAAACCAATATTTTCCTAGTCCTTTCTAAATCAAACTACTAATTTAAACCCTTTAAATGCGGGTTCCTCTTGGAGAACATCCTAAAGACCTTTTTAATACCCCCTTTTTTTAATCCTATTTTTCCATTATCACTTCGATCAGGCTCCCCTCATTCTTCGTCAAAAAGTAATGAACTTAAGAGTCTTAAATCTTTCTTCAAAAGGAAGATTTCTAATGCTATGTATTAATTTAGTCACCTACGCTGAATTTTTTTCTAACGAATTTATGTCCATTTTGATACGGAGACCAAAACGGGTGCATAATCAGGTGAGGCCTTACAAATGATGTTAAACGGCAGTATGACCCCCCGGGACTTCTTTTGCTTACATTCTTGATATAAATCCAGTAATCTATTTGCCTTATTAGTACCTTAGCTTTGCGTCTGGTTTAAAAGGTTGCTGCTCCCCCAAAACCCCCCAAGCCCCTTTTCGCAACTGTAGGCAAAGTTCTACATCATTTAACTTATAAGCTGGGTTATGGGCACTCCCAAGCTTCAAACCCTTGCTTTTATCACATTAAACGCATCTGCCACTTTTTGCCCAAAGAAAAAGTTTTTTTTAAATCCTCCTGAATTCCAAACATCTACGTTTAAAAATTTTATCCTAGCTATTTTTTGTGTCATCGCGAATTTTGCTCATACATAGAAAATCCTCTCAAAAGTTTAAATTAAAAAAAAATATTTAAACCCCAACAACCCCCGGAAAAAGGGCCCCTTTTTTTCCCCGTGGAGCCCTGACGAATAATGGATTTTTGGGGCCACCCCCTTCACCCGGACCCATGCCGACCCACAAACCCACTTTTTCCCCCAAAGCCAGGGCTGCCACTTTTTTTAACACTATGGCGGGGAACTTATCAAAAGCCTTACTAAATCTAAGAAAATAATATAAAATTTTCTTTATTGGGGTAAACACCTAAAAAGCTTTACTGAAGAAAGTTAATAAATTAGTTAGACAAGACCGGGCCCTTTTGAAAACCATGCTGAGTATCTTAATAAAGCTCTGTTATCGAGAGGGCTTCTTATAATCTCAACTATATTGATCTAGAATTTGCCTACAATTGAGGTCAGCTTATTGGGCGTATTTGACGGTAACGATTGTCCCCTGTTTTAAAAATAGGATTTTACATTACCCATCTTCCACATACGATACTACACCTTTTGAAGAGATAAATTTAAAAAAAAATTTGTTATGGTTCACAGACTTCCATTTTCATTCTTAAAACCCTTAAAAAAACTCATCAGGGCCCGGCGACTTTTTTTGCTTCAGTCTTCTATCCCGTTTACAACCATCTACAGTGATGATGTTTTCTAATTTATCTTTTCTAGCCCCGAAAAAATTTAAATTTCTGGAATTTGTTTGTCTTCCCGTGTAAAAACTGAGAGAAAAAATTTTTTAAAAAACAAGCACATTTTATTTCTTTGTCAGTAAGGTGCCCAAATTTTTTTTAAGGGGACCTATTTACTTAATTTTGTTCTATAGCCGGAAAAACTTTTTGGGGTTAGTTTTAGAATCCCTAGCAATTTAATTTCATGTCCCTTTTTTGCTTTTCTTATCCCCTTTTTAAGTCCCTCTAATGTCAATATACTGATTTTAAAGAGACCCCCACCTCTTTTGATAGCCTAAAATTCCTTTCTTTTTGCCCTAGTAGAAATTTTTTAGCCTATTATTCATCCATTTTGGGTCTTTCTTTTTGATCTGATTTCTAAAAGGGGGTAAACGCTCTTTGGCGCAGTATAGTGTTTTAGAAAAATGTCATATTGATAGCTCTCTTCGTTACCCCAGTCAACAATGATAATGTTCTTAAGCCCATCTAATCTGCTTAAAGGAAAAATGGGGGCTGTTACTGAGTTATCGCTACTACGACTTCCATCAATCTAAATGTAATTGATTTTTGGTCGCAGCACCCATTCCTCTGAAATTTTTTAAATTATTTAAAAAGGGGTTCATTTTGTCATAACAAGTCAAGCAGGTTATTTCCCCCCTTTTAGGTTTTGTCACAAAATGCTTCAAAAAAAAAAAAACCTGAAAACCCTAAAAGTCGTATGATTATAAAATTTCCCCGTCAAGAAGTTCCAAATTTAAAATACAAAGTTAAAATCTCCTAGAATTACTACATTTTCGGCCCGTGGCCTTAACAATTTCCTCTCTAGTATTTCCCCCGGTCCCTATTAGTTTTGGGGGCGGTGTACACCCTAAAATCAGTTTTTCACCCCTCTGAAAATTCTATCCAAACAGACCTTTTATGGTTACTTCAGACTTTAAAACCCTTTTTATGAACAGTTCAAGCGATCTGGGTACAAAGCCACCCCACCCCCCCCCCAATACTTCTATCTTCTTGAACAAATTTAAAAACCCCGATAGACATTTCCCCAGGCCCTTTTCCCCACCTTTTTTAATTAAACAGTTCTTAGGCAAATACACAATGTTACCTACATACAAATAATCTCAACTCGTCCATCTTATTTCCTACACACCAATTAGCATAATAAAAATTGAAAGACTCCCTTTCTCTTTACCCTTCCTGCCTTTTCTATTTTTTTACTAAAACCCATTTCGTCCTTATCACCCCAATCCCGGCTTTTCAAAACTATCTCGTTTTTATTATTCTAGTTCCCCTAGAAATCGAATATTACTACCTGGGGCTTCACTGTTTTTCCCGCCAAAACCCATACCACTAAATATTCCTATTTTAAAATCCTAACGCCCCTCCCCGCATTTGCCATGCCCCTCCCCACACCCAGAAATGAACCCCATCCCTAGCATCATGTCATTTCTGCCATAGAAGAGGTCCCAGTTGTCAATGAATGTTACCGCATTTTCCTTACAGTATTTGTCCAGCCAGCAATTGACACCAATTGCCCTGGACAACCATTCATTTCCAACTCCCCTCCTTGGCAAAATACCACATATGAGAGGGTTCCCACCCTTACTTCTAATTATTTCTATTGCTGACCTATACCTGCTAATCAGGTCGTCACTCCTACGTCTGCCAACATCGTTGCCTCCAGCACTGAGACAGATAATAGGATTGCTCCCATTACCTCTCATGGTGTCATCCAGACGGCTAACAATATCCTCCATCCCATCCCCAGAAAAGCAAACTCTCTGTCTCCTACTCCTGTCCTTCAAGCAGAACGCCCTATCCATATACCTAACTTGGCTGTCCCCAACAACAACAATATTCTTACCTTCCTTAATGTCTTTCGACGTGACGTTCCCAGTAGTCGACTCACATTCGTCGGGTAGCACTGAGAATGTATTGAATGTTTCCACAACAGTTTCCACGGCAGTCTCTTTCTTCTTCATCGTTTCTACCTTTCCATTCGTCTTCTTGATCGTCAACTTCTTTCCCTGCTGTCCAGCCACTGACCAGTTTCCCTTCTTGACCTGAGGACTCAAAACAGGAGGACTACTCCGAATCTTTTTGCTTTCCTCGGTCAGTAGCCGAATTTCCATATTTGCCAACCTCAATTCTTCCTTAAGCTGTTGGTAAAGTTGCTCGATGGAGGGCATCTTGCTTCAGTTCTAGAGAGTGCGCAAACAGGTCTAAGATGGAATAGTCTGTCTCATCTGAATTTAATTTGAATACTGACTTTTACAAGATACCTTTTATATATTCAAATTTATATGAAAAGTTTTTCCTTTGGATCACTTGATTTTGTTTAGTGGCATTATGGCAATTCTGAAGAGAAGGACAATTACGTTGTAAATTGACAAATGAGTCCTTCGATATATCTAAAGGCTTAAAGTCAGGGAAAATCAAAGGATAGACAGTAGGGAAAGCATGGGCTTTGGTCTGAGCCCTAGTCAAGACATTTATGGTATCGGAGGTGATACCTTCACTTTCATCTAACAAGTGAACCGGTGATCCTACTACCTCGCTTTCAAGAGTAGCATCACTGGTTTTTAATCCCACATGAATCTCACGAGACATTGTCTCATCTGAACTTTCGAGGGGCTTCTCCGACTCTACAAGAAGAGGATCTGAAACACTTATATCCATCTTTGGTGATGAAAGGTCAACCTCAGAAGGAAGAATGGCACCTTTAACATTACCTATTAGTACAGAGCAAGAAGTGATGGGAGCTAGTACGGCTTCAGACCAACCTGTGAACCATTTAGACCTAATGTAACAACGGATGGTAGGAAAAGTGTCTGTACGGCCCAAGTAGTCTGAAAGTATAGCAGAGGAATGAGTTTCTTTAAGATTAGGGAACAGCTTATCAGAAATTACTATACATGTGCATCCAGTTTCTCGTAAAATGGTAGATACATTAAGTCCATTAACTGTTCCTGAACAGAAGGGTGCTTGGTCATTACAGTCTTTAAAACATCTTTCAACTTTTTGGACCTTCTTAGAAGGACAATCTGGACGTTTATGTCCCTTAACACCACACAAATGACAAACAGGAATAAAAGAAGTCATTTTACTTTCCACTAGTGCCTTTGATTTCTTAAGGTCTGATGAACCCTTGCCCTTAGGGTTCGATCCCTTTAGGTCTTTATAGGAATTGTGAGCCTCAGCATACAGGTCAGCAGCCTCAGCAACTTCCTCAGCTGTGTACGAATGGTATACAATACCGACAAAATGAGATTAAGACACATGTGCAACATCTGGGTATCTTTATTGTAGACGTTTCGCCATCCAGTGGCTTTATCAATACAAATTCTAGGACATAACTTGAAGACAGTAGAACTATGTACAGAAGATGAGGTAATCAGTCCCTCAACCTAGGAGTAGGTGCGAAGAGCACCATAGTCGTGGAGATTCTCCACGACTATGGTGCTCTTCGCACCGACTCCTAGGTTGAGGGACTGATTACCTCATCTTCTGTACATAGTTCTACTGTCTTCAAGTTATGTCCTAGAATTTGTATTGATAAAGCCACTGGATGGCGAAACGTCTACAATAAAGATACCCAGATGTTGCACATGTGTCTTAATCTCAACTTCCTCAGCTTTAATCAGGTTACGTTCTCTAATGAATGTTCGTATCTGGTGAGGAAGAGCTGTCAGGAACTGGTCAACAACCATGAAGTCTCGAAGAGATTCATAACTGTGATCAATTCCTGAACTCTCTATCCAAAAGTCGAACAAACGAAAGAGTGTTACCTGTAACTGTTGAAAGTTCTGGCCAGGCTGTAAGGTGGCATACCTGAAATCTTTCCTGTAAGAATTAGTGGTTTTTTGATACGCTTTAAGGATTGCCTTTTTCAGTAGGTTATAATTACATATGATATCCTGCGACAAAGTTGCATAGATATTTAAGGTTGTAGTTTACCTTAAGTTTACCTGGAGAGAGTTCCGGGGGTCAACGCCCCCGCGGCCCGGTCTGTGACCAGGCCTCCTGGTGGATCAGAGCCTGATCAACCAGGCTGTTGCTGCTGGCTGCACGCAAACCAACGTACGAGCCACAGCCCGGCTGATCAGGAACTGACTTTAGGTGCTTGTCCAGTGCCAGCTTGAAGACTGCCAGGGGTCTGTTGGTAATCCCCCTCATGTGTGCTGGGAGGCAGTTGAACAGTCTCGGGCCCCTGACACTTATTGTATGGTCTCTTAACGTGCTAGTGACACCCCTGCTTTTCATTGGGGGGATGGTGCATCGTCTGCCAAGTCTTTTGCTTTCGTAGTGAGTGATTTTCGTGTGCAAGTTCGGTACTAGTCCCTCTAGGTTTTTCCAGGTGTATATAATCATGTATCTCTCCCTCCTGCGTTCCAGGGAATACAGGTTTAGGAACCTCAAGCGCTCCTAGTAATTGAGTGTTTTTATCTCCGTTATGCGTGCCGTGAAAGTTCTCTGTACATTTTCTAGGTCGGCAATTTCACCTGCCTTGAAAGGTGCTGTTAATGTGCAGCAATACTCCAGCCTAGATAGAACAAGTGACCTGAAGAGTGTCATCATGGGCTTGGCCTCCCTAGTTTTGAGGTTCTCATTATCCATACTGTCTTTTTTTCTAGCAGATGCGATTGATACAATGTTATGGTCCTTGAAGGTGAGATCCTCCGACATGATCACTCCCAGGTCTTTGACGTTGGTGTTTCGCTCTATTTTGTGGCCAAAAATTTGTTTTGTACTTGATGAAGATTTAATTTCCTCATGTTTACCAATCTGAGTAATTGAAATTTCTCATCAATGTACTTCATATTGTTTTCTGCAGCCCACTGAAAGATTTGGTTGATGTCCGCCTGGAGCCTTGCAGTGTCTGCAATGGAAGACACTGTCATGCAGATTCGGGTGTCATCTGCAAAGGAAGACACGGTGCTGTGGCTGACATCCTTGTCTATGTCGGATATGAGATGAGGACAAGATGGGATCGAGTACTGTGCCTTGTGGAACAGAGCTTTTCACCGTAGCTGCCTCGGACTTTACTCTGTTGACTACTACTCTCTGTGTTCTGTTAGTGAGGAAATTATAGATCCATCGACCGACTTTTCCTGTTATTCCTTTAGCACGCATTTGTACCAGAAAATAACATTCCTAACCTGGTAGCCCAGGTGTCAGCAGGCCAACTTATATAAGACCTTAGTGCAATTACAATTGAGAGTCTTGTGCCTTTATTATATTATTAGATTAATCACAGTTTTACTCTAGCTCATTCTAGCTCAATACATAGTCAATACCAAATTCACTATATTAGACCATAGTGCAATTACTAGTGAGAGACTGGTGCTATTTGTAATTTGTATTTTTATATTATTAGACTAAACCTAGTTGTACTATAGCTCTTTCTAGCTCAATACATAGTCAATACCAAATTCACTATATTAGACCATAGTGCAATTACTAGTGAGAGACGGGTGCTATTTTTAATTTGTATTTTTATATTATTAGACTAAATTCAGTTGTACCATAGCTCATTCTAACTCAATACATAGTCAATACCAAATTCACTATATTAGACCATAGTGCAATTACTAGTGAGAGACTAGTGCTATTTTTAATTTGTATTTTTATATTATTAGATTAAACCTATTGTACTATACCTCATTCTAGCTCAAAACATAGACTCCACAAAAGTCATTATTAGACCTTAGTGCAATTACAAGTGAGAGTCTTGTTCTATTTTTAATTTGTATTTTTATATTACTAGTTTATACCTAGTTGTACTTTAGTTCATTCCAGCACAACACATAGACAACATCAACTTCATTATGTGTAGTAGTGACTATACTCTACATGACCAAAATACTCTAGCTATATACTTGTCCAAACTTCCTACCACTACAGATATCAGTACTAGAACTCAACACACAACTCAGGATATAAATAACCATAATTTAAACCTAGAAGATGATTGATCACGTTGACCCTGATCTAAACCTCCATAATCTGACACCCAATCAAAACCTATTGGAAAGTAACTGCCTTTATTACACAGCATCACAAGCCAGCATTATCCTAAACAATGCTAAAAGTCTATCATCAGGTCCTTAAGCAAACACTATGATAACCTCCTGGCACTCCTTGAATCACTAAAGACACCCTTCTCCTGCATTATTCTTACTGAGACCTGGCTTAAGCAGGACACAATAGATATCTACCTACTACCAGGATACACAGCAATTCACAACTGCAGACCAAACCAAGTTCGGGGTGGTATTGCAATCTATTACTCTAACCAATTATCTTGTATTAGCACCACTTGCTTTAGTGATGAATATGGGGAATACATTTTTGCTAATTTTACTGTAAAAATCCTTAAGACGCCTATAACAATCGGTGCCATTTACCGGATACCTCACACAAACATCCCAAATTTCAGTGAGAAATTAAAGTCACTAATAACAAACAGACAAATGAATAAGCACCACCTTCTCTTAGCTGGAGACTTCAACATCAACCTTGGCTTACTAGATGATCAGCCTGTAACTGATTTCATCAACAATATGAACAACACACTTCTCATACCAACAATAACTAAACCAACCAGGCTCACTGAGACAAGTGCAACCATAATAGACCACATATGGACCAATATACTAGCCCCCCTTAAATCAGGGATATCACAGATAGCACTTACAGACCACTACCCTACCTTCCTCCTGACAACATTAGTAAACCACCACGTGAATACAAAAAAAGTCTCATTTAGACTCCATGACGAGGCCTCAGTAAGGAAGTTCACAGCTGACCTAGAGACTGTTGACTGGCCTACAGAATTCTCCAAGGTCAATGGTTTTGATGACTGGACAGACATTTTTCTTAACAAATTACTTAGACTATACAACAAACATTGTCCTATAAAAACAAAACAGATCACAAACAAATGGCTTGGTTGCCCATGGTCTAACCAGCACCATTCTGAAATCCATTGACAAGAAACACCAATATGAAAAGCAAATATAGACAAGGCTTAATACACAAAGATATTCTTAAACACTATTCATCAGCTCTCACCAAAGTAATAAAGAAAGCCAAACAACTATACTACTCCAGTAGATTCACAGACACTAGAGGAGATATAAAAAAGACCTGGAAAACACTCTCTCAGATTCTAGGGACCCATAAACTGAGAAAAACCAAGAATATTGTCCTAACTAAACCTAATGAAACACCACTACATCCCACTGACACAGCTAACAAGATAAACGACTTCTTCTCAAGCATAGGATCTAATCTCGCCGGTAAAATCCCACATACCAATGCCCATGCCGGGGACTACCTAGATGGGAATTTCCCTAATTCCTTCTATCTTGCACCAACTGAGCCCACGGAAGTCACCGAGATTATAAAGTCACTTAAAAATAACTCGGGGAATCTGTCTCATGTCCCACCATTACTGTACATGCAAGCGGCCCATGTCCTTTCGCATGCTATTTCATTACTCTTTAACAAGTCACTAGAGACTAGCACCTTCCCGAAACTACTCAAGATGGCAAGGGTTACACAAATACATAAAGGTGGTGACCCTACAGACTTAAACAACTATAGGCCAGTATCTAACTTACCATTGCTATCCAAAAACTTTGAGAAACTCGTGCACAGGAGACTGTATTCATTTATAATGGCTCAAAACATACTCAACCCCTGCCAATTTGGATTTAGGAAAAATAAAAGCACTAATGATGCAATCATAAAAATGCTAGATTTGCTTTACACGGCATTGGAAAATAAGGAATATCCACTAGGAATTTTTATTGACCTAAGAAAAGCTTTTGACACAGTAGACCATGACATTCTACTCCACAAACTTGATCATTACGGTATAAGAGACCATGCACTTGCTTATTTCAAATCTTACATTACTAATAGGTATCAGTATGTCACCATTAAAGACACAGCATCAGCAACACAGCCACTTGATACTGGAGTTCTGCAGGGAAGTGTTCTTGGTCCCCTGCTCTTCCTCATATACTTCAATGACCTTCCAAACGTATCCCAACACCTAAAACCCATTCTCTTTGCTGACGACACGACTTATGTCATCTCTCACCCTAATCTTGCCACCCTCAACACCACTGTGAATGAGGAGCTGATCAAAATATCGACTTGGATGACAGCCAATAAACTTACGCTTAACACTGACAAAACCTACTATATTATGTTTGGTAGCAGAGCAGGAGATGCACAAATTAACATTAAGATTGAGAACTCTCTAATTACCAGAAATAATGGGGGAAAATTCCTAGGCTTATACCTTGACAACAACCTGAATTTCAGCACCCATATCCAGCATATAACCAAAAAAGTATCCAAAACTGTTGGGACCCTCTCGAAGATACGATACTACGTGCCGCAAAATGCCTTTCTCACACTATACCACTCATTTATCCATACCTCACCTATGCTATTTGTGCTTGGGGATCAACTGCAGCAACACACCTAAAGCCAATAATAACCCAACAAAAAGCTGCAGTAAGAATAATCACTAAATCCCATCCCTGGCAACACACCCCCCACTCTTCATAGACCTAAACTTACTCCCTGTTCAGTACATTCACACTTACTACTGTGCAATCTACATCTACAGGGCCTTAAACTCTAATATCAACCTTGACCTAAAACGCTTTCTTGATAGTTGTGACAGAACCCACAGGCATAACACCAGACACAAACATCTCTACGACATTCTCCGTGTCCGACTAAACCTTTACAAAAATTCAATGTATGTCAAAGGCCCTAAAATCTGGAATACCCTACCTGAGAACTCTAGAACTGCAGACACATTCATCACCTTCAAAAACTACCATTAGAAAACATCTTATCTCCCTGATACACCCTGTCAACTAACTACACGAATACCACCTGGTGGTTCACACTTACACTCACTGACTCATTTGACCATAAACACAAATATTAATCTCAATCTTAAAATAATGAATCCTGTGATACTCCAATACTGAAACTATGTACTGTGCCAAAACAAAAGCATTTACATTGCTAAACTCACAAACTAGTATTTAGTCACTTAGCCATTATACCAACTTACCTCATAATTTGTAATATTTTACAATTAAAAACAAAACTAAGTCTGCCCGAAATGCCTAGCCATGCTAAGCATTCTAGTGGTACACTCTGTAATCACTATTTTACTACATGTAAACCACACAATAACTAAATTTCTGTAAACTCAGCATTGTAATCCTTATAGAGAATAAACTTTGAATTCACGGAGGGTAGCGGTATTTTCAAACCTGATAATGTAAGAAGTTATGTCTTCCCCCTCAGTGAAGGGAGGTAAATTAGGTGTTGAAATATGTGCACTAGCTGCACGTTGTTCCATTACTCCTTCCTCTAATTGTTGTTGTGTAAAAGTTAACTTTTTATTCTCTAATTCAAGGCGAGATTTTTCGAGCTCGTGATCCTTTTCTCTTTCCTCAAGTTCTCTTAATTTAACTTGTTCTTCACGTATCTTAGCTTGTTCCTCACGATCCCGAGCTCTTTCCTCACGATCAAGTCTATCACGCTCTTTTTGGTCTTCTCGCTCTCTTTCTAACTGTCTTTCTTGGATTTCTCTCTCAATTCTCTCTCTCTCCTTTTTCTCTTCTCTTTCGATTCTCTCTCTCTCCTTATTCTCTTCTCTTTCCCTTTCTAACTGTCTTTCTTCTCTCTCAATTCTCTCTCTTTCAAGTTTTTCCTGGATCTTAGCACTAATGAAAGATTCTAAAGTTTTCCCTGTTATTCCTAACTTACTTCCAGCATTCATCCAAAACTGGTATTCATCCATACTTGCAAGAATAACTTAAACTATCAGGGGAAAATGAAACGGGTATTAAAGAAAACGGAGGGTTCAATTCCTGCTCCGCTCAAACTGTAAATAAACCAGAGGGCTCGATCCCTGCTTCAATTAAACAATATGTATTAACGAAAACGAAGGGTTCTATGCCGGCTCCGAGCAAACAGTAAGTAGAATGGGGTCCCTTGACCATCCAATCTTCTCACCAACAAATCAAGAGTGTCCTATGACAGTTCCCTTGATATAATGAAGAGCTCAATGAAACAAGTTGTCAGAGTTCCCTTGATATAATGAAGAGCTCAATGAAACAAGTTGTCACTGGAAAATCTCGGGTCCCTAGAGTCTAATCCTCCAAAGTTTTTTCAAGCTCACATGAAAAAGTGGCAGAATTAAATATTATATCCTGCCTGACTTGACTTACAATAAATTGAGACTATAACAATCACCAAATCTTTTAAATACCTGTACCGAAGTCCTACCATAGAGAATGATTACTCATGGCTGGTGGTAACCGTCTGTGGTAAGCGGCGTTGAAGTTCCAATGGTAGATTCGAGATGGGGGTTGAATCTTGATTCAGTAGAGTTGTCCTGGCAAGGTCGCCACTTGTGAAGGCTTACTCAGCCCTGTAACAACTTCAGACAGTATTACTCAGGCGGCTCTCCTCAGGAAAATTAATGATAGAAAAAGAAATAATAATTCACAAAGATAAACACTTATTATTTATTAAATCAAACATAAAACAATAAAACATGAAAGGTATATCCTATTTGAAAGAAAAATAAAAAATAAAAATGAATAAAATAACATTTGAACTCAACGCTAATATCTACAAGGGTGTCTGGTGTTGGTGACACTTGTTGAAATCGTAGCCGTTGCTGATGATGGGGTGGGGGGGGGGTCCGCAGGTGTGGTGCCCATCCACTGGCTAGTTCTTCACAGTATACCAGTGAGTATTATATCCCGATGACAGGAAAGCAGGTTCTTTACCGCTGCAATGATGTGGGGTTACGTCCTGCAATTTCATACAGGTGCACAGGTACTTAAATGCAAAATGGGGAAGTCTCTGGATGTTAGTCCTTCTCCTGTTCTTCTCGTTGATTGACAGGTGACCCTCACTGTCATCCAAGCTGAAAAGATAGACAGGTTACCCACTGCTTAAATAATCACTCTCCATGGCAATGTACAATACTCAAAAGACGTGGTGATTATTACAACAGTCAACCTAGAGCAAGACTGAAAGGACTAAGTTTATTATTGGTCAAAAGTGAAGCTTTTAACCAAAAAATCCACTAAATACAAGGCAAGCATGTACTTACAGTAGGGGTTGGAGCTGTGAGTCGAGTGATTTACTGTTTGACCAGAGCCCCACACGTCCCTTTCGGGGGGGGGGGAAAAAAGGGAAAGGGGAGGGATAGCGGGAGCTAGACTGACCCTACCTTAACAAGCACCGGCAGTCAAACTATCACTTTCAGGGAAAGGGGGAAAAAAGGCGGGAAAAACGGGAGCTTGATTTAAACCCTACCTTAACTAGTAGCCGCGTGAAACAAATCACTTTCGGGGAGGGAAAGAAAAGGCGGGGGAGCTTGACTTGCCCTACCTTAATAGTAGCGGCAATAAAAATATGTACTATACACTACATTCTATTGAACTTTTCCCTCACAGTCGCCATGACCGTCAGAGCCTAGAGAAGTTCCGAATCGAAGTTATATATTGACGTTCTTAAAAATTTACATGATTGGGGTAAGTCAGAAGGGTTCATCAGTCAGGTGATCGAGAAACTGGCTGCACTACAGTGCAAGAGTTACACTTAAAATATCAGACAAAATGGTTCACGAACAACAAATTGTGAGGGTTGGAGATCTGTTTCTCATTTGAGTATAGGTGTGAGAGAAGAGTCAACCATCGCCACATAAAACCCAGAAGTCACTCAAGATCTCGAGAGATCAATCTAAACTCAAAAACGACTGAGTTGAATGTACTATGGAAAGAAGTGTAAAAAGGGTAAAAACCCTTTCTAAGCAGAACCTTAAGGCACTCATGCCAGATATGTGGTTCTGTGAAAGGCCGAACACACTGCACAGTTGCTCGAGAAAAACATTTGAGCATAGGCAACAGAGACTAAGGGAGTTGAGACTCGCTTCAAGTGTGTGGGGAACACTTGCGAGAGCCGTGGCCCCAGCTCAGTGAGTGTGGTCTGTTGCAAAGGTAAGCACATACGCACTATGTTCCCAATATTTAAGGACCCAAGCTGTGGGATATCTCTATGGTAGAGGTAGAAAGTGAGTCCGAGCCTGAAATGGTACCAGCGTGATTAGTGGGGGTAAAGGGTCTTAATCTGAGTGAGAATCACGGAGGTGCGCCCTCCCTTTACACCCAAATGGCAAAGGCTGCGAATGGGCACAGTCCGAAAAAACCCCCAATAATTCTTTGACCCAGGAGCATAATATCCTTGATAACAAAGAAGTTGGTGGCAAAATTAAAGTTGAAGGCCACAAAGAAAGTTAGTATGATGTTGGGAGGGGATATAAGTCAGGTCCCACCCAAATCTTATGATGTGGTGGATTTTCACAGTCAAATTAGTGGACATCGCAGAGACATTACAGCCTTGGTGTAGAGACATTACCCAGGGCAATTAGAGCGAGAGGTCTGCTGCAGCAGCTAAGCGATTGAAACACCTTGACGTGAAGCTGGCAGACCAGGGAATTACCACTGACACAGTCAGAAATGTAGGTATCTTGGTGGGAGCCAATCATATAGATGACTTCCTGTCTACACGACGGACGTTTAAGGAAGGAATTGGTTTATACAGATCCCCAGTAGGATACATCATAGGCGGCAGGATTAGACCTGAATTCCCTGCCACGCCAGATAGAGGAGAAGCTGTCCCCATGATAGCTGGGGGAGTAGTGATAATGAATACCAGTCTACACGATGAACCGCCAGGGAAGGTGAACCAGGTAGGGAGTGACGAACTCTCGGTCACCTTGGGAAAACACTTTTACAGGATCCATAAAGAGGGAGATAGATTGCCATTAAATCTAGGGAACCTCGTAACAGTGGGAGGAAAGGCTACCAGGGCATGTGGGCCACTGGGTGGGAAAGTACGGAGCCACTCAGTCAAGGCTACACATACAAAAGACGTTAAAGTAAAATGAAAGGGTGCTAAGACCACCGGAACATACAAGTTTACACCCCCAGAGGTTCACACAGGGGAAACTAGACGGTTGAAGTTAGACCGGAGTCTGCTTGACGAGAGGGGCCGGACAGCACTTGTGTCCAGGGTCCGCCTTGGGGGCTCGCGGAAGGTGAACTTGATTTAGACTTAGCGCCTACCTTCGCCGGCGGGAGGATGTGGAAATTTATTTGGTCCCTAAAGTTCCACAGGACAGATCCGGCATGGCCGTAATGGAACGGCTGAGCTGGGTGGCCCTTAAACCCACCAAAACAAAAAGCGTTCTCCCCAAACATAAACACATTTCTCTCCCTGGGTTGGCGTGGTTGGTCACTAGCACGTTAAGAGACCATACAATAAGTGTCAGGGGCCCGAGACTGTTCAACTGCCTCCCAGCATACATAAAGGGGATTACCAACAGACCCCTGGCAGTCTTCAAGCTGGCACTGGACAAGCACCTAAAGTCGGTTCCTGACCAGCCGGGCTGTGGCTCGTACGTTGGTTTGCGTGCAGCCAGCAGCAACAGCCTGGTTGATCAGGCTCTAATCCACCAGGAGGCCTGGTCACAGACCGGGCCGCGGGGGCGTTGACCCCCAGAACTCTCTCCAGGTAAACTCCAGGTAAGCTTATTTAATTTATAGATTTACCCTTCAGGGAAGGAGTAGGTAGTTTTACTGGTAGTACACTAATATTAGGTTTACTAAGGCAACTGTAGATAATAATAATGTAGACCTAAGACCTTAACATAGGCCGATAATGTAGGCAAACACTAGGATAAGTTAGCCAGGGAGAACTGGCAGCCCTAGTTTGAACGAAGAGACAAGGGTCTGGAAGAGAGACCAGCTCGTTCTTCTTAAGACAGACACCAACTGGACAAGACGTGCCATGATCAGCAGACGGCGCCCCCCATGTGTCTTCACATTTGAGACCTAGGGAAATCTGGTAAAGGCACCTCGATGTACCGTAGATGACCTCCGTCAGGCCCATACAGTAAGACAAGACCTCCGCTTTATCCATAGATTTTTTGGGCCAGTGTCTGGGAAATTGTGAGTTTAGTTTGATCGTGGGCCCGGTGTGCAGCTGGCAGTGCATGCCCCGTAAGTACCATGTCTCTTGGGAGTCTGGAAGCTAGTGTCCGTGTCTGCATAGTTATACTAGGGGATACATACCCCTCTGGATATAGGAATTTCTGAGGTGCAGGCAGGTCACTAATAACGATTGAATATTGCAGAAAATTTAAAGGGCCCCCGGTTTTCACGTGGTTTCTGAGGGGAAGTCCAAAGGGGCTAAGGCTAAGCTTAGGGAAGTTGATGAACAGGATATATGCTGCAACACCAAGTAAGTTAGTCCTTTATACGTGCATGCAGGCGAGTTTCTTGCAACATCAATCATTTGTGAAAATCTGTCCTATAAGCCACTTGTGAGGCTGAGGTACCCACCTCAGAGCTCGGTGTCAACAGAGTTTGCCAGGGTAGGCGACTCACTTGGAGGCAGTCCACACAAATTTTCACACTAGACCTGGGGAAATCTTGTGGAGGCACCTCGACGTACCGTAGATGACCTCATCCGTCAGGCCCATACAGTAAGACGAGATCTCCATTTTTTTCTGTAGGATTCTGGCCAGTTTCTGGGGAAAATTGCAAGTGAGTTGAGCTGTGGGCCTTTGTGCTGGCAGCAGTTCATGACCAGCACGTACCGGCGTCACTCCATCAGGCTTAGAAGCTAGTGTTCATTTCTGCATAGATATACTAGAGGATACACACCCCCTTGGAAACAGGAATTTCTGATGTGCAGGCAGGTCACTAATACTGACTGAATATTGCAGGAATTAAGGCTCCCGGTTGCACGTGGTTCTGAGGGGAAGTCCAGAGGGGCTAAAGCTTAGGGAGGTCGAAGATCGGGACACATTCTCCAACACCAAGTAAGTTAATCCTTTATACGTGCATGCAGGCGAGATTTCTTGCAACATCAGTCATTTATAGAAATCTGTCCTATAAGCCACTTGTGAGGCTGAGGTTCCGTTCTTAGGGCTCGATGTCAACAAAACTTGCCAGGGTAGGCAACTCACTTGGAGGCAGTCCAGACAAATTTTCACAGAGGTTATTTAATATCAAGTTTATTCAAATGAATAAATATGAGTTCTTATCATTGTGTGTGTGTGTGTGTGTGTGTGTGTGTACTCACCTAGTTGTACTCACCTAGTTGAGGTTGCGGGGGTCGAGTCCGAGCTCCTGGCCCCGCCTCTTCACTGATCGCTACTAGGTCACTCTCTCTGAACCGTGAGCTTTATCATACCTCTGCTTAAAGCTATGTATGGATCCTGCCTCCACTACATCGCTTCCCAAACTATTCCACTTACGGACTACTCTGTGGCTGAAGAAATACTTCCTAACATCCCTGTGATTCATCTGTGTCTTCAACTTCCAACTGTGTCCCCTTGTTACTGTGTCCAATCTCTGGAACATCCTGTCTTTGTCCACCTTGTCCAATTTCTCTCAGTATTTCGTATGTCGTTATCATGTCCCCCCTATCTCTCCTGTCCTCCAGTGTCGTCAGGTTGATTTCCCTTAACCTCTCCTCGTAGGACATTTCCTCTTAGCTCTGGGACTAGTCTTGTTGCAAAACCTTTGCACTTTCTCTAGTTCTTTACGTGCTTGGCTAGGTGTGGGTTCCAAACTGGTGCCGCATACTCCAATATGGGCCTAACGTACACGGTGTACAGGTCCTGAACGATTCCTTATTAAGATGTCGGAATGCTGTTCTGAGGTTTGCTAGGCGCCTATATGCTGCAGCAGTTTATTTGATTGATGTGCGCTTCAGGAGATGTGCCTGGTGTTATACTCACCCCAAGATCTTTTTCCTTGAGTGAGGTTTGTAGTCTCTGCCCCCTAGACTGTACTTCGTCTGCGGTCTTCTTTGCCCTTCCCCAATCTTCATGACTTTGCACTTGGTGGGATTTGAACTACCAGGAGCCAATTGCTGGACCAGGTCTGCAGCCTGTCCAGATCCCTTGTAGTTCTGCCTGGTCTTCGATCGAGTGAATTCTTCTCATCAACTTCACATCATCTGCAAACAGGGACAACCTCAGAGTCTATTCCTTCCGTCATGTCATACACAAATACCAAAACAGCACTGGTCCTAGGACTGACCCCTGTGGGATCCCGCTGGTCACAGGTGCCCACTCTGACACCTCGCCACTTACCATGACTCGCTGCTGTCTTCCTGACAAGTATTCCCTGATCCATTGTAGTGCCTTCCCTGTTATCCCTGCTTGGTCCTCCAGTTTTTGCACCAATCTCTTGTGTGGAACTGTGTCAAACGCCTTCTTGCAGTCCAAGAATATGCAACCTACCCACCCCTCTCTCTCTTGTCTTACTGCTGTCACCATGTCATAGAACTCCAGTAGGTTTGTGACACAGGATTTCCCATCCCTGAAACCATGTTGGCTGCTGTTGATGAGATCATTCCTTTCTAGGTGTTCCACCATTCTTCTCCTGATAATCTTCTCTATGATTTTGCATACTATACATGTCAGTGACACTGGTCTGTAGTTTGTGTGGGCGTGGGGGGTGCATCAGCATTGCAGCAACACTGGCAATATTTAAATTGTATAATGCAGGTTTGTCTGCTGTTGTGAGATGTGTGTAATATCGTAATTAAGATTGGTGTATTATTTTGTGATACTGGGGATTTTTTTGAGTTTGGTCCTGGCACATATCATAGACATTTTATTATATTTTATCATCACTTTAAAACATTGCAGACAATGTTTTAAATAAAATATTAAAAAAAAAAATTCTAACTGTTGGTGAGACCTGGCTAAGCACCAGTAGGCGATTTGAGCTACTCAACCCCTGCTCTGACCGAGTCAAAGTTGGCTGGTAAAGCCTCACCTTGGGCAGTTCATACCTTCCACTGGTCCAGGAAGGGTCTAGTGAAGAATTCGGCTTTAAGACACCCTTCACCTCCCTAGAAGTTACCAGGAATTTGGGAAGCTCATTGCAAATGCTTATCTCAGTTGGAGAAGGCGGTTGAGAAACTCTTAAGGAATGTGAGAATAAGTGAGCGAGTCTCTGTGTTAAGCAATTTACAGACTCTGTTCCGAAAAAGGGATTATTGCAAAATGAACTCTATGGTGTTCATTCCTCTGCTAGCTTCCGCACAGGACAGACGTACCTGCTCCTGATTAGCTGCATGCTTTGCTTGCTCCTGATTGGCTGCCTTGCGATCCCCTTGCTGGAAGAAGTTATTGATATGTTTGTTGAAGGAAAATAGCATTGATTTTTGTGGAAATTATTTAATTTCCAAAGCTATAGTGCCTAATAAGTGTTTAATGTGTTGACTTGGGTCAAAATGTATTTGAATTTTGAATGGAACCAACTGGGTTCCCGCTGCGCCTGCGCAGATGTGCGGGGGTATAGATCAAACAGGGGCACAAGGGGGCGGCAGTGTTTTGAATGTAGTGAGGAGGCTGTGAAAACCTGGGATCAGGAAATTGGCGTTCACGGCGGCCTAAGGATTAATATGGGCCTCACCTCATAATAGGAAGTGTCGTAACTGTTCCTGGTGAAGAGTGAGGGAACGTGATTTACGGGACCACCGTAAAAAGGTGGTAAAATTAGTGAATAATGGTTCGACCGGGTGTGACTGGTGCGCGGCCATGGTGTGTGTCCAGGGGAAATACCCGTGTGTTAATCCTCACTCATCGGCCTCAGATCTTAATGGAGTGACCTCTAATGTGTATAATAATTATGAGACGTTAAATCGTCTTGTGAATGGTAATGAAATCAGTGATAATAACATTGAGTTAAGAGAAAGCGGGATGTGAAATAGATGGCCCTGCTCCAAGTGAACGCGTGATTCTCGTACCGAGCATAGTGAAGCTTTATGGAATCACGACTTCTAAACCGGGACAAACCGACGGATACCTCGTCCTGCTGGAATAAGAACCGTGTCGGTGTAGCAGGACATCGAAATGAGATGGTGAACGGAGGGAATAAGGAGTATCAATCACCCACAGTTAAGTAACCCTTCTAGTTATAGCAGACTGACACTGGCCAGTTAGGTATGTTGTAATTGGATAGGTTATGGGTGATCCAGCTACATCAAGTGACCACCAGAGAATATCTGGTAACCTGGAGTTTACCTGGAGAGAGTTTCGGGGGTCAACGCCCCCGCGACCCGGTCTGTGACCAGGCCTTCTGGTGGATCAGCGCCTGATCAACCAGGCTGTTGCTGCTGGCTGCACGCAAACCAACGTACGAGCCACAGCCCGGCTGATCAGGAGCTGACTTTAGGTGCTTGTCCAGTGCCAGCTTGAAGACTGCCAGGGGTCTGTTGGTAATCCCCCTTATGTGTGCTGGGAGGCAGTTGAACAGTCTCGGGCCCCTGACACTTATTGTATGGTCTCTTAACGTGCTAGTGACACCCCTGCTTTTCATTGGGGGGATGGTGCATTCGTCTGCCAAGTCTTTTGCTTTCGTAGTGAGTGATTTTCGTGTGCAAGTTCGGTACTAGTCCCTCTAGGATTTTCCAGGTGTATATAATCATGTATCTCTCCCTCCTGCGTTCCAGGAAATACAGGTTTAGAAACCTCAAGCGCTCCCAGTAATTGAGGTGTTTTATCTCCGTTATGCGCACCGTGAAAGTTCTCTGTACATTTTTTAGGTCGGCAATTTCACCTGCCTTGAAAGGTGCTGTTAGAGTGCAGCAATATTCCAGCCTAGATAGAACAAGTGACCTGAAGAGTGTCATCATGGGCTTGGCCTCCCTAGTTTTGAAGGTTCTCATTATCCATCCTGTCATTTTTCTAGCAGATGCGATTGATACAATGTTATGGTCCTTGAAGGTGAGATCCTCCGACATAATCACTCCCAGGTCTTTGACGTTGGTGTTTCGCTCTATTTTGTGGCCAGAATTTGTTTTGTACTCTGATGAAGATTTAATTTCCTCATGTTTACCATATCTGAGTAATTGAAATTTCTCATCGTTGAACTTCATATTGTTTTCTGCAGCCCACTGAAAGATTTGGTTGATGTCCGCCTGGAGCCTTGCAGTGTCTGCAATGGAAGACACTGTCATGCAGATTCGGGTGTCATCTGCAAAGGAAGACACGGTGCTGTGTCTTGAAGCCAAGACACAGATCAAGGACACCTCCATAGATATGTGTGGGTTCAAGGTCACCTACAATTTGCACATTATCATGGCTGTTTAAGAGTGACAACAGTTGATTGCCATTACGATTACCAAACTGAGAGTTTCCAATGCTTTTGTGTCTTGCATTATAATCACCAATAATGAGAGTAGGTTCAAAGGAAGACACTGTGCTGTGGCTGACATCCTTGTCTATGTCGGATATGAGGATGAGGAACAAGATGGGAGCTAGTACTGTGCCTTGTGGAACAGAGCTTTTCACCGTAGCTACCTCGGACTTTACTCTGTTGACGACTACTCTCTGTGTTCTGTTAGTGAGGAAATTATAGATCCATCGACCGACTTTTCCTGTTATTCCTTTAGCACGCATTTTGTGTGCTATTACGCCATGGTCACACTTGTCGAAGGCTTTTGCAAAGTCTGTATATATTACATCTGCATTCTTTTTGTCTTCTAGTGCATTTAGGACCTTGTCGTAGTGACCCAATAGTTGAGACAGACAGGAGCGACCTGTTCTAAACCATGTTGCCCTGGTTGTGTAACTGATGGTTTCTAGATGGGTGGTGATCTTGCTTCTTAGGACCCTTTCAAAGATTTTATGATATGGGATGTTTAGTGCTATTGGTCTGTAGTTCTTTGCTGTTGCTTTACTGCCCCCTTTGTGGAGTGGGGCTATGTCTGTTGTTTTTAGTAACTGAGAGACGACCCCCGTGTCCATGCTCCCTCTCCATAGGATGGAAAAGGCTCGTGATAGGGGCTTCTTGCAGTTCTTGATGAACACAGAGTTCCATGAGTCTGGCCCTGGGGCAGAGTGCATGGGCATGTCATTTATCTCCTGTTCGAAGTCATTTGGCGTCAGGATAACATCGGATAGGCTTTTGTTAATCAAATTTTGTGGCTCTCTCATAAAAATTCATTTTGATCTTCGACTCTCAAGAGTAAAGTGCAAGAATTACTCTCACAAGGTGTCTACTTAAGTTGTATAATTGGTGATTATTAATTCCCTAACCATGGCTGGGTCTGAGGAAGTTAGTGCGGCTGGCAAGTCCATGGATGCCAAAGCAAAGAAAGCGTCACTACAAGCTCGGAAGGGTCATGTTACTAAATCATACAACAAGTGTATGGAGTTAATGAGACAAGAAACGGTAAACCCTGATGAATTAAAGCTACACCTAGATGCCTTAGAAAATAGATATGAGTCATATAGATTGTGGTATAAGGTCTGTGAGAGCGATCTTCTGGTGAATTGTGCAGATGATGCTGAAAGGGAGCGGCTGCTGGATCAATATTATGAAGTGGAGGACAACATTATGTCCTGCAAAACTAAGGCTTTGGAGAAGGTAAAGGTGTGTGGTAAACAATGTTGTTAGTCAACCTAGTAAGGAAAATCAGAGGTGTCTACCAAAACTCCCAGAATTATGCATGCCTGTGTTTAATCCGGGAGAAAACTGGGAGGAGTTTTGGTCTATCTTTAAAGCAG
Source organism: Cherax quadricarinatus (assembly GCF_026875155.1). Classification (NCBI taxonomy): domain Eukaryota; kingdom Metazoa; phylum Arthropoda; class Malacostraca; order Decapoda; family Parastacidae; genus Cherax; species Cherax quadricarinatus. The sequence continues at coordinate 61,250,047 of NC_069403.1, forward strand.
TCGTACATGATAGGAGTGATCTTGCAAGTGTTACCAAATTGTGCTATTTAAAGGGACAAGTAAGGGGAGATGCGCATGTTCTCATACAAGCGTTCCCAAATGTAGATGGCTCCTATAGTGAGGCAGTTGACTTGTTGGAGGTCACTTACGGTAACTTGGAGCAAAGTAGGTTGGATCTAGTAGCTAATTTGGCTAGTTTGAAGACTCCAGATCACAACCGCAACAGCTTACAGCAATTTAGGATCAAACTGGAAAGCACTCTTGAGACCTTGAGTAATAAATATGATCTGGAGGGAGCAGAGTGGTTGTTGAGCGCCTTGATTCAGAATAAATTGAACCACAAGACAGTAGAGTGGCTATCTAACAGATATCACAAGGGTTACTTCAGGTTGGAAGAAATAAGAGTGGGCCTGCAGGAGCTAATTGTCCAACTGCAGACCAGCCAACCCATTACCTCTAGGAATACCACGTCTACAGACCCCAGTGCACCTGTCAAGTTCCACAAAAGGAAACTTTATCCTAATATCAATAATCATAAGTCACCTACTAAACGGGGTTACGTAGGTACATATCAAGTGACAGGGGCCAGTAATAGTGGTTCTCCACATCAAAGCAAGAGGAGGAAGTACCACAATAAGGGTAGCCCAGTTGATAAGAGGTCAGGCAAAGAAAGGAGAGATTGTATCTTCTGCAACGGTACTCATTTCTCTAAGAACTGTAATGCCTATAGGAAATCATAATGTAAGGGATTGCCGTGCTAACTTGCACTATTGTTATCAGTGTAACAAGGGAAGACACCACATAGCTATGTGTAAGGGTGGATCCAATCGTAATGATGGTAACAATAGTACTGATAGTGATAATAACCCGGACACAACAGTAGCCAACGTAAAGATTGCAGCTAATGTCGGTAATGATGGCCTAGCTGAGGTAGCTTTACCTGTGTTGGATGTGGTGATTAATGATAAACGGCGTAAATCCAAAACTGTAACAGCATTACTGGATCAGGGATCACAACGTACCTTCATAAAACGTAATTGCCTTAATGGGATGAAGGTACAAATGGGAGATCCTGCTATACTCAAGCTATCTGGCTTTCTCTCGAATAAGAAGGCCCAGTCATACGACACTGTTTATGTAACTGTCAGGCTGGGCAATGAGAGAAAACGTATTAATGCCATAATTGTGGATAGGCTCCCAGAGAAGATATCTACAATAGGGCTTGGTAGTGCTGCTGAAAGGCTTTCAAGTAAGGTAAATTTGGCACCTTCTGGTATAAATAATGATTCTGTGGGGCCAATAGATATTTGATAGGTAGTGACCATTATGCCACCTTTGTAAAGGGTATGACAAAGAAATGCGGAGTCACCTTTCTAAGGACCGCAGGAGGTCACGTGATGTATGGCAGGCTTCCTCGTACTGATAATGAATGACTGGAGGAAGCCATAAATACAGTTACGGTGTGTCTTACTCATGAAGTATCACCCCAGTATAAATATACTTCAATAGAGGATGAAGTTGAACCTGTGTAAATTATGGGAATTGGATAGCATAGGGATCAATGTAAATGAAGAAAGTCCAGATGATTCCTTTACTCAAGAACAATACCAGAAGGAGTTAAATTTGAATCTGGACAATACTGGGTGAGACTTCCGTGGAAGCTGAACCATCCAGACCTACCAACTAATTACCGGATGGCGTATGGACAATTAAAGGCTCAGCTCCACGAACTGAGCAAGACACCAGAACTGTTGACTGCTTACGATGATATTAATTAATGAGCAGTTAAATAATAAATTCATAGAGGAGGTACCTCCTGAGCAAGCCCAGATTTATGGTCACTATTTGCCACATCACGGAGTGAAGAAGGATTCTAAGACCACTCCTCTGAGGATTGTGTTTAATTGTAGTGCCAGGAGTAACAAAATGTACCTAGTTTGAATGACTGTTTGATGACAGGTCCGTCATTGACGGAAAAACTGGGAGACATATTATTAAACTTCAGGGTTAAGAATTATGCCTTTATGGTGGACATAAGTAAAGCTTTCCTGAGAGTGGGTCTGCAGGAGGCTGACCGGGATTGCACTAGGTTCTTATGGCCCGAGAATCCTAATGACCCACTTAGTCCCCCGAAGACTTTTCGCTTCAGGAGTGTATTGTTTGGTGCTACCTCCAGTCCGTTCCTACTCCAGGCAATGATAAATGCACACCTTAAGCGTACGGTGGTCCACTGAGTGGAGTAATGGGTAAACAATTTTATGTGGACAATTTCCTGGGGGTGACGTCTACCGAAGAGGAACTAATGAGCATATATGAAGGGGCTAATGAAATAATGCAAGGTGCAAATATGCCCCTGAGGGAATGGAACAGTAATTCGTCCAGTTCAAGGGCTCAAATAAATAAAGACAACCCTGGAGTTGAAGTGTCTAAATATAGTAATGTGCTGGGACTGACTTGGGACACAGAGAGAGACTTGTTATCGTTTAAGTCTAATAACTACAGCATGCCCAATAAATTAACCAAGAGAGTCTTACTTGCGGAAGTTTCAAAATGCTTCGATCCACTAGGCTTAGTGTCCCCACTTACCATAAGAGGAAAATTGTTGATACAAGAAGCATGGAAGCTTAAATGTGCTTGGGATGAAACCCTACCTGAGGAATTTGTTGAAAGGTGGGGAAGAAACTAATAGGTGAATATGTAAAATTACCAATGTTGGAGTTCCCACGTAATTTGGCCAGTCAAGATGGAGAAAATGTACTCCACATTTTTTGCGATGCTTCGAAATTAGCATATGGAGCAGTCGCTTACCTTCAATGTAATAGTGCCATTTCTCTTGTTATGTCTAAGGCTAAGGTGGCTCCAATCAAATCACATACCTTACCTCAGTTGGAATTAACGGCCATTTATGTAGGTGTCAAATTAGCCAATTATATAAGAAATAAATTGCGAGAGATATATATCAGCAACACCGTTATTTGGTCTGATAAACGAGGTATCCTTACAATGGATTCGTAATGGTAACAGTAAGATTGTGTATGTACAAAACAGAGTCGCTGAAATCAATCAAATGCAGGAGAAATATAACAGTTTGGGTCAGCATATGTTAACCTTTAATCACATTCCTGGTGACGAGAATCCGGCTGACTTCTTGTCTCGAGGCTTGACTTATGAAAAATTTGTGAGTGCTTTATCGTGGTTTAAAGGGCCAAGTTGGCTGGTGGACAAAATTAACTGGCCGGTGCAAAAGGCACATATTGCTCCTGTCGAAATTACGGTGAGCACCGCTCCAGTCAGTAGTCCCTCCTTAGCCATTGACATTAATAGGTATTCTTCCTTACCCAAGCTGATTAGCGTGACAAGGTTAGTGTTTAAATTTATAAGTAAGATGAATATCTCATATAATTTTCCCCATCCCCTGAAATACTGGCTTCAGAGGGTACAAGAAGAAACCTACAGGGATGAAATTAAATTAATGATGGACGGAAAATTTGTGAAAAGCTCAATAATAGAAAAGCTGGGGCTGTATTTAGAGTATGATGTAATTAGGTGCAGAGGCAGGTTACAAAATGCTGAATTGGGGGAATATGCTAAGCACCTTATCTTGCTGCCCAAAACTCATCACCTGACAACCTTGATTGTCTTTAATGCCCATAATAACATGATGCACGGTGGGGTACAGAATACCTTAAACTGTATTCGGGAAACCTTCTGGATTCCACAAGGACGGCAAAGTGTAAAAAGGGTTATCAAGTCGTGTGTAATATGTCGCCGGGTGGATGCCAGAACCTACATGTACCCAGGTCCTCCACCATTGCCCAAGGAATGCGTGCAGTTGGTAAAACCATTTGATGTGACCGGAGTGGACTATAGTGGGCCAATCATTTTAACAGGTACTTCAGATGGTGTTCCCTTGAAAGTGTATGTATGTCTATTTACTTGTACAGCTACTAGGGCTGTTCATCTAGAAGTGGCTCAGGACTTGTCTGCAGAACAGTTCATACAGCTGTTCCGGAAATTTGCAGCTAGGAGATCCTGTCCAAGATTGATGATCTCAGATAATGCCACCAATTTTGTAGCTGGTGCTCAACACTTGATGGAATTAAATAAGAGTGATGATGTACAGTCTTTGTTGACCCAGCGAGGGTGTGTCTGGAAATTTATTACTCCCAGAGCCCCTTGGCAGGGAGGACTGTACAAAAGAATGATAGGTACAGTGAAAAGATATCTTCGTAAGGTGCTACACAGGAAGAGAATTAATTTGGAGGAATTCCGTGCAGTGTTGGTGGATGCAGAGAATCGGGTAAACAATCGCCCTCTGTCATACATGAGCGACACTCCTGACGCGGAGATCCTGACTCCCTCTCACCTAATATGCGGACGAAGGTTAGAAGCTGCACCTATCTATAGAGATAATCCTGAGGGAAGTGATGAGGATTACAATAACGTGACCGTGTTGAGTGATAAGTTTAAGATGTTAAATAAGGTAATTACTCATTGGTCCGATGTGTGGCGTAAAGAATATCTTCTTACACTACGTGAACACTTTTATGGTGCGCCAGAGGCAGTAAACCGACAGAACATTCAACCAGGTGACATTGTGTTAATTGACACTGAACAACATCGAACATTGTGGCCTCTGGGCAAGGTAGTTACATTATACCCAGATGCACAAGGTGTTGTCAGAAACGTCAAAGCGTTGTGTCGTGGTCAGGAAAGTTTGCGTACCATTAATAAATTAATTCCCTTAGAATTAAATGATGTTCAATCCAATGCAGATGGAAATCTAAGGGAAAGTGACACGAGCGATATTGAAGACACTGACCGAGTAATGCAAGAAGAAATTGTAGTAAGACCCACTAGGAAAACAGCAGCGCAATCTAGAGAGGGCTGGAATCGTCTCCTGGAGGAAGACGCAATTTAAGTCGTCTAACAACGACTTCCGCCCGGCCGCAGTGTGGAAATTATTTAATTTCCGAAGCTATAGTGCCTAATAAGTGTTTAATGTGTTGACTTGGGTCAAAATGTATTTGTATTTTGAATGGAACCAACTGGGTTCCCGCTGCGCCTGCGCAGATGTGCGGGGGTATAGGTCGAACAGGGGCACGAGGGGGCGGCAGTGTTTTGAATGTAGTGAGGAGGCTGTGAAAACCTGGGATCAGGAAATTGGCGTTCACGGCGGCCTAAGGATTAATATGGGCCTCACCTCATAATAGGAAGTGTCGTAACTGTTCCTAGTGAAGAGTGAGGGAACGTGATTTACGGGACCACCGCAAAAAAGGTGGTAAAATTAGTGAATAATGGTTCGACCGGGTGTGACTGGTGCGCGGCCATGGTGTGTGTCCAGGGAATACCCGTGTGTTAATCCTCACTCATCGGCCTCAGATCTTAATGGAGTGACCTCTAATGTGTATAATAATTTAGGACGTTAAATCGTCTTGTGAATGGTAATGTAATCAGTGATAATAACATTGAGTTAAGAGAATGCGGGATGTGAAATAGATCGCCCTGCTCCGAGTGAACGCGTGATTCTCATACCGAGGATAGTGAAGCTTTATGGAATCACGACTTCTAAACCGGGACAAACCGACGGATACCTCGTCCTGCTGGAATAAGAACCGTGTCAGTGTAGCAGGACATCGAAATGAGATGGTGAATGGAGAGAATAAGGAGTATCAATCACCCACAGTTAAGTAACCCTTCTAGTTATAGCAGACTGATACTGGCCAGTTAGGTATGTTGTAATTGGATAGGTTGTGGGTGATCCAGCTACATCAAGTGACCACCAGAGAATATCTGGTAAGTGGTGAGATTATGTACAAGTGTTTTCTTTGATGGATATATCCATGTGTAACCTACCCCACCCCCCTTCATTCAGTTAAACTAATATAATCTATACAGTCCACAATTAATTAGTAGCACCGTACTTGTGGGTGCTATCCAATCCATACTGGTCTCGGATAGATATGGATAAGATTGTGAGGTCGAAGGAACCACTTGCCGTGACCATGGGTGGTTAAGTTTTCTCACATGTCTACACGGGGTGACTACGGTAAACAATATGGTTGTCTCCCAATGAGTTTACTTGTAAGCATGTAATGTTGAGGTACATAAAGGTAATCACCCTATAAAATTTTCCATAATTTTCTTGTTTCAAGAAGACATTGCCTGAGTGGTTGATTTCTGGACATTCTTCATCTTGGCTCCAGGATTCTGTGCGTAGCTGGCTGCCTGCCTCAGGGCAGACCGTTGGCGTCTGCACTCTTGCAGCTGGGTGAAGTCTTCCCACCTCATCATGTTGGGTGACGTATGCTGATACATTGTTCATAAGCAACACCACCACACCTCTGCACTTTGTGTATGTGTAATCCTGGCATACTGACATCCTCTTACCCATGTTCGGTTGTGTCAGCATCTCTGAGAATTAGACAGCTTTTTTTTAGCCAATATCTTTTTTGTGTGTGACACGGGTTTAGAATACTTTTGCGTCGTAATTTCCCAAGAGGCCCCCAAAACCCACTTCATGAGGTGGTTAAAAAAAAA
>NC_069403.1:61257086-61370097 GCF_026875155.1 Cherax quadricarinatus
GGTTTGCGCCCCACTACATCGCTCCCAACTTTTCCACTTCCTAACTACTCTATGACTGAAGAAATACTTCCTAACATCCCTTTGACTCATCTGAGTCTTCAGCTTCCAATTGTGACCCCTTGTTTCTGTGTCCCATCTCTGGAACATCCTGTCTCTGTCCACCTTGTCTATTCCACACAGTATTTTGTATGTCGTTATCATGTCTCCCCTGACCCTCCTGTCCTCCAGTGTTGTGTGTGCGTGTGTGTGCGTGTGTGTGCGTGTGCGTGTGTGTGTGTGTGTGCGCGCGTATGTGTGCGTGTGTGTGCGTGCGTGCGTGCGCAATGTATTAGTATGTGAGTGATGACAATATATCCAATATACTAGACAGCACAATTTTTAGCACCTTCAAATCCACCACCTTCCAATATTTTTGACTTCGGTACAACTCAGAAAGAAATGCTAAGGCCAGGAAGATGACTTGCTCATTTCAAGTTTATTACAGTTTCTTGATACTAAATGTGGAATCCAGCAACAAAACACTATGCAGATTTAACTCGGGATAACCCAATAAGCCAAGCAATGTGACTAGTTTCTATGTTTTGGCAGAATTGCACCTTGCACCAATTTAGGTCACCTTGCCTTGATAGGATATGGCCGGTGTGTTAAAAAAAAAAAAGTATTCCTTGTACATGGTGTTGGAGAACCAAAATAGTAATAAATAAAATTCCACCAAATTATACTGTATTGCAAGTGGAGCAATGTTAGGTATTTCCTCATGTTTGAAGCACTATGTCGAACATGCTGTCTTACCTCTCAGACTATACTTTCCCTCAGCCTACCTGTTACAACTTTTGAAACGCTTTATAGCTTTTCCAGTAAAGCTATACTCAATCCCCTCAAAAGCCATATAGTCTATGAAATCAATTTAAATCGTAATAAGCGACTGTAACTAAATAAACGGGGGTTTACATTTACTGCGAAAACTGCTGGTCTGTGGGAAGGAGGAAACAGTAGGGTCACAGATGGTGCTGTTGACGGAAACATGAACAGTTCTCTTCCTGGTTCATTCCTATTTAGAAGCCCTGTAGCTCAGGGGTAAAGTGTTGGACCTACTACCACCAGGGCCAGAGTGCGAGCCCCCTTTCCGCGGCCCGGTCTGTGACCAGGCCTCATGGTGGATCAGAGCCTGATCAACCAGGCTGTTACTGCTGGCTGCACGCAATGCAACGTACGAGCCACAACCCGGCTGGTCAGGTACTGACTTTAGGTGCTTGTCCAGTGCCTGCTTGAAGACAGCCAAGAGTCTATTGGTAATCCCCCTTATGTATGCTGGGGGGCAGTTGAACAGTCTCGGGCCCCTGACACTTATTGTATGGTCTCTTAACGTGCTAGTGACACCCCTGCTTTTCATTGCGGGTATGTTGCATCGTCTGCCAAGTCTTTTGCTTTCGTAGTGAGTGATTTTCGTGTGCAAGTTCGGTACTAGTCCCTCTAGGATTTTCCAGGTGTATATAATCATGTATCTCTCCCTCCTGCGTTCCAGGGAATACAGGTTTAGGAACCTCAAGCGCTCCCAGTAATTGAGGTGTTTTATCTCCACACTATATATATGTCGTGCCGAATAGATAAAACTTGCGATTTTGGCTTAAATAGCAACGCTCTTCTTGCCTAATAAGGCAAGCGAAAATTCGTACATACAATAATTTCGCAAAAATCATTCTGAACCTAAAGAAAAATATATATTTCATTGCTTGTTTATTATTAAATTATTGTAAACTTATCTAAACTATATTTAGCTGGATTAGGCTAAATTAAATTGCGCTTGTTATAATGAGGTTAGGTAAGTTTTCTAAGGTGCTTTTGGTACAAAATTATTAATTTTTACACTAACATAAATGAAGAAAATATATATTTAAACGTACAAGAGAAAATTTTAGAAAGATCTTAATTAATGAGTTCTTGCTAATTGACCAGTTTCACCTATTCGGCACGAATAGGTGAAATTGGTCTATATATTAATATATATATATATATATATATATATATATATAATATATATATAATATATATATATATAATGAGGATCCCCGGTAAAGTTCTTTTGTATAGTTTACCTGGAGAGATTCCGGGGGTCAACGCCCCCGCGGCCCGGTCTGTGACCAGGCCTCCTGGTGGATCAGAGCCTGATCAACCAGGCTGTTGCTGCTGGCTGCACGCAAACCAACGTACGAGCCACAGCCCGGCTGATCAGGAACTGACTTTAGGTGTCTTGTCCAGTGCCAGCTTGAAGACTGCCAGGGGTCTGTTGGTAATCCCCCTTATGTGTGCTGGGAGGCAGTTGAACAGTCTCGGGCCCCTGACACTTATTGTATGGTCTCTTAACGTGCTAGTGACACCCCTGCTTTTCATTGGGGGGATGGTGCATCGTCTGCCAAGTCTTTTGCTTTCGTAGTGAGTGATTTTCGTGTGCAAGTTCGGTACTAGTCCCTCTAGGATTTTCCAGGTGTATATAATCATGTATCTCTCCCTCCTGCGTTCCAGGGAATACAGGTTTAGGAACCTCAAGTCGCTCCCAGTAATTGAGGTGTTTTATCTCCGTTATGCGCGCCGTGAAAGTTCTCTGTACATTTTCTAGGTCGGCAATTTCACCTGCCTTGAAAGGTGCTGTTAGTGTGCAGCAATATTCCAGCCTAGATAGAACAAGTGACCTGAAGAGTGTCATCATGGGCTTGGCCTCCCTAGTTTTGAAGGTTCTCATTATCCATCCTGTCATTTTTCTAGCAGATGCGATTGATACAATGTTATGGTCCTTGAAGGTGAGATCCTCCGACATGATCACTCCCAGGTCTTTGACGTTGGTGTTTCGCTCTATTTTGTGGCCAGAATTTGTTTTGTACTCTGATGAAGATTTAATTTCCTCATGTTTACCATATCTGAGTAATTGAAATTTCTCATCGTTGAACTCCATATTGTTTTCTGCAGCCCACTGAAAGATTTGGTTGATGTCCGCCTGGAGCCTTGCAGTGTCTGCAATGGAAGACACTGTCATGCAGATTCGGGTGTCATCTGCAAAGGAAGACACGGTGCTGTGGCTGACATCCTTGTCTATGTCGGATATGAGGATGAGGAACAAGATGGGAGCGAGTACTGTGCCTTGTGGAACAGAGCTTTTCACCGTAGCTGCCTCGGACTTTACTCTGTTGACGACTACTCTCTGTGTTCTGTTAGAGAGGAAATTATAGATCCATCGACCGATTTTTCCTGTTATTCCTTTAGCACGCATTTTGTGCGCTATTACGCCATGGTCACACTTGTCGAAGGCTTTTGCAAAGTCTGTATATATTACATCTGCATTCTTTTTGTCTTCTAGTGCATTTAGGACCTTGTCGTAGTTGTCGTAGTTTGCATTGTTCCTTTGTATAAAGGCAAAGGGGACAAAAGAGAGTGCAAAAATTATAGGGGGATAATTCTGTTGAGTATACCTGGTAAAGTGTATGGTAGAGTTATTATTGAAAGAATTAAGAGTAAGACGAAGAATAGGATAGCAGATGAACAAGGAGGCTTTAGGAAAGGTAGGGGGTGTGTGGACCAGGTGTTTACAGTGAAACATGTAAGTGAACAGTATTTAGATAAGGCTAAAGAGGTCTTTGTGGCATTTATGGATTTGGAAAAGCGTATAACAGGGTGGATAGGGGGGCAATGTGGCAGATGTTGCAGGTGTATGGTGTAGGAGGTAGGTTACTGAAAGCAGTGAAGAGTTTTTACGAGGATAGTGAGGCTCAAGTTAGAGTATGTAGGAAAGAGGGAAATTATTTCCCAGTAAAAGTAGGCCTTAGACAAGGATGTGTGATGTCACCGTGGTTGTTTAATATATTTATAGATGGGGTTGAAGAGAAGTAAATGCGAGGGTCTTGACAAGAGGCGTGAAGTTAAAAGATAAAGAATCACACATAAAGTGGGAGTTGTCACAGTTGCTCTTTGCTGATGACACTGTGCTCTTGGGAGATTCTGAAGAGAAGTTGCAGAGATTGGTGGATGAATTTGGTAGGTGTGCAAAAGAAGAAAATTAAAAGTGCATACAGGAAAGAGTAAGGTTATGAGGATAACAAAAAGATTAGGTGATGAAAGATTGGATATCAGATTGGAGGAGAGAGTATGGAGGAGGTGAATGTATTCAGATATTTGGGAGTGGACGTGTCAGCAGATGGGTCTATGAAAGATGAGGTGAATCATAGAATTGATGAGGGAAAAGGGTGAGTGGTGCACTTAGGAGTATGTGGAGACAAAGAACTTTGTCCTTGGAGGCAAAGAGGGGAATGTATGAGAGTATAGTTTTTACCAACACTCTTATATGGGTGTGAAGCATGGGTGATGAATGTTGCAGCGAGGAGAAGGCTGGAGGCAGTGGAGATGTCCATGTCTGAGGGCAATGTGTGGTGTGAATATAATGCAGAGAATTCGTAGTTTGGAAGTTAGGAGGAGGTGCGGGATTACCAAAACTGTTGTCCAGAAGGCTGAGGAAGGGTTGTTGAGGTGGTTCGGACATGTAGAGAGAATGGAGCGAAACAGAGTGACTTCAAGAGTGTATCAGTCTGTAGTGGAAGGAAGGCGGGGTAGGGGTCGGCCTAGGAAAGGTTGGAGGGAGGGGGTAAAGGAGGTTTTGTGTGCGAGGGGCTTGGACTTCCAGCGGGCATGCGTGAGCGTGTTTGATAGGAGTGAATGAGACAAATGGTTTTTAATACTTGACGTGCTGTAGGAGTGTGAGCAAGTAACATTTATGAAAGGGTTCAGGGAAACCGGCAGGCCGGACTTGAGTCCTGAGATTGGAATCACATGCCTGCACTCTGAAGGAGGGGTGTTAATGTTGCAGTTTAAGAAACTGTAGTGTAAAGCACCCTTCTGGCAAGACATTGATGGAGTGCATGATTGTGAAAGCTTTTTCTTTCGGCCACCCTGCGTTTGGTGGGAAACGGCCAGTGTATAATAAAAAAAAAAAAAATATTACAAATATAAATATACTATAATATATATATATCATATATTATATATATATATATATATATATATATCTGAATTTAATATAAAATATATATTGAATATAAATAATAAATAATATCTATCAAAATATATATATATATATATATATATATATAATATAAATTTCGCGTGCCCGAATAGCAGAACATGCGATACATGGCTTAAAATAGCAACGTTCATCAAGCCTTATAGGACACAGTGAAAATTTGTGTGTATGCAATAATTTTCGCCAAAATCATTCTGTACCTAAAACGAAAAAAATATATTTCACTGTGTTTGTTTAGTATTAAATTATTGTAAACCAATCTAAATATATATTAGAGTTGGGTTAGGCTAAAATAAATTGTTCTTGTTAAAATAAGGTTAGGTAAGTTTTTCTAAGTTTTCCTTTGGTGCAAAACTATAAATTTTTACTACAACATTATGAAAAAAATATATCTTTAAAGGTATAAGAGAAAATTTTAGAAAGGCATACTAATTTTAAATGAGTTCTGCTAATTGCCAGTTTTACATAGTACGGCACGACATAATATATATTATATATATTATATGATATAATAGTATAATAATATATATATATAGATATATAAATATAATATACAGCACACACACACGTTTACAGTATTTATTCCTGAAAATCAAAGGGATTTTTTTTATTTTGTATTGATCTAACTGTGTCAAAATGGCCTAAAACTTGACAAAATTTTATGTACAGTTTTGTTTCTACTAGCTTTGGTTATGTACGACTTATTTAGTCTTAGTATCAACGAAACTTCAATTTAAATTTTTCCACTTGAAGGAATACAATATAATTTAGCTGAAATTTCCTAGTGATTAAGGATAAATATATATCAAAAACTATTATTTACGTTCAAAACTATTTTATATTCAGTAGATCTGTCTGTAAAGAAAAATGATACTAAATAAACACATAGCTCGGAACCCAACAAAAAATCTTATTAATTAAATTTCACTTTAACTGCAAGTAACAGATTTCATGACGGGTTGTGTGAGAGGTGATGCTTGCCAGGGAACACAGGAAGTGTTGATGATAAACTGGGTTGGAAAGCTCCTTGTAACATTGTGGTACAGTACAAACAGTAGTTTACAATCATCTAATAAAGAAGATGATTTAGTTACCATTTTTCTGTAACCGTACTTGTACAGGACACCATTTGGTGGAAACTACAGCAAGGCTTTATTAAAGTAGTTTGTTCACAGGAGAACTTATCTTTTGACTGTGAGAACAATGTTCATGCAATACGAGCACAAATTGATAAGAATACTACCGATTGGATTTCTTTTTTAAATTTATTAAATGCACAAAGTATTATGGAGAGGGTTGAGTCAAGCGTGTAATAACTATGCCAAACTCTCCATAGTGAGAAACAATAACTTACACGTACTCCAAGAAAAATAACCAACAGCCAAGGCTTTGTTTAATAGACAAAATTAAGATCGAAGGTTTTAATAATATGCTAATTTCAAACTTGAATGTGAAATAAATAAATAAATGAAGATAAACAGCACGGTTAGTCAATTAATGTTGTTAGGAAACAGGACATTGGGAATCCTGACGCCGGGCTTAGTCATATGATAAAACCCGCAACAGAAGCTTTTTGCATCTGACCTAGAAGTTCTCTGGCCTAGCCCTGACCCACTCCCTTTACAAAATTATGGTTAGTAATTATACCTATTAAGTCCATACGATAACCGATAATTAATAGCTAAAAAATTAAACGAAACGGGATTTTTACAAATACAATAAAATCAATAAAATAAATACGTGTAAATAGACCATAATATATATATAATTCAAACACCAACCTGACCTCACACTTAATAGAGATATAATATAATTGTTAATATTTTATAATCGTATGGATATTTCTAATAAGCAAATTGACAAACAATTTATTTAGAAATATATACTATTTTTTTTGTAGAATTATTTATTTGTGAGTAAATTACCTGCATGAGGTTTACAGGGTATTACCTGAATTTATTACATCAAGTAATATGGGTGAGATAAGTGGAACATAAGTAACAGGTAGTCGCCGAACAGTAACTCCCTCGAAGCCTACTTCTTTCACCACTCTCCACACAAAAAGCAAAACCTGACATTAAATTAATAATTACAATATTAAAACAGGCAAACACTGTAAATTAAAGAATGTGGACTGTATATGATTAGGCTTTTGCAGGTAGCACAAAAGAAATACGTACTACCAGTTACCATTTACGTAGAATGAATACACCACAAACTTACAACGACACCTAGACTCTACACTGGCCAACTAATATCTAAAAGCAATGTACTAATGCACCCCTCCCTGAGAGTGATTGTTGAATCCCTTATCTTCCTTCATCCACATTAAGTCTTGAGCCTGCAAATTTTCCTGTCTCAATTCTTAAGCGGGACATTATAAGTTCAGCCAAACCCCCCTAATTTGGCTCTTAAGATGCAGATTCTATCAACAATATCCCACTACAACCAGCATTCCACAAATTACAAATGCGTCTCCCTGCATCACTCCCCAGGCTGTTCCGCATCCCCCTCACTAGACTTTCCTCGAAGGGTCAAATCAGCATCAACATTAAAAAAACGATTATTATATAATTTGAAATTTTTATACATGCTGAAATTAGGTAAATTCAAAATTTCCACACACTTTTAAGTAAATAATAATGATGACTGGGAAATGTAAGAAGTGAAGGACTGACGAATCTTTGGAAACAGGCAACAAGTATCCTAGAAAGCGCTAGTACAAACTTTCACATCAACAAGTGTGATACGACCAGTGGACGACCTACATTTTTGGTGCCCTGAAGCTTGACTGTTATACTGGGTTCACCTTCGCAACCACAATGGCTAGCCTACATGATACTTAATAACCTTTTAATTTTTATTTTAATGTTATTTATATTGAATTACACTGATATTATTTAATAATATTGTGGCATTTAAAACAACTCCTCCACCATCGAGGCCTGGTCCACGGACCGGCCGCGGGGCGTTTAGTCCTCCGAAACTCTCTCCAGCATTCAGTGGACCCAAATTTTAAGCAGATGTGGATAAAGTCCTCTGGGCCCCCCACCGTGATTTAAGAGCCCCTTAATCTTAAGCTTCATTAGTTTCATAACAGATCTGTCCGAGTAACACCGCACTGTGCAGCTATCAATCTAAAACATTTTTACCGACTTTTGCTTCATTACAGCCAGAGCTGTTTATTCTCAATCACGCTGGATGGATGGTGACACTGAACCAAAGAACTTTTTCCTGTCGTAGAGGCGACTAAAAAACAAAAAAGCAAACATTTATTTTCTTGTAAAGGCTACAATATTGATCACATGTTATGAGATTTTTGATGCCAATAGATGGCCAATATAATGCCTAGCCAGTTTTTGGGGGGTGTGTTGTGTTTTTCTTCGGTCAAGACTAATACTAATTCTTACTCTATTTTGATATAGGTTAATTTGAGCATACATTGAGCATATTAATAGTCCATAGTTAGATTCCTTCCCAGTTAGGTACATACATTATTAGATTTCAAAAAGTAAGGTAGTCCGAATCATCCTAATATTACAAATGTAGATTTAATAATGAATTTCAATTTCCTTGTGATATAACATTGTTCTAATAAAGCCGAAGCAAGGGCTTGTGGAAATTTATTTGGTTCCCTAAAGTTCCACAGACAGATCCGGCATGTGGCCGTAATAGAACGCTGAGCTGGGTGGCCCTTACAACCCTCCCAAACAAACACATTTCTCTCCCGCAGGGGGTTGCGATTGTTGGTAGGCATTTATTTTAATTTTATAGAATTACTCTTCAAGGAAGGAGTAGGTAGTATTACGGTTAGGTACACTAATTAATAGGATTTATTGAGGCAACGTAGATAATAATAATGTAGACCTAAGATCTTATACATAGGTAGTAATAGGGCCGATAATTGTAGGCAAACACTAAGGATAAGATAGCTAGGAGAACTGGCAGCCCTATTTTGAACGACGAGACAGGATCTGAAGAGAGACCAGCTCGTCTTCTTAAGACGAGACACCAACTGGACAAGACATGCGGTATCAGCAGATGGTGCCCCCCCACATGTCTTTCACATTTAGACCTGTGGAAAATCTGTAGAGGCACCACGTTTTACCGTAGATGACCTCCTCCTCAGGCCCATACAGTAAGACAATACCTCCACTTTATCTCGTAGATTTCTGGCAGTGTCTGGGGAGATTGAGATTGAGTTTGATCTGTGGCCCGGTGAGCAACAGCAGTGCATGCCCAGTAAGTACCAGTGTCTCAAGCAGTCTGAAGCTAGTGTCCATGTCTGCAAGTTATATCTAGGGTATACTTACGCCTCATGTATATAGGAATTTCCTGGAAAGTGCAGGCAGTCACTAATAACGATTGAATCTTGCAGTAAATTAAGGCGCCCGGTTGCACGTGGTTTCCTGAGGGGAAGTCCAGAGGGCTAAAGGCTAAGCTTAGGGAAGTTGAAGATCAGATATATGCTGCAACACCAAGTAAGTTAGTCCTCTATACGGGCATGCAGGCGAGTTTCTTGCACATCAATCATTTGTTAAAACTGTCCTATAACCACTTTGTGAGGCTGAGGTACCCACCTCAGAGCTCGTGTCAACAGAGTTAGCCAGGTTAGGCGACTCACTTGTGAGGCAGCCCCGCAAATTTCCACAAAAGTATCTTCGAAACCGGGATTTGGAATAGCTAGGTTTAAGCAATCATAGCAAGGCCACAGTTAGACACCAGTTTAAACAGAGTTAGGTTTAAGTAGCCACACCTAGCCTAGAGTTACACAGAGGCAGGCAAGCATGACTTTACACAGAAGTTGTTAAATGCAGTAAATTTACAGGCAGCCAGTCGGCTAGAAAGCTTGTGAATTTAATTATTTTACAGAGATTAACAAAGTAATCCAGAGTAGGATCCTTGTGGGTTAATTACTTACAGTTGGATTTGCAAGTTAAGCACAGTTAGGCTAGGCTTTGTGCAATATTTACAACATTTAAAGTAGCTAGGACAGATTTAACTAGTTATAATTACAGGGTTCTAAAACGACAGGTTAAGTTATTAGCACACTAGTAGTTAGGATTTACTATCCAACATCCATCTCAGACAGAGTAACAGTGGCAGTTAGGCCAAGCTGTTCATAACATTTTCATTTACTGTTCACAGTTGAAATGTGTTGAATTATTTGGTTTAACCACGTGAATTTAATTTGTATTCTGCCCTTTTTATTATTGAATTTTCATTGTCTTTGTTCATGTTAATTTGGGATTTGTGAATTGTACCTGAGACTAGGTTAAGTCCTGTAATTATTGGCTGGCATTGTACAGTGAAAGTGCTAGTTAAGCTTTCACATCGAATACACATTTTATTGGGATTTGAAGAGCTAACATGATCATTTTCAGTCAGAGTAGAGTCAATATAACAAAGGGAAATTGTTAAGCTTGTTGAAAGCCTTGAGACTCGTTCATTCTACCTAACAACGTGACGTGCTGTGGGAGGACTGGTAAAGTACAATTAGTGTCACACTCCACTTTAAACTCGACTAATGGCAGATGGGAGTTCAGGAGATTCTGGTTCATGTAAACAGAAATTAAAACAATCAGTAGCAGCATACAAAGGGCATTGAACAGAACGCGTATAACAGGTGCAAGGCTACTTTGCCAACTCAGTAACGAAACTGCGATGATTTGCAAGACTGCTTGAAGTAGTTATGGTGGAAAAGATTGGAAGCCAATGAACAAGCATCTCAGCATATGAGCTACAGCTATTGAAGGATAATTAATCCCAGGGTAGTCTTCATGCAGGCTCGGACGAATTCCACTAAGGATGATGTAGATTGTCATCAGGAGATGAAATATGAACAAAGATAAGTTAGTACATTAAAGGTCTAAGTATTCCAAGGGTGGTGTCGAACACAACGCAGGTACCCCAAACAGCCACGGCACCTGTCCAAACGTTGCCCAGGTTGCTCCATTGAATTACCGACATTGAAACGGAACCCTAGCTTTGGATCTAGTTTAAAGCCCAAGATAGATGACAGGAACATTTGTCAGATGCCTGTCAATTGCAGTATTAGCGGTCGCAGCTCAAGGGTAAAGCCTTAGACCTGTCGCGGCATTACCATATTACTGACACTAATTATAGCCAAGCATGCCAAAGACCAAATTAGAAAGACATGTTTGCAACACTGAAGAGATAACGGTAGCTATAATTTATCGGTTGTTGGATCAAAGGCTTGCCAACAAGACCGTCAAAGCCTAGAGTAGTTCTGTATTGAAATTATGAGCTTGACAATAGTTTTTCAGAGATTTGCATGATGAGGATGATTCAGAATGGGTCCCTTAGCCAGTGATTCAGAGGAAACCTGGTTAGCACACCGTGCATGAGTTGCCACTTAAAATACCGGGAATACGAATAGGTTCACGATAAAACAAATTGTAGAGGCGGTTGGGAGATCACGTTTCTCATTGAGTATAGGTGGAGAGAAGAGTCTGCCACCATCGCCACATAAAAACCCAGAAAGTCACTCAAAGATCTCGAGAGATCAGCCTAAGCTCCGTACGACTAAACGTTTGAGTGTTACAATGGTAAAGAGGTGTCTAAGGTAAGAACTCAATCAGAACCTCAGAGGCACTCATGCAGAATATGTGTGTTCTGCAAGCCGAACATGCAGCACGAGTGCTCGGAGTATATGACACTGAGCAGTAGGCAAACAGAGACCTAAGGGAGTTGAGACCTGCTTAAGGTGTTGTGGGGAACACTTTGCGAGAGCTGTGGCACCCAGACTCAGTGATGGGATGAGTTGCAAAGGTAAGCACCATACTGCTCTATGTCCCAATAAATTTCAAGGGTAATGTACTGCCTCGTGCAGGCAAGTAGGTATATCTCTCAGGTAGAGAAAGAAAGTGAGTCTGAGCCTGAAATGGTAGCCAGCGTGATTATGGGAGTGGAAAGTCTCCCTAATCCGAGTGAGAATCATGAGGTGTTGCCCTACAAACAGTCATGGCAAAGTTGTGAATGGCACAGGTCGAAACCAACCGATTATTTCTTTGAACCCAAGATCACAAGTATCCCCTTATAACAAAGAAGTAGGTGGCTAAATTAAAGTTGGAAGGTCCACAAAGAAAGTTATTATGATGTTGGGAGGGGCTATAATCAGGTCCACCCGAAAAAAATCTTATGATGGTGGTGGATGTCACAATCAAATAAGTGACATCGGCAGAGACATACACCCTTGGTGGTAGAGACCATTACCCAGGGCAATTACAGCAAGAGTGTCTTAGCTGCCAGCTAATAGCAATTGAAAGAACCTTGACTTGATGCAGCAGCCCAGGAAAATACCACTGACATTCAGAATGGAGGTATCCTGGTGGAGTCCAATCAAATAATACTTCCTGTCCCTACACGACGACGTTTAATAAGGAAATTGGTTTATACAGATCCCCAGTAGGATACATCATAGGCGGCAGGATCCACCTGAATTCCCTGCACGCCAGATAGAGGAGAAGCTGTCCCCATGATAGCTGGGGGAGTAGTGGATAGACGAATACCATATACACATGGAACCGCCAGGGAAGCTGTACCAGGTAGGTAGTGTCGAACACTCGGCCACCTTGGGAAAACACTTTTACAGGGTACGTAAAAGAGGGAATAGATTGCCATTAAATCACAGGAACCTCGTAACATTGGAGGAAAGGCTAACCAAGGCATGTGGCCACTGGTGGGAAAGTACGGAGCAACACAGTCAAGGCTAGGACATACTAAAAAATGCTAAAGTTAAAGAAATGGTGCTAAGACTACACCGAACCAACAAGTTTACTACACCCCCATAGGTCCACACAGAAACTGACGGAAAATTTAGACCGGAGGTTCTGCTCGACGAGAGTGACGGATGGCACTCATGTCCCAGGGTCCCGCTGTGGGGCTCACACAGAAGGTGAAACTTGATTTAGATTAGCGCCTACCTTCAACCGCGAGAGGACGTAGAAATTTATTTGGTCCCTAAAGTTCCACAGTACAGATCCGCATGACCGTAATAGAACGCAGAGTGGGTGGCCCCTTAAACTCCCAAACAAACACATTTCTCTCCCCCTGGGGGTGGCGATGTCTGGTAGGCCTTATTTAAATTTAAGATTTACTCTTCAGGGAAGGAGTATGTAGTTTTACGGTAGTACACTAATATTAGGATTATTGAGGGCAACTGTAGATAATAATAATGTAACTAAGATCTTAACATAGTTAGTAATAGGCCGAAATGTAGGCAAACACTAGATAAGTTAGCTAGGGAGAACTGGCAGCCCTAGTTTGAATGACAGACGAGATCTGGAGAGAGACCAGCTCGTTCTTCTTAAGACAGAACCCAACGGGACAAGACGTGCCGTGAATCAGAAAAGAAGGCGCCCCCCACGGTCTCACATATGCGACCTGGGGAAATCTGGTAGAAGGCACCTCGATGTACTGTAGATGACCTCCTCCGTCAGGCCCATACAGCAAGACAATACCTCCACTTTATCTCGTAGAATTCTGCCAGTGTCTGGGGAGATTGGGAGGATTTGATCTGGGACCGGTGTGCAGCTGCATGCAAGCCCAGTAAGTACCAGTGTCCCTCAAGGCAGTCTGGAAGCTAGTGTCCAGTCTGTCAAAGTTATTACTAGGGATACTTACCCTCTTGGATATAGAATTTTCTGAGGTGCAGCAGGTCACTAATACAATTGAATATTTGCAGGAATTTTGTGCTATCCCGGTTGCATGTGGTTCAGAGGTGGAAGTCCAGAGGGGCTAAGGCCTAAGCTTAGGAAGATTGAAGATAGTATTTTACCTGGATTTACCTGGAGAGAGTTCCGGGTCAACGCCCCCGCGGGCCCCGTCTGAGACCATGCCTCCTGGTGGATCAGAGCCTGATCAACCAGGCTGTTGCCGCTGGCTGCACCAAACCAACATACGAGCCACATCCGCGGCTGATCCGGAACTGACTTTAGTAGCTTGTCTCCATCCAGCTTGAAGAAGACAGCAGGGGTTCCTGTGTAACCACCCGTTATTGTGCTGGAGCAGTGTGAACAGACTCCGGTCCCTGACACTTATTGTATGGTCTCTTAACTAGCTAGTGACACCCCTGCTTTTCATTGGGGGGATGGTCCAATCGTCTGCCAAGTCATTAGCTTTCGGTAGTGGTTGATTTCGTGTGCAAGTTCGGTTACTATTCCCTCTAAGGATGTTTCCAGGTTGTATATAATCATGTATCTCTCCCGCTGCGTCATGAAAACAGGTTTAGGAACCCAACGCTCCCAATAATTGAGGTGTTTAAATATCTCCGTTATCGCGCCGTGAAAAGTTCTCGGTACATTTCTAGGTCAGCAATTTCACACTGCCTTGGAAGGTGCCGTTAGTGTGCAGCAATATTCCAGCCTAGATAGAACATTGACCTGATATGTCATCATGGGCTGGACCTCCCATAGTTTTTTGAAGTTCACATTATCCATCTGTCATTTTTCTAGCATATGTCGATTGTTACAATAGATAGGTCCTTGAAGTGTAGAGCCCCTCCGACATGATCACATCCCAGGTCTTTGACGTTGGAGTTTCGCTCTATTTTGTGGCCAGAATTTGTTTTGTACTCTGATGAAGATTTAATTTCCTCATGTTTACCATATCTGAGTAATTGAAATTTTCCTCATCGTTTGAACTTCATATTGTCTTCTGCACCCACTGAAAGATTTTTGTTGATGTCCTGCCTGGAGCTTGCATGTCTCAATGTAAGACACTGTCATGCAGATTCGGGTGTCATCTGCAAAGGAAGACACGGTGCTGCAACACCAAGTAAGTTAGTCCTCTATACATGCATGCAGGCGAGTTTCTTGCAACATCAATCATTTGTGAAAATCTGTCCTATAAGCCACTTGTGAGGCTGAGGTACCCACCTCAGAGCTCGGTGTCAACAGAGTTTGCCAGGGTAGGCGACTCACTTGGAGGCAGTCCACACAAATTTCCACAGGGCTAGTAACCTCCTATAATGTATGAATTACTAAATTTAATAAAAAAAAGTTTTTCTTTTTTAGGTCACCCTACCTCGGTGGAATACAGACATGGACCGCTCCTGCCTTGCCTCAGACAATTTTCCTCTCATCTGTTTGCGAGTCTGGCAAACATTGCATAACTCCTGACACTGTACAAGAGTGCAAAAGATCTAGAGCTAAATATTTCCATCCCCATGTAGCTCGTTCTGCATCGTTAAGATCACCTGTTTGCGATTGTATTATATATATATATATATATTATATATATATATATATATATATATATATATATATATATATATATATATATATATATATATATATATAGTGTGTGTGTGTGTGTGTGTGTGTGTACTCACCTAGTTGTACTCACCTAGTTGAGGTTGCAGGGGTCGAGTCCAAGCTCCTGGCCCCGCCTCTTCACTGGTCGCTACTAGGTCACTCTCCCTGAACCATGAGCTTTATCGTACCATAACATTGTATCAATCGCATCTGCTAGAACAATGACAGGATGGATAATGAGAACCTTCAAAACTAGGGAGGCCAAACCCATGATGACACTCTTCAGGTCACTTGTTCTATCTAGGCTGGAATATTGCTGCACACTAACAGCACCTTTCAAGGCAGGTGAAATTGCCGACCTAGAAAATGTACAGAGAACTTTCACGGCGCGCATAACGGAGATAAAACGCCTCAATTACTGGGAGTGCTTGAGGTTCCTAAACCTGTATTCCCTGGAACGCAGAAGGGAGAGATACATGATTATATACACCTGGAAAATCCTAGAGGGACTAGTACCGAACTTGCACACGAAAATCACTCACTACGAAAGCAAAAGACTTGGCAGACGATGCACCATCCCCCCAATGAAAAGCAGGGGTGTCAATAGCACGTTAAGTGACCATACAATAAATGTCAGGGGCCCAAGACTGTTCAACTGCCTCCCAGCACACATAAGGGGGATTACCAACAGACCCCTGGCAGTCTTCAAGCTGGCACTGGACAAGCACCTAAAGTCAGTTCTTGATCAGCCGGGCTGTGGCTCGTACGTTGGTTTGTGTGCAGCCAGCAGTAACAGCCTGGTTGATCAGGCTCTGATCCACCAGGAGGCCTGGTCACAGACCGGGCCGCGGGGGCGTTGACCCCCAGAACTCTCTCCAGGTAAACTCTCCAGGTATGTATGGATCCTGCCTCCACTACATCGCTTCCCAAACTATTCCACTTCCTGACAACTCTGTGGCTGAAGAAATACTTCCTAACATCCCTGTGATTCATCTGTGTCTTCAGCTTCCAACTGTGTCCCCTTGTTGCTGTGTCCCATCTCTGGAACATCCTGTCTTTGTCCACCTTGTCAATTCCTCTCAGTATTTTGTAAGTCGTTATCATGTTCCCCCTATCTCTCCTGTCCTCCAGTGTTGTCAGGTTGATTTCCCTTAACCTCTCCTCGTAGGACATACCTCTTAGCTCTGGGACTAGTCTTGTTGCAAACCTTTGCACTTTCCCTAGCTTAGCTAGGCGTGGGTTCCAAACTGGTGCTGCATACTCCAATATGGGCCTAACGTATACGGTGTACAGGGTCCTGAAAGATTCCTTATTAAGATGTCGGAATGCTGTTCTGAGGTTTGCCAGGCGCCCATGTGCTGCAGCAGTTATTTGGTTGATGTGCGCTTCAGGAGATGTGCCTGGTGTTATACTCACCCCAAGATCTTTTTCCTTGAGTGAGGTTTGTAGTCTCTGGCCCCCTAGACTGTACTCCGTCTGCGGTCTTCTTTGCCCATCCCCAATCTTCATGGCTTTGCACTTGGTGGTATTGAACTCCAGGAGCCAATTGCTGGACAAGGTCTGCAGCTTGTCCAGATCCCTTTGTAGTTCTGCCTGGTCTTCGATCAAATGAATTCTTCTCATCAACTTCACGTCATCTGCAAACAGGGACACCTCGGAGTTTATTCCTTCCGTCATGTCGTTCACAAATACCAGAAACAGCACTGGTCCTAGGACTGACCCCTGTGGGACCCCGCTGGTCACAGGTGCCCACTCTGCACCTCGCCACGTGTGTGTGTGTGTGTGTGTGTGATAAGAGATAAGATTTTGTTCAGATTTTTAACCCCGGAGGGTTAGCCACCCAGGATAACCCAAGAAAGTCAGTGCGTCATCGAGGACTGTCTAACTTATTTCCATTGGGGTCCTCAACCTTGTCCCCCAGGATGCGACCCACACCAGTCGACTAACACCCAGGTACCTATTTGCTGCTAGGTGAACAGGACAACAGGTGTAAGGAAACGTGTCGAAATGTTTCCACCCGCCGGGAATCGAACCCGGGCCCACTGTGTGTGAAGCAGGAGCTTTAGCCACCAGGCCACCGGGCCACCTAGTTGAGGTTGCAGGGGTGTGTGTGTGTGCGTGTGTGTGTGTGTGTGTGTGTGTGTGTGTGTGTGTGTGTGTGTGTGTGTGTGTGTGTGTGTTTACCTGGAGTTTACCTGGAGAGAGTTCCGGGGGTCAACGCCCCCGCGGCCCGGTCTGTGACCAGGCCTCCTGGTGGATCAGAGCCTGATCAACCAGGCTGTTGCTGCTGGCTGCACGCAAACCAACGTACGAGCCACAGCCCGGCTGATCAGGAACTGACTTTAGGTGCTTGTCCAGTGCCAGCTTGAAGACTGCTTGAAGACTGTCTGTTGGTAATCCCCCTTATGTATGCTGGGAGGCAGTTGAACAGTCTCGGGCCCCTGACACTTATTGTATGGTCTCTTAACGTGCTAGTGACACCCCTGCTTTTCATTGGGGGGATGGTGCATCGTCTGCCAAGTCTTTTGCTTTCGTAGTGAGTGATTTTCGTGTGCAAGTTCGGTACTAGTCCCTCTAGGATTTTCCAGGTGTATATAATCATCTAATCTATATCTAATCTATATTGTGTCTGCGGTCTTCTTTGCCCTTCCCCAATCTTCATGACTTTGCATTTGGCGGGGTTAAACTCAAGGAGCCAGTTGCTGGACCAGGCTTGTAGCCTGTCCAGGTCTCTTTGTAGTCCTGCCTGATCCTCATCCGATTTGATTCTTCTCATTAACTTCACATCGTCCGCAAACAAGGACACTTCTGAGTCTATCCCTTCCGTTATGTCATTCACATATACCAAGAACAGCACGGGTCCTAGGACTGACCCCTGTGGAACCCTGCTTGTCACAGGCGCCCACTTTGACACCTCGTCACGTACCATGACTCGTTGTTGCCTCCCTGTAAGGTATTCTCTTATCCATTGCAGTGCCTTTCCTGTTAAGTGTGCCTGATCCTCTAGCTTTTGCAGTAACCTCTTGTGAGGAACTGTGTCGAAGGGGCCTTCTTGCAGCCC
The DNA here is from genome assembly GCF_026875155.1 of Cherax quadricarinatus. Classification (NCBI taxonomy): domain Eukaryota; kingdom Metazoa; phylum Arthropoda; class Malacostraca; order Decapoda; family Parastacidae; genus Cherax; species Cherax quadricarinatus. Next base: position 61,275,490 of record NC_069403.1, read on the forward strand.
AAAAAAAAATGCAGTCGATCCACCCCTCTCTCTCTTGTCTTACTTCTGTCACCTTGTCATAAAACTAATAGGTTTGTTGACACAGGATTTTCCCTCCCTAAAAACCATGCTGGTTGTCAATTATACACTTGTTTCTTTCCAGGTGCTCCACCACTCTCCTCCTGATGATCTTCTCCATGACCTTGCATACTATACACGTTAGTGATACAGGTCTGTAGTTTAGTGCCTCATGTCTGTCTCCCTTTTAAAAAATTGGGACTACATTTGCCATCTTCCATACCTCGGGGAGTTGCCCAGTTTCAAATGATGTGTTGAAGATCTTTGTTAATGGTACACACAATGTCTCTGCTCCCTCTTTAAGGGACCCATGGAGAGATGTTGTCTGGTCCCACCGCCTTTGAGGTGTCAAGTTCGCATAGAACTTCTTCACCTCCTCCTTGGTTTTTATGAAACCTCATCCAGCACTCGCGGGTGCACCCCCCTGCTCTGATTTCCTGGAGTCCTACTGGTTTCCACTGTAAATACTTCTTTAAATCTTGTGTTGAGCTCCTGGCATACCTCCCAGTCGTTTCTTGTGAATTTCCCCCATAAACCCTTCCTCAGTCTGATTACCTGGTCCTTGACTGTTGTTTTCCTCCTGATGTGGCTGTACAACAGCTTGGGTCAGCCCTTGACTTTCGATGCTATGTCATTTTCGTATTGCCGCTGAACCTCCCTTCTTATCTGTGCATATTCGTTTTGGCTCTTGGGCTAATCTCTTTATTTTTCCTGAGTTCTCTGTCTTTCTGTACCTTTTCCTTCTCTATTACACCTAGTTTTTGCCTCCCTACACCTTTGGGTGAACCAAGGATCGTTCTGTTCTTCCCATTATTTCTTTTTCCCTTTGGGGAAAACAAATCTCTCCTCTGCCTCCTTGCATTTTTTTGCCACATAGTCCATCATTTTTGTACGGGTTTTCATGTCAGTTCCCTCTCCCACTGAAGTCTTAAAAAGAAGTTCCTCAACCCTGATTTAGTTCCCCTTTTGTAGTTTGGTTTTTTCCCACCCTATTCCTGCTCCCTCTCCACTTGGAGCTCAACAAATGTAGTCGAAGCACAGAACCACATGATCACTAGCTCCCAGGGGCCTTTCATACATGATATCCTCAATGTCAGAACTACTCAAGGTGAATACAAGGTCCAGCCCTTGCTGGTTCATCCTCTCCTCTCTCTCTGGTGTGTCTCTAACATGTTGATGCATGAGGTTTTCCAGTACCACATCCATCATCTTGGCTCTCCATGTTCGGGACCCCCATGGGACTCCAGGTTTTCCAAGTCAATCTCCTTGTGATTGAAATCACAAATAACTAGTAACTTTCTCCCCCCATGTGTGCTCTCCGGGCCACCTCGGCTAGTGTGTCAAACCATTGCTCTGTTGCTCCCCATTGTATTCTTCTCTTGGCTTCCTGCAGTTCTTTTGGTGGGTTTGTCCCATTACTGCAATTATCACCTTATGTCCCTCAGACTGGATTGTTCCTACTAAGTAGTCCCTTTCGCCCGTGCCATCCATTCCTTCCATTTTCTCAAACCCCCACTGGTTTTTAATGAGCAGTGCAACTCCCCTCCCCCTCTCCTCCCTCTGTCTTTCCTGAGGATTTGATATCCCGGGTGGAAAGATTGAATCTGTTATTATTCTGGTGAGTTTTGTTTTCTGTGAGTGCTATTATGTCTGGGGATGTCTCCTTGATTCTTTCGTGCCACTCCTCATACTTATTTGGGTTTTTCCATCTGCATTTGTATACCACACCTTCAACTTCTTTTCTAAGATTGTGGTCCCGGGAGGTGTATTGGGGTTGGGGAAGTGGGAGACCTGATAAGGAACTATGGGGGTTGCTGTGGGGGTGGAGTTTGTAATGCAGTGGTTGGGGGCATTGATGTGGCATGGGTGTTTTGGGTTTAGAGTGGTTGCACTGGGGGTTTACCTGGTTGGGAGGCTTCTATAGGAAGTTGTGAGGGAGGCTGTATTTGATTTTTCCTGTGTCTGGGGTCTCCTGTCTGTCTTCTCCATCCCCTGTCTTTCCTCCTTTCGCCTTTGTAAACCCTTCTCTCTGTTTCTGCCTTTCTGCTTTTGTTCTGTCGCGGTCGAGATACACCTTCCTGTATGCCGGCATGTCCCTTAATCGCGCTTTCTCCTAAAAGGATCCTGTTCTGAGTCGATTCTGCCTTGAAGGTCACTTTCACTGGCCGGGTTCTTTTTTTTACAAACCCCCCTATTCTCTGAAAATTTTCCAGCTGGGTCATGTCGTCTTCTCCTATTGCTTTCATGATGCTTTCAATTGCTTTTTTTTTCCCCCTTTTTTTCTTGCTTCATATGTTTCCCCCTTTAACTTCCTGGAGCCCAACACAAAGACTGACCTCACCCTTTCGTTCTCCACTGCATATCCCCCATTTCAATTTGATTTCCTCCATTGCAGCTTTCCCTTTCTTCAGTTTCACTAGCTAATGTACTTGGGCTCAGTGGCCTGTCATTTTCCCTTCTCGGCTTTCCCTGGGCTCTGCTGTGGTCTGTTAGGGCCTCCACATATAGCTTAGCTCATTTACTACAGTCTCCACTGATTGAGCTTCTACATGCAGTTTTGCTCCTTCTTTTCCCTACAGTCCCCTTATTTGTGACTGAGGTAGCAGTCTCTGTTGTCAATCCCAAAATGTTCTTAGTTCTTTAGGCTGTTTCAGATTTTTCAGTTCCTCTTCTAAACTCTGTATCCTGGCCTCTGCTGCTTTGACTTGCACCTCCCACTTTCTGCTTTCCATGTCTATCCTCTCTTATATTCTCATGCTAAGTTCTTCTAGTTTCTTTTCCCATTCATGTTCCCTTTTTGTGAGCTCTGCTGCCCAATCTTCCTTTGCAGTTTCCTCCCCCTGTCCCCCTTTGGGTTTTTTTTTGTTGCTCTCTGGCAACCCATTTTTGTTTAATCCTGATTGCTTCAGAGTGGGAAACCTATGTAATTCTGTATGTTAGGTTAGTATTGTGTATATCAGAGTGTGGGAGGGGGAGGTAGAGGAGGAACTGTGGCTATGTGGGAGAGTAGTGGGGAGGGGGAGTGGGAAGGAGAGTGAAGCAAGTGGGTGAGTGGGAGAGGGAGAGGGGAAGGAGGGAGAGGTGGGGAGGGGGAGGGTGAAAGAGGGAGCAGAGGGATCAGGTGAAGGAGTGAGATGTCGGGGGGGGGGGGGGGGGAGTGAATGTGTGAGTCTGGCAATGTGTGTGTGTGTGTGTGTGTTGTGTGTGTGTTGCATTTGTGTGTGTGTGTGTGTGTGTTGTGTGTGTGTGTGTGTGTGTGTGTTGTGTGTGTGTGTGTTTGTGTGTGTGGGATGTGTGATGTTGTGATGTGGGGTGTGTGTGATGTGTGTGTGTACTCACCTAGTTGAGGTACTCACCTAGTTGAGGTTTGCAGGGGTCGAGTCCGAGCTCCTGGCCCTGCCTCTTCACTGATCGCTACTAGGTCACTCTCCCTGAGCCGTGAGCTTTATCATACCTCTGCTTAAAGCTATTATGGATCCTGCCTCCACTACATCGCTTTTCCCAACTATTCCACTTACTGACTACTCTGTGGCTGAAGAAATACTTCCTAACATCCCTGTGATTCATCCCGTGTCTTCAGCTTCCAACGTGTCCCCTTGTTACTGTGTCCAATCTCTGGAACATCCTTCTTTGTCCACCTTGTCAATTCTCTCAGTATTTTGTATGTCGTTATTTATGTCCCCCCTATCTCTCCTGTTCCCCCAGTGTCGTCAGGTTGATTTCCCTTAACCTCTCCTCGTAGGACATACCTCTTAGCTCTGGGGACTAGTCTTGTTGCAAACCTTTCCACTTTCTCTAGTTTCTTCACGTCCTTGGGCTAGGTGTGGGTTCCAAACTGGTGCCGCATACTCCCAATAATGATGGGCCTAACATACACGGTGTACAGGGTCCCGGAATGATGCCTTATTAAGATTGTCGGAATGCCTGTCTGAGGTTTTGCTAGAGGCGCCCAAATGCTGGCAGCAGTTATTTGGTTGATGGTGCGCTTCAGGAGAATTGCCTGGTGTTATTCGGTGTGTGTGTGTGTGTGTGTGTGAGTGTGTGTGTGTGCGTGTGTGTGTGATGTTGTGTGGGTGGTGTGTGTGTGGGTTGGGTGTGTGTGGGTGTGTGGTGTTGTGGGTGGTGGGTGGTGTGGGTGTGTGTGGGTGTGTGGGTGGTGGGTGTGTGTGGGTGTGTGTGGGTGTTTGGTGTGGTGTGTGGGGGGTTTGTGTGGGGTGTGTGTGGTGGGGTGGGTGTGTGTGGATGTGGTGTGGATGTGTGTGGGTGTGTGTGGGTGTGTGTGGGTGTGTGTGGGTGTTGTGGGTGTGTGTGGGTGTGTGTGGGTGTGTGTGGGTGTGTGTGGGTGTGTGTGTGGGTGTGTGTGGGTGTGCGTGCACACACTAGGCTACGCTACTCTTTTGAAGATTATAAATTTTTTTTCACAGTCAATTCCTTATTAATATACACTAATATATAAAAAAACACACAGACAATGGTTATAAATGACCATAATTTTTAAAGGGGTGGACCGGTAAGCCAGCGGAAGGCCTCGGTCAGATGACCAAAAGCTCCAAAGGCGGGTCATCATCAGACTAAGACCCGCGTCAGGAAACATTTGTCCTGTTTCCTGACGAACCTTACCTAACCTAACCTAACTAATATATACTATATAATATTAATTGTGTACACTTGTGTTTGTGTGTACACTTGTGTTTGTGTGTGTGTGTGTGTTTACTAGCTTGTCGTTCTTTGAAAAAGAGGGGGGGGGTCACGTTAACACTATTTGTTATTGTTCTTGGTTCACCGGTACTCTCCCGGCCCAGATCTTCGCACACTAGGCTACTTTACGTTTTGAAGATTATAGGATTATTTTTTCTCTTACAATTCCTTAGAATATATACTTAATGTTTATTATAATAATAATTATGTGCACACTGTGTTTGTATGTGCGTACTTTGTTTATATTGGCTTGTCCGCTGTCAGAAAAACGGGGGGGGGGTTCACTAGGCTACACAACTCTTCTGGAGTTTACCTGGAGATATTTAGATAATTTACTAAACATTATCAGGGTTACCACTATCTATCTCCTGGTACTGAAATAGGGAGAGAGTGATGGTATAGCATACAACCAGCAGGGCGAGACACTGAGACTTTAGACACTAACCAAAATTAACCACAAATAGGCAAGTGATGTCATCTGCACAACAATGGAGGTTCCTGCTGGTCGGCTGCTATCAACTCCTTCAATTTTGTAACTCCTTCAGGAACTTTATCATGCATTCAAGTTTTTATTTTATTTTTCTTTTAAGACTTGGTATTCCCTCTTTTTTCTTTAGTACAGTATTATGGTCATAACAAGTCTGATGATGTTAGCTACATTCACAACATCAACAGCTGGGGATTGACTAATTTTTTCTTACTTTCAATATTTACTTACTCACTCTTTTATGACCTTATCACTACACTGCTGTTATAACCAACTAACATATGTATTTGTTAATATTTCAGATCACACCGTTAACCCAGTTAACTGTTTGGATATTTTGTGTCAACACTGCAGCCAGCAGCCTGATCAGCTGACTGCTACCCTCCCTCACTCACCATTCATTCAAATTTAAATTGTAAAATTCTTGATCTTATCACATTCACACTCTTGAAAGCTATTACACTCTTGTAGGTATGTTCACTGATTCACTCACGTACGATGACGGCTAATAATATCTTAGGACAGCCACTAGAACGCTAAATCCTGGGAGCACTATTCAGCGATACTGCTTCACGTGTGTGTGTGTGTGTGTGTGTGTGTGTGTGTGTGGTGTGTGTGTGTGTGTGTGTGTGTGTGTGTGTGTGTGTGTGTGTGTGTGTGTGTGTGCGTGTGTGCGTTGTGTGTGTGTATGTGTGTGTGTGTGTGTGTGTGTGTGTGTGTGTGTGTGTGTGTGTGTGTGTGTGTGTGTGTGGTGTGTGTGTGTGTGTGCGTGTGTGCGTGTGTGTGTGTATGTCGTGCCGGATAAGTAAAACTGGTCAATTAGCAAGAGCTCATTTAAAATTAAGTCCTTTCTGAGATTTTCTCTTATCCTTTTAAAAATATATTTTTTTATTTATGTTAATGTAAAAAATAATAATTTTGTACCAAAAGAACCATATAAAACTTACTTAACCTTATCATAACAGATGCAATTTAATTTAGCCTAGTCCAACTAAATATATTTTACCTGGAGTTTACCTGGAGAGAGTTCCGGGGGTCAACGCCCCCGCGGCCCGGTCTGTGACCAGGCCTCCTGGTGGATCAGAGCCTGATCAACCAGGCTGTTGCTGCTGGCTGCACGCAAACCAACGTACGAGCCACAGCCTGGCTGGTCAGGAACCGACTTTAGGTGCTTGTCCAGTGCCAGCTTGAAGACTGCCAGGGGTCTGTTGGTAATCCCCCTTATGTGTGCTGGGAGGCAGTTGAACAGTCTCGGGCCCCTGACACTTATTGTATGGTCTCTTAACGTGCTAGTGACACCCCTGCTTTTCATTGGGGGGATGTTGCATCGTCTGCCAAGTCTTTTGCTTTCGTAGTGAGTGATTTTCGTGTGCAAGTTCGGTACTAGTCCCTCTAGGATTTTCCAGGTGTATATAATCATGTATCTCTCCCTCCTGCGTTCCAGGGAATACAGGTTTAGGAACCTCAAGCGCTCCCAGTAATTGAGGTGTTTTATCTCCGTTATGCGCACCGTGAAGGTTCTCTGTACATTTTCTAGGTCAGCAATTTCACCTGCCTTGAAAGGTGCTGTTAGTGTGCAGCAATATTCCAGCCTAGATAGAACAAGTGACCTGAAGAGTGTCATCATGGGCTTGGCCTCCCTAGTTTTGAAGGTTCTCATTATCCATCCTGTCATTTTTCTAGCAGATGCGATTGATACAATGTTATGGTCCTTGAAGGTGAGATCCTCCGACATGATCACTCCCAGGTCTTTGACGTTGGTGTTTCGCTCTATTTTGTGGCCAGAATTTGTTTTGTACTCTGATGAACGATTTAATTTCCTCGTGTTTACCATATCTGAGTAATTGAAATTTCTCATCGTTGAACTTCATATTGTTTTCTGCAGCCCACTGAAAGATTTGGTTGATGTCCGCCTGGAGCCTTGCAGTGTCTGCAATGGAAGACACTGTCATGCAGATTCGGGTGTCATCTGCAAAGGAAGACACGGTGCTGTGGCTGACATCCTTGTCTATGTCGGATATGAGGATGAGGAACAAGATGGGAGCGAGTACTGTGCCTTGTGGAACAGAGCTTTTCACCGTAGCTGCCTCGGACTTTACTCTGTTGACGACTACTCTGTGTTCTGTTAGTGAGGAAATTATAGATCCATCGACCGACTTTTCCTGTTATTCCTTTAGCACGCATTTTGTGCGCTATTATGCCATGGTCACACTTGTCGAAGGCTTTTGCAAAGTCTGTATATATTACATCTGCATTCTTTTTGTCTTCTAGTGCATTTAGGACCTTGTCGTAGTGTCTTCCTTTGCAGATGACACCCGAATCTGCATGACAGTGTCTTCCATTGCAGACACTGCAAAGCTCCAGGCGGACATCAACCAAATCTTTCAGTGGGCTGCAGAAAACAATATGAAGTTCAACGATGAGAAATTTCAATTACTCAGATATGGTAAACATGAGGAAATTAAATCTTCATCAGAGTACAAAACAAATTCTGGCCACAAAATAGAGCGAAACACCAACGTCAAAGACCTGGGAGTGATCATGTCGGAGGATCTCACCTTCAAGGACCATAACATTGTATCAATCGCATCTGCTAGAAAAATGACAGGATGGATAATGAGAACCTTCAAAACGAGGGAGGCCAAGCCCATGATGACACTCTTCAGGTCACTTGTTCTATCTAGGCTGGAATATTGCTGCACACTAACAGCACCTTTCAAGGCAGGTGAAATTGCCGACCTAGAAAATGTACAGATAACTTTCATGGCGCGCATAACGGAGATAAAACACCTCAATTACTGGGAGCGCTTGAGGTTCCTAAACCTGTATTCCCTGGAACGCAGGAGGGAGAGATACATGATTATATACACCTGGAAAATCCTAGAGGGACTAGTACCGAACTTGCACACGAAAATCACTCACTACGAAAGCAAAAGACTTGGCAGACGATGCACCATCCCCCAATGAAAAGCAGGGGTGTCACTAACACGTTAAGAGACCATACAATAAGTGTCAGGGGCCCGAGACTGTTCAACTGCCTCCCAGCACACATAAGGGGGATTACCAACAGACCCCTGGCAGTCTTCAAGCTGGCACTGGACAAGCACCTAAAGTCAGTTCCTGATCAGCCGAGCTGTGGCTCGTACGTTGGTTTGCGTGTAGCCAGCAGCAACAGCCTGGTTGATCAGGCTCTGATCCACCAGGAGGCCTGGTCACAGACCGGGCCGCTGGGGCGTTGACCCCCGGAACTCTCTCCAGGTGAACTCCAGGTAAACTCCAGTGATCCAATAGTTGAGACAGACAGGAGCGACCTGTTCTAAACCCATGTTGCCCTGGGTTGTGTAACTGATGGGTTTCTAGATGGGTGGTGATCTTGCTTCTTAGGACCCTTTCAAAGATTTTTAGATATGTTTACAAAAATTTAGTAATAAACAAATGCAATGAAATATATTTTTTCATTAGGTTTAGAATGATTTTTGCGAGATTATGGCATACACAAATTTTTGCTTGCCTTATTCGGCAAGAAGAGCGTTGTTAGGTAAGACATATATGCAACAGTTAGGTATCTTTATTTCGAAACGTTTCGCCTACACAGTAGGCTTCTTCAGTCGAGTACCGCAAAGTTGATAGAAGCAGAAGAGACTTGAAGACGATGTAATCAGTCCATCACCCTTGAAGTTTTGAGGTGGTCAGTCGCTCAGTTTCGCCTACTGTTTAGGCGAAACGTTTCGAAATAAAGATACCTAACTGCTGTATGTGTGTCTTACCTAACAACTTGTCGGTATTTTATACTATTTTATTGTCCAAGAAGAGCGTTGCTATTTAAGCCAAAATCGCAAGTTTTACCTATTCGGCACGACATACCTGGAGGTTATTCCGGGGATCAACGCCCCCGCGGCCCGGTCCATGACCAGGCCTCCCGGTGGATCAGGGCTTGTTACTGGTGGCCGCACGCAGTCCAACGTATAAGCCACAGCCCGGCTGATCCGGCACTGACTTTAGGTATCTGTCCAGCTCTCTCTTGAAGGCAGCCAGGGGTTTATTGGTAATTCCCCTAATGCTTGATGGGAGGCTGTTGAACAGTCTTGGGCCCCTGACACTTATGGTGTTTTCTCTTAGTGTACCAATGGCGCCCCTACTTTTAATTGGGGGTGTTTTGCATCGCCTGCTCAGTATTTTACTTTCGTAGGGAGTGATTTCTGTGTGCAGATTTGGAACCATTCCTTTCAAGATTTTCCAAGTGTAGATTATGATATATCTCTCTCTCCTGCATTCCAACGAGCACAAGTCAAGTGTTTCCAAGCGTTCCCAGTAGTTAAGGTGCTTGACAGAACTTATACATGCAGTAAAGGATCTCTGTACACTCTCTAGATCTGCAATTTCACCTGCTTTGAATGGAGATGTTAATGTACAGCAGTATTCCAGCCTAGAGAGAACAAGTGATTTGAAAAGGATCATCACTGACTTGGCATCTCTCGTTTTGAATGTTCTCATTATCCATCCTATCATTTTCTTTGCACTTGTGATCTTGGCACTGTTGTGATCCTTGAAAGTGAGATCCTCAGACATTACTACTCCCAGGTCCCTTACATTATTTTTCCGCTCTATTGTATGGCCAGAGTTTGTAGTATACTCTGTTCTAGTTATTATCTCCTTTAGTTTTCCATAACGGAGTAGTTGGAATTTGTCCTCAATGAACATCATATTGGAAGCACTTGACTTGTACTCGTTGGAACGCAGGAGGGAGAGATATATCATAATCTACACTTGGAAAATCTTGGAAGGAATGGTCCCAAATCTGCACACAGAAATCACTCCCTACGAAAGTAAAAGACTGGGCAGGCGATGCAAAATGCCCCCAATAAAAAGTAGGGGTGCCATTGGTACACTTAGAGAAAACACCATAAGTGTCCGGGGCCCAAAACTGTTCAACAGCCTCCCATCAAGCATTAGGGGAGTTGCCAATAGGCCCCTGGCTGCCTTCAAGAGAGAGCTGGACAGATACCTAAAGTCAGTGCCGGATCAGCCAGGCTGTGGCTCGTACGTTGGACTGCGTGCGGCCAGCAGTAACAGCCTAGTTGATCAGGCCCTGATCCATTGGGAGGCCTGGTCATGGACCGGGCCGCGGGGGCGTTGATCCCCGGAATAACCTCCAGGTATGGCAGCCTCCTATTTAACTCTGTTGACCACTACTCTTTGTTTTCGATTTGTTAGGAAATTGAAGATCCATATCCCCACTTTCCCAGCTATTCCTTTAGCACGTATTTGTGCTCTATTACGCCATGATCGCATTTGTCAAACGCTTTTGCAAAGTCTGTGTATATTACATCTGCATTCTGATTTTCTTCCAGTGCATCCAAGGCCATATCATAGTGATCCAGTAGTTGTGAGAGGCAGGAGCGACCTGCCCTAAACCCATGTTGCCCAGGATTGTGCAGATTTTGGGAATCCAGGTGATTTGCAGTCCTGCTTCTTAGCGCTCTGGTGGCCTGGTGGCTAACGCTCTCGCTTCACACGGCGAGGGTCTGGGTTCGATTCCCAGCCAGAGTAGAAACATTGGACGTGTTTCTTTCCACCTGTTGTCTATGTTCCCCATCAGTAAAATGGGTACCTGGGTGTTAGTCGACTGGTGTGGGTCGCATCCTGGGACACTGACCTAATTTGCCCGAAATGTACCGAAATGCGGAGCATAACAAGGGACTTTCTATATAGTAGTATGTCATTGTTGTCAGCTAGGACTGTATACCTTGTACATGTACTTGTAGTAAATAAAGATATTATATTATATTTTATATTATAAGATTTTTATGATGTGGGACGTCAGAGCTATTGGTCTATAGGTCTTAGCTAATGCTTTGCTGCCACCTTTATGGAGTGGGGCTATATCCGTTGTTTTAAGTGACTGTGGAATTTCACCCATGTCCAAGCTCCTCCTCCATAGTGTACTTAGGGCACGTGAGAGGGGTTTCTTGCAGTTAATGAATACAGAGTTCCACGAGTCTGGGCCCGGGACTGAGTGCATGGGCATGTTGTCAATGGCTTTTTCAAAGTCTATCGGAGTTAGGGTAATGTCGGAAATCTGGCATACATTTATGGAGTTTTGAGGCTCATTCATGAAGAAATCATTTGTAATCAAAAGTACTTTCACAAGCTAACACCAGAGTCGCCATCGCTTCTAGCACTTCAATAAAGGATCTAACCAGGATAAAATCCAAGCACCACGAACCAGTCAATGCAGGAGTTTACACTATACCCTGTGGAGGCTGTGACAAGATTTACGTAGGTGAAACAGCAAGAAACCTCGACACCCACCTCAATGAACACATTTACGCATGTAGGAACGATAACTTGAACAACGCCTGTGTACAACACCGAAATTCCACCAATCATCTCATGAAATTCAGAGACGCCCAATTAGTGATCAAAGAAACTAATTTCCGCAGACGCAAGTGCCTCGAATCAGCACTGATCGCTGTTTCGAATACAATTAAACAAAACAACGGCAGCTTCACCATCTCTGAAGTCTTAGCAAGAATCCTCCTGAAAACAGTAAACCCTGCAGTCACATAGTCTCTCCTGTTATACTACACAAAGCACATTACAGAGAGTGAACACTGAAACAAGCTGCCTCTTTCCAGTCTATATTTGTCCAACCTATTTTTATGTTACCCAAGCAATAGCTTTTATATCCTTTTACTCATGTACGAATTAATTGCTCTACCATATTGTATTACTTTTGTCGCTACCACTACTACTACTGCTATCACTAGTGAACATCGAAATGTTACCTCACTAGTATTGCACCTCACTCTGAGCCTTTATATACCCTCTGTGTCCATGTATTGTTTGTAATGGCTTGATAAAGCTCCTGGAGAGCGAAACGTTGCCACAATAAATGTCACATTAGTTGCACTTGTGTCCTTTTTACTTTACATATTGTCGGTAATTCTACCTACTTTATTATAATGAGACTAGTCACGAGGGAGCATTCACCAAATTCAACTTCAATAACAAAAACATAAAGTGGGACCAAGTAAACCAAGTCCTAACCGATTTAAGCTGGGAAGATATACTAAGCAACACAGACCCCAACTTATGCCTAGAACAGATTAACTTGGTGGCACTCGATGTATGCACAAGGCTTATTTCTCTAAGAAAAAGGAGGAGTAGATGTAAAATAGAAAGAGACAGGCACTCCCTTTACAGGCGACGGAAAAGAATAACAGAGCGGCTAAAAGAGGTCAATGTATCTGAAATGCGTAGGGAGACACTGGTCAGAGAAATAGCAAGCATCGAACTTAAGCTAAAGGAATCTTATAGGAGTCAGGAATCGCGGGAAGAACTAAAAGCCATAAATGAAATCGAAAGAAACCCAAAGTATTTCTTCTCCTATGCCAAATCAAAGTCGAGAACAACGTCCAGTATTGGGCTCCTACTTAAACAAGATGGGTCCTACACAGATGACAGCAAGGAAATGAGTGAGCTACTCAAGTCCCAATATGACTCAGTTTTTAGCAAGCCGCTAACCAGACTGAGAGTCGAAGATCAAAATTAATTTTTTATGAGAGAGCCACAAAATTTGGTTAACACAAGCCTATCCGATGTTATCCTGACGCCAAATGACTTCGAACAGGCGATAAATGACATGCCCATGCACTCTGCCCCAGGGCCAGACTCATGGAACTCCGTGTTCATCAAGAACTGCAAGAAGCCCCTATCACGAGCCTTTTCCATCCTATGGAGAGGGAGCATGGACACGGGGGTCGTCCCACAGTTACTAAAAACAACAGACATAGCCCCACTCCACAAAGGGGGCAGTATAGCAACAGCAAAGAACTACAGACCGATAGCACTAACATCCCATATCATAAAAATCTTTGAAAGGGTCCTAAGAAGCAAGATCACCACCCATCTAGAAACCCATCAGTTACACAACCCAGGGCAACATGGGTTTAGAACAGGTCGCTCCTGTCTGTCTCAACTATTGGATCACTACGACAAGGTCCTAAATGCACTAGAAGACAAAAAGAATGCAGATGTAATATATACAGACTTTGCAAAAGCCTTCGACAAGTGTGACCATGGCGTAATAGCGCACAAAATGCGTGCTAAAGGAATAACAGGAAAAGTCGGTCGATGGATCTATAATTTCCTCACTAACAGAACACAGAGAGTAGTCGTCAACAGAGTAAAGTCCGAGGCAGCTACAGTGAAAAGCTCTGTTCCACAAGGCACAGTACTCGCTCCCATCTTGTTCCTCATCCTCATATCCGACATAGACAAGGATGTCAGCCACAGCACTGTGTCTTCCTTTGCAGATGACACCCGAATCTGCATGACAGTGTCTTCCATTGCAGACACTGCAAGGCTTCAGGCGGACATCAACCGAATTTTTCAGTGGGTTGCAGAAAACAACATGAAGTTCAACGATGAGAAATTTCAATTACTCAGATATGGTAAACACGAGGAAATTAAATCTTCATCAGAGTACAAAACAAATTCTGGCCACAAAATAGAGCGAAACACCAACGTCAAAGACCTGGGAGTGATCATGTCAGAGGATCTCACCTTCAAGGACCATAACATTGTATCAATCGAATCTGCTAGAAAAATGACAGGATGGATAATGAGAACCTTCAAAACTAGGGAGGCCAAGCCCATGATGACACTCTTCAGGTCACTTGTTCTATCTAGGCTGGAATATTGCTGCACACTAACAGCACCTTTCACGCAGGTGAAATTGCTGACCTAGAAAATGTACAGAGAACCTTCACGGCGCGCATAACAGAGATAAAACACCTCAATTACTGGAAGCGCTTGAGGTTCCTAAAACTGTATTCCCTGGAACGCAGGCGGGAGAGATACATGATTATATACACCTGGAAAATCCTAGAGGGACTAGTACCGAACTTGCACACGAAAATCTCTCACTACGAAAGCAAAAGACTTGGCAGACGATGCAACATCCCCCCAATGAAAAGCAGGGGTGTCACTAGCACGTTAAGAGACCATACAATAAGTGTCAGGGGCCCGAGACTGTTCAACTGCCTCCCAGCACACATAAGGGGGATTACCAACAGACCCCTGGCAGTCTTCAAGCTGGCACTGGACAAGCACCTAAAGTCAGTTCCTGATCAGCCGAGCTGTGGCTCGTACGTTGGTTTGCGTGCAGCCAGCAGCAACAGCCTGGTTGATCAGGCTCTGATCCACCAGGAGGCTTGGTCACAGACTGGGCCACGGGGGCGTTGTCCCCCGGAACTCTCTCCAGGTAAACTCCAGGTAATCCCCCTTATGTATCCTCCGAGGCAGTTGAATAGTCTCGGGCCCCTGACACTTATTGTATGGTCTCTTAACGTGCTAGTGACACCCCTGCTTTTCATTGGGGGGATGTTGCATCGTCTGCCAAGTCTTTTGCTTTCGTAGTGAGAGATTTTCGTGTGCAAGTTCGGTACTAGTCCCTCTAGGATTTTCCAGGTGTATATAATCATGTATCTCTCCCGCCTGCGTTCCAGGGAATACAGTTTTAGGAACCTCAAGCGCTTCCAGTAATTGAGGTGTTTTATCTCTGTTATGCGCGCCGTGAAGGTTCTCTGTACATTTTCTAGGTCAGCAATTTCACCTGCGTGAAAGGTGCTGTTAGTGTGCAGCAATATTCCAGCCTAGATAGAACAAGTGACCTGAAGAGTGTCATCATGGGCTTGGCCTCCCTAGTTTTGAAGGTTCTCATTATCCATCCTGTCATTTTTCTAGCAGATGCTAACCCCTGGCAGTCTTCAAGCTGGCACTGGACAAGCACCTAAAGTCGGTTCCTGACCAGCCGGGCTGTGGCTCGTACGTTGGTTTGTGTGTAGCCAGCAGCAACAGCCTGGTTGATCAGGCTCTGATTCACCAGGAGGCCTGGTCACAGATCAGGCCGCGGGGGCGTTGACCCCTGGAACTCTCTCCAGGTAAACTCCAGGTATACTAGATTTGGTATTTGCCTTGTTTTTTGCATATGAAAAGAAATATTTCGAATTTCTTTCAATTTCACTAATAGCTTTAAGCTCCATATATACATAACCCAGAGGGTTAGCCATCCAGGATAACCAAAGAAAGTACGTCATCGAGGACTGTTTGTTTTATTTCCGTCGTGGTCCTGCAGTCTTGTCCCCAGGTTGCGTCCCACAACAGTCCACTAATACTCAGGTACCTAGTTAGTTTATTTAGGTATAGGTACACATAAATAGTTATATAAATTATCATACATAATAGCACATGTTTAGATTACCTAGGATAACCCAAGAAAGTCAGACAAAGTGACTTATTTCTATTGGGTTCCTTACTGCTACTGCTACTTGCTTACTGGGAACGGTTAGGTCCCTTGATTTGTATTCCCTGGAATGCATGCGAGAAAGATACATGATAATATACACTCGCAAAATCCTAGAAGGATTAGTACCAAACTTGTACACAAAACTCACTCCTTACGAAAGCGAAAGACTCGGCAAGAGATGCAACATTCCCCCATTGAAAAGCAGGGGCGCCAGGAGTACGCTAAGAGACAACACAGTAAGTGTCAGAGACCCAAGACTGTTCAACTGCCTCCCAGCATACATAAGGGGGGATTACGAATAGACCCCTGGCTGTCTTCAAGAAGGCTCTGGACAGGCACCTAAAGTCAGTACCTGATCAGCCGGGCTGTTTCACGTGCGGCCAGCAGTAACAGCCTGGTTGATCAGACCCTGATCCACCACGAGGCCTGGTCTCAGACCGGACCGCGGCGATGTTGATTCCCGAAACCCTCTCCAGGTAGGTGTAAGGAAACACGCACAGCATTTCCATACTTGTGTCGTGAATCGAACAACGGACACTCAATGTGTAAATCTGATTCCGATAACATGTCCGTATAAACATCTTTTTATCTGTACACACGCCTTTTGAATTATTATTAGTGATGGGGAGCGTTAAACCCTTCGTTATCATACAGCGCCAGGAGAAATGGAAAGTAATCAGGTTCAGCCCAAGAAAGGTGAAGTTAGGCCCAGTTCCTTGGATCAAGTGCCCCTCACAGTCATCAGAAGCGTCAAGGAACCTTCCTTGACGGACACTCACCTTGAAGGGTGACCGCTCTCAAGGGTTACGCTTTAAAAGCTGATGCCGGATTTTTTGTCTCATTCAACAAAGTTTTATATATAATTCAAAGCTTTTATCTTATCGTTGTACAATGTATTATGTTAGTACTTATCAACCTGTGAGGTATCACTCATAAATAAGTTTTCTTCAGTCACCATGGTTATATGAGTATATTTCTCACAGATGCCAATGGCAACCTGCGATCCTCCCACCGTATGACGTTGGAAGTCAATGATTTATAATCATCTGCAGTTTTCAGGACGTTCTATTCGTTAGAGAGCAAATATTACCGATAAAGTGAACTACATCTAGTAACTTGTGACCAGTGTTGATGTATTTGTTGTAGAAACAAGTAAATAATGTCTGGGATGATGCTGTTGACATGCCGCACCTCGCTAGCTCTCACTTGTTCTTAACAACATACATTCATGCACATAATTTAGGAATGAATGATAAGTTAGATTAGTGGAGGTTGTAGCTGAGGATAATGTGAGAGACAAAGAGTTGGTGTTCCTGGGTGACCTTCCCGCGCTTTCCTCTTGTTGTTTCTGGTGTCAGTTTGGCACCACCGCAACTCAGTACAGACTTATTATTACTCTGCCCACGCTTAAATACATTATTTAAACCTTTATTTAAACCACTGAAAGAAAAATGTATCTTAAAGCTAAAAAGTTTAGCAAATCAGTGGCAATAAAGGAAGTTTGGGATGGTAGAAGCAACAAGTAGGTGGATCCCAGACCGCGTTGGTGAAGCTTTTCCCGCAACTGACGAATAAGTATAAACACTCGCTATAGGTGCTATTTACACTTCAACAGAACACTTAGATTGAAGTTAGCTTTGATGGCGGAGTTAGAAGAGTAGATAAGTGAAATGAGGTAGTAGTTAGTGGTGGTAGCGGCAGCGGTGGGGCACGTGGCGCCACCTTCCTTCACCATCACTACACAAGTGTCAAACTCAACATGAAAACTCGCAGAAAACCCACTCACTCCTACTCCACACTCAGCGGTAAGTTTCACGCACACACTGTTATGTTGTGAGGATGTTAGATGTAATGAGTGAGTGATGGTTCAGGTGGAGGGAAGGCTGGGGACGGCAGGAGAAAGTTTGACAGTCTGTCAAGGCGGCGTCGGCTGCAACAATGGCGTCTGCTTTGTAACAACCCCGCGAACTGTGCTCAACCTCATAACTTTTTGTTATTACTCCTTACCTCGTTTGAGTTGTTGCTGTATGAGATGTTGGCAGCTTTGTTGACATGTGCAAGAATAATCTGATGCAATGAGAGATAATTAGAGTATTGTAGTAAGATAGAGAGAGAGTAGAAGTGTGAGTGTAGCGAGGTAGTGAGTGTGGGAAGTAAACAAGAACTGTGACACTTCATCAGCAGACGATACACCACATCATACCATCAGCACCTTCATAGCCTCATCAAACACACCCACATATAAACCTTAGCACATTTTTAATAGATGCAGCAGTCTGGAGTGACGCTTCAACTTTTGTAATTACAAATAAGCTGGTATAGGAGAGTTGTGGAGGTGAGTGCGTGTCTCCAGTCAGGTTCACACACTCCCACACTTCAACACTTTTTCCTTATCTTCCTACCATAATATTAATTCTTCTGAACCAGTATTTCTCGCAGATGAGTTGCTGATTCTTAGTAATATGTATCTTTACCAGGTAATGGATCTATTTTGTAACCACTAAACTTCATTAATTTCAAAGGTCCTTCAGGAATGATCCTTGATGCAAGGAATTGGGCTTCTCTTCCCCTTCCTTGCCCCTCAAGGGAGGTTCCTTGATGCTGATGAGGGGCTCTTGATCTAGGGAATTGGATCTGTGCTCCAATTCCCTGAATTAAGCCTGACTGCCTTCCATCCTCCCCCTCTACTGGTGCTGTATAATACCTACGGGTTTAGCGTTCCCCCCATGATAATTCCCCTTCCTTGGATTGAACCTCATTGCCTTCCATTCCCTAGGTCCTGTATGATCCCTATGGGTTCAGCACTTGCTTCTAAATATAATATCTTAAAATTTCAAAATAAAAGATAAATGAGCATTATTCAGGCTAATTACCAGCCTATTACATATCTGCTAGCAAGCCCTACCTGTGCAGATGTAACCACTACTAATGCATTGCTTTGACTAATCTGGATTCCTTAATGTCTCCTTGTCTTTATATTAGATTGATGCATAAAGCCCTTGGTGGGCATCACATCTCAAAGAATCCCAGATGTTGCACATATTATTCATCAGTTTGTTGGTATTATATAACTGACCTAATTATATCTTCATCAGTGTTTTGTGTGGAACTCTTTACCCAGTACAGAACACACTATTCATCTTAATCTACTACCCCAATACCTTAGTAAAAATGGTTAGTAAATTAGTAAGTTAGACTAAAATTTATTGATCAAATTATACATTTGGAGGTGGCTACAAATTGTGCCCGCAGTTATTGATGGTATAAACCTTTGTAATAAATACTGACAGTAACACTGGAAATCGCAAAATATCTAAAACATTAGAATACATGATACTCGACTAGGCAAAGCACCACCTTCCCAGCAACACCGGAGTCACATGATCTCATCGTCTACCAGTCCTCATCCCAATATGGCATTCTTCAGGTTACCATGCATCACTTATGCCTCACTCTCTGCCTATATATATTGTCTTTCAGCCTGTGTATGTTAGAAGTGATCAAGGTACCTGGACTGAAATCATTAAATTAAGTCGGCCCATAATGCTTAGGCATAATAGAGGCTCTCTTTGCAATGCAACCCATTATTGTAAAAATATAATCTCAGTGTACTACTTGCAAAGAAATAAAAAAAATATGTCCTAGTGTTTGCTTACATGTTTTTCTAAACCAACAGTTATTGATGCATCAGTTTTTCTCGCAGTTGAAGCTAAACACTTATTTCACATATTGTAAATAGGTATCGTATTTGTCATTTTTCACTGTTGGCAAGTAAGTACAGTGGACCCCCGGTTAACGAACTTTTTTCATTCCAGTAGTATGTTCAGGTGCCAGTACTGACCGAATTTTTTCCCATAAGGAATATTGTGAAGTAGATTAGTCCATTTCAGACCCCCAAACATACACGTACAAACGCACTTACATAAATACACTTACATAATTGGTCGCATTTGGAGGTGATCGTTAAGCGGGGGTCCACTGTATAGTTAGGCATAGGTATATACAAGTACAGTTATTATATGTAGTGTAGATTACCTAGAATAACCCCAAAAAAGTCAGTGACTTGTACCCATATGAGTGATGGAAAGCCTTGAGTAGTGGTTTGCCAAGTTCCTCCTTACATTCCTTTTACAACTTTCTGAAATCAGTTAATCAGTCCAGTAATTTAGTATTGATCTGAGGATTGCAGATAAATAAGGTTTTAGTAAGGGTAGGGAATGTGTAGACCAAGTGTTTACATTGAAGCACATAAGTTAGCAATACTTAGGTAATACATAATAAGGAGCTTTTTGTTGCAGTTATGGATTTAGAAAAGGCATATGATAGGGTGGATAGGGAAGCAATGTGGGAAATGTTGCTAATGTATGGCATAGTTAGTGAGTAAGTTTACTTAGGAACAGGTACAATTATCATACCTAGCAACGTGTGTAAATAACCTAGGATAACAAAAAAAAAAGTCGGTGACTTTTTCCATTGGGGTCCTTGTAATATTTTATTACAGTATTTAAAGCCTAGCTGTAAGATAGTAGAAATCGGTCATGATTATAATCTTAAAAATTAAAATGGCTAAGTAACTCAACCATGTGAAAACCACTTACAGTAAATTGAGGTACAGTAAGAATTAAGTAAACCGAGCTATTTACATGAACATTAGTAGGTACACGAATGTTAACTACATGTAAGAAATCACTCCCCTTTGTAGCTTCATTCATTAGTTACCTTTTAGCGCTCTTCCTGAGCAGGCTCTTGCAAGAACAGGCTTTGACATGTTTAGACAATCCATTCCACTCCTTTATTGTTGTATAACAAAAGGTGTTTGAGGTCTGACTACCTACTGTAGGTATGTGCTATAAAAGTGTGTTCTTTCCCTAGTGTTATACTGGTGATTTTAAGCAGTAAAGAACTTTTTTGTGGATAGTGTGGTGCAGGTTATGGTATGTAGAAAGAGGGAGATTATTTTCCATTAAAAGTATGCCTTAGACAGGGATGTGTCATGTTACCATAGTAGGTTAACATATAAATGGGATTGTAAAAGAAGTGTTAGGGACAGTGGGGAATTGAAAGTACGTAATACGTGGTCTAGCACGCTGCTCAAGTTGAGCTTAATAACACAAAAATTCATATTTATTTGTCCTCTTCTTGGAATGACATTTGTTTTTCCAGTTTTTGTCTGAACAATTCAAATAAAGGTTCCCTTTGTCATTTATTCCAGCACTGAAGTTTTAACCCCAACATTTATAATAAAAAATTTTTATTAATAAGGGTTCTGCATAGTTTTAATAGGTAAGGGAAACAGAAACTATTTTTAATTGTTTTTTCCCTAGAATGCATTTTTTTTGTTTTCCCAAAAACGCATCTTTCCAGTAACTTTATCCAGGAAAATTTCTTCGATTTTTTTTTTAAAGCCCCTTTCATACTTGAGCTTATACTCCTTTTTTATGTCAAATAACAAAGTTTTACTGTCCTAGGATTATATAAAAAGAATCTGTACTTAATTGATTCCTGTATATATTTTTTTAAAACAGGATGTTAAAAAAATTTTTTGTTCCCTCCCAAAACTGAAATTGGTTTTTCTGTAATTGTATATTTCTTGCTCTTTTTGAATCTTTTTGGTTTCCCCCGTTTGTTATTTTTTATTTATTTAAAATTTTTTTTTATTACAGTTATAAAAGTATGGGGACCCCCCCCCCCAGAAGATTCACCCATGTCCACACCACGCACCCCTTTACCTCCAAGGGGGTGGTCTGGGGGGGACAAACGTGCCATACCAGAAGGCTCTCTATGCCCTTGCTGGGTGAAGTTCATCTTTAAATCTTATACTGATTTGTCACTGAAACAAACCCCTGTAAATCAAAGGTACAGAATTTTATTTTCAAACACAGTGGACCCCCGCATAACGATTACCTCCCTTTTCGACCAATTAGTAGTGTATTTTTAAATGCGTTTGTACGTTATGTTTGGGGGGCGAAATGGACTAATTACTTCACAATATTTCTTTGGGAACAAATTCGGTCAGTACGGGACCTGAACATACTTCTGGAGTGAAAAAAAATATCGTTTAAACCGGGGGGCCACTGTTTATGGGTGTATTTAGTTTTATTTTAATGAATGACTAAGTCTCTTACATAAATATATTTTTTGTTCCTCTAATTATGATATATTTAAAATCTTCAAAGGGAATGTTTGAGTTGTTGATTCAAGGAAAATTTAAACATTCTTTTTTTCATTTTTCTATCAAACCTGATTACCTCCCATTTTCCCAGGCACTGAATGATCCCTACAGGCTTAACCCTTTCAGGGTCGACAGGCCCTCTCCCAGACGTGTTCTCAGGGTTGCCAAATTTAAAAAAAAAATGTTTTATCTTATGAAAAGATAGAGAATCTTTTCCTGATCATAACACCAAAAAATATGAAATTTGATGGGGAAAATTATGGGTTTATCTCTTGTGAAGTTAGTTGTATCGGCGATTTTGCCCACTTTGAGCCCTATTTTCGTCCAATTCCAGTGTACTAGTCGACAAAAATCATAACTATTTCGCTAGAACTCCATTTTTTTCTATCGAATGAGTACAAGAAATCACCCATTTACCGATTTCAACTATCCAATAAAGTCAGAATTTAGCAGTTTTGCCAATTTCACACAAATTTCAAAAGATGCCAATTTCCAAATAGGGTCCAGAATAAACAAGAAAGACATTCCTGTCACTAAAATAACAGTTCCTCTGTTCATTAGTCACATCCCCAGGCCCCTCTTACATTTCTTCAGCTCTCCACTTTGAATTTTTATTCTCACAAAAAATAGAAGATTTACTGTTATGCAGACTACTGTATTAGTGTAGAAATGGTATAAATAATATCAGCGCACTTGTGAAAGAATATTAGATTCACCAGTTGACGTGTATTGGACACATGGCATGATTTGTTTACTTTTGAACTTTGGCAAAAATCGAACATTTCTGCTAATTTGAGCTCAATTTCAAGGTACTTTTCATTGTGAAACCAATCAAAATCATCTCAATTTCTGTAATATGTCTTCCATTCTATAAAATAAGACCAGGAAAACTAGAATACAACCATAAATACCATACGAAAATACAGTGCAAAGTTGCTGTTTTAAACCAAAAACACGGTCAAATATTTTTTTTTCTCATTACACACTGTGTGCTGCAGGATTTTTTTTTATACTGCACACACTGACCACATAGACCCATTCTTTCATATGTAGGCCTACCAGCTTTCTCTTGCTAGATTTGAGGGCGCTAGAATTTATGCGTACTGGTACGTCAAAAACCCTGGCGCGTAAGCCGTACTAGTACGTCGGAAACCCTGAAAGG
Source organism: Cherax quadricarinatus (assembly GCF_026875155.1). Taxonomy (NCBI): domain Eukaryota; kingdom Metazoa; phylum Arthropoda; class Malacostraca; order Decapoda; family Parastacidae; genus Cherax; species Cherax quadricarinatus. The sequence goes on from NC_069403.1 coordinate 61,298,378, forward strand.
GTTAATACTTCCATTTGAATATAATGCAGCAGTACTGTTGCAGCCTAATAATTCATATTTATGTTGAAGAATGAAGTGATTTCTGTCTCTAGTTAACCTTTATGCACTTACCGTGAGGATTTTGGGTGCTCAGTTTGCTCAGGTTGAAATTAAATCTTGTTCTTTTTTGTTATAGCATCTTGTTAATTTTTTGTTTATTTGGATAATGAGTAACAATTACAATATTTTAACTCTCCAAGCTTATTTACACAATACAATGATGAACATAGCAATCCTTTATGCTATTGTTTTCTATGGGGAGAACAGTTGCAGAGTTCCAGAAGTTACAGACAACAGTTACATATCAACTTAAGATCACAAAAGTTAAGGAGCTTCTGTAGAATGAATAATACATTGATCAAAACCTGTCACTATTTTATCACCTCAAAAAGTTAACTTTTATATTAGACAGACTTTGAGACATTTCTTAGTACTAAAAAAAAAAAAAAAAAAAAATTGCTACAATACCTAAGCTGAGTTCAGTTTTTGAGAGCTTTGCTCATTTAGGAATGTAGGTAATAATGTAGACTGAGCTAATGCCAAAGAATTCATTCCTTGTACTGTAATCCTTATAGCATCATTCTATGGAGTTATTAATCATGAAACGATGTATTTTTAATTCTGATAGATTTATAAGCTAGACAGTTTTCTGACTCAAAATATTGTTTATGACATAAAGGAAGAGAAGATTTCTCATGTGAATAAAGGTTTTATTCTTTACAAAGAAAACTTAAAATATTTAGCACCTTCAAAACAACATTTTTTTTTTATTTATTATCACACTGGCCGATTCCCACCAAGGCAGGGTGGCCCGAAAAAGAAAAACTTTCACCATCATTCACTCCATCACTGTCTTGTCAGAAGGGTGCTTTACACTACAGTTTTTAAACTGCAACATTAACACCCCTCCTTCAGAGTGTAGGCACTGTACTTCCCATCTCCAGGACTCAAGTCCGGCCTGCCGGTTTCCCTAAACCCCTTCATAAATGTTACTTTGCTCACACTCCAACAGCACGTCAAGTATTAAAAACCATTTGTCTCCATTCACTCCTATCAAATACGCTCACACATGCCTGCTGGAAGTCCAAGCCCCTCGCACACAAAACCTCCTTTACCCCCTCCCTCCAACCTTTCCTAGGCCGACCCCTACCCCTCCTTCCTTCCATACAGACTGATACACTCTTGAAGTCACTCTGTTTCGCTCCATTCTCTCTACATGTCTGAACCACCTCAACAACCCTTCCTCAGCCCTTTGGACAACAGTTTTGGTAATCCCACACCTCCTCCTAACTTCCAAACTACGAATTCTCTGCATTATATTCACACCACACATTGCCCTCAGACATGACATCTCCACTGCCTCCAGCCTTCTCCTCGCTGCAACATTCATGCTTCACACCCATATAAGAGCGTTGGTAAAACTATACTCTCATACATTCCCCTCTTTGCCTCCAAGGACAAAGTTCTTTGTCTCCACAGACTCCTAAGTGCACCACTCACCCTTTTTCCCTCATCCTCATCAAATCTATGATTCACCTCATCTTTCATAGACCCATCCGCTGACACATCCACTCCCAAATATCTGAATACATTCACCTCCTCCATACTCTCTCCCTCCAATCTGATATCCAATCTTTCATCACCTAATCTTTTTGTTATCCTCATAACCTTACTCTTTCCTGTATGCACTTTTAATTTTCTTCTTTTGCACACCCTACCAAATTCATCCACCAATCTCTGCAACTTCTCTTCAGAATCTCCCAAGAGCACAGTGTCATCAGCAAAGAGCAACTGTGACAACTCCCACTTTATGTGTAATTCTTTATCTTTTAACTCCACACCTCTTGCCAAGACCCTCGCATTTACTTCTCTTACAACCCCATCTATAAATATATTAAACAACCACGGTGACATCACACATCCTTGTCTAAGGCCTACTTTTACTGGGAAATAATTTCCCTCTTTCCTACGTACTCTAACTTGAGCCTCACTATCCTCATAAAAACACTTCACTGCTTTCAGTAACCTACCTCCTACATCATACACCTGCAACATCTGCCACATTGCCCCCCTATCCACCCTGTCATACGCCTTTTCCAAATCCATAAATGCCACAAAGACCTCTTTAGCCTTATCTAAATACTGTTCACTTATGTTTCACTGTAAACACCTGGTCCACACACCCCCTACCTTTCCTAAAGCCTCCTTGTTCATCTGCTATCCTATTCCCAGTCTTACTCTTAATTTTTTCGATAATAGCTCTACCATACAATTTACCAGGTATACTCAACAAACTTATCCCCCTATAATTTTTGCACTCTCTTTTGTCCCCTTTGCCTTTATACAAAGGAACTATGCATGCTCTCTGCCAATCCCTAGGTACCTTACCCTCTTCCATACATTTATTAAATAATTGCACCAACCACTCCAAAACTATATCCCCACCTGCTTTTAACATTTCTATCTTTATCCCATCAATCCCGGCTGCCTTACCCCCTTTCATTTTACCTACTGCCTCATGAACTTCCCCCACACTCACAACTGGCTCTTCCTCACTCCTACAAGATGTTATTCCTCCTTGCCCTATACACGAAATCACAGCTTGCCTATCTTCATCAACATTTAACAATTCCTCAAAATATTCCCTCCATCTTCCCAATACCTCTAACTCTCCATTTAATAACTCTCCTCTCCTATTTTTAACTGACAAATCTATTTGTTCTCTAGGCTTCCTTAACTTGTTAATCTCACTCCAAAACTTTTTCTTATTTTCAACAAAATTTGTTGATAACATTTCACCCACAACAACATATATTCTGTAATTAGCCTATACAGTAGGGCCCCACTTTTACGGCAGGTTAGGTTCCAAGCTACTGCCGGAAAGCAGACATCACAGAACGCCATATTTTCCACTTAAAAATGCATATAAATGCCAGATAACAAGTTTACACTAACATATATTAAGTTAGCAATAGAACTAGGCTTTAAAAGCAATAAAAAGTAAAATACACACACAGTGCACTCATTACTTACCTTAAAATATTTGTAGTCCTAATGTAGGGCGAGAGGTGAGTAAACGAGGTAAATAAGAGAGGGAGAGAGAACAAGTAAATGAGAGAGGAGAGAGATGCAGAGTTATGTAAACAAGCAGATGAACGCTTCTGGTTTTGGTTCATACACATAACATCTCATATTTGTTAATTTAATCTACTGTGGGGTGTATTTATCATGTTTGTGTTATGTAGCATGTTTATTATATAATTTTGACCTTGCTCGCAACTGGATTTGCTCGTTTGCAGAGTCAGTTTTCCTCATTTAAATTACGTGTAATTGAAATGTAGTTACGTAATTCATTCCAGTGGAATTCTAGGCACTAGAATTTACTTTAATAATTTCCCTAATATCAACTCTACAGCTTATTTATCTATCACAATTCATGTAATATGACATAATAAACAATATTAATAACATAGAAACATGATATATACACTAGAATGAATAAAATACATGTCATTAGGTATATGGCTAGTGGTGGTGACAGCAGCCTTGCATATTTCAAATCTTACCTTACTAATAGGTATCAGTATGTCACCATTAAAGACACAGCATCAACAACACAGCCACTTGATACTGGAGTTCCGCAGGGAAGTGTCCTTGGTCCCCTGCTCTTCCTCATATACATCAATGATCTTCCAAACGTATCTCGACACCTGAACCCCATTCTCTTTGCTGATGACACGACTTATGTCAACTCTCACCCTAATCTTGCAACCCTCAACACCATTGTTAATGAGGAGCTGATCAAAATATCGACTTGGATGACAGCCAATAAACTTACGCTTAACGTTGACAAAACCTGCTACATTATGTTTGGTAGCAGAGCAGGAGATGCGCAAATTAACATTAAGATCGACAACACTCTAATTACCAGGCATAATGAGAGCAAATTCCTAGGCCTATACCTCGACAACAACCTGAACTTCAGCACCCATATCCAACACATAACCAAAAAAGTATCCAAAACGGTTGGGATCCTCTCCAAGATACGATACTACGTGCCGCAAACTGCCCTTCTCACACTATACCATTCACTTATATATCCATACCTCACCTATGCTATCTGTGCTTGGGGTTCAACTGCAGCAACATACCTAAAGCCAATAATAACCCAACAAAAAGCCGCAGTACGAATAATCACTAAATCCCATCCCTGGCAACACCCCCCCCCCACTCTTCATAGATCTAAACTTACTCCCTGTTCAGTACATCCACACTTACTACTGTGCAATCTACATCTACAGGACCTTAAATTCCAATATTAACCTTGACCTAAAATGCTTTCTTGATAGTTGTGACAGAACCCACAGGCACAACACCAGACACAAACATCTCTATGACATTCCCCATGTCCGACTAAACCTTTACAAAAAATCAGTGTATGTCAAAGGCCCTAAAATCAGGAACACTCTACCTGAAAATTCCAAAACTGCAGACACATTCATCACCTTCAAAACTACCATCAGAAAACATCTTATCTCCCTGATACACCCTGTCAACTAATAATACGAATACCACCTGGTGGTTCACACTTACTCACTCACCCATTTGACCATAAACAGAAATATCAATCTCAATCTCAAAATAATGAATCTTAACTAGTCAAAAGTTGGCCTGTGATACTCCAATACTGAAACTATGTATAGTGCCAAAACAAAAGCATTCACATTGCTAAACTCACAACTAGTATTTAGTCACTTAGCCATAATACCAATTATCTCATAATTCTGTAACATTTTAAACCTAAGATTTAATATAAGTCTGCCCGAAATGCCTAGCCATGCTAGGCGTTCTAGTGGTACACTCTGTAATTATTATTTTACTACATGTAAACCACACAATAACCAAATTCTGTAAACTCAGCATTGTAATACTTAGAGAATAAAGTTTGAATTTGAATATAGGGCCACCACAGCTGGCCATTCCTGCTCCTGACTACATGTGTAGAGAACCTAGGATAACCCAAAAAAGTCAGTGACTTAAAAGTGCTACACTCTTAACACCTTGACTGTTGCAACCCCAAATCCTGAGGTGACTCCTGGTGTCACAAAATTCCCCCCCCTCACACCCCCCTCACCCCCCCTCCCACCCAAAAAAAAATCTTATGAAATGATAGAGAATTTTTTCCCGATTGTAATGACATCAGAAAAACGAAATTTTATGGAGAATTGACAGAATTACTCTCTCACGAAGTTAGTGACCTCGGCGATATTTACAAATCGGCGATTTCACCCACTGAGCTCTATTATCGGTTAATTCCATTGTTCCAGTCAACCAAACTCGTAGTTATTTCTTTAGAACCTCATTTTTTTCTATCGATTGAGTACAAGAAACTGCCCATTTACCGATTTCAACTACCTAATAACGTAGTCAGAAATTTGCAATTTGGCCAATTTCACGAAAATTAAAAAATATGACAATTTCAAAATAGGGTCCAGAATGAACAATGCAGACATTTCTGGCTCTAAAATAACATTTACTTTGTTCATCAGTCACGTCTCCAGCCAGGCCCCTCTGATATTACTCTTGGTTTCTATTTTGAATTTTTATTCAAACAAAAAAAAATAGAAGATTTACTGTTATGCAGACTACTGCAATATTGTAATAATTGTATAAATAATGTCAACCCATTCATGACTGCATATTAGAATGGCTACTTGGACATTTATTGGAAAATGACATCATTTGTTTACTTTTGAACATCGGCAAAAATCAAACATTTCCCCTAATTTGAGCTCCATTTCAAGGTTCTTTTCATAGTAAAACCAATCAAAATCACCTTTATTTCTATAATATGTTTTCCATTCTATCAAATGAGACCAAGAAAACGAGAATACAACCATAAATACTATACAAAATAGACCACAAATTTGGCATTTTAATTTAAAAAAAAAAACGGTTTGAGTTTTTTTTTCTCATTAGGTACTGCGTACTGCAGGATTTTTTTATATGGTGCACACTGACCACACAGACCCATTCTCTCACATGTGGGCCTACCAGCTTTCTCCTGCTTGATTTGAAGCCGCTAGAATTTATGAGTGTATATACGTCAAAAATGGTGGCTCGTAAGATGTATATATACAACCAAAACAGTCAAAGGGTTAAAGGAGGGGTTTGGGATATTGGCAGTTTGGAGGGATATGTTATGTATCTTTATATGTATATGCTTCTAAACTTGTGTTCTGGGCACCTCTGCAAAAACAGCGATTATGTACGAGTGATGTGAAAGTATTTTCTTTCTTTTTGGCTCACCCTGCCTCGGGAGATGGCCCACTTGTTAAAAAAACGAATACAGAAAACAATGACAAATCATTATAAAGCACTAATAAAATGGATAAATGAACATTTAATATCACACTTACCTTTATTGACTTGTTGGTGTATGGAAGACAAGTACATGTAGGAGGCAAGAGGAAAGCGAGTTTATTATGCTTCAGTATGACTAATATCATCTCTATGGCTTATTTATCTATCACAATTCATCTAATATGACATAAACAATATTAATAACATAGAAACATGATATGTATATACTCTAGAATTAATGTATATACAGTGGACCCCCGGTTTACGATATTATTTCATTCCAGAAGTATGTTCAGGTGCCAGTACTGACCGAATTTGTTCCCATAAGGAATATTGTGAATTTGATTAGTCCATTTCAGACCCCCAAACATGCACGTACAAACGCACTTACATAAATACACTTACATAATTTGTCGCATTGGGAGCTGATCGTAAACCGGGGGTCCACTGTACTCTGAAATAAATAAAATATGTCATAATGTATGTGAGGGATAAGTGGTGGAAGTGTTGATGGGTTTATAAGGGCCACTGAGAGAAGCCGTACATATTAGTGGTGGTGGAGGCAGCAGCAGAACCCACCACCACTATTCACACTTAAAGAATGTATGTAATTTATAAATAAGAAGTATTTACATTTTAATATATAAACAAGTAAGTTTATTCAGGTATACTCAAATACAGTTTCATACCTAGATTATCGTACATAGCAACATACAGTGGACCCCCGACTTACGATGGCCTCAGCCTACGATAAAACCGACTTACGATGCTTGTCAGCGTAAAAATTTGACCCCGACCTATGTTGAAAAACTCGACTTACATCATTCATCCTGAATGCGGCCGACTGGCCTGAGTGCCTCAGCTGAGCTAGTGTGACATTGTTTACAAGCCAGGGCAGATGGTTGCACACATACATTCGATAAATTTTGTATTATTCCAGTGTTTTTAGTGCTTGTAACTGCTAAATAAGCCACCATGGGCCCAAAGAAAGCTTCTATTGCCAACCCTGTAGTAAAAAGGGTGAGAGATACTGTCGAAATACTGTACTATTGTACCACGGTCAGCTGTACTACTCGAAGATGTGGAGAGACTGTTGTTGGTGTGGCTTATCAAGAATACCGAAAAACAATTAACCCAGAGGGTTAGCCACCCAGGATAACCCAAGAAAGTGTGTGTGTCATCGAAGACTGTCTAACTTATTTTCATTGGGGCCCTTAATAATCTTGTCCCCCAGGATGCGACACACACCAGTTTACTAACACCCAGGTGAACAGGAAAAAATGCCTGGAACTAGTGCTCATATTAGTGAATTTAAGGCTGGCAAAGGTTGGTTTGAGAGATTTAAGAATCGTAGTGGCATACATAGTGTGACGAGGCCTGTTCTGGAAGAAAATGCCAAACAGGACCTATATTACTCGGGAGGAAAAGGCACTCGTCACCACATCTTCAATAAAGGTAAGTGTCATTTATTCTTCATTTAGTGCATGCACAATATATATTGTGCATGTATCCTTCTTTTTGTGTGTAGGAAAATGTATATTTCATGTGGTAAAAATTTTTAGTAGGTTGGTAGACAGCAACCACCCAGGGAAGTACTACCGTCCTGCCAGATGACTGTGAAACAAAAACCTGTAATTGTTTTGCATGATGGTAGGATTGCTGGTTTCTTTTTCTGTCTCATAAACACGCTAAGATAACAGGGATATCTTGCTACTCCTACTAACACTTTGGTCACACTTCACAGACACGCACATGCTAATATATTTTACATACATCTAGGTTTTTCTCCTTTTTCTAAATAGCTCTTGTTCTTTTTTATTTCTTCTATTGTCCATGGGGAAGTGGAAAAGAATCTTTCCTCCGTAAGCCATGCGTGTCGTATGAGGCGACTAAAATGCCGGGAGCAATGGGCTAGAAAACCCCTTCTCTGTATACAATTACTAAAAAAGAGAAGAAGAAAAACTTTATAAAACGGGGTTGCTTAAATGTGCGTGGATGTAGTGCGGATGACAAGAAAACAGATGATTGCTGATGTTATGAATGAAAAGAAGTTGGATGTCCTGGCCCTAAGCGAAACAAAGTGAAGGGGGTAGGAGAGTTTCAGTGGGGGGAAATAAATGGGATTAAATCTGGAGTATCTGGGGAGAGTTAGAGCAAAGGAAGGGTAGCAGTAATGTTAAATGATCAGTTATGGAAGGAGAAAAGAGATATGAATGTGTAAATTCAAAAAATTTATGTGGATTAAAGTAAAGGTTGGATGCGAGAAGTGGGTCTTTAATAAGCGTGTATGCACCGGGGAGAAGGAGGAATGCAGAGGAAGGAGAGAGAGATTTTGGGAGATTTTTAAGTAAATGTATAGGAGCCTTTGAACCAAGTGAGAGAGTAATTGTGGTAGGGGGACTTGAATGGCTAAAGTAGGAGAAACTTTTAGAGAGGGTGTGGTAGGTAAGTTTGGGGGGTGCCCAGGTTGTAAATGATAATGGGAGCCCTTTGATTGAACTTTGTATAGAAAGGGGTTTATTTTATAGGTAATACATATTTTAAGAAAAAAGAGGATAAATAAGTATACACGATATGATGTAGGGCGAAAGACAGTATGTTTGTTGGATTATGTATTGGTAGTAAAAGACTGTTGAGAAAGACTTCAGGATGTACATGTTTAATAGAGGGGCCACAGATATATCAGATCACTTTCTAGTTGTAGCTACACTGAGAGTAAAAGGTAGTGGGATACAAGGAGAATTAGAAGCATCGGGGAAAGAGAGAGGTGAAGGTTTTTTAAACTAAAAGGGGGAAAGGCAGTTAGGGTAAGATAAAAAACGCTATTGGAGGTTTAGATGGGCTAATGAGAGCATAGGCAATGGGGTCGAAGAGGTAATGGGGTAGGTTTAAAAATGTAGTGTTAGAGTGTTCAGCAGAAGTTTGTGGTTACAGGAAGTGGGTGCAGGAGGGAAGAGGAGCGTTTGGGTGGAAGTGATGTAAAGGAGTAGTAAGGGAGAAAAAGTTAGCATATGAGAAGTTTTACAAAATTTGAAGTGATGCAAGGAGGGAAGAGTATATGGAGAAAAAGAGAGAGGTTAGAGAGTGGTGAAGCAATGTAAAAAGAGAGCAAATGAGAGAGTGGGTGAGATGTTATCAACAAATTTTGTTGAAATAAGAAAAAGTTTTGGAGTGAGATTAACAAGTTAAGAAAGCTAGAGAACAAATGGATTTGTCAGTTAAAATAGGAGAGGAGAGTTATTAAATGGGAGTTAGAGGTATTGGGAAGATGGAAGGAATATTTTGAGGAATTGTTAAATGTTGATGAAGATAGGGAAGCTTGTGATTTCGTGTATAGGGCAAGGAGGATTTAACATCTTGTAGGATAGAGGAAGAGCCAGTTGTGAGTGTGGGGGAAGTTCGTGAGGCAGTAGGTAAAAATGAAAGGGGGTAAGGCAGCCGGGATTGATGGGATAAAGATAGAAAATGTTAAAAGCAGGTGGGGATATAGTTTTGGAGTGGTTGGTGCAATTGTTTAATAAATGTATGGAAGAGGGGTTAGAATTACCTAGGGATTGGCAGAGAGCATGCATAGTTCCTTTGTATAAAGGCAAAGGTGATAAAAGAGAGTGCAAAAATTATAGGGGATAAGTCTGTTGAGTGTACTGGTAAGTGTATGTAGAGTTATAATTGAAAGAATTAAGAGTAAGACGGAGAATGGATAGCAGATGAACAAGGAGTTTAGGAAAGGTAGGGGGTGTGTGGACCAGGTGTTTACAGTGAAACAATATAAGTGAACAGTATTTAGATAAGGCTAAAGAGGTCTTTTTGGCTTTATGGTTTTGGGAAAAGGCGTTTATGACAGGGTGGATAGGGGAAAAGGAAAAATGTGGCAGATGTTGCAAGTGTATGGTGTAGGAGGTAGGTTACTGAAAGCAGTGAAGAGTTTTTACGAGGATAGTGAGGCTCAAGTTAGAGTATGTAGGAAAGAGGGAAATTTTTTCCCAGTAAAAAAGTAGGACTTAGACAAGTATGTGTGATGTCACCGTGGTTGTTTAATATATTTATAGATGGGGTTGTAAGAGAAGTAAATGCGAGGGTCTTGGCAAGGGGGAGGTTGGAGTTATAAGATAAAGAATCACACACAAGTGGAGTTGTCACAGCTGCTCTTTGCTGATGACACTGTGCTCTTGGGAGATTCTGAAGAGAAGTTGCAGAGATTGGTTGAGAATGATTTGGTAGGGTGTGCAAAAGAAGAAAAAGGTGAATAGGAAAGAGTAAGGTTATGAGGATAACAAAAAATTAGGTGATGAAAGATTAAATATCAGATTGGAGGGAGAGAGTATGGAGGAGGTGAACGTATTCAGATATTTGGGAGTGGACGTGTCAGCGGATGGGTCTATGAAAGATGAGGTGAATCATAGAATTGATGAGGGAAAAAGAGTGGTGGTGCACTTAGGAGTCTGTGGAGACAAAGAACTTGTCCTTGGAGGCAAAGTAGGGGAAATGTATGAGAGTATAGTTTTACCAACGCTCTTATATGGGTGTGAAGCGTGGGTGATGAATGTTGCGCGAGAGAAGGCTGGAGGCAGTGGAGATGTCATGTCTGAGGGCAATGTGTGGTGTGAATATAATGCAGAGAATTCGTAGTTTGGAAGTTAGGAGGAGGTGCGGGATTACCAAAACTGTTGTCCAGAGGGCTGAGGAAGGGTTGTTGAGGTGGTTGGGCATGTAGAGAGAATGGAGCGAAACAGAATGACTTCAGAGGTATCAGTCTGTAGGGAGGAAGGCGGGGTAGGGGTCGGCCTAGGAAGGGTTGGAGGGAGGGGGTTAAAGGATGTTTTGTGTGCGAGGGGCTTGGACTTCCAGCAGGCATGCTTGAGCGGTTTGATAAGGAGTGTGAATGGAGACAAATGGTTTTAATACTTGACGTGCTGTTGGAGTGTGACAAAGTAAATTTATGAAGGGATTCAGGGAAACGGCTGGCCGGACTTGAGTCCTGGAGATGGGAAGTACAGTGCCTGCACTCTGAAGGAGGGGTGTTAATGTTGCAGTTTAAAAACTGTAGTGTAAAGCACCCTTCTGGCAAGACAGTGATGGAGTGAATGATGGTGAAAGTTTTTCTTTTTCGGGCCACCCTGCCTTGGTGGGAATCGGCCGGTGTGATAATAAAAAAAATAAATAAAAATTTTTTTCATACTTTTGGGTGTCTTGAATGGATTAATTTGATTTCCATTATTTCTTATGGGGAAAATTAATTCGTCTTATGATAATTTCGTCTTACGATGTGCTCTCTGGAACAGATTAACCCTTAAACGGTCCAAATGTATATACACTTTTTTCAATATTTGAAAGTATATAAAAAAAATGTACATCTTTTTTTTTTACATTTGAAAATGTGTAAAAAAACCTTTATCTACATTTTTTTTTTATATTTGAAAATATGTAAAAAAAAAACATAGATCTACTTTGGGAGCACTACGGATTTGAACGTCGATCTGTTTGGACCATTTAAGGGTTAATATCGTATGTCGGGGGTCCACTGTATTTGTAAAGTACCTAGGATAACTCAAAAAAGTCAGTGACTTACTTCCATTGGGGTCCTTTTATATTTACACTTATATTTACTTTTATACATACACTTTTATATTTACACTTACCTTGGAGGAGATGTTAGTTTAATTAGTTTGATGGAGGAGATGCTGGCAGAGGTTTAGGGTGGTGGAAGATAGCAGGGTGGCATTATGTTCATTGGCCCGATACACATCCAACAACATTGGAGAGTTACTTTCGTGTCGTTTTTCTATCACTTACTCACTTAACTTACTTGCTACACTGTTAATTCTACACTTTATCGCTGGCTGGCACTATATCAGTACCTGCTGCTTTAGTATTGTACATGCCGTAGAATCACTGAATCACTACAGAAGGCACATTCTCCCCTCTCTCTTCCTCCTCCACTTTGGTAATTTGCTACAAGTTTTTTCTTGAATTCTGTTGTGTTTCTTTCCTTCTTTACCACAGGGCTGGCACTAGAAGCTTTCTTAGGGCTCATTGTGGCTTATTTAGCAGTTACAAGCACTGAAGACAATGGAATAATACAAAATATATCAAATGTACACATGGAATCGTCCTCCCTGGCTTGTAAACAGTGGCACCCCAGCTGTACATGGAGTAGCCGGGCCTGCTCAGGGCACGCGGACATGTTCAGGACGAATGTCCTTAACGGAGTTCTTGGGCATTAGCCGAGTCAATATTTTGACGCAAAAACGTGTTGCTATCCGATTTTTCGTTACCTGAGAGTCCACTGTAATTTGAAATGTCTGTATTAGCGGAACGTACGTAGGTTTTTCAACTAGCTTGAATGTACAGGACTGACTTGACATCCTATTGTACATGGGTTCCAGTTAATTTTAATATACAGTTCACTGTCAGTCCATGGTATCCTAACTTTGTTAGTTATTGTATTTACAGATGCTTCCCATAATGATACATTTTTCATTACCACTTTTTTTTTTATTAAGGAGAAATTTATAGATAACATTTCACTTCTATTCAGGCCAGTAACGCAACAAGCCGGAAACCAAGTGACTATGAACTGCTGACCTTGGAGCATGTGTCCGGTATGACAGACAACTTGCTTGTTAAACTCTTCTCTGAATTCGAGTCTAATGAAATGTGGAAGAGATTCACATACACGTGTGGTATGCTTCCTGCGGCCTGCTCCAAATACTTCCAAAGCTTTGGAAGTGAACACAAGGCACGATCAGGCATGAAATCTCACCTTCAAGCCCACCTTAAAAGTCTTCTGGAAGTTCACAAAAGTAAGTAAAAGATGGTCCACTCGTATGTTTTTTGTGAAATTGGTGCACAGTAAGGCCCTAACTTATGACATTTCGCACTTATAATTTTGGCACTTTGGAACCAACTCGTATTTTCAATATTCTGTGAATTAAATTTAACTTTCCTTTTAAAAGTAGTAGCACCATTACCGTTGAGGTGTGCCAGTGGAGAATTAGTGGAGTATGTTACCTTATGGAGAGTCTCTCCAGAAAGGTGATTGTTTTGGTATCAGGGGAGGCATAACACTATTGCTTGGTGTAAACAAACTAGTTGTTTCTCTTATATTCATCTATATCACCAGTTATCAGCAGTTTGGAGGGATATGTTGTGTATCTTTATACGTATATGCTTCTAAACTGTTGTATTCTGGGCACCTCTGCAAAAGCAGTGATAATGTGTGAGTGTGGTGAAAGTGTTGAATGATGATGAAAGTATTTTCTTTTTGGGGATTTTCTCTCTTTTTTGGGTCACCCTGCCTCGGTGGGAGATGACCGACTTGTTGAAAAAAAAAAAATCACCATCTTGCTTTGTATCTGGATATTAACCATGACACTCAAATGGAATAAGTGATGCTGGAGGTGCCAAGAAGGCAGTTAGGCGTTTTTTTGAAAATTGTGGTCGAGTCGAGTTGGGAGGTGGTGGTGGTTATGGCTGGTAGGTTACTCTCACAGTTAATGTAATGAAGTTAAACTAATTACATATTCTTGTGCCTTAATCATTTACCTATGATAGCTGTATATATATAATTGTTGAATATGTTGCCATTGATAATAAAGGGTGAAAATGTTATTAACCCTTTCAGGGTCCAGACCCCCTGATAAAAACTTGTTCTCAGGGTTCAAAAGTTAAAAAAAAAAAAAAAAAAAAAAAAATAGAGAATCTTTTTCCAAAGGTAATGACACCAAAAGTATGAAATTTGATGGAAACTTGCAAATTATGCTTTTGCAAGGTTAGCAGTTTCAACAGTATTTCACCCACTTTGAGTAATATTTTAGGCCAATTCTATTGTTCCAGTCCACCAAATTCTTAGCTATTTCACTAGTATGCATTCCATTCTATCAACTGAGTTCAAGAAACTGACCACTTAACTATTTCAACTACCCAGTAAAGTGACCAGGTGTTGCAGTCTTATTCATAAAGTTGTTTTTCTGTATCTATAATATTATGAAAGAAATACATACTCCAAAACTGGGTTACCTGGAGAGTGTTTCAGGGGTCAACACCCCTGCAGCCTGGTCTGAGACCAGGCCTCATGGCGGATCAAGGGTCTGATCAACCAAGCCGTTACTGCTGGCTGCATGTGAACCGACGTACGAACCACAGACTGGCTGATCAGGTACTGACTTTAGGTGCCTGTCCAGTGCCTTCTTGAAGACAGCCAGGGGTCTATTTGTAATCCCCCCTTATGTATGCTGGGAGGCAGTTGAACAATCTTGCGCCCCCGACACTTACTGTGTTGTCTCTTAGTGTACTTGTGGCTTCTCTGCTTCTCATTGAGTGTGTGTTGCATCTCCTGCCGAGTCTTTCGCTTTTGTAGGGAGTGATTTTCGTGTGCAAGTTTGGTATAATCCCTCTAGGATTTTGCAAGTGGATATTATCGAGTATCTTTCTCGCCTGCATTCCAAGGAATACAGATCAAGGGACTTAACCATTCCCAGTAATTTAGGTGCTTTATCATATGTGAGCTGTGAAATTTTTCTGTACATTCTCCAGGTTAGCAATTTTGCCTGCTTTGAAGATGGCAGTTAGTGTACAGCAGTATTTCAGCCTAGAGAGAACAAGTGATTTGAAGAGAATCATCAGGGGCTTTGTGTTCCTAGTTTTGAAGGTTCTCATTATCCATCCTATCATTTTTTTTAGAAGATGAGGTAGATGCATTGTTGTGGTCAGCAACTGGCTTTCACTAGGCCTTAGAAATAGGTCCAAGGAATGCAACCTTATTTTTCCCATAAGTTTTTCAGTCTGTAAGTCTTGGAAATGATTGGTAGCGCAGTTTTCAGGAAGGTTTTCAATACATTGGCCATTTTCCACCAAGGCAGTGACCCAAAAAAGAAACTTTCATCATCATTCACTCCATCACTGTCTTACCAGAAGCATGCTTACACTTCAGTTAAAAAAACTGCAACAACACCACCCCTCCTTCAGAGTGCAGGCACTGTCCTTCTCACCTCCAGGACTCAAGTCTGGCTTGCCTGTTTTCCTGAATCCCTTGATAAATGTTACCCTGCTCTCACTCCAACAGCACATAGTCATCAAAATTGCTCATCTCCACTCGCTCCTATCTAGCACTCTCTCACACGCCTGTTGGAAGTCCAAGCCCCTTGCCAACAAAACTTCCTTTACTTCCTCCCTCCAACCTCTCTTAGGCCAATCCCTACTCCACCTTCCACCACAGCTTTACGCTTTCCAAGTCACACCATTTTGTTCCATCCTCTGAATGTCTGAACCACCTCAACAACTCCTCCTCAGCCCCCTGGATAATACTTTTAGTATTATCCAGAGGGACCTGCATGAATTTTGAATGTCCAGTGTTATTACTTAGGAACAAAGTCTTTTTCCTTTCAAACAACAGACTATAGTTCAGTATGTACTTAAAATGGAGGATGCATATGGTGGATGAGAATGTTATGGCTAGCAGGGAACTTCTGCCTGCCCTTTGTTTGATCTCACTTTGTGGTTGTTTTGTTTTCAAGGTATTATTTGGGAAAACTAGCCTGCATCATAGCTGTTTCAAAGACTTCTGGTACCGTAGAGAAGAAAAATTCTGGGACCCTTGAAATTGTTCAAGAAGCTTTTGGAAAATAATGAGACGGAGACTAGCATTGCATGTTCGTTTGATATAAACAGCTTGACCATTGTGCCTACTGCATTATCAAGGATAAAATTTGTATCTTGAGGTGTAATGAAGACTGCACTAAATTATTTGAAGTGGGTAGATGACTGGTCTCCATGGGAAAGTGGAACAGAATTCTTTCTCTGTAAATCATGCATGCCATAAAAGGTGATTAAAATGCCAGAAGCAAGGGGCTAATAACCTCTTCTGTATACGTATATTACTAAACTTAAAAGGAGAAACTTTCGTTAATCCTTTTCGGCCTCCTTGCTTCTGTGGGACACGGCTGGTGCATTGAAAGAAGAAGAAGAAGAAGAAGAAGAAAGATGACTGATGCCAAAACAGAGCACCTCTTAATAAAATGCTATGCAGCAAAATCCTTTGACTTAATCCTGAAACTGTGGCAGACTTGGAAATATAAATTCCTTAGAGAACGAAAAACCCTGAAATTAATGGAAAACTTAGGGTTGTATAGTATGTTTAAGTTGATGAGTATTCATGAACTTAAACATTTGATCATTTGTTGGGAATATTGGTATAAATGCATATACAGTGGACCCCGCATACCGTTGGGCTTACATAACGTTAAATCCGCATACCGCTACATTTTATCGCTAAGATTTTGCCTCGCATACCGCTAAAAAACCAGCTCAACGCTGTTCGTCCGAGACGCGTCTATGTGCGGCCTGAGCCACCCTCACATGTTCCGCCGGTGGCATTGTTTACCAGCCAGCCTCCGCGGTAACATCTAAGCATACAATCGGAACATTTCGTATTATTACAGTGTTTTTTGGTGATTTTATCTGCAAAATAAGTGACCATGGGCCCCAAGAAAGCTTCTAGTGCCAACCCTACAGCAATAAGGGTGAGAATTAACTATGAGATGAAGAAAAAGTCATTGATAAGTATGAAAGTGGAGTGCGTATCTCCGTACAGCTGCTGCTGCTGTACCACCGTCAGCTGCTGCTGCTGCTGTACCACCGTCAGCTGCTGCTGCTGTACCACCGTCAGCTGCTGCTGCTGTAGCACTGTCAGCTGCTGTGCTGCTGCTGCTGTAGCACCGTCATGCTGCTGCTGCTGCTGTAGCACCGTCAGCTGCTGCTGTGCTGTAGCACCGTCAGCTGCTGCTGGCTGTAGCACCGTCAGTGTGTGCGCTGTAGCACCGTCAGCTGCTGCTGCTGCTGTAGACCGTCAGTGCTGCTGCTGCTGTACACCGTCAGCGCTGTGCTGCTGTACCACCGTCAGTGCTGCTGCTGCTGCTGCTGCTGCTGCAGTACCGTCTGCTGCTGCTGTTTCATCGTCTGCTGCTGCTGTAGCATCGTCTGCTGCTGCTGTAGCACTGTCAGCTGTGCTGCTGGCTCTACCACCGTCAGCTGCTGCTGCTGCTGTAGTACCGTCTGCTGCTGCTGTAGCATCGTCTGCTGCTGCTGCTGTAGCACTGTCAGCTGCTCTGCTGCTGTACCACGTCAGCTGCTGCTGCTGCTGTAGTACGTCTGCTGTGCTGTAGCATCGTTTGGCTGCGTAGCACCGTTGTTGGTGTGGCTTATGAGATACCAAGAAACAATTAACCCAGAGATTAGCACCAGATAACCCAAAAAAGTCGTGTCATCGAAGACTGTCTAACTTATTTCCATTGGGGTTCTTAATCTTGTCTCCAGGAGCAACCACACCAGTCCACTAACACCCAGGTGAACAGGGAAAAAAAAATGCCTGGAACTAGTGCTCATATTGGTGAATTTAAAGCCAGCAAAGGTTGGTTTGAGAGATTTAAGAATCGTAGTGGCATACACAGTGTGATAAGGCCTGTTCTGGAAGAAAATACCAAACAGGACCTACAGTACTCAGGAGGAAAAGGCACTCCCAGGACACAGTGTCTCATCAGTCATTGCTGCATCTTCAATAAAGGTAAGTGTCATTTATTCTTCACTTAGTAGAGTAGTACATGCACAATATATACTGTGCATGTACTACTCTACTACTGTGCATGTATCCTTCTCTTTGTGTGTAGGAAAATGTATATTTCATGTGGTAAATTTTTTTTTTCATACTTTTGGGTGTCTTGCACGGATTAATTTGATTTCCATTATTTCTTATGGGGAAGATTCATTCGCATAACGATAATTTCGCATAACAATGAGCTCTCATGCACGGATTAATATCGTTATGCGGGGGTCCACTGTACAAGAGGGCCTCTGTTATATGGCAGGTTAGGTTCCAGGCTACTGCTGTAAAGTGAAACATAACTTTTTTTTAACTTTCAAATACCTGGAGAAGGTTTTGGGGGTTCACCACCCCCATGGCTCGGTATGAGACCAGGCCTTGTGGTGGCTCAGGGTTTGACCAACCAGGCTGTTACTGCTGGCTGCACTCAAACTGACGTGCGAACCATAGCTCGGCTGGTCAGGTACTGACTTTAGGTGCCTGTCCAGTGCCTTCTTGAAGACAGCCAGGGATCTGTTGGTAATCCTCCTTATGTATGCTGGGAGGTAGTTGAACAATCTTGAGCCCCTGACACTTACTGTGTTGTCTTTGTGTACTTGTGGTGCCCCTGCATTTCGTTGGGGAAATGTTGCGTGTTTTGCCAAGTATTTTGCTTTCATAGGGAGTGATTTTCGTGTGCAAGTTTGGCACTAATCCCTCTAGGATTTTCCAAGTGTATATTATCATGCATCACTCTCGCCTGCATTCCAGGGAATACAAATCAAGGGACTTCAGTCGTTCCCAGTAATTCATGTGCCTTATCGTACTTATGTGTGCCTTGAAAGTTCTTTGTACACTCTCCAGGCCAGCAGTTTTGCCTGCCTTGAAGGGGGGCAGTTAGTGTACAGCAGTGTTCCAGCCTAGAGAGAACAAGTGATTTGAAGAGAATCATCATGGGCTTGGCATCCCTAGTTTTGAAGGTTCTCACTATCCATCCTATCATTTTCCTAGCAGATGCAGTAGATACATAGTTGTGGTCTTTAAAGGCAAGATCCTCTGACATTATCACCCCCAGGTCCTTCACATTACTTTTTTGCTCTATTGTATGGTTAGAATTTGTTGTATACCCTGATACAGTTTTAATTTCCTCAAGTTTTCAGTATCTGAGTACATAATATAAATTTCTCTTCATTGAACTTCATATTGTTTTGAGTGCCCCATTTGAAGATTTGGTTGATGTCCACTTGGAGTCTTGCGGTGTCTTTGATGGAGGACACTGTCATGGCAATTCGGGTGTCATCCACAAAGGAAGACACGGAGCTATGGCTTATATCTCTGTCTGTCAGATATGAGGATGAGGAATAGGGTACGAGTGTGTACTGTGACTTGTGGAATAGCGCTTTTCACTGTAGCTGCCTTGGACTTTACTCTATTTACTATTACTCTTTGTGTTTTGTTTGTCAGGAAGTTATAGGTCCATCTACCAACTTTCCCTGTTATTCCTTTATCACGCATTTTGTGCGTAGTGTTACACTTGTTGTGTTACACTTGTCTAAGGCTTTTGCAAAGTCTGTGTATACTACATCTGCATTTTGTTTATCCTCTATAGCATCCAGGACCTTGTCATAGTGGTCCAGTAGCTGGGACAGGCAGGAGCGACCTGCTCTGAAGCCCTGGGTTGTGTAATTGATGGGTATCTAGGTGGTTGGCAATCTTGCTTCTTAGAACCCTTTCAAAGATTTTTATGATATGGGATGTTAGTGCTATCAGTCTAGTTTTTCGCAATTGCTTTACTGCCACCTTTGTAGAGTGGGACTATATCTGTTGTTTTTAGTGAGTGTGGGATAACCACTGTGTCCATGCTTCCTCTCCATAGAATGCTGAATGCATGTGACAAGCATCTTGCAGTTCTTGATGAACACAAAGTTTCTCGAGTCTAGGCCTTGGGCAGAGTGCATGGGCATGTCATTTATTGCCTTTTCAAAGTCTTGTGGTGTTAGGATAGTATCATAGATTTTTGAGATGACTGTTTTTACACCAAAGGTAGATTTCTCCAGTCACACCAACCACTCCTTACTGTCGGCTTCAAGAACAAAAGACTTGAGATCAAGAGAGTGCCAGACATCTTGCTGCATTTCTAGCACTTCCCTGCCAAGGCAAGGAGTGTGACAATTTACATTGGTTGGTTAGGCCTCCCTTTGGCCTCACAAGCACAGATGACCTACATCACATCTGTTGACACACAAGACACAATGGTTTTCCATTATTTTCTATGAAAATAAATTTAGACACAGTTGAGCTGGGTGTGGGGCACGACGCGTACGTGACACATCCTTACTCTATACTAATCATGGTCGAGGAGTGGGATTCTCACTTTACTGTAACAAAATCATTCTGGTAATCTAGTATTATTTCACATAGATAACCTTAGCATCGCAGATACTTTAATAATTTTATAGAAGAAAATCCATTAAATCAGTATATTAATGAGTGCTTACAGGCCATAAAAACTCAACCCATGGGTCACAAAAAAAATCAATCCGTGGACCACTTGTGGTCCACATGCCCATAGTTGGACCACCCTGCCTTAAAATATAAGAACATAAGCACATAAGAAAGGAGGAACACTGCAGCAGGCCTGTTGGCCTATACTAGGCAGGTCCTTTACAATCCTTCCCATTAACAAAATATTTGCCCAACCCGATTTGCAATGCTACCCAAGAAATAAGTTTTGATGATTCTATTTACTCATTATGCAAGTCCCACTCAAATCTATCCCCTCTCACTCATGTATTTATCCAACCTAAATTTGAAACTACCCAATGTTTTAGCTTCAATAATCCTACTAGGAGGACTGTTCCACTCATCAACTACCCTATTTCCAAACCAATACTTGCCTATATCCTTTCGAAATCTAAACTTATCTAATTTGAATCCGTTATTGCGGGTTCTCTCTCGGAGAGATATCCTCAAGACCTTGTTTATATCCCCTTTGTTAATACCCATCTTCCACTTCTACACTTCGATCATGTCTCCCCTCATTCTACATCTTACAAGTGAATGTAGTTTAAGAGTCTTCAATTGTTCTTTGTACGGAAGATTTCTAATGCTATGTATTAATTTAGTCATTCTTCGCTAAATGTTTTCTAACGAATTTATATCCATTCTGTAATATGGAGACCAGAACTGAGCTGTGTAATCTAGGTGAAGCCTTACTAATGATGTATAAAGCTGCAGTATAACCAATAATCTATTTGCCTTATTATGCACTCTTAGGCATTGCTGTCTTGGTTTAAGGTTGCTGCTAACAATAACCCCCAAGTCCTTTTTGCAATCTATATAACTAAGTTCTGCATTATTTAACTTATAAGTGTTAGGGTTATGGACACTCAGGAGCTTCAAAACCTTGCATTTATCTACATTGAACTGCATCTGCCACTTTTCTAACCAAGAATAGAGTTTGTCTAAATCCTCCTGAAGTTCCCTGACATCTATGTTTGAGTCAATTATCCTACCTATCTTTGTGTCATCAGCGAATTTGCTCATATCACTAGTAATACCCTCATCAAGGTCATTGATATATATTATAAACAACAACGGGCCACTTGGTACACTTGGTATGCCACTTGTTACAGATCCCCACTTGGATTTAACCCCATTTAAGCATACTCTCTGCTTCCTATTAGTGAGCCATGACTCGATCCATGACAGCACTTTTCCCCCAGTGCCATGAGCTTCCACTCTTTAACAGTCTCTGGTACGGTACTCTATTAAAAGCCTTACTGAAATCTAAATAAACAATATCAAATTCTTTATCATGATCAGTGGCCTCAAAAGCTTTACTAAAGAAGGTTAATAAATTAGTTAGGCAGGAACGGCCCCTCGTGAATCCATGCTGAGTATCATTAAGCAAGCTATGCTTATCCAGATGGCTTCTTATATTTTTTTTTTTTTCAACAAGTCGGCCGTCTCCCACCGAGGCAGGGTGACCCAAAAAAGAAAGAAAATCCCCAAAAAGAAAATACTTTCAACATCATTCAACACTTTCACCACACTCACACATTATCACTGTTTTTGCAGAGGTGCTCAGAATACAACAGTTTAGAAGCATACACATATAAAGATACACAACATATCCCTCCAAACTGCCAATATCCCAAACCCCTCCTGTAAAGTGCAGGCATTGTACTTCCCATTTCCAGGACTCAAGTCCGACTATATGAAAATAACCGGTTTCCCTGAATCCCTTCACTAAATATTACCCTGCTCACACTCCAACAGATAGTCAGGTCCCAAGTACCATTCGTCTCCATTCACTCCTATCTAACACGCTCATGCACGCTTGCTGGAAGTCCAAGCCCCTTGCCCACAAAACCTCCTTTACCCCCTCTCTCCGACCCTTTCGAGGACGACCCCTACCCCGCCTTCCTTCCCCTATAGATTTATATGCTTTCCATGTCATTCTACTTTGATCCATTCTCTCTAAATGACCAAACCACCTCAACAACCCCTCTTCTGCCCTCTGACTAATACTTTCATTAACTCCACACCTTTTCCTAATTTCCACACTCCAAATTTTCTGCATAATATTACACCACACATTGCCCTTAAACAGGACATCTCCACTGCCTCCAACCGTCTCCTCGCTGCTGCATTTACCACCCAAGCTTCACACCCATATAAGAGTGTTGGTACTACTATACTTTCATACATTCCCTTCTTTGCCTCTATAGATAATGTTTTTTGACTCCACATATACCTCAACGCACCACTCCCCTTTTTTTTCCCTCATCAATTCTATGATTAACCTCATCCTTCATTAATCCATCCGCCGACACGTCAACTCCCAAGTATCTGAAAACATTCACTTCTTCCATACTCCTCCTCCCAATTTGATATCCAATTTTTTCTTTATCTGAATCATTTGATACCCTCGCACCTTACTCTTTTCTATGTTCACTTTCAACTTTCTACCTTTACACACATTCCCAAACTCATCCACTAACCTTTGCAATTTTTCTTTAGAATCTCCCCATAAGCACAGTATCATCACAAAAAGTAACTGTGTCAATTCCCATTTTGAATTTGATTCCCCAAAATTTAATCCCACCCCTCTCCCGAACACCCTAGCATTTACTTCCTTTACAACCCCATCTATAAATATATTAAACAACCATGGTGACATTACACATCCCTGTCTAAGACCTACTTTTACCGGGAAGTAGTCTCCCTCTCTTCTACACACCCTAACCTGAGCCTCACTATCCTCATAAAAACTCTTCACAGCATTTAATAACTTACCACCTATTCCATATACTTTAAACATCTGTCACATTTCTCCTCTATCCACTCTATCATATGCCTTTTCTAAATCCATAAATGCAATAAAAACTTCCCTACCTTTATCTAAATACTGTTCACATATATGCTTCAATGTAAACACTTGATCTACACATCCCCTACCCACTCTGAAACCTCCTTGCTCATCTGCAATCCTACAGTCTTACCTTTAATTCTTTCAATTATAACCCTACTGTACACTTTTCCTGGTATACTCAGTAAACTTATTCCTCTATAATTTTTACAGTCTCTTTTGTCCCCTTTCCCTTTATATAAAGGGACTATGCTCTCCGCCAATCCCTAGGTACCTTCCCCTCTTTCATACATTTATTAAACAAAAGTACCAACCACTCCAACACTATATCCCCCCCTGCTTTTAATATTTCTGTCATGATCCCATCAGTTCCAGCTGCTTTACCCCCTTTCATTCTACGTAATGCCTCACGTACCTCCCCCACACTTACATTCTGCTCTTCTTCACTCCTAAAAGATTGTATACCTCCCTGACCAGTGCATGAAATTACTGCCTTTCTTCCTTCCTTAACATTTAAAAGTTCCTCAAAATATTCTCGCCATCTACCTAATACCTCCATCTCCTTATCTACTAACTCCCCATTTAAAAGTTCCTCAAAATATTCTCGCCATCTACCTAATACCTCCATCTCCTTATCTACTAACTCCCCTACTCTGATTTTAACTGACAAATCCATACTTTCCCTAGGCTTTCTTAACTTGTTAAACTCACTCCAAAAATTGTTCTTATTTTCATTAAAATTTCTTGACAGTGCCTCTCCCACTCTATCATCTGCTCTCCTTTTGCACTTTCTCACCACTCTCTTTACCTTTCTTTTACTCTCCATATATTCTGCTCTTCTTATAACACTTCTGCTTTGTAAAAACCTCTCAAAAGCTACCTTTTTCTCTTTTATCACACCCTTTACTTCATCATTCCACCAATCACTCCTCTTTCCTCCTCTCCCCACCCTCCTATAACCACAACTTCTGCCCCACATTCTAATACTGCATTTTTAAAACTATTCCAACCCTCTTCAACCCCCCCACTACTCATCTTTGCACTAGCCCACCTTTCTGCCAATAATCGCTTATATCTCACCCGAACTTCCTCCTCCCTTTTTTTATACACTTTCACCTCCCTCTTACTTGTTGTTGCCACCTTCCTCTTTTCCCATCTACCTCTTACTCTAACTGTAGCTACAACTAAATAATGATCCGATATATCAGTTGCCCCTCTATAAACATGTACATCCTGGAGCCTACCCATCAACCTTTTATCCACCAATACATAATCTAATAAACTTCTTTCATTACGTGCTACATCATACCTTGTATATTTATTTATCCTCTTTTTCGTAAAATATGTATTACTTATTACCAAATCTCTTTCTACACATAGCTCAGTTAAAGGCTCCCCATTTACATTTACCCCTGGCACCCCAAATTTACCTATTACTCCCTCCATAACATTTTTACTCACTTTAGCATTGAAATCCCCAACCACCATTACTCTCACACTTGATTCAAAACTCCCCACTCATTCACTCAACATTTCCCAAAATCTCTCTCTCTCCTCTACACTTCTCTCTTCTCCAGGTGCATACACGCTTATTATAACCCACTTTTCACATCGAATCTTTATTTTACTCCACATTATCCTTCAATAAATACATTTATAGTCCCTTATAATATCAGCTATAATTGACTCTAGTAATTTGCCTACAATTGAGGTGAGGCTTATTGGGTGGTAATTTGACAGTAACTTGTCCCCTGCTTTAAAAATAGTAATTACATTAACCATCTTCCACATATCACACTACACCTGTTTGAAGAGAAATATTAAAAATATTAGTCAGTGGTTCACAAAGTTCCATTTTACACTCTTTAAGAACCCTTGAAAAAAGTTCATCAGGGCCTGGGGATTTATTTTGCTTCAATCGGTCTATAACCATTTCACTAGTGACTATGATATTGCATAATTTATTGTCTTCAAGCCCACTATAAAAATTTATTACTTGGATATTGTTAGTGTCTTCCTGAGTGAAAACTGAGAGAAAATAATTATTAAGAATAGAGCACATTTCATTCTCCTTGTCAGTAAGATGCCCAGAGTTATTTTTAAGGGGATCTATCTTATCTCTAACTTTTGTTCTGTAAACCTGGAAAAAACTTTTTGGGTTAGTTTTCGAATCCCTACCAACTTTAATTTCATAGTAGTGTTTAGCTTTTCTTATCCCCTTTCTAATGTCCCTCTTAATGTTGATATACTGATTCATAAGATGACCCTCACCTCTTTTGATGCACCTATAAATTCCTTTTTTCTGCCCCAAAAGATATTTGAGCCTATCATTCATCCATTTTGGGTCATTTCTATTCGATCTAATTTCTTTATATACGGGATAAAAGTTTTTTGGACAGCATGTATAGTGTTTAGAAAGCTCTCATATTGATAGCTCTCTTCGGTACCCCAGTCAGCAGATGATAAGTGTTCTCAAAGCCCATTGTAATCTGCTAAGTGAAAATCTGGGACTGTTACTGAGTTATTCAAAGGTAATTGATTTGTGGTCACTTGTGCCAAGTTCCTCTGAAATTTCTAAATTATTAACAAGTGATTCCTTGTTTGCCAAAACCAAGTCAAGCAGGTTATTACCCCTTGTAGGTTCTGTCACAAACTGCTTCAAAAAACAATCCTGAACTACTTCTAAAAAGTCATTAGATTCTAAATTCCCTGTCCAAAAAATTCCAGTCTATCTGACTAAAGTTAGTCTCCTAGAATTACAACATTATCATGCCTTGTGGCCTTAACAGCTTCCTCCCACAGTAGTCTTCCTTGGTCTCTATCCAAGTTTGGGGGATGGTATATCGCGCCTAAAATAAATTTTTCGTGTCCCTCTGAAAATTCTACCCAAACAGACTCGGTATGTGTTTCGGACTTTATACCAGTTTTTATGCAACAATTTAAACGATCTCGGACATAGTGTCAACCCACCCCCCTTTGATATTTCTGTCTACTTGGAACAAATTAAAACCCTGAATGTGACATTCAGCAGGCATGTCCCTATTTTTCATGTTAAACCACGTCTCAGTTATGGCAAAAACATCAGTGTTGCCTGCGCCTGCAATTAATCTCAATTCGTCCATCTTATTTTTCACACTACGACTATTAGTATAATACATTTTCAGAAACCCTCCCCTCTCTTTTCTCTTCCTGCTGATTTCTGTTCCTCCACCATGCCTGTTACTCTCCTTGTCACTTAATGCTACTGGCTTTTCTATATTCACCAATAACTCTACCTCATTCTGCCTATAACTGGTTTCCTTATAACTCGCACTATCGCTACACTCAGAATTCATTAATTTTCCACAGAAACCCATACCACTATCTATTTCTAGTTTAAAGACCTAAGAGCTCCCTCCACTGCATTGGCCAGTGCTCCTACCCCAAACCTAGATAAGTGAACCCCATCCCTGGCATACATGTCATTTCTGCCATAGAAGAGTTCCCAATTGTCTATGAATGTTACTGCATTTTCCTTAGTGTTTGTCCAGCCAGCAATTGACACCGATTGCCCTGGACAACCATTCATTTCCAACTCGTCTCCTGGGCAAAATGCCACATATCACAGGGTTCCCACCCTTCTTAATTATCTCTATTGCTGTCCTATGCCTGCTAATCGGGTTTTCACTCCTACATCTGCCAACATTGTTGCCTCCCGCACTGAGGCAGATAATAGGATTGCTCCCATTGCCTTTCACGATGTTGTCCAGATGGCTAACACTATCCCCCATCCTAGCCCTAGGAAAACACACCCTCTGCCTCCTGTTCCTGTCCCTAAGACAAAAGGCCCTATCCATAAACTTAACTTGACTGTCTCCAACTAAAACAATGTTCTTACCTTCACTTATGGAATTCGTCATGATGTTCTCGATGGTCTTCATTGGGGCTTCAAGGGATGTCTCCCTCATGTCTGCCAATGCATCCTTGGTGCTCGTTGTGACATTCCCAGTAGACAACCCACATTCGTCAGGTAGCACCGAAAATGGGTTGGAAGTTTCCAAAGTCGTCTTCTGGTTCTTCATTGTTTCTGCCTCTCCAACAGTCTTCTTGATCCTCAGCTTGGTTCCATGTTGCCCTGCCACTGACCAGGTTCCCCTCTTAACCTGAGGACTCGCAACAGGAGGATTACTACGAATCCTCTTGTTCTCCGTTAATCGCCGTATCTCCAGCTTAGCAACCCTAAGCTCCTCTTTTAGCTGCTGGGAGCACTGCCAGGGCAGTGCTCCCTGCCCCACCCCACCCACACGTAATGTAAACAAACCAGGCGAATGTGTGTGGTTTTCGTCACTTTACAGTGTGTACAAGTTGTCTCCATGTTAATACAGTAGAATAAATGAAGAGAAACACTCCCATTCTCCTGTAACACCATTTTCAGAAGAAATGATGCTCATAGTGAAGGCATATGAAAGGCATAATTTTCTAGTTACCCCCAGTAATATTGTAGTGACACCACAAGTCCTAAAAGTCACCTGGCTACCACATATTTATGTTAATTTATTCTACTGTGGGGTGTATTTATCATGTTTATATGTTACGTAGCATGTTTCTTATATTTTGAAAAAATCATGGATGGATTAATGGAAATGTCTATATTAACCCTTTGACTGTTTTGGTCATATACATACGTCTTACGAGCCAGTGTTTTGGACGTATATATACTCAATAATTCTAGCAACTTCAAATCAAGCAGGAGAAAGCTGGTAGGCCCAGATGTGAGAGAATGGGTCTTTGTGCACCATAAAAAAAATCCTGCAGCACGTAGTGCATAATGAGAAAAAAAAATACGTACCGACTTTGAGGTGTATTTTCATATAGTATTTGTGATTGTATTCTTGTTTTCTTGGTCTCATGTGATAGAATGGAAAACATTTTACAGAAATAGATTATTTTGATTAGTTTCACGAAGAAAACGACCTTGAAATTGAGCTCAAAGTAGTACAAATGTTCGATTTTTACCAGTGTTCAAGAGTAAGCAAATCACACCACACGTCCAGTACATGTCAACTGGGGAGTCTAATTTTCTTTCACTAGTGCACTGATATTATATATACCATTTTTACAATGCAGTAGTCTGCATAACAGTAAATCTTCTATTTTTTTTGTATGAATAAAAAATCTAAATAGAAAGCAATAGTAATATAAGAGGGGCCTAGAGACATGACTGATGAACAGAGGGTATATTATTTTAGTGCCAAGAATGTCTACATTGTTCATTCTGGACCCTATTTTGAAATTGGCATCTCTTTTAATTTGGGTGAAATTGGCCAAATTGCCAATTTCTGACCACTTTATTGGGTAGTTCAAATCAGTAAATGGGAAGTTTCTTGTATGCAGTTGATAGAAAAAATGGAGTTCTAAAGAAATAGCTAAGAATTTGGTCAACTGTAACAATGGAATTGGCCAAAAATAAGGCTCAAAGTCGGCGAAATCACCGATGCATGTATGTCGCCGAGACCGCTAACTTCACGGGAGCGTAATTCTGTAAGTTTTCAATCAAATTTCGTACTTTTGGTGTCATTACCATCGGGAAAAGGTTCTCTATCATTTCATAATAATTTTTTTTTTTTTTTTTTTTTGAAAACTCCCAAAAGATTACGTATTACGTCAAGAGTAGAGAGAGACTTAGTGATTTTAACCCGTAAACAGTCCAAACGTATATATATGTTTCTTCAACATTTGACAGTATGTAAAAAAAGTAGATCCTGCAAGACCTACAAGATAATAATTTTCTAAAAAAGACCCAATACCTTTATAACAAGCACTGCCCTAAAAAAAACTAAACAGATAACAGCTAAGAGACTGAACAGTCCCTGGCTAACACCCAGCATTCTCAAATCCATAAATACAAAACACCGATATGAAAAACAGTACAGAATGGGTCACATAACCAGAGACCAAACAAAACGTTACTCGTCAATCCTAACCAGCCTGATAAGAAGGGCAAAAAAATTGTATTATGAGAACAGATTATCCAACTTATGAGGTGATATAAAAAAGACCTGGAAGACCCTATCAGAAATTCTGGGAACAAAAAAGATATCACGACATAGCGAAATATAATTAGCAAAATCAGATGAACCCCAACTCCCACCAACAGAAACAGCAAACAGACTCAATGATTTCTTCTCTACTATAGGTCAAAACCTTGCCAATAAAATCCCAAGCTCAGATACCCCACCAAATGACTACCTCACTGGCAACTACCCGAACACACTGTTCCTAG
This sequence comes from Cherax quadricarinatus, assembly GCF_026875155.1. NCBI lineage: Eukaryota > Metazoa > Arthropoda > Malacostraca > Decapoda > Parastacidae > Cherax > Cherax quadricarinatus. Next base: position 61,327,991 of record NC_069403.1, read on the forward strand.
CTCCGACTAACCCATACGAAGTCTCCCTTATTATCAACGCACTGAAAAACAAGGCAGGAGATTTAAATACCTTACCACCCTTTATATACAAAAAAGCGTCACAAGTACTATCACCAATCATTGCAACACTCTTTAACAAATCCATTGAATCCTCCACCTTCCCTACAGTTCTCAAAATAGCAAGGGTCACCCCAATCCATAAAGGAGGAGACCAAACAGAGTTGAATAACTATAGGCCAATATCCAATTTACACCCTCTCTCAAAAATCTTCGAAAAATTAATTCATAAACGAATCTACTCCTACCTCATCTCCCAAAACATTCTCAACCCCTGCCAATTTGGATTCAGGCCTAATAAAAATACTAATGATGCTATTATACACATGCTAGAACATATATACACTGCAATAGAGAAAAAAGAAGTCCCACTGGGGATCTTCATTGACTTACGTAAAGCTTTTGATACAGTTGACCATGACTTGCTCCACGTAAAATTGTCACACTATGGTATTAGAGGGCACTCCCTCAACTACCTCAAGTCTTACCTCAGCAACAGAAGCCAATATGTGTACGCAAATGGGGCAAGCTCTTCCGCACAACCAATTACAGTTGGTGTCCCACAGGGAAGTGTCCTTGGCCTCTTCTCTTTCTCCTATACATAAATGACCTACCAAATGCTTCGCAATTACTCAAACCCACACTTTTTGCAGATGACACTACATACGTCTTCTCTCACCCGAGCCCAGTCACGTTAGCCAATACTGTAAACACCGAATTACAGAAAATATCTACCTGGATGAGGACTAACAAACTTACACTAAACATTGACAAAACCTACTTCATTCAGTTTGATAACAGAGCTACAGATGTACCTCTTAACATAACAATAAACGGATCACCTATCACAAAGCTAACAGAGGGAAAATTCCTAGGAATCCACCTCGATAATAGACTCAAATTTCATACACATATACAACAAATTTCTAAGAAAATCTCCAAGACTGTAGGCATACTATCGAAGATACAGTACTATGTTCCACAGTCAGCCCTCCTGGCCCTTTATCACTCTCTTATTTACCCCTATCTCACCTATGGAATTTGTGCATGGGGCTCAACAACAATTAACCATCTCAGACCACTAATTACCCAACAAAAGGCTGCAGTTAGAATGATAACAAATTCTCACTACAGGCAACACACTCCACCAATATTCAAAACACTCAACCTACTCACCATACAAAACATCCATAGTTATTATTGCACCTATTACATACATAGAACACTTAACTCTGATATTAACCCTCCCCTCAAACATCTCCTTGCCAACCTCAACAGAACACATGACCATAACACAAGGCACAGATCACTCTTTGATGTTCCTCGTGTCCACCTCACACTATGCAAAAACTCAATGCACATAAAAGCCCTAAATCTGGAATTCATTACCTGTAAATATAAAAGAAACACTACCTGTTTATAAATTCAAGTCTCTTCTCAAAGATCACTTACTCACTCAAAACCAAATAAATACTGAATAACTGAACCTTATAAATTGTATATCCTATATGTTACTCACAATTATATCACACAAATGTTAAACCTAGGACCCAATCTAACTTTATTATTTTTTTAAATACACTACTTAACAGAATACTCCATTCGACTGAATGAACAGCAATACATGCAACCATATGACCTGTCTTTGTAATACTCATTTGTGCTTTATAGTTATCTGTTTACAATAATGTTTTATCACTGATTTCATCATTGCTTAGTTAATCTTAAGTTAATTTTAAGCCAGCCCGTAATGCTATGCATATAAGTGGCTTTGGCATGCTGCTCTTACCTGTATTTTTTGTACCTCTATGTATGCTTAAATTACTAAATAAATAAATAAATAAATCTTCTTTTTGTTTTTTTACATTTGAAAATGTGTAAAAAACTTTGATCTACTTTTTTTTTGTTATATTTGAAAATATGTAAAAAAAACGTAGATCTACTTTTGTAGCACTAAACATGTGAACGTAGATCTGCTTGGACCGTTTACGGGTTAATGTGTACCTGCATGCCAGCACAGTGTGTAAGTATATATTAGCAGCAGCAGCAGCTCTTATTCTTCAAGAAACCATCGCTTATGAAAGCCTGTGATGGCCTAATTGAAGGTGCAACTACATAAACCCACGTAGACCACAAAATGACCCAAGAATACTAAGAATGTAACCCAAATCTTGACAAAATAGAAGATCTAAGGAAGACAGCCCTGCTAACCCAAACACTGCCTCCGCTGCCAGACAATCACTTAACCCAAGCTCAGGGAAATCAAGCCGCCTCTGCCATAGCTACACAGTATCTACTTTAGTGATACTATGAAAGGATATCGCAGGAGAAACAACAGCAGTAAGAAAAGAATAACACCAAGAACCCTACAACTCAACTTGTCTACCCAGCAGGAAGCCGGTGTATCACCAACCCCCCCTCACCACTACCACCCAGGGAACAACAACAACAACAAACATGGCTGACTCCCCCTCCAACTCCACTCCCTTCAAAGGATTCGCCCATGATAACTCAGGTATGATTATTCCTGACAATATCAGGGACTACATCGTCGCTCTAGAAAGTGAAATCAAAGATATTAAAGCAACACTTGCACAACGAGAATCCAAGATAACCAACCTCGAGAACAAGATCCAAAACCTTGAAGAGAAGATTACACCGGGAAGAGCTGATACAGAAAATACTCTGAAAACAGCTATAGCCAGTCACACTGAGCAAATAACAACCCTAAATATGAAGGTTGAAGAAGCAATCAAGGACTGGAATCAGAACATGCACACTCGACTGAATGAATACCTTGATTTCCAAGATGACAAAACTGAACAAGATAGGTTGTCTGATGCAGTTATAATAAACAGCCCACACATTCCTAGTGACATAACCCAAGAACAGTGCAAAGAAACTGCTATCAGGATAATACAGGACCACGTAAAAGTTATGCAAAACAATGAAATCAAAGAAACACGTTTGCTAGGAAAACAAGGTAGAAAACACAGTACATTATTATGATCAGACTTCATTCATATGATAAAAGAAAGGACTTAATTAAATCAGCAATTACAATGAAAAATGGAGTGTTCATCAACGAGTGTCTAATGAGAAAACGTCAAAACCTTCTGTTCAGGTTGAGAAAACTTAAACAGGAAAACAAAATACATCAGTGTTTCACTCGAGATGGGAAAATACTAGTAAGGAAAACATCAACAGGACAAAAATATACCATCTCAAATGAACATGATTTCACTACCTTCCTTAGAAAAGCTGACATTTCTGTAACAGACTAGATAAGTGTCCTTAACACACATATACGTGTGGTGCATATAGTGTATGTTACTATCAAATTATTGTGCATTATTATTTTTTTTTTACTAGCTGATACCAGCTACCTCAAATACTTTTTACTTCTTTTTAATTGCTATTAATTGCTCATAATTTTGTGTTGCAAGTCAAATCTTACTCCAAATTAATGTTATTCATGGTTGCTACCTGCCCATTTAATTTTGTTTACCACTACTTTTTTTTAGCCCCTTTTATATTGTGTTTGCAATTAGTGTATATTCCAATTACATTATTGTGAGAGTCCCAAAACTATCTTTTGTTAGCTAGTACCTACTACCTCATATTTTTTTACTTTTTATTGTGCAATTAATTGCTCAACCTTTTTTTTTTTTTTTTTTTTTTTTTTTTTAACAAGTCGGCCGTCTCCCACCGAGGCAGGGTGACCCAAAAAGAAAGAAAATCCCCAATTAGAAAATACTTTCGTCATCATTCAACTCTTTCACCTCACTCACACACAATCACTGTTTTTGCAGGGGTGCTCAGAACACAACAGCTTAGAAGCATATACGTATAAAGATACACAACATATCCCTCCAAACTGTCAGTATCCCGAACCCCTCCTTTAGAGTGCAGGCATTGTACTTCCCATTTCTAGGACTCGAGTCTGGCTGTATAAAAATAACCGGTTTCCCTGAATCCCTTCACTAAATATTACCCTGCTCACACTCCAACAACTTATATATTACAAATCAGATCTTACTCCCAAATCAATATTATATCATAGTGACTATCTGTCCATTTAACTTCGTTTACCATTACTTAATTTAATCCCTTATATATTTTCTCCTTTATTTTAGCTTTATATAACTACCTTAGTTCATATATTCGCAATTGTTAAAATAATCAAGGTGCTATTCTCAGGTGCTAAAGTGTAAGAAGTTCACTATTTTGCCATTATATTCCCAAGCTCATTTATTTTGATTACCACTTTATTTGTTCACCACAACTTAAATTAGTCCCTTTTATATTGTCTCCTTTATTTTAGCTTTAAAAAAACTACCTTAGCTCATATTTTTACATTTGTTAAAATAATTCAGGTGCTATTTTTTAGCTTTAGAATATTTACTTTGCCTTATACTTAACTCTAACTATAGATTCACTCTAAATCTTATGATTACAAGCATTGATCCTGATACCAACCTTTTATTGAATGACTTAAATGAATCAAACAGTAACTGTAATTACTACACAGCACAACAATCAAAGGCACTTCTCAGAGCCAACAACAACATAACTGTCTAACTACAATATCAGATCTTTAAGCAACATTATGATGACCTCATATCATTACTAAATTCCCTGCATGCCAGTATGTCCATCATTACTCTCACCAAAACCTGGCTAAAACCTGATACTACAGATGTCTATGCCATTCCTGGTTACACAGCCATACACAACTGTAGGCCAGATCAACAACGGGGTGGCACAGCTGTATACTACTCAGACCAACTAGAATGTATCACTAATACTTGCACAAGGGATGAACATAGGGAATATATAATAGCTAAATTCAAATCCAAAAACCTACAAAAACCTCTGTGATAAACATCTACAGAGTACCACAGTCAAACATTAGCTGTTTTAGTGAAAACCTAGGAAGTATGATAACTGATGCACGCATGAATAAAGATCACTTACTACTCTCAGGTGACTTTAACCTGTAAACGGTCCAAACGTATATATACGTTTTGTCAACATTTGAAAGTATGTAAAAAAAGTAGATCTTTTTGTTTTTTTACATTTGAAAATGTGTAAAAAAACTTTGATCTACTTTTTTTTGTTATATTTGAAAATATGTAAAAAAAACGTAGATCTACTTTTGTAGCACTACACATGTGAACGTAGATCTGCTTGGACCGTTTACGGGTTAATATAAATCTCCTGCAAGACCAAGACCCTCACGTTACTGAATTCACAAACCCTATGAGTAACTGCATGTTGCTACCAACAGTAACAAAACTTACAAGAATTACAGAGACTAGTGTTTCCTTACTAGACCACATCTGGACCAACACCATATCCCCTTTAAAATCAGGCATAATCACAGATAATACCACAGACCACTACCCTACTTTCCTCATAACTAATCTAAAGTCACTTTTAGACTTCACAATGAGGCAGCCATTAATAACTTCACAGCAGCAGTGACAAACATTGACTGGCACACTGAGCTAGAAATCTATACAGATATTGACGAATGTATTAATAATTTTCTAAAAAAGACTTAATACCTCTTTAACAAGCACTGCCCTAAAAAAAACTAAACATGACAGCTAAGAGACTGAACAATCCCTTGCTAACACCCAGCATCCTCAAATCCATACATACAAAGCACAAATATGAAAAGCAGTACGGAATGGGTCACATAACCAGGGACCTAACAAAATGTTACTCGTCAATCCTAACCAGCCTGATAAGAAGAGCTAAAACATTCTATTATGAGAACAGGTTATCCAACTTAAAAGGTGATATAAAAAAGACCTGGAAAACCCTATCAGAAATTCTAGGAACAAAAAAGATATCATGAAATGGCACAACTAAACTAACAAAACGAGATGAACCCCAACTCCCACCAGCTGAAACAGCAAACACTCAGTGAATTCTTCTCTACCATAGGAAAAAACCATGCCAATAAAATCTCAAGCTCAAATACCCCACCCAATGACTACCTCACTGGCAACTACCCAAACACACTGTTCCTAGCTCTGCCTAACCCAACAGAAGTCTCCCTTATTATCAACACACTAAAAAACAAGACAGGAGATTTAAATACCTTACCACCCTTAATATACAAAAAAGCGTCGCAAGTGCTGTCGCCAATCATTGCAACACTCAACAAACCCATCGAATCCTCTACCTTCCCTACAATTCTCAAAATAGTGAGGGTCGCCCCGATCCATAAAGGAGGAGACCAAACAGACTTGAATAACTATAGGCCAATATCCAACTTGCACCCTCTCTCTAAAATCTTCGAAAAATTAATTCATAAGTGAATCTATTCCTACCTCATCTCCCACAACATACTCAACCCCTGTCAGTTTGGGTTCAGGCCTAATAAAAGTATGAATGATGCTATTATACACATGCTAGAACAAATATACACTGCACTAGAGAAAAAAGAAGTCCCACTGGGGATCTTCATTGATTTACGTAAAACTTTTGATACAGTTGACCATGACTTGCTCCACATAAATTTGTCGCACTATGGTATAAGAGGGCACTCCCTCAACTACCTAAAGTCATACCTCAGCAACAGAAGCCAATATGTGTACACAAATGGTTTTCTTTTTCTTTTTCTGTCTCATAAACACGCTAGATAACAGGGATATCTTGCTACTCCTACTTACACTTTGGTCACACTTCACAGACACGCACATGCATATATATATATACATACATCTAGGTTTTTCTCCTTATTCTAAATAGCTCTTGTTCTTTTTTATTTCTTCTATTGTCCATGGGGAAGTGGAAAAGAATCTTTCCTCCGTAAGCCATGCGTGTCGTATGAGGCGACTAAAATGCCGGGAGCAATGGGCTAGTAACCCCTTCTCCTGTATACATTTACTAAAAAAAGAGAAGAAGAAAAACTATAAAACTGGGTTGTTTAAATGTGCGTGGATGTAGTGCGGATGACAAGAAACAGATGATTGCTGATGTTATGAATGAAAAGAAGTTGGATGTCCTGGCTCTAAGCGAAACAAAGCTGAAGGGGTAGGAGAGTTTTCAGTGGGGGGAAATAAATGGGATTAAATCTGGAGTATCTGAGAGAGTTAGAGCAAAGGAAGGGGTAGCAGTAATGTTAAATGATCAGTTATGGAAGGAGAAAAGAGAATATGAATGTGTAAATTCGAGAATTATGTGGATTAAAGTAAAGGTTGGATGCGAGAAGTGGGTCATAATAAGCGTGTATGCACCTGGAGAAGAGAGGAATGCAGAGGAGAGAGAGAGATTTTGGGAGATGTTAAGTGAATGTATAGGAGCCTCTGAACCAAGTGAGAGAGTAATTGTGGTAGGGACCTGAATGCTAAAGTAGGAGAAACTTTTAGAGAGGGTGTGGTAGGTAAGTTTGGGGTGCCAGGTGAAATGATAATGGGAGCCCTTTGATTGAACTTTGTATAGAAAGGGGTTTAGTTATAGGTAATACATATTTTAAGAAAAAGAGGATAAATAAGTATACACGATATGATGTAGGGCGAAATGACAGTAGTTTGTTGGATTATGTATTAGTAGATAAAAGACTGTTGAGTAGACTTCAGGATGTACATGTTTATCGAGGGGCCACAGATATATCAGATCACTTTCTAGTTGTAGCTACACTGAGAGTAAAAGGTAGATGGGATACAAGGAGAATAGAAGCATCAGGGAAGAGAGAGGTGAAGGTTTATAAACTAAAAGAGGAGGCAGTTAGGGTAAAATATAAACAGCTATTGGAGGATAGATGGGCTAATGAGAGCATAGGCAATGGGGTCGAAGAGGAATGGGGTAGGTTTAAAAATGTAGTGTTAGAGTGTTCAGCAGAAGTTTGTGGTTACAGGAAAGTGGGTGCAGGAGGGAAGAGGAGCGATTGGTGGAATGATGATGTAAAGAGAGTAGTAAGGGAGAAAAAGTTAGCATATGAGAAGTTTTTACAAAGTAGAAGTGATGCAAGGAGGGAAGAGTATATGGAGAAAAAGAGAGAGGTTAAGAGAGTGGTGAAGCAATGTAAAAAGAGAGCAAATGAGAGAGTGGGTGAGCTGTTATCAACAAATTTTGTTGAAAATAAGAAAAAGTTTTGGAGTGAGATTAACAAGTTAAGGAAGCCTAGAGAACAAATGGATTTGTCAGTTAAAAATAGGAGAGGAGAGTTATTAAATGGAGAGTTAGAGGTATTGGGAAGATGGGGGGAATATTTTGAGGAATTGTTAAATGTTGATGAAGATAGGAAGCTGTGATTTCGTGTATAGGGCAAGGAGGAATAACATCTTGTAGGAGTGAGGAAGAGCCAGTTGTGAGTGTGGGGGAAGTTCGTGAGGCAGTAGGTAAAATGAAAGGGGGTAAGGCAGCCGGGATTGATGGGATAAAGATAGAAATGTTAAAAGCAGGTGGGGATATAGTTTTGGAGTGGTTGGTGCAATTATTTAATAAATGTATGGAAGAGGGTAAGGTACCTAGGGATTGGCAGAGAGCATGCATAGTTCCTTTGTATAAAGGCAAAGGGGATAAAAGAGAGTGCAAAAATTATAGGGGATAAGTCTGTTGAGTGTACCTGGTAAAGTGTAGGGTAGAGTTATAATTGAAAGAATTAAGAGTAAGACGGAGAATAGGATAGCAGATGAACAAGGAGGCTTTAGGAAAGGTAGGGGGTGTGTGGACCAGTGTTTACAGTGAAACATATAAGTGAAACAGTATTTAGATTAGGCTAAAGAGGTCTTTGTGGCATTAAGGGATTTGGAAAAGGCGTATGACAGGGTGGATAGGGGGCAATGTGGCAGATGTTGCAAGTGTATGGTGTAGGAGGTGGGTTACTGAAAGCAGTGAAGAGTTTTTACGAGGATAGTGAGGCTCAAGTTAGAGTATGTAGAAAAGAGGGAATTTTTTTCCCAGTAAAAGTAGGCCTTAGACAAGGATGTGTGATGTCACCGTGGTTGTTTAATATATTTATAGAGGGGGTTTTGTAAGAGAAGTAAATGCGAGGGTCTTGGCAAGAGGCGTGAGTTAAAAGATAAAGAATCACACACAGGGTGGGAGTTGTCACAGCTGCTCTTTGCTGATGACACTGTGCTCTTGGGAGATTCTGAAGAGAAGCTGCAGAGATTGGTGGATGAATTTGGTAGGGTGTGCAAAAGAAGAAAATTAAAGGTGAATACAGGAAAGAGTAAGGTTATGAGATAACAAAAAGATTAGGTGATGAAAGATTGAATATCAGATTGGAGGGAGAGAGTATGGAGGAGGTGAACGTATTCAGATATTTGGGAGTGGACGTGTCAGCGGATGGGGCTATGAAAGATGAGGTGAATCATAGAATTGATGAGGGAAAAAGAGTGAGTGGTGCACTTAGGAGTCTGTGGAGACAGAGAACTTTGTCCTTGGAGGCAAAGAGGGGGAAAGTATGAGAGTATAGTTTTACCAACGCTCTTATATGGGTGTGAAGCATGGGTGATGAATGTTGCAGCGAGGAGAAGGCAGGAGGCAGTGGAGATGTCATGTCTGAGGGCAATGTGTGGGGGTGAATATAATGCAGAGAATTCGTAGTTTGGAAGTTAGGAGGAGGTGCGGGATTACCAAAACTGTTTTTCCAGAGGGCTGAGGAAGGGTTGTTGAGGTGGTTCGGACATGTAGAGAGAATGGAGCGAAACAGAATAACTTCAAGAGTGTATCAGTCTGTAGTGGAAGGAAGGCGGGGTAGGGGTCGGCCTAGGAAGGGTTGGAGGGAGGGGGTAAAGGAGGTTTTGTGTGCGGGGCTTGGACTTCCAGCAGGCATGCGTGAGCGTGTTTGATAGGAGTGAATGGAGACAAATGGTTTTTAATACTTGACGTGCTGTTGGAGTGTGAGCAAAGTAACATTTATGAAGGGATTCAGGGAAACCGGCAGGCCGGACTTGAGTCCTGGAGATGGGAAGTACAGTGCCTGCACTCCCGAAGGAGGGGTGTTAATGTTGCAGTTTAAAAACTGTAGTGTAAAGCACCCTTCTGGCAAGACAGTGATGGAGTGAATGATGGTGAAAGTTTTTCTTTTTCGGGCCACCCTGCCTTGGTGGGAATCGGCCAGTGTGATAATAAATAAAAAAAAATGGAGCAAACTCTTCCGCACAGCCAATTACAGTTGGTGTCCCACAGGGAAGTGTCCTTGGCCCTCTTCTCTTTCTCGTTTACATAAATGACCTACCAAATGCATTGCAACTACTCAAATCCACACTATTTGCAGATGACACTACATACGTCTTCTCTCACCTGAGCCCAGTCATGCAAGCCAATACTGCGAATACCGAATTACAGAAAATATCTACCTGGATGAGGACTAACAAACTTACTCTCAACATTGACAAAACCTACTTCATTCAGTTTGGTAACAGAGCTACAGATGTCCCTCTTAACATAATGATAAACGGATCACCTATCGCAAAGCTCACAGAGGAAAAATTCTTAGGAATCCACCTTGATAATAGACTCAAATTTCAAACACAACAAATTTCCAAGAAAATTTCCAAGACCGTAGGCATACTATCGAAGATACGGTACTATGTTCCACAGTCGGCCCTCCTGGCCCTATATCACTCACTTATTTACCCCTATCTCACCTATGGAATTTGTGCATGGGGCTCAACAACAATAAACCATCTCAGACCATTAATTACCCAACAAAAGGCTGCAGTCAGAATGATGATAAATTCCCACTACAGGCAGCACACTCCACCAATATTCAAAACTCTAAACCTACTCACCATACAAAACATCCATACTTATTATTGTACCCACTACATACATAGAACACTGAACTCGGATATAAACCCTCCCCTCAGATGTCTCCTTACCAATCTCAGCAGAACACATGACCATAACACAAGGCACAGCTCACTCTTTGATGTTCCTCATGTCCATCTCGCACTATGCAAAAACTCGATGCACATAAAAGGCCCAAAAATATGGAATTCATTACCTGTGAATATAAAAGAAACACTGTCGGTTTATAAATTCAAGTCTCTACTTAAAAATCACTTGCCCACAACTAAATAAATACTGAATAATTGTATCTCATAAATGTTAACCTGTGACCCAATTAAACTTTGTTATTTTTAATTATATTACCTAACAGAATACTCCATTCTACTGAATGCACAGCAACACAGTAAATGACCATATGACCTGTCTTTGAAATACTCATTTGTGCTTAATTGTTATCTATTTACAATAATGTTTACCGCTGAATATATCATTGCTTAGTTAATCTTAAGTTAACTTTAAGCCTACCCATAATGCTCTGCATACAAGGGGCTTTGGCATGTTACACTTAACCACTGTATTTTTTTGTGCTTCAATGTATCATATTCAAATTAATATTTAGGTACAGGTACACATAAGTATAATTATCAGAGTACATATAAAATATGCAATAACTTTAAAATACAGTGGAACCTCGGTTTACGAACACCCCGCCATTCGAATTTTTCAGGATACGAACCGTCGTTTGGTTGATTTTTTGCTTCTGGATACGAAAAAAATTTCAGGATGCGAACTTCCCCCTCCAGGGAGGTTCCTTAAATAAATAAATAAATAAATAAATAAATAAATAATTTATTTCTTTGCAAAGGTTACAGTATGTGTTTACATATCATAATATGATTGGAGCAAAGAAAGCCACTATCATGCTGAGGCATTTCAGGCAGACTTAACCTAATGCTTATGGACTACTTAACCCTTTGAGGGTTTCGGCCGTACTAGTACGGCTTAAGACCCAGGGTTTTTGACGTACTAGTACGCCTAAATTCTAGAGCCCTCAAATCTAGTGGGAGAAAGCTGGTAGACCTACTTATGAAAGAATGGGTCTATGTGGTCAGTGTGCACAGTATAAAAAAAAATCCTGCAGCACACAGTGCATAATGAGAAAAAAAAAACTTTGACCGTTTTTTTTGGAATAAAACAGCGATTTTTGCACTGTATTTTTGTATGGTATTTATTGTTGTATTCTAGTTTTCTTATTCTCATTTTATAGAATGGAAGACATATTACAGAAATTGAGATGATTTTGACTGGTTTTACAATGAAAAGTACCTTGAAATTGAGCTCAAAGTAGCAGAAATGTTAAATTTTTACCAAAGTTCAAAAGTAAACAAATCATGCCAAGCGCCCAATACACGTCAACTGGTGAGTCTAATATTCTTTCACAAGTGCGCCAATATTATTTATACCAATTTTTACACTAATGCAGTAGTCTGCATAACAGTAAATCTTCTATTTTGGTGAGAATAAAAATTCGAAGTGGAAAGCAAAAGAATGTAAGAGGGGCCTGGGGATGTGACTAATGAACAGAGGAAATGTCATTTTAGTGCCAGTAATGTCTTTCTTGTTTATTCTGGACCCTATTTGGAAATTGGCATCTTTTGAAATTTGTGTGAAATTGGCAAAATTGCTAAATTCTGACCACTGTACTGGATAGTTGAAATTGGTAAATGGGTGGTTTCTTGCACTCATTCGATAGAAAAAATGGAGTTCTAGCGAAATATTCATGTTTTTTGTCGACTAGTACAGTGGAATTGGCCAAAAGTGGGGCTCGAAGTGGGCAAAATCGCCAATGCGTGAACATCGCCGAGACCACTAACTTCGCGAGAGCATAATTCCGTAAGTTTTCCATCAAATTTCATACTTTTGGTGTCACTATGATCGGGAAAAGATTCTCTATCTTTTCATTAGAATTTTTTTTTTTTAAATTTGGCCGACCCTGAGAACAAGTCTCGGAGAAGGCCTGTCGACCCTCAAAGGGTTAAATCTAGACAGGTGAAAAGTGTACTAGTAGTGGTTACCAATGTTTTGCTGATGGTGGCACCAACTACTGGCAGCCTTTTGAAATTTCTCCATACTGTTATTATTATTATTATTATTATTATTATTACTATTATTACATTGTATTATTATTATAATAATTATTATTAGTATATACGTGGTGATGGGCACTTGATCTATGGAATTGAATCTGTGCTCCAGTTCCCTAAATTATTAATAATAATACGTATGTAATAATAATAATAGGTAGTAGGTTGGTAGACAGCAACCACCCAGGGAGGTACTACCGTCCTGCCAAGTGAGTGTAAAACGAAGCCTGTGATTGTTTTACATGATGGTAGGATTGCTGATGTCTTTTGTCTGTCTCATAAATATGCAAGATTACAGGCATGTCTTGCTACTTCTACTTACACTTAGGTCACACTACACATACATGTACACATTTATTTATACACACTCATCTGAGTTTTCTTTGATTTTATCTTAATAGTTCTTGGTCTTATTAATTTTCCTTTTATATCCATGGGGAAGTGGAATTAGAATCTTTCCTCCATAAGCCATGCGTGTTGTAAAAGTCAACTAAAATGCCGGGAACAATGGGCTAGTAACCCCTTTTCCTGTAAAGATTACTAAAAAGAATAAGAAGAAGAAAATTGTCAAAGTGGGAAGTCTGAATGTGCGTGGATGTTGTGCAGATGATAAGAAAGAGATGATTGTGGATGTTATGAATGAGAAGAAGCTGGATGTCCTGGCTTTAAGTGAAACAAAGCTGAAGGGGGTGGGAGAGTTTCAGTGGAGAGGAATAAATGGGATTAGGTCAGGGGTTTCAAATAGAGTTAGAGCTAAAGAAGGAGTAGCAATAATGTTGAAGGATAAGCTATGGCAGGAAAAGAGGGACTATAAATGTGTAAATTCAAGGATTATGTGGAGTAAAATAAAGATTGGATGTGAAAAGTGGGTTATAATAAGCGTGTATGCACCTGGAGAAGAGAGAAGTGTAGAGGAGAGAGAGAGATTTTGGGAAATGTTGAGTGAATGCGTGGGGAGTTTTGAATCAAGTGTGAGAGTAATGGTGGTTGGGGATTTCAATGCTAAAGTGGGTAAAAATGTTATGGAAGGAGTAGTAGGTAAATTTGGGGTGCCAGGGGTAAATGTAAATGGGGAGCCTTTAATTGAGCTATGTGTAGAAAGAAATTTGGTAATAAGTAATACATATTTTATGAAAAAGAGGATAAATAAATATACAAGGTATGATGTAGCACGTAATGAAAGTAGTTTATTAGATTATGTATTGGTGGACAAAAGGTTGATGGGTAGGCTCCAGGATGTACATGTTTATAGAGGGGCAACTGATATATCGGATCATTATTTAGTTGTAGCTACAGTTAGAGTAAGAGGTAGATGGGGAAAAGAGGAAGGTGGCAACAACAAGTAAGAGGGAGGTGAAAAGTGTAATAAACTAAGGGAGGAGGAAGTTCGGGTGAGATATAAGCGACTATTGGCAGAAAGGTGGGCTAGTGCAAAGATGAGTAGTGGGGGGGTTGAAGAGGGTTGGAATAGTTTTAAAAATGCAGTATTAGAATGTGGGGCAGAAGTTTGTGGTTATAGGAGGGTGGGGGCAGGAGGAAAGAGGAGTGATTGGTGGAATGATGAAGTAAAGGGTGTGATAAAAGAGAAAAAGATGGCTTATGAGAGGTTTTTCAAAGCAGAAGTGTTATAAATAGAGCAGAGTATATGGAGAGTAAAAGAAAGGTAAAGAGAGTGGTGAGAGAGTGCAAAAGGAGAGCAGATGATAGAGTGGGAGAGGCACTGTCAAGAAATTTTAATGAAAATAAAGAAAAAATTTTGGAGTGAGTTAAACAAGTTTAAGAAAGCCTAGGGAAAATATGGATTTGTCAGTTAAAAACAGAGTAGGGAGTTAGTAGATGGGGAATGGAGGTATTGGGTAGATGGCGAGAATATTTTGAGGAACTTTTAAATGTTAAGGAAGAAATAGAGGCAGTAATTTTCATGCACTGGTCAGGGAGTATACCATCTTTTAGGAGTGAAGAAGAGCAGAATGTAAGTGTGTGGGGGAGGTACGTGAGGCATTACGTAAAATGAAAGGGGGTGAAAGCAGCTGGAACTGATGGGATCATGACAGAAATGTTAAAAGCAGGGGGGATATAGTGTTGGAGTGGTTGGTACTTTTGTTTAATAAATGTATGAAAGAGGGGAAGGTACCTAGGGATTGGCAGAGAGCATGTATAGTCCCCTTTATATAAAGGGAAAGGGGACAAAAGAGACTGTAAAAATTATAGAGGAATAAGCTTACTGAGTATACCAGGAAAAGTGTACGGTAGGGTTATAATTGAAAGAATTAGAGGTAAGACAGAATGTTAGGATTGCGGATGAGCAAGGAGGTTTTAGAGTGGGTAGGGATGTGTAGATCAGGTGTTTACATTGAAGCATATATGTGAACAGTATTTAGATAAAGATAGGGAAGTTTTTATTGCATTTATGGATTTAGAAAAGGCATATGATAGAGTGGATAGAGGAGCAATGTGGCAGATGTTGCAAGTATATGGAATAGGTGGTAAGTTTAAATGCTGTAAAGAGTTTTTATGAGGATAGTGAGGCTCAGGTTAGGGTGTGTAGAAGAGAGGGAGACTACTTCCCGGTAAAAGTAGGTCTTAGACAGGATGTGTAATGTCACCATGGTTGTTTAATATATTTATAGATGGGGTTTGTAAAGGAAGTAATGCTAGGGTGTTTGGGAGAGGGGTGGGATTAAATTATGGGGGAATCAAATTACAAATGGGAATTGACACAGTTACTTTTTGCTGATGATACTGTGCTTATGGGAGATTCTAAAGAAAAATTGCAAAGGTTAGTGGATGAGTTTGGGAATGTGTGTAAAGGTAGAAGTTGAAAGTGAACATAGAAAAGGTAAGGTGATGGGGTGTCAAATGATTTGGATAAAGAAAAAATTGGATATCAAATTGGGGAGGAGGAGTATGGAAGAAGTGAATGTTTTCAGATACTTGGGAGTTGACGTTGTCGGCGGATGGATTTATGAAGGATGAGGTTAATCATAGAATTGATGAGGGAAAAAAGGTGAGTGGTGCGTTGAGGTATATGTGGAGTCAAAAAACGTTATCTATGGAGGCAAAGAAGGGTATGTATGAAAGTATAGTAGTACCAACACTCTTATATGGGTGTGAAGCTTGGTGGTAAATGCAGCAGCGAGGAGACGGTTGGAGGCAGTGGAGATGTCCTGTTTAAGGGCAATGTGTGGTGTAAATATTATGCAGAAAATTCGGAGTGTGGAAATTAGGAGAAGGTGTGGAGTTAATAAAAGTATTAGTCAGAGGGCAGAGGAGGGGTTGTTGAGGTGGTTTGGTCATTTAGAGAGAATGGATCAAAGTAGAATGACATGGAAAGCATATAAATCTATAGGGGAAGGAAGGCGGGGTAGGGGTCGTCCTCGAAAGGGTTGGAGAGGGGGGTAAAGGAGGTTTTGTGGGTAAGGGGCTTGGATTTCCCAGCAAGCGTGCGTGTGAGCGTGTTAGATAGGAGTGAATGGAGACGAATGGTACTTGGGACCTGACGATCTGTTGGAGTGTGAGCAGGGTAATATTTAGTGAAGGGATTCAGGGAAACCGGTTATTTTCATATAGTCGGACTTGAGTCCTGGAAATGGGAAGTACAATGCCTGCACTTTAAAGGAGGGGTTTGGGATATTGGCAGTTTGGAGGGATATGTTGTGTATCTTTATTTGTGTATGCTTCTAGACTGTTGTATTCTGAGCACCTCTGCAAAAACAGTGATAATGTGCGAGTGTGGTGAAAGTGTTGAATGATGATGAAAGTATTTTCTTTTTGGGGATTTTCTTTCTTTTTTGGGTCACCCTGCCTCGGTGGGAGACGGCCGACTTGTTGAAAAAAAAAAAAAAAAAAATGTAATAATAATACGTATGTACTAGGTATAATAATAATAATAATACAATATAATAGTAATAATAATATGTTGTCATTTTTAGACTTTTTTTTTCACATTTTTGTGCCAAATGCTTCAAAATAGAAATTGGTAACCTTCTGGGTGGCTGAAGGTACAGCTGCTACGACCACAGCTATCTCAGTGAACACCAAGAGTCAGAAGGATAAGGAGGTATGATGCTCTGAGTGATTGCAGCAGACCCTTGGGATGCATAATTTTATCTTGTATTGTACAAATTTCTTACACAATGCCTCGCCCAAAGAGACAGTATTTGCATACAATCAGGAAGAAGCGATTAGAAACAATGAAAAAAGCTAGAAAACGAAGAAGGTAGCATCATAGTGATGCAGCTGGCCGCCGCCGCCACCACCACCACTGTGGCCACCGCCACCACCACCACCACTGGCCGCCGCCACCACCACCACCACCGGCCGCCGCCACCACCACCACTGTGGCCACAGTGATCATGTCTTCACCTATATATACATCTGTCTTGACCACACCTGTGGTTACATATATGACAACCTCACCACTATTCATAGATAAATGCAAGCTAGGTGTGGGGTTATGAACTGGGAAGATACTAGAGTGGGAGAGTAAATGGCGGATGCTTTCTGCTGCTGCCGGTGTCTCCATCACTTACCCTATTATGGCCTATTTTATTCATTCTAGAGTATATATCATGTTTCTGTGTTATGAATATTGTTTATTATGTCATATTAGAATAATTGTGATAGATAACTAAGCAGTAGAGTTGATATTAGCATTATTTTGTCATGCCTCCTGAGAGGCTGGAATGAATTAATTGCATTTCAATTAATTTAAATGAGGAAAATTGACTCGGCATACAAACAACTCAGGATACGAATAAGGTCACGGAACGGATTAAATTCGTAAGCCGAGGTTCCACTGTAGTACTTGAAATTTTGGATAGTTTCCAGACATAATAGAGATGTGCTCACGGAGAATGTAAATGAACCGTGTGAGGCGCGCTGTATTTGAAAGACCGCTCACCGTATAGCAAGTTTTGGTCATAATTTGAAACCTCGGTATTAGCAGATTGCTGTAAGGCGAAACACCATAAAGTGGGGCCCTACTGTATCAATAAAAGTACTTGGAAATTCCTTTGGCATTATGCATTACAAAATCACTGGTCTGTAACTGCATAGTTTGTGTGTGTTTGTGAAATAGTGCTAGAGTTACAGTTCCAGAGCTCATTTCTTACCTTTTGATCACCTAACATGTTCTAGCTGTCATATTTACTTTTGAATCTGTGTATTAAGGTCAGCCTACAGTATAGTATATTGCCCTCTGTCTTATTCCACATCTTTACTACCCTTATACTGCTCTGTAAAAAGCTTTTGCTCCTGTAGCTATTTTAAGTGTTCATCTTATCCATTTACCCTTGTCCTGATCAGATCAGTCCCAAATTACACGGCTTATCCCCTTCCCCCAGTGTATATATGTTGTGATAATGTCGTGTCTATAATCATCCAGTCATGCCCTTGTGTATATTGTATGTTTTGATCATGTCTTCACTGTTTCTCCAATCATGTGATAGTTCATGGAGTCTTTCCACATGGCTTGTGCGTTTCATCTCTGGGACCATTTTGGCTGAGAACATTTGAACCTTATATAGCTTTATATACTTGGCCAGATGTGACATCCACATTGATATTGCAAAATCAATGATTAGTCTTGTATATACATATAGTGAATGTTAATGTAGGAGATTCTTGTTTAGGCTTCTGAAAGGCCATTTTTACATTTATATGCTATGCATATACTGATGTTATCCTGTTTGTGTGATTTGGGATACGTAAAGGAATGTGCATAAAGGCACAGTATGCAAAATAAACTTTCACTGGGACTACATTTTGCTTAGGGTGGCCTTATTACCATAAGCATTATGTCTTTATACCTACACCTGTCAGCATTATGCCTATACATCCATGTTAGGCATAACATACTACTGGGTCTTTTACTTAACTCAGTGTAGTGTCCCCACCAGTGTGGTGTAGTGACAAAGGTCTCTCTTTCCCTGTACACATTCTTATTACTTCACAATTGATGGCTTTAAATTTTAAAGCTAATTTTTTAATTCTTAATGAAGTGTATATAGGGCTTCCCATATTGGTCTTTTCTTTATATTTTTCTCATTAGTTTTGTAACTTCTGCAAACATTTGACATTAAAAAAGTTGGTCCCCCTTTTGTAGATCATTGGCATATTCCATGAAAAATTGTGGAATCCATAAGTGACCCTTTTTTGTGACATTGCTGGTTACATTTATTCATACTGATTATTCTATCACTGTAACTGTCTTGTCTTTCAGGTATTCCTTAATCCATGGTAGCACACTGCCTGTCACCACATCCTGCATCTCCAGTTTGTGTATCAGTCTTCTATGTGGTACTGTACAATATTGAAAGGCTTCTTACTGTCTAGGAATGTGCAGTCCGCCCACCGTTCACTTTCTTAACTCAATCTCCGTCAGTCTGCTGTAGGCCCCTATTAGGTTTGTGAGACAGGACTTTCCATACCTAAACCTATGCTGATCTGTGAACTGTTAGTTTCTTCAGGTGTGCATGAAGTATTTGTCATGGATACTGGTCTGTAGTTTATTACCTCTTGCATTTCTTGAATAGTATCTTGGAATTATGCAACCCATCTTCAGTGTGCCTGATAGCTCTCCTTTTGTCAAGTTTTTGTTAAGATTTGGGTAAGTGGCTTGCTTAGGGCTTCACTTCTTATCTTTCAGTATCCAAGGCAACATTTTTTTTTTTTCAGATCCCATTGCTTTTTGTGTCCCATTCGTCAGGAGTCTCGTTACTTCTTCACAGCTTCTTTTAACGTTTGCCAATTGTTTTGGTTTCTTATCTACATTTCACTTCTGCATTGGCCCCTGTTTGGTTCAGATGCTTTTAAATCACTTGTTGAGCTATTTGCATTGTTTGCCTGTTTGCATATTGGCTGCTGTCTGATACTTAGTCATTTAAATTTGGTTTGTTAGCATTTACTAGATTAATTCAGCCTTTTTTTTCTGAATGCCTTTTTTTTCTGTCACTGTTAACCCTTTCACTGTCGTGAAATGTTAGAAAATTTTTTACTGAAGGTAATGACACCCAAAAAAAAAAAAATGAAATTTGATGTAAAACTTATGGAATGCACAAGCCCAGAGTTGGCAGTTTGGGCACAATTTATGCATCGGCAATTTCATTGACGTTGAGTCCTTTATTAACCCAATTCTAATGCTCAGTTCGAGCTGATTTTTCAATTATGCCTTCTGCTCTCTCAATTAAGCACAAGAAACAGAACTACCCTGTAATGTGCACAGATATTGGTAATTTGGCCAATTTTACACACAAAAAAATTAGTTTAAGAACATGTCCAGAATAAGCACTGTAACATTCCATCCACTAAATCATCCTTTCCTTTTTCATTAATCATGTCCCCAGGCCTCTCCTATGTAACATTTGCCCTCTGTTTTGAATCCATCATCACACATTTCTCATATAATAAAATATCAGGAATGATTGGTCATGGTTTAGTGCATCCCAATAATTAGAGCAGACCAAGTAAAAACCCTTAAGACAAACGAGCAGGGGCAAGGTAGACCCTACTCATCCTCAAGCTATTTCCATTCTGAAACCAACCAAAATCATCTCTACTTCACTAGTATGTCTTCTGTTCTTTCAGTCGATACCAAGAAAGGGCTAATGAAACCATAAAAAGCCCCATAGAAAAATTTCTCAAAGTTGCTATTTTAAACCAAAGTCAGGGGTTTGCTTTTCCCATCAGTCACTGTATGGGACAAGATTTTTTTTGAACTCCACACTTGCCCCACACCCCCATTCTCTCATGTCTAGGTCAAAATTTACGACTCGGCTCATTTGAGGGAGCTGAGCTCAAAACATGTATATTAATGTGAATCCGCAAAGTGTCAAGGCAACTGCCCAGGCAAAGGATTGGGAAAACAATAGAGAATCCAAAGATCTACATAAGTGACACTGGCATCAATTATTTAGATCTACGTGGGAAACAGTGAAAGGGTTAAACTAGTCACCAACAGTATTAGGAAGTTTTGTACTGTATTTTACTTATTAGTTTGCTTAGTTTATTTGAGTATTGAACGTTTCATTGTCAGAGAAAATTATCTAAAGAAATCGGAAAAAGAAATGTACAGGATGTAATTTTGTATATTTAAAGTTAAAAAAAAAAGTTTTATTTAAACACTGATTTATTATGTATTATTCTTGCCAAAAAAAATTATTTGTTTGCTTATCGTGCATAACATTTAATAAAATATTGTAAATGTTTTTATATTTGATACTTTGCATTTCGGTTTAATTCTCTTGCATCATTTAGGTACACAGAGTCGCCAAACATATGTACTCGAATCCATTCCAGCAAGAAACAGAAGACTGGCGCAACAAGAAGGTTCAGGCTCACGGAGACGCAACTCGTCAAGTAGTAGTCGGGGCTGCAAATCTGTAGGATCACCAAAAACACAGATTCGTATTGGAGACATTTCCAGTAAAGGCAAAAAAGCATCCACTATTACAATGGAAAAAGAAACTGAATATTTTAGAAAGAAAGATGGGATAGGAATAATAGACAAGAAAAATGGACCATCTCCTCTAAGAACCAGTGGTGTGGAAATAGCAGATGCAAGAACAATTCATGATATTTCAGTAACTAACCCGAAGCAGGCCAAGAGAAAACTAGAAAGGGCAGGGAAAGTTCGTGCCAAAAAGGTCAAGAGTCTGGAATCTGAAGTGCTTCCCAGCAATGACATCAATGACAATAACAACAACTCTGATATGAAAGTTGATGTAAAGGTTTGTCTCATTTTTTATTACCAGTTGTTTGTTTGCATACTTGCTTAGTCGTGCTTGTGGGGAGAAAGGTTGTGCTTGTGGGGAGCAAGGTTCTACTCTGGTTATACAGTATCTACACTAAATTGTGTGTGTGTGGTATTACAACTGAAATTCTTACTTAATTCATTCTGCTTATTTGCAACCTCCTCAGACTTAAAAGAAACTCTTCTTTTATGGCTAGTGTATAAAAAAATTGCAAAATTTATTTCGCATGTACTCAGAACATATCAGTGCCATGGGAAAATAACTGGAAAAATGAAAATTCACTTTGATTAGGCTGGGGGCTTTAGCTTAGAGTCCACCTGCTTCAAAAACCACAGAAATGTATACACCAAAAATTTAGTTTGCAGTGTTTGGCTGTGAGTGTAACCCTGAACTGGTTATTTAAAACTGTACTGTAACATACATGAGTTGTGATGAGGATGTTTCAAGATTTAGATATACTATTAACACTTAGAGGTCATGCAGCAAAAGCTAAATGTTTGTTCCAATGAACCAGCTATATCCCACCGAGGCAGGGTGACCTAAAAGGAAAAACTATAGTTTTTCTTAAGCTAAAGGTATTTGGATATATACTTAGTGTGTCTTTGTCACAACCACTCAGAGGATATTATATCTATAGTGCTGTGTAGTAGATGAAGAGGTATGTAGTTAATACTATAGTATGTTCTATAACTTGACAAAGATGTGGGTCATCACTAGGTTGTTCCCAAACTTGTCACATGCTATAAACATCTTGTAGAATCCCTGGTTGATTATCTATGTTTTGCCACATTATCTGCATGCACATATTTTACTATGCTACACTTAAATGAGTATACCTACTCATAAACAGTTGAGCCCTTTTTGCCACTTTTATCATCTCAGACACTGGGGACAGGTATATAGATTTTAACCCTCGGATTGCCTTGTTCTTTTCTTTATGGTATCCAAGATTTTGTTTATAAAATATATTTACTATATTTTATATATATATATTTTTTAGGATGACAGTGTGGAAGCTGCAAGTCAACCAATTCAACAAGTAGTTTCGCATGATCACGGATACCTGAAAGCTGCACCATCTAGCAAATGTGAGGGGATTGTACAGGATAAGGGAGAAGTGTGTTCTAATGATGATCCTCAAGGGTTCACTGGTCAGGAACCTTGTCAGGTATGTTATAATTTCTATAAAATATTTTTTTCAGGTTGCTCTAAACATGTACTGAGATCTTGTAATCCAAGTTAATTATGCAAATTGTGATAAGTTTAGCAATGAAGTCTTCCTTGCACACTTTCACTAGCATATATGAAATGTGTTCATATGGCATTTCTGTAGTATCAAGATATGTTTTTTTAATCGCTAGCATTTTCATAAGCAAAATAAATTTTAAGGCATACTGTACTTCATAACTATAGGGGGTATTATACATAAACTTTCACTGAAACTCCAAAATTTCACAGTTGCATGCACCCAGAAAGTTGTATCTCTTATTTTCTTCCTAACAGGGAAAAGGGGTAAGGGGCTTCATTGCAAGTCACTTTCCTTCCAAACCCTTCTTTATTTTTACTAGTTCATCTTGGTCAGTTGCACATCCCAAATATTTAAAGTGGCGGAGAGCATGTATAGTCCCTTTATAGAAAGGGAAAGGGGACAAAAGAGACTGTAAAAATTATAGAGGAATAAGTTTACTGAGTATACCAGGAAAAGTGTACGGTAGGGTTATAATTGAAAGACTTAGAGGTAAGACAGAATGTAGGATTGCGGATGAGCAAGGAGGTTTCAGAGTGGGTAGGGGATGTGTAGATCAAGTGTTTACATTGAAGCATATATGTGAACAGTATTTAGATAAAGGTAGGGAAGTTTTTTATTGCATTTATGGATTTAGAAAAGGCATATGATAGAGTGGATAGAGGAGCAATGTGGCAGATGTTGCAAGTATATGGAATAGGTGATAAGTTATTAAATGCTGTAAAGAGTTTTTATGAGGATAGTGAGGCTCAGGTTAGGGTGTGTAGAAGAGAGGGAGACTACTTCCCGGTAAAAGTAGGTCTTAGACAGGGATGGTTGTTTAGTATATTTATAGTTGGGGTTGTAAAGGAAGTAAATGCTAGGGTGTTCAGGAGAGGGGTGGGATTAAATTTTGGGGAATCAAATTCAAAATGGGAATTCACAGTTACTTTTTGCTGATGATACTGTGCTTATGGGAGATTCTAAAGAAAAATTGCAAAGGTTAGTGGATGAGTTTGGGAATGTGTGTAAAGGTAGAAAGTTGAAAGTGAACATAGAAAAGAGTAAGGTGATGAGGGTATCAAATGATTTAGATAAAGAAAAATTGGATATCAAATTGGGGAGGAGGAGTGTGGAAGAAGTGAATGTTTTCAGATACTTGGGAGTTGACGTGTCGGCGGATAGATTTGTGAAGGATGAGGTTAATCATAGAATTGATGAGGGAAAAAAGGTGAGTGGTGCGTTGAGGTATATGTGGAGTCAAAAAACGTTATCTATGGAGGCAAAGAAGGGAATGTATGAAAGTATAGTAGTACCAACACTCTTATATGGGTGTGAAGCTTGGGTGATAAATGCAGCAGCAAGGAGACGGTTGGAGGCAGTGGAGATGTCCTGTTTAAGGGCAATGTGTGGTGTAAATATTATGCAGAAAATTCGGAGTGTGGAAATTAGGAAAAGGTGTGGAGTTAATAAAAGTATTAGTCAGAGGGCAGAAGAGGGGTTGTTGAGGTGGTTTGGTCATTTAGAGAGAATGGATCAAAGTAGGATGACATGGAAAGCATATAAATCTATAGGGGAAGGAAGGATGGGTAGGGGTCGTCCTCGAAAGGGTTGGAGAGAGGGGGTAAAGGAGGTTTTGTGGGCGAGGGGCTTGGACTTCCAGCAAGCGTGCGTCAGCGTGTTAGATAGGAGTGAATGGAGACGAATGGTACTTGGGACCTGACGATCTGTTGGAGTGTGAGCAGGGTAATATTTAGTGAAGGGATTCAGGGAAACCGGTTATTTTCATAGAGTTGGACTTGAATCCTGGAAATGGGAAGTACAATGCCTGCACTTTAAAGGAGGGGTTTGGGATATTGGCAGTTTGGAGGGATATGTTGTGTATCTTTATATGTGTATGCTTCTAAACTGTTGTATTCTGAGCACCTCTGCAAAAACAGTGATAATGTGTGAGTGTGGTGAAAGTGTTTTCTTTTTGGGGATTTTCTTTCTTTTTTGGGTCACCCTGCCTTGGTTGGAGATGGCCGACTTGTTAAAAAAAAAAAAATCTTTTAGTGCTTCAGCATACAATTTTCTTCCCTTCAGTATCATTAATTTACTTTACTTTTCAGTAGGTATTTATGATTCTTATCTGTAGAAAAACAACTGATTCTATCTAATATAACATTACATAAAAGTTGATAAAAACAATGGCTAGCATTTATCAAGGTAAGGACCCAAAGAAGAAAGTGTTCACCATCGCTTATGCCCTTGAAGTGTTTTCGAAAGTCCACTGACATCACAGCTCAAGTGATCCACAAAACCACCACATACATACATACCCATCCTTGAGAATACTGGCTTCATACTTTACTTCCCACCTGAGAACTAGTTCGGCTAACCAGTTTTCCTGAATCCCTTCATAGATATTAATTTGCTTACATTCCTATAATATGGCAAATCCCTCTTCTCCATTCCCTCTGATCTACCATGCCAAGATAATTCCTGGATTTTCGTTCCTCTACCACTCTAGAAACCCCTTAATGCTCTTCTTCCAGCCTTTCCTGAGAAGTTCCCTACGCATTCCATCCACTACGTATGTAAACCTTCTTGATCAGCTCGTCTTACTCTAGCCTTCTGAATGACCTAACTATGTCAACCCCCCCTCCTTCCCTTCCTTCTTCATTCTGAGTGATACATTTCATAATTCAGTTATACTGTGCTATTGTGTGTCTAGAATAGCAGTCACTGCTATTCTGAACAACTGAGGTACTAGCTCAGTGACTACTATATTGGACTACTGACGTGCTAGCTCTTTGACTACTGTATTGGACTAATGAGGTGCTAACACAATGAGTTCTACACTAGACTACTGAGGTACTAGCACAGTGACTATGTAATGTATGAGCGTGCACTTAATGAGTATTACATTATGTATCGTAGGGGTTCTTAAATGGAGATATCGAGGGTTGAAGGTAGACACACTTGTTGGATGGTAACGATATATTGTCAAACTGTGATGATAGGAGATGGAGCCCATCCTTGCCGTGTTCTAGCCTGGATGTCTAACGCCGACTGAGAAGGAGGCAGAGGTACGAATGTACACATGCGCATCCCGTGACGTCACACAAACAGTCACAGGCCTAAAAGGGATCTCCTATCTAAAGCACATGGATGATACTGATATGCTATACAACAGAGGGATCAGCAACTATGCTGACATACATACCTTTTTTTTTTTTAATCACAGTAATATATAATAAATTTTCTAGGTGTCATGGAGTTCAGGCAGCTACATTAACGGGTCTGTTGGTGGTGTTTACATCAAGGAAAGCCCTCCCGAGGATCTTTCAACTCTTCTTCATCAGCATATGAACCAGGAATTATGTGGAGAGATGGTAAGTAAACATGACTACAGTGGACCCCCAGATATCGTAGTATTTGGATTTCGTAATATTTGGAAATCGTGACAATTTTTCGTCAAAATATTGGCTCGGCAATTATCATTGAGCTTGATAATAGTCATTTGTCCAGAAAGTGTCTGCACGGCAACAGCGGCCTGACACTCAGTGTACCATTGTTTATCAGCCAGTGAGTGCGATCCCACGCGTTCATACGATACATTTCGTATTATTCCATTCATTTTAGTGCTTGCAGCTGCTAAATAAGCCGCCGTGGGTCCAAAGAAAGTTCCTAGTGCCAGCCAGTCCTTTGGTAAAGGGCTGAGAGAGAGAGGGGAGGATGTGCCTTCTTCAGTGATTCTGTGATGTGTACTATACTAAAGCAGCAGGAGTAGACAAAGGCTATAGTGCCAGCAAGTGATAAAGTGTAGTATTAACAGTGTAGCAAGTAAGTTAAGCGATTAATCGATAGATAAAGGACAGCACAAAACCGACTCCTCCAATGTTGTTGGAGGTATATAGTGCTACTGACTAACACCGCTGCCTTTGCTGCCGCCATCACCACCACTATGTAAGGCTTATCTTTCTGTGGCCCTTATACACCCAACAACAAACAACACAACAACACTTATCACGTACGTAATGACATATTTTATTCATTCTAGATTATATATCATGTTTCTATGTTGTTAATATTGTTTATTATGTCATATTAGATGAATAAGCCGTAGAGTTGATATAAGTGTCATATTGAAGGACTATCTTGTCCTGTCTCCCAACACACTTCCCTACTGCCCCCACAGTTCCTAACATATGCCAGAAACAGACCTCTCTGGAACACTTTTTTGAGCGACGGGTCCAGTGACTCGAGCTGGTTTAGTGGCATTAAAAAACAGAGAAGGGAAGTAACCCCGGAAAAGGACTTGGTAGCTGAAGTTTTTATGGAAGGGGATTCCCCTTCCAAACAGTAATTTCTCTATTCCCTCCCCTCCTCCTGTCTTCAATACACTAAGAAGAGACTTCAATAAAGGTAAGTGCCATGTTGTTATTCTTTTATTCTTCATGTCTCATTGTTTTCTGTGTAGGTAAATGTATATTTCATGTAAAGAGTTATTTTTTCCTAATACTTTTGGGTGTCTGGAACAAATTAATTGGATTTACTTATTTCTCATTGGGAAAATGAATTCGGAAATCATCAAATTTGGCTTTAGTCACACACTCTGGAATAGATTAATTACGATAACTGAGGGTCCATTGTATTATACTTTAAATAACAAACAGTACATACTGCATTTGTTGATCTATAACTTGTGTACTCTTCTATAAAGTTAAGGGAATGTGATCTAATGTATATTCAGGGCTGGATTAAGGCATGGGCTGCAGGGGCAAAGGAAATAGAGAACAGGAACTAGTAAGAAAATAGAAGGAAACCCAGATGGGGTCTGTGTATGTGCATGTGTAGTGTGACCTAAGTGTAAATAGAGGTAGCAAGATATACCTATGAGACAGAAAAAAAAGACACCAGCAATCCAACCATCATGTGAGCAGTAGATTTTGGCTTGTCTATGATAGAATGGGTCTATGCAGTGAGTGTGTACTATATTAAAAGAAGACTTGCCCCACACAGTGTGGGGAAAACAGAACAGTGACCACGTATGTGGTTTACAGTAGCAAATTTATGGTGTATTTTCGGATGGTTTTTATGATTTTATCCTCAGTTTCTTGGTTTCATTTGATAGAATGGAAGATGTACAGTAATGCGGTAGTCTGCATAACTGTAAAGCTTCTATTTTTTGTTTGAACAAAAATTCAAAACGAAAGCAAGTGTAATGTAGGAGAGGCCTGGGGATGTAACTAATAAACAGAGGAAATGTTGTTTTAGTGCCAGGAATGTCTACATTGTTTATTCTGGACCTTATTTTTAAATTTGCATTTTTTGTGCGTGAAATTGATCACTTTATTGGATAGTTGAAATAGTTAAATGGGCAGTTTCTGGTGCTCAGTTGTTAGAATAGAAAGCATGCTAATAAAATAGCTAAGAGTTTAGTTGACTGGAACAATGAAATTGGCCTAAAATAGAGCTAAGACTGGATGAAATTGCCAGTAGGTAAATATTGCTGAGACTGGTAACTTTGCAAAAGCATAATTCCATAAGTTTTCTGTCAAATTTTGTACTTTTGGTGTCATTACATTTGGAAAAATATACTTCATTTTATGAATTTTTTTTTAATACCCTGAGAACAAGTTTCAGATTAAGGGTTCAGAAAGGGTTAAGGCAGTCTTTTGATATTAATAATTTAATGGAGTTTTGGATTAAGATTGGTTATTTTAACTTTGGTATGATATTAGTAGGGTTTGTGTGGTTTATTTTGTGGTGTATTAATTTATCTTTGTGTGTGTGTGTCACTATTTTTTTATTAGTACATGTGCTGGGATAGAGGTTGGCTTAGGAAAAGTTGGAGGGAGGGGGTAAAAGAGGTTTTTGTGTGCGAGGGGCTTGGACTTCCAGCAAGCATGCGTGAGCATGTTAGATAGGAGCGAATGGAGATAGATGATTTTTAGGACTTGACGTGCTGCTGCAGTGTGAGCAGGGTAATATGAAGGGATTCAGGGAAACCAGCAGGCCGGCCTTCAGTCTTGGAGATTGGTTGTACAGTGTCTGCACTCTGAAGGAGGGGTGTTAGTGTTGCAGCTTTTAAAACTGTAGTGTAAGTGCATCTCTGGCAAAACAGTGATGGAATGAATGATGATGAAAGTTTCTTTTTTTGGGCCACCCTACCTGGGTGGGAAGTGGCTGATGTATTAATAATAAAAAATTAAATAAATATTCTGGGTGTCAGACATGGTCAAAGTGCTCTGCAAATATCACTCATACTATTACTAATTATATGATTTTAATAATGGCTGGTAAGTGATGGTTAAGGTGTTTTAATTTTTAAGTCTCCCTGCCTTTGGGGAATGTTCCATATTAAAAAAAAAATTATACAATGATACAAGCCATATAGATAATATTTCAAATGAAAATTTGTTTGTTCCTAGTGGTGAATGAAATAAATGTAAATACAATTTTGAGGCCAACTCTAACTGAAAATATTTTCTTTAGATGGCACAAGACTGTGGGAATGCTGGAACACCTCTGCCAGTTGTGGGATGCGAGGTGGAATTTACACCTGATCAGCAGTACAAGATAATGCGCTCAGGTGAGTTACAAATTAAATAATACTCTTATTTTCTTAATGTACAAGTCTGTGGAAAATTTCCTGGACATTGTCAAGGGATCTCACTATCATAGTTTATTATTTGGTAAAAAGCCCAAATTGATTTGTAGAGGAAGGGCTAAGTGTCTTCAAGCTCTTAGCCTCTTGTTCCTCGAAATACTGCCTTGAAAAGCAACCCTTCATTCCAGTCAGTATTATATGTAGTCTTTATTCTTTTATGGTTACATACTATTTTTTTTTTTTTCAACAAGTCGGCCGTCTCGCACCGAGGCAGTTAATTTCACTTCTGATGATCATCCTGATAAAACTCATGTACATGTATATGTTCACCCTTTATTATTTTTAAATTTTAATAATCATGATCCCAAAGGAATCCCAAAGGCCTGTTATCTTGGGTGTAAAGGAAGCAAAATAAACACAGCAGAAAAACTTTTGATTTGTATTATCCTTCAATTTAGAACAGAAGTATGTACACTATATACACTATGTACAACAATAGGTGTTAGTGCACTCCACGGTAAGCAAGGCAGAATAGAAGCCACTTGAGAGCAGACCGTGCTTCAACCAGCTCTAGAATGGGAATGACAAGAGCAGACAGGTGAGTGGTACCCACAACACCTTTGCGATTGCCAAAACCATCTTCTCATTGGCTGGAGCCTGGGTATTGATTAAATGACGGGGTCCCATCATCAACCCTTAGTACCTGGTTCGCTGGTTGGGGGAGATAATCGTTCAGTGAGGGTGTGTACGTGCGCCAAATGAAGGTTACGTACTCTTTGCATGCCACAGTCACCCTGTCTTGGTGGAAAATGTCTGATGTATTGAAAGAAAGAAAAATCCCAAAATCTACTTGACCCTTACACATGCCAGCTGTTATTCCATTATATTATCATGTACTTTAAATAAATGCCTTCAGACCCTGTTATTAGTTGCTTGCTCTTCTCTTCCCTATCATGAATTTCGTCTGTATTTTTTTTCCCACCCTCCAACTACACGTTTGCTGTGGACATGAACCCCTAGTTGTACCTAGCTCTTTGCTGGGGTTGAGTATATTGCTATCTTGAAAGGGTGATTAATGCAGGCTATTATGACTTTTAAATTCTATCATGCATGAAGCTACCATCTCAGAGGATTTCTGGGTCCTGCTGTCTGTCTGCATGTTTTGATTGATTTCCTATTTATTAAAGGACATGTTGCTTTTAAGGAGCAAAGGGCTGGTAACCCCTTCTCCTGTATACATTACTAAAGTTAAAAAGAGAAACTTGTTTTTCTTTTTCGGCCACCCTGCTTTGGTGGGATACAGCCGGTTTGTTGAAAAAAAAAAAAGTTGCTTTTATTTTTGTACTAGACATGCACTCTAGTTATACCTTACTCCAGTAACCTGCCTTGGATTACATAAGAGCAACACAATGAAAGATTCTCTTAATTTGATAATTGGGTGTGTAGGCAAAAAGGTAATGTCCATTAAATGTATTCTTGAATAACTGTAGGTTCTCATGGTAGATGTAAGATTGTCTACGATTAAGGTTTGTTCTTGTGTGACATTTCTTGCTATTTCTTGTATCTTTAAATGTGAAAAAGCAATCCTGTATATAAATGTACTATTTTTTTTGTTTTGTTTTGTTTTTACTAACACAGTGGAGTGTAAGTTGTGATGTAAATACTAATTTTCATCTTGCATCTTTTCTTTACCAGCGGACTTGCCAGTTGTGTATGATCACAACAATCCATCTGCAAGTATTCAGACTGTGGCCAAAGTAATAGAAAGGGATGAATACAAGGTGCGAAAAAAACCCAAAGGACGTGCTAAATTCATTGGGCAAAGCAAGGTAAGTTTTAAAAATTGTTAGATATAAAAGTTCTGTACCTTGGTTAACAGATATATTTGTATTGGAATACTAGTTATTTCAGGGTGACTCGGAAAAAGGGAACCCATTCACCATCATTCATTCAATCTGTTTTGCCAGAATATCCTCCAAGTGTAACATCCACATCCCTCCTTCAGTGTGCAAGGCTAGTTTGGAAAACTGGTCTTCCTGAAATTCATAAGTGTTATCTTGCTTGCACAGAAACAGTACGTCAGTTGTTAAAAACCACTTGTCTCCACTCTCTCAACCTAACATGTTTACATGAGCCTGCTAGAAGCTCAAGCCCCTAGTGCTCAAAACAACCTCAACCACCCCCTTCCCTTCCTTTTAACTGTTCTTGGGACAATGACTACCCCACCTACCTTCCTTCTCGTCATCGCTTTGTCCCTGTATTCTCTCTAAATATCAAAACCACCTCCAACTCCTCCTCAGTCCTCACAATTCAGTATACCCTTGGTGACTTCCTCCTGTTGTCTTATTTCAATGCTTCAAATTTTCATGTCAAATATTCAGTCCACACATTGCTCCCAAATCTGACATCTCCATTGCCTCCAGCCTCTTTGGTGCCACATTCAAAGCCCATGAACACCCATTTAAGTGTTAGTACTACTATACTCTGGTACATTACACTTTTTGCCTTCATATATATACTTTCTTTCCACAGATGCCTCAATAGTGCATACTTAGTAAAATCAAAACCACATGAGTGGTACTCGTTTACTAGCACTGCTATATAGGCAGCACACTTATAATACCACCAGTAACCTGTATCATAGCAGTACACTCAATCAACCTTATCCACTTATCTTCAGAATCTTCCTAAAGAAATCATTAGCAATTTGCCCCATGGCCTGGTGACAAAAGCTCTCGATTCACACGCTGAGGGTCCAGGTATGATTCCCTGTGAGGGTAGAAACATTGGGTGTGTTTCCCTACAACGGTTGTCCATGTTCACCCATCAGTAAAAGTGGGTACCTGGTGTGGGTCTCATCCTGGGACATTGTTTACCTAATTTGCCCGAAATGCTCTGCATAACAAGGGGCTTTCTATATTGTAGTATGTAATTGATGTAGTAGGTTGGTAGACAGCAACCACCCAGGGAGGTACTACCGTCCTGCCAAGTGAGTGTAAAACGAAAGCCTGTAATTGTTTTACATGATGGTAGGATTGCTGGTGTCTTTTGTCTCATAAATATGCAAGATTACAGGCATGTCTTGCTACTTCTACTTACACTTAGGTCACACTACACATACATGTACACGTTTATTTATACACACTCATCTGAGTTTTCTTTGATTTTATCTTAATAGTTCTTGGTCTTATTACTTTTCCTTTTATATCCATGGGGAAGTGGAATAAGAATCTTTCCTCCGTAAGCCATGCGTGTTGTAAAAGTCAACTAAAATGCCGGGAACAATGGGCTAGTAACCCCTTTTCCTGTAAAGATTACTAAAAAGAATAAGAAGAAAATTGTCAAAGTGGGAAGTCTGAATGTGCGTGGATGTTGTGCAAATGATAAGAAAGAGATGTTTGTGGATGTTATGAATGAGAAGTAACTGGATGTCCTGGCTTTAAGTGAAACAAAGCTGAAGGGGGTGGGAGAGTTTCAATGGAGAGGAATAAATGGGATTAGGTCAGGGGTTTCAAATAGTTAGAGCTAAAGAAGGAGTAGCAATAATGTTGAAGGAAAAGAGGGACTACAAATGTATAAATTCAAGGATTATGTGGAGTAAAATAAAGATTGGATGTGAAAAGTGGGCTATAGTAAGTGTGTATGCACCTGGAGAAGAGAGAAGTGTAGAGGAGAGAGAGAGATTCTGGGAAATGTTGAGTGAATGCGTGGGGAGTTTTGAATCAAGTGTGAGAGTAATGGTGGTTGGGGATTTCAATGCTAAAGCGGGTAAGAATGTTATGGAGGGAGTAGTAGGTAAATTTGGGGTGCCAGGGGTAAATGTAAATGGGGAGCCTTTAATTGAGCTATGTGTAGAAAGAAATTTGGTAATAAGTAATACATATTTTATGAAAAAGAGGATAAATAAATATACAAGGTATGATGTAGCACTTAATGAAAGTAGTTTGTTAGATTATGTATTAGTGGATAAAAGGTTGATGGGTAGGCTCCAGGATGTACATGTTTACAGAGGGGCAACTGATATATCGGATCATTATTTAGTTGTAGCTACAGTTAGAGTAAGAGGTAGATGGGAAAAAAGGAAGGTGGCAACAACAAGTAAGAGGGAGGTGAAAGTGTATAAACTAAGGGAGGAGGAAGTTCGGGCGAGATATAAGCGACTATTAGCAGAAAGGTGGGCTAGTGCAAAGATGAGTAGTGGGGGGGTTGAAGAGGGTTGGAATAGTTTTAAAAATGAAGTATTAGAATGTGGGGCAGAAGTTTGTGGTCATAGGAGGGTGGGGGCAGGAGGAAAGAGGAGTGATTGGTGGAATGATGAAGTAAAGGGTGTGATAAAAGAGAAAAAGGTAGCTTACGAGAGGTTTTTACAAAGCAGAAGTGTTATAAGAAGAGCAGAGTGTGGTGGAGGTACGTGAGGCATTACGTAGAATGAAAGGGGGTAAAGCAGCTGGGACTGATGGGATCATGACAGAAATCTTAAAAGCAGGGGGGGATATAGTGTTGGAGTGGTTGGTACTTTTGTTTAATAAATGTATGAAAAAGGGGAAGGTACCTAGGGATTGGCAGAGAGCATGTATAGTCCCTTTATATAAAGGGAAAGGGGACAAAAGAGATTGTAAAAATTATAGAGGAATAAGTTTACTGAGTATACCAGGAAAAGTATACGGTAGGGTTATAATTGAAAGAATTAGAGGTAAGACAGAATGTAGAATTGCGGATGAGCAAGGAGGCTTCAGAGTGGGTAGGGGATGTGTAGATCAAGTGTTTACATTGAAGCATGTATGTGAACAGTATTTAGATAAAGGTAGGGAAGTTTTTATTGCATTTATGGATTTAGAAA
The DNA here is from genome assembly GCF_026875155.1 of Cherax quadricarinatus. Classification (NCBI taxonomy): domain Eukaryota; kingdom Metazoa; phylum Arthropoda; class Malacostraca; order Decapoda; family Parastacidae; genus Cherax; species Cherax quadricarinatus. The sequence goes on from NC_069403.1 coordinate 61,362,369, forward strand.
AGGCATATGATAGAGTGGATAGAGGAGCAATGTGGCAGATGTTGCAAGTATATGGACTAGGTGGTAAGTTACTAAATGCTGTAAAGAGCTTTTATGAGGAGAGTGAGGCTCAGGTTAGGGTGTGTAGAAGAGAGGGAGAATACTTCCCGGTAAAGTAGGTCTTAGACAGGGATGTGTAATGTCACCATGGTTGTTTAATATATTTATAGATGGGGTTGTAAAAGAAGTAAATGCTAGGGTGTTTGGGAGAGGGGTGGGATTAAATTATGGGGAATCAAATTCAAAATGGGAATTGACACAGTTACTTTTTGCTGATGATACTGTGCTTATGGGAGATTCTAAAGAAAAATTGCAAAGGTTAGTGGATGAGTTTGAGAATGTGCGTAAAGGTAGAAAGTTGAAAGTGAACATAGAAAAGAGTAAGGTGATGAGGGTATCAAATGATTTAGATAAAGAAAAAATGGATATCAAATTGGGGAGGAGTAGTATGGAAGAAGTGAATGTTTTCAGATACTTGGGAGTTGAAGTGTCGGCGGATGGGTTTATGAAGGATGAGGTTAATCATAGAATTGATGAGGGAAAAAAGGTGAGTGGTGCGTTGAGGTATATGTGGAGTCAAAAAACGTTATCTATGGAGGCAAAGAAGGGAATGTATGAAAGTATAGTAGTACCAACACTCTTATATGGATGTGAAGCTTGGGTGGTAAATGCTGCAGCGAGGAGACGGTTGGAGGCAGTGGAGATGTCCTGTCTAAGGGCAATGTGTGGTGTAAATATTATGCAGAAAATTTGGAGTGTGGAAATTAGGAGAAGGTGTGGAGTTAATAAAAGCATTAGTCAGAGGGCAGAAGAGGGGTTGTTGAGGTGGTTTGGTCATTTAGAGAGAATGGATCAAAGTAGAATGACATGGAAAGCATATAAATCTATAGGGGAAGGAAAGAGGGGAGGGGTCGTCTTGAAAGGGTTGGAAAGAGGGGGTAAAGGAGGTTTTGTGGGCGAGGGGCTTGGACTTCCAGCAAGCGTGCATGAGCGTGTTAGATAGGAGTGAATGGAGACGAATGATACTTGGGACCTGACGATCTGTTGGAGTGTGAGCAGGGTAATATTTAGTGAAGGGATTCAGGGAAACCGGTTATTTTCATATAGTCGGACTTGAGTCCTGGAAATGGGAAGTACAATGCCTGCACTTTAAAGGAGGGGTTTGGGATATTGGCAGTTTGGAGGGATATGTTGTGTATCTTTATACGTATATGCTTCTAAGCTGTTGTATTCTGAGCACCTCTGCAAAAGCAGTGATAATGTGTGAGTGTGGTGAAAGTGTTGAATGATGATGAAAGTATTTTCTTTTTGGGGATTTTCTTTCTTTTTTGGGTCACCCTGCCTCGGTGGGAAACGACCGACTTGTTGAAAAAAAAAAAATTGATGTCAGCTAGGCCTGTATACCTTGTACATGTACTTTTAGAATAAAGATATATTATTATTATACAGCCTTTCCTCACTTAATGACTGAGTTCCGTTCCTAGGACCACGTTGTTAGACTAATTCATCGCTAAGTGAGAAGCATACCATAATGGTAGTGGGTTTGTCATCCATCTTTGATATTGTTTTAATGTAACCTTTGCACCATTTATAATATTTCTGATATATTTTTAAATGTTTCTACTGTGTACTGTATATTGAAATAACAGAATAGAGGAAATCAGCTTTAATGTACATTATTTTTATTTTTTTAACACTGGCCGATTCCCACCAAGGCAGGGTGGCCCGAAAAAGAAGAACTTTTACCATCATTCACTCTATCACTGTCTTGCCAGAAGGGTGCTTTACACTACAGTTTTTAAACTGCAACATTAACACCCCTCCTTCAGAGTGCAGGCACTGTACTTCCCATCTCCAGGACTCGAGTCCGGCCTGCTGGTTTCCCTGAATCCCTTCATAAATGTTACTTTGCTCACACTCCAACAGCACGTCAAGTATTAAAAACCATTTGTCTCCATTCACACGTATCAAACACGCTCACTCATGCCTGCTAGAAGTCCAAGCCCCTCGCACACAAAACCTCCTTTACCCCCTCCCTCCAACCTTTCCTAGGCCGACCCCTACACCGCCTTCCTTCCACTACAGACTGATACACTCTTGAAGTCATTCTGTTTCGTTCCATTCTCTCTACATGTCTGAACCACCTCAACAACCCTTCCTCAGCCCTCTGTACAAGTTTTGGCAATCCCGCACCTCCTCCTAACTTCCAAACTTCGAATTCTCTGCATTATATTCACACCACACATTGCCCTCAGACATGACATCTCCACTGCCTCCAGCCTTCTCCTCGCTGCAACATTCATCACCCATGCTTCACACCCATATAAGAGCGTTGGTAAAACTATACTCTCATACATTCCCCTCTTTGCCTCCAAGGACAAAGTTCCTTGTCTCCACAGACTCCTAAGTGCACCACTCGCCCTTTTCCCCTCATCAATTCTATGATTCACCTCATCTTTCACAGACCCATCTGCTGACACGTCCACTCCCAAATATCTGAATACATTCACCTCCTCCATACTCTCTCCCTCCAATCTGATATCCAATCTTTCATCACCTAATCTTTTTGTTATCCTCATAACCTTACTCTTTCCTGTATTCACTTTTAATTTTCTTCTTTTTCATACCCTACCAAATTCATCCACCAACCTCTGCAACTTCTCTTCAGAATCTCCCAAGAGCACAGTGTCATCAGCAAATAGCAATTGTGACAACTTCCACTTTGTGTGATTCTTTATCTTTTAACTCCACGCCTCTTGCCAAGACCCTCGCATTTATTTCTCTTACAACCCCATCTATAAATATATTAAACAACCACGGTGACATCACACATCCTTGTCTAAGGCCCCCTTATTTACTGGGAAATAAGTTCCCTCGTTCCTACATACTCTAACTTGAGCCTCACTATCCTCGTAAAAATTCTTCACTGCTTTCAGTAACCTACCTCCTACACCATACACCTGCAACATCTGCCACATTGCCCCCCTATCCACCCTGTCATATGCCTTTTCCAAATCCATAAATGCCACAAAAACCTCTTTAGCCTTATCTAAATACTGTTCACTTATATGTTTCACTGTAAACACCTGGTCCACACACCCCCTACCTTTCCTAAAGCCTCCTTGTTCATCTGCTGTCCTATTCTCCGTCTTACTCTTAATTCTTTCAATAATAACTCTATCAATAATAACTCTACCATACACTTTACCAGGTATACTCAACAGACTTCTTTCTTTCTTTCAACACACCGACCGTATCCCACCGAGGCGGGGTGGGCCAAAAGGAAAAACGAAAGTTTCTCCTTTTACATTTAGTAATATATACAGGAGAAGAGGTTACTTGCCCCTTGCTCCCGGCATTTTAGTTGCCTCCTACAACATGCATGGCTTACGGAGGAAGAATTCTGTTCCACTCCCCATGGAAGTAAGAGAAAATAAACAACAAGAACAAGAACTAGTAAGAAAATGTATTAGAAAACCCAGAGGGATGTGTATATATATGCTTGTACATGTATGTGTAGTGTGACCTAAGTGTAAGTAGAAGTAGCAAGACATACCTGATATCTTGAATGTTTATGAGACAGAAAAATGGACACCAGCAATCCTACCATCATGTAAAACAATTACAGGCTTCCGTTTTACACTCACTTGGCAGGACGGTAGTACCTCCCTGGGCGGTTGCTGTCTACCAACCTACTACCTATACTCAACAGACTTATCCCCCTATAATTTTTGCACTCTCTTTTGTCCCCTTTGCCTTTATACAAAGGAACTATGCATGCTCTCTGCCAATCCCTAGGTACCTTACCCTCTTCCATACATTTATTAAATAATAGCACCAACCACTCCAAAACTATATCCCCACCTGCTTTTAACATTTCTATCTTTATCCCATCAATCCCAGCTGCCTTACCCCCTTTCATTTTACCTACTGCCTCACGAACTTCCCCCACACTCACAACTGGCTCTTCCTCACTCCTACAAGATGTTATTCCCCCTTGCCCTGTACATGAAATCACAGCTTCCCTATCTTCATCAACATTTAACAATTCCTCAAAATATTCCTTCCATCTTCCCAATACCTCTAACTCTCCATTTAATAACTCTCCTCTCCTATTTTTAACTGACAAATCCATTTGTTCTCTAGGCTTCCTTAACTTGTTAATCTCACTCCAAAACTTTTTCTTATTTTCAACAAAATTTGTTGATAACATTTCACCCACTCTCATTTGCTCTCTTTTTACATTGCTTCACCACTCTCTTAACCTCTCTCTTTTTCTCCATATACTCTTCCCTCCTTGCATCACTTCTACTTTGTCAAAACTTCTCATATGCCTAACTTTTTTCTAGGTATAAATACTGGTCAAAGAGCCCGTTGTAAGTACGAGGCGTGTCATAAATGAGGTACATCGCTAAGTGAGGAGAAGGCTGTATTATTATTAACCGCCACAACTCCCATTAGTTTGTTCATTATCATTTAATCTTCGCCTCTCCCCAACACTCTTGCATTCATTTCTTCTACAAAACCATCTATAAATGTTTAATGAAAGTGACATCATGCAGCCCTGTCTAAATCCTACTTTCATTGAACTATAGTTTTTCTCTCCTTTGTACTGCCTCCTCTGCATAAAAACACTTTAACTACTATTAGTAACCTACCCCTGTTTTATGTCTGCAATCAACTACCGAAATTGCATTCCATTCTTTCTTTCAACACAACCGCCCGTATCCCACCGAGGCGTGTGGCCCAAAAGGAAAAACGAAAGTTTTCTCTTTCACATTTAGTAATGTATACAGGAGAAGGGTGTTTTTCTAGCTTTCTTGCTCCTGGCATTTTAGTCGCCCTTCCAACACGCGTGGCTTACGGAGGAAAGAATTCTGTTCCACTCCCCATGGAGGTAAGAGGAGATAAACAAGAACTAAATAAAATAGAAGAAAACCTAGAAGGGTGGTGTATATATATTGCTTGTACATGTATGGGTAGTGTGACCTAAAGTGTAAGTAGAATAGCAAGATGTACCTGAAATCTTGCATTGTGTATGAGACAAAAAAAAAAAAGACGCCAGGAATCCTAACCATTGTGTAAAACAAATTTACATGCTTTCATTTTTACCCTCACTTGGCAGATGGTATACCGTCCCAAGGGTGGTTGCTGTCTACCAACCTACTACCTAGGTTGCTTCCATCCTTCTTCTGCTTCTTTCTTTCAACACACCGGACGTATCCCACCGAGGCGGGTTGGCCCAAAAGGAAAAACGAAAGTTTTCCCTTTTCCATTAGTAATATATACAGGATGAAAGGTTACAAGCCCTTCTCCCGGCTTTTAGTTGCCTCTTCAACACCATGGCTACGAGAGGAAGAATTCTGTACCCACTTTCCCCATGGGGATAATGAGGAAATAAACAAGAATAAGACTAGAAAGAAAATAGAGGAAAACCAGAGGGGTGTGTATATGTGCTTGTACATGTATGAGTAGTGTGACTAATTGGTAAGTAGAAGTAGCAAGACGTAACCTGAAATCTTGCATGTTCAAGAGACAGAAAAAAGACACCAGCAATCCTATACCATCATGTAAAACAATTACAGGCTGTTCGTTTTAACACACACTTGGCAGGACGGTAGTACCTCCCTGGGGCCGGTTGCTGTCTACCCAACCTACTACCTAGGTTGCTTCCATATCCTTAATCATATACTTTATCTAAATCATAAATGCAATAAATGGCTTCCTTCCCCTCATCAGTGTAAAACACAGCCTCTCCTCACATAGCAACATACTCGTTTACCGATGACTCGTTAAACGGAGCCTGACCAGTAATGCATACATTAAATAATGATGTTATTGATTTCCTCTATTCTGTTTATTACAATACACAGTGCACTACTATATAAATATTTAAAAATATACCAGAAATGTTGTAAGCGGTGCAAAGGTGACATTAAAACAATATCAAAGATGGTTGACACAAACCCGCTACCGTTATTGTATACTCCTCTCTTAGCGACGAATTTGTTTACCATTGTGGTCTTAGGACCAGAACATCGGTCATTAAGTGAGAGAGGTTGTACTTGGTTTACTACCATTCCTGAATCTGCCTTTCTCTTCTGCAAGGAGGATTTACACTGTATTGTATACTCTCCAGGCTTATTCCCCTATAATTCTTAAACTGTCTTGTACCTCTTTTCCCTATGCAAAGGAACTATACATGTTCTCTGCTAAGCCTTGGGTACCTTCCCTTCTTTCACGCATATATTGAACAAATACACCAGCCACTCTTAACACTATCCCACTTGTTTTTTAATTTTTTTTTTATTGGGAAAATTGAAGTTTAGTGAGAGCAAGTGAATGTAATCAAATTCAAATGTTGACTTTATTAAACTGGGTGAGGTGTAATCTCATGAAGAGCCAAGTTGCTCAGGGGTAAGCATTAAGTTAAATGTATTTATTATGTCCTAGTTTCATACTTTAGAGATGAAAGCTAACAGAATTTTAATTAAAAATTCTTACTGTTATGTATTTTTACATTGCAGGCAGAAAAGGAGATGGCTCTGAAGCTAATTACGGAAATAAGATCACAGTCTGTTATGGCTCTGGATACTCTCGAATGTAAGATTTGTCATCCGCCCGTCTGTTCACTGCTCCGTCCACACTTCTGTCCCATTACCGCAGTCATGCAGGTAGCTATTCTGGTCTTTAGTTTCACTGATAAATATGATAAGAATCAGAGGGCTCATTTGACTGTTATTGAGGCATAGCCAGGTTATGTCAAGGAGCGAGTTCTCATAAAAGAATGTAAATTAATTATACACTTTTAAAATTAAAATATAAATAAAAAGTTTTACAATAAGTATACATGTGTATGCATCTTGCTCTGTAATTGGGAGTGGACATGTCAGCAGATGGATCGATGAAAGATGAGGTGAATCATGGAATTGATGAGGGGAAAAGGGTGAGCGGTGCACTTAGGAGTCTGTGGAGACAAAACTTTGTCCTTGGAAGCAAAGAGGGGAATTATGAGAGCATGGTTTTACCAACGCTCTTATGTGGTTGTGAAGCATGGGTGATGAATGTTGCAGTGAGGAGAAGGCTGGAGGCAGTGGAGATGTCATGTCTGAGGGCAATGTGTAAGTGTGAATATGATGCAGAGAATTCGTAGTTTGGAAGTTAGGAAGAGGTGCGGGATTACCAAAACTGTTTTCCAGAGGGCTGAGGCAGGATTGTTGAGGTGGTTTGAACATGTAAAGAGAATGGAACGAAACAGAATGATTTTTGAGAGGGGCTTGGACTTCCCGCAAGCAGCATGAGCGTATTTGATAGGAGTAAATAGAGCCAAATGGTTTTTAATATTTGACGTTTTTAATATTTGGAGGGATATGTTGTGTATCTCTATACGTATATACTTCTAAACTGTTGTATTCTGAGCACCTCTGCAAAAACAGTGATTGTGTGAGTGAGGTGAAAGTGTTGAATGATGATGAAAGTATTTTCTTTTTTGGGTCACCCTGCCTTGGTGGGAGACGGCCGACTTGTTGAAAAAAAAATATATACAGTGGACCCCCGCATAGCGACCTTAATCCGTGCAAGAGGGCTGCTGTTATGCGAAATGTTCGCTATGTGATGAATTTTCCCCATAAGAAATAATGGAAATAAAAAATTTAAACCCTCAAGACACCCAAAATAGAAAAAAAAAAAA
>NC_069403.1:61370597-61402228 GCF_026875155.1 Cherax quadricarinatus
TCGGGTTGAAGATGCCTTCTTTACTCTCCATCAGCATCAACGTGCTCTCTTTGCTTCTTTTCCACAAGATCTCTGTAACCTTCTCACTACCACTGCTTTTGACACTGATCGCCTGAACTCATAAATTCATTCTTCTAAACTACAGAATGAACTTCAACGTCTCATCTCTAATAGCCCTTGGTCTAAATTCTCCCTTACCGATCGTGCTACTAATCTGTCTTGTCACACTTTCCCAACATGAGCTTGAACTGCTTGGTTTTGGTCTTTCCTTGAACACTTCACCTGCCCCTCGCGCTGGTACTGACCTGATTAGCTCTTGATTCTTTTCGTCAGTTTCGCTCTCGTAATCTTCCTGATTTGTACACTTTACGTGACATTCTCCTTCCTGCTCTTGATAGTCTGTTGTCTAAGAATCACCACCTGCCGCGCCGTTATCAACTTGCACTTTATTCTGTTAAATCTAACTCTAACATTGTCATACTTTCTTCTGACAAAGGTAATTCGGTAGTTGTCCTTGATCGCGAGGATTACCTCCGCAAAGCTGATGGCTTGCTCTCTGACTCACGTACCTACACTCCTCTCGTTTCCAGCCCTCTTGATCTCATCAAGAGAACTTTCAACAAGAAACTAAGGATTCTCTCCGACCTCTGTCCTCCTGACTTTGACCTTGTTCAACATTTTCGTGTCATCTGACCCTCTCTGACTTATTTCTATGGGCTTCCTAAAACTCATAAACTTGATATTCCTCTACGTCCCATCACATCCTCTTGAGGTTCTGTCTCTTATTTTCTTGCTTCTTGGCTGGCCAAAACCTTCACTCCCTTTCTTGGTACTTTTTTCTCCTGTCCACCTTCGTCACTCTCAAGACTTCATCGAAAGTGTTCGCTCTCTCCCGACCTGTAAGATGCTAAGTCTTGACGCTGAGTCCCTCTTCACTAATGTTCCTCTTCAGAGAGAAGGCCAATGAATGGTTACTTCATCTCCCTGTACCTACTGATGTCTTTCTTGGTCTTATTCGCCTTTATGTGAATTCAAATTCATTTTCCTTCCAAGGCAAATATTCTCAAACCTTCGGTGTCGCTATGGGCTCTCCTCTATCTCCTTTTCTTGCTAATCTCTATATGGAATACTTCGAAACTGGTCTTCCTACTGTTGATGTGCACCCTTCACTCTGGCTTCGCTATGTAGATGGCATCTTTGCTCTTTGGCCTCATGACTCTAGTCTCTTTCAACTATTTCTTGATACCCTTAATAATCTTGCCCCTTCCATTAAGTTTAAAGCTGAATAGGAATCTAATTCCTTGCTGCCTTTCTTTGATGTTCATGTCTACCGTTCAGATACAGGTTTTGCTTTTTCCGTGTACCGCAAGCCTATGCACAGTGGCATGTACATTCACCACTTTTCTTATCATGTTTCTTCTGTTAAAAAAAGTGTTCTTATCTCCCTCTTTCTCCGTGTTCTCCGCATTTGTGATCCTCAGTTCCTTGAATCAAAAATTTGCACTGTTCGTAATTCATTGTCCCGTCTTGGCTACCTTTCCCATTTCATAGACTCTGCCTTCTCACGTGCTAAACGGACTTTCTTCTCTCCCAAACTCTCTACTCCTGGGAGCTCTCCTGTCCTCTGCTTTCCCTATATTTCCAGTCTTTCTGATCTCAGGAACTCTCTCCGTTCCTTAGACATCAAACTTACTTTTCGCCAGACTAACACTCTTCGCACCAATCTAGTTCATACCTCTCCTCCCTCTATAGATTCTCTTGGTGTTTATATTTCTTGTTCATCTTGTCCTCTTCAATACTTTGGAGAAACTGGCCGTTCTCTTTTTACAAATCCCAAAAAATGTTTCTTGGCCCCCCAAAAATGCCCTTTTTTTCATTTGGGGAAAAAATTTGTTTTTACTTTATTTCCCCCCTTTTTTTGGGGGTATTTCAGAAACACACAGGCCTAGCGTCTAATCGACATGTGCCTGACAAAATGTAACTAAAATGTGGTAATGCTTTATTTACAGCTAGCAAAGTGAGGGTATTTCTCCAGAATGGTCTGTAATATACGCACTGTTTACCTGGAGTATTCCTGGAGAGAGTTCCGGGGTCAACGCCCCCGCGGCCTCGGTCTGTGAACCAGCCTCCTGTGGATCAGAGCCTGATCACCCAGGCGTTTGCTTGCAGGCTGCACGCAAACCAACGTACGAGCCCAGCCCGGCTGGTCAGGAACCGACTTTAGGTGCTGACCAGTGCCAGCTTGAAACTGCCAGGGTCGTTGGTAATCCCCCTTATGTATGCTGGGAGGCAGTTGAACAGTCTCGGGCCCCTGACACTTATTGTATGGTCTCTAACGTGCTATGACACCCCTGGATAAAATACTAGCCATTTCTTGAACACTTCTGAGTGAGTTGTTTCTAAATTCATTAATTTTATCGCACTCCAGTAAATAATGACGCCAGGTGTGACATAGTCCATCTGGCAAAGTTTACATTTCGTTTTGGTCTACATCTGGTGGTGGTGAATTAACCTGCAAAGATACTGTAACCCAGCCGGAGCCGGGCGAAGTGACACCAAGAAGTCTGCTTATTTGCTTTATTTTTTGTATTTCTCTCCTATCCAAATCCAAATCGAGAACAACGACCAGTAGTTGGGCCCGCTACTTAAGCAAGATGGTCCTACACAGATGACAAGCAAGAAATGAGTGAGCTACCCAAGTCCCCAATATGACTCAGTTTTTAGCAAGCCGCTATCCAGACGAGAGTCGAATACCAAAATGAAATTTTTTTTATGAAGAGCCACAAATTTGACAAACACAAGCCTATCCGATGTTATGCCGACGCAAATGACTTCGAACAGGCGTATAAATGACATGCCATGCATTCTGCCCCAGGGCCAGACACATGGAACCTGTGTACATCAAGAACTGCAAGAAGCCCCTATCACGAGCCTTTTCCATCCTATGGAGAGGGAGCATGGACACGGGGGTCGTCCTCAGTTACTAAAAAACAACCAGACATAGCCCCACTCCACAAAGGGGGCAGTAAAGCAACAGCAAAGAACTACAAGACCAATAGCACTAACATCCCATATTCATAAAAATCTTTGAAGGGTCCTAAAAGAAGATCACCACCCATCTAGAAACCCATCAGTTACACAACCCAGGGCAACATGGGTTTAAACAGGTCGCTCCTGTCCTGTTCTCAACTACTGGATCACTACGACAAGTCTAAATGCAACTAGAAGACAAAAAGAATGCAGATGTAATATATACAGACTTGCAAAAACCTCGACAAGTGTGACCATGGCGTAATAGCGCACAAAAGCGCGCCTAACGGAATAACAGGAAAAGTCGTCCGATGGATCTATAATTCCTCTTCTAACATAACACAGAGAGTATCGTCCAACAGAGTTAAAGTCCGAGGCAGCTACTGTGATCAAGCTCCTGTCGCCACAAGGCACAGTACTAGCTCCCATCTTGTACCTCATCCTCATATCCGACAATAGACAAGGATGACAGCCACATCACCGTGTCATCCCATTGGCAGATGACACCCGAATCTGCATGCAGAGTCTTCCATTGCAGACACTGCAAGGCTCCAGGCGGACATCAACCCAAATCTTTCAGTGGGCTGCAGAAAACAATATGAAGTTCAACGATGAGAAATTTTCCAATTACTCATATATGTAAACATGAGGAAATTAATCTTCATCATAGTACAAAACAAATTCTGGCCACAAAATAGAGCAAACACCAACGGTCCAAGACCTAGAGTGATTTATGTCGGAGGATCTCACCCTTCAAGGACCATAACATTGTATCAATCGCATCTGCTAAGAAAAATGACAGGATGGATAAAGAGAACCTTCAAAACTAGAAGGCCAAGCCCAAGATGTACACACTTCGGACACTTGTTCTTTAATCCCCCTATGCTGGAATAAAGCTCACTCTAACAGCACCTTTTCAAGGCAGGGAAATTGCCGACCTAGAAAATGTCAGAGAACTTCACGGCGCGCATAACGGAGATAAACACCTCAATTACTGGAGCGCTTGAGGTTTCTAAACTGTATTCCCAGAACGCAGGAGGGAGAGATACATGATTATATACACCTGGAAAATCCTAGAGGGACAATACCAAACTTACCACGAAAATCACTCACTACGAAAGCAAAAGACTTGGCAGACGATGCACCATCCCCCCAATTGAAAAGCAGGGGAGTCACTAGCACGTTAAGAGACCATACAATAAGTTTCAGGGCCCGATACGTTAACTGCCTCCCACACACATAAGGGGGATTACCAACAGACCCCGGCAGTCTTCAAGCTGGCACTTGGACAAGCACCAAAGACAGTTTCCTGATCAGCCGGGCCCTGTGCTCGTACGTTGTTTGCGGTGCAGTCCAGCAGCAACACCTGGTTGATCAGGCTCTGATACCACCAGGAGGCCTGTCACAGACCGGGCCCGCGGGGGCGTTGAGCCCCCTGAAACTCACTCAGTACTCCAGGTAGACAAGTGGGCTTCTCCTCATGATAGAATGATGATAGATGGACTTCACTGGTGTCAATCTCCTAGCCTTAAGTCCCATAAAATTCAGTTGAAGTTCTTTTCGTATTAATGTTTCTCAAACAACTACCTGCAAGCCAAGATTGTAATCTCCTCCCTCTTTGAAAGCAACAGCTTAGCCAATTTATCAGTTCTATCAATGCATCTGAAGACCAATGTGAGAGGAATCACAGCATGGCACTCTGACTCCACTGCCCACAATCCTACCATACCTGTGTCTGGCTTCTGACACAAGCATGCCACAATTTATGTCTAATTAGTTAGAGCATTATGGGATGACAGAGAAACAGTTACAATTAAACTGTCAATCTTTGATACCCAGATGCATTTCAGTGCAAGTATTAAGCAAACAGTTTCTGTCTGAAGGGTAGGAGCCCAATTATTGATGCGTGCTCCAATCTTCTATAAGAGAGCCATCACCAGTACTACAACATCAGCACTACCAGCTGCACCAGTGGATTGGTGAACAGAACCATCAGCGTTAATAATTTTTCGAGAGTGTTTGCTGTGTGCAAAGGTATCAATACAGCTTAAGGCCTCATGTTTGGCTTCAAGGGCGAAGTTTTGGTGTGTGATTTAAGAAGTAGTTTTGGTGGGAAATGGAGGAATGGTAGTATTTGGAATGGGGGTAATATCATGGAGTCGGAGAATGCCGCTGGTTGCTAACTTGACATAGATCATGTATCAGATTCATGCGGAGGTCGTTCCAGTTATTTCGATCCATCTGGAGAAGTGATTCACGCAGTGGCTGAGGAAAGTTTGAGGGCTTCTGTGCAGGGTTTGAATGATCTTCCTGAGCATATTAACCCCAATTAGATACTTCTTTCAATAACACGATCTCTGATGCATGGAATATCAAGTTCTTTTGGCATATTTAGAAATTTTGGCAGTATGGGGGGGGCGGGGCATCCTAAAATGATCCACATTGCTTCGTTCTGCAGTTTATCAGCCCTCCAAGCTTCCCAGTCAGACACAATAGCAAATAGTGGCGCAGCATAATCACCAATAGATCTAATATAAGCAAGAAACATCATTTTTCACAATTTTAACATTAAGCACCATACCTGGGGTGAAGCCTGCCACACCTCTACGTGCTCTTAGCTTTCTTCGATATTGCGACAAGTCTTGTTTACAACAGTCCACGTATTGGAACCTTCAAAAGCCTAGATACCTGAATCTGCTTACATATTCTAAAGAGACCCATCATGCAATTGGATCTGACGAACTGTGCCTCTCTGTCGAGGAGGACGCCTATTGAGTATCTATGTTTTATCAGTAGAGATTATCAACCCCAGGTCCAGACACGAGGCTAGTATCATGATTAAGAATGTTTTTGGGTGTTGGAGAATCCGTGGTGAGAACATTATACTCATCAGCAAAACTAATCACAAAATGATGGGGCTGACTAGCATAGCCTTACAATAATGCATTAATTAGAATATTGAACATTGGGGACTGAGCACACCTCCCTGTGGTTCCTAATTCAAAGTCTTGATTTACACTTCTATGTCCCCTGGAAACAACACAGAACGATTTTCTTGTTGGACAGGTAGCCTTAATCCAGCGAGGAAGCCATCCACCAATATCCATTCTGGCAAGTTCACTAATGATAACATGTCGGTTGGCTACATCGAAAGCGGATTTAAGGTCAAGAAGGTAGTGTAGAGCTGTCAGTGTGCATGGTGAGAAAGGTGGCTATGCATGATGCACGCTCCTTCCATGCATGAAACCAATGTAACCGGGAGACAAAAATTGTTTGATTCTGTACTATGTTTTTACACAAGCACTAGTAAGAGAATTATTGGGCGAAATGCATTTGTTGATTGGGTTTTCTTAGGAATTGGAATAATGAGGCTGTTGGTCCCAAGATTGAGGGAGCCCAGTTACATAGCTCTTTGTTATTTCATTCAAGTAATGATTACCTGGTACACGACACTCAATCAGAGATGTTGTAAGTAATCCATCCTCAACAGGCGAACTGGAGTTGCCCTTAGTTTTATGCTTCATCAAGTTCCATAATTAGTGAAAGGAAAATGTTGCAATCAGTCAGCCTTTATGAGCATAAAGCAAACAAGTTCACTCCCTTGCATCATATTTGTCATTTAATTTTGCCTGTGTTTTGGTACGGGAAGATTGTCATAGCTAGATGTAGCAGCCCAAGCACTGACTAACACATTCGCCCTATCAAGGGATAGGGTGCGCGGAATCTGCCCAGTTTCTGTTACCCTTAATTCTATTATGACCCTCCCATGCCCGTCTAAGTGGGGTGTGACATTAAGACCGTTGACAAATTTTTCCCAGTCTGTTTGCCGCAGCTCTGTCATACTCTCTCTGGCAGCAGCAAGGCAGTTTGGAAGAGTCTCAGCAATCCAGGGGTACGATGTTTTTCTTATAGCTAGGCCAAGTCTGCGAGACAGTACGTTTTCAGTGTACGAAGTTTAGAAACATTGTAATAAGTATGGTTTTTGAAGGAGGTATGATCTATTATGGAAGTTGGTTGGGTTTTAGAGTACCAAGAGTTGCAGTGCGGCCTCTAAGAAGTTCCTGATGCTGCACACAAGGTCATGGGTAAAGGTCCCCTCTACAGAGGAACACTCATAGGAATTATACCAGTCAGTCACATGTGCAACAAGTCCTCATGCGATCATGGGAACTTTAAAACGTTCCGTTTATGAATATCCTAAAACCACCAGGAAGGATAGTATTACCAATATCTAGTGAGTTACCTAGGGAAATGATCAGACGCTATTCTTAAACCATAGTGGTCAATGTTTGTGGATAGATGCCGTGGTCACTGTGTCACACTCTTTTTCTTAGGTCAATAAAAATTCCTAGCGTATATTCCTTATTTTCCAATGCCGTGTAAAGCAGTTCAGCATTTTTTATAATTGCAACATAGTGCATTTATTTTTCCTGAATCCAAACTGTCAGGGTTTGAGTATGTTTTGTGACGTAAAATGAATATAGTCTCCTGTGCACGAGTTTCTCGAAGATTTTGGATAGCAATGTAAGTTTTGAATATAGGGTGGAGATATGAACATAAGTCGTGTCGTCAGCAAAGAGAATGGGTTTCAGGTGTTGGGAAACGTTCTTGGAAGTCATATGAGTATATGAGGAAGAGCAGGGGACCAATGACACTTCCCTGCGGAACTCCAGTATCAAGGTGGCCGTGTTGTTGATGCTATGTCTTTAATGGTGACATACTGATACCTATTAGTAAGGTAAGATATGAAATAAGCAAGCGCATGGCCTCATATACCGTAACGGTCAATTTAGTTGTTGGAGTAGGATTCGTGGTCTACTGTGTCAAAAGCTTTCCTTTAGGTCAATAAAAATTCCTAGTGGATATTCCTTATTTTCCAATGCTGTGTAAAGCAGATCAAGCATTTTATTATTGCATCATTATGCTTTTATTTTTCCTGAATCCAAATTGCAAGGGTTGATATGTATTTTTGTTGTTATAAATGAATATAGTCTACGTGGCACGAGTTTCTCAAGATTTGGATAGCAATGTAAGTTTGATATTGGGCCTATAGTTGTTTAAGTCTGTATGTCCCACCACTTTATGTTGGTGTAACCCTTGCCATCTTGATTATTTTTTCGGGAAGGTGCAAAGTATTTTCCTAGAGACTTAATTAAAAGTGAATGAAAGAGCATGCGAAAGGATATGGCCGTCGCTAGTACAGTAATGTGGGACATTAGACGGGATTTCCCTGAGTGTTTTTAAGTGACTTTACAATCTCGGTGACTTTCGAGGGCTCAATGGTGCAAGAAGAAGGAATTGGGAAATTCCCCATCTAGGTATTCCCCGGCATGGGCATTGTATTTTGGGATTTTATTGGCGAGATTAGATCCTATGGTTTGAGAAAGAAGTCGTTTATCTTGTTTAGCTGTTCAGTGGGATGTAGTGTGTTTCATTAGGTTTAGTTAGGACATATACCTGGTTTTTTTTCAGTTTGTGGGTCCCTAGAATCTGAGAGAGTGTTTTCTCAGGTCTTTTTGATAGCTCCTCTAGTGCTGTGAATCTACTGAGTAGTATAGTTGTTTGGCTTTCTTTATTACTTTGGTGAGAAACTGATGAATAGTTGTTTAAGAATATCATATGTGTAATAATGCCCTGTTCTAATATTGCTTTGTTCAATTGGTGTTTCTTGTCAATGGATTTCAGAATGGTACTGGTAAGCCATGGGCACCAGCTTTTGTTTGTAACTGTTTCGTTTTTTAAAGGACGATGTTGTTGTATAGCCCTAAGATAAAGTCGGTAATTAGTTTACTCAATTCAAAACAACAACTAATCTAACACTATAAACAAGAGTATTTATTACAAATAAAATTCACATGGTAAACCACTTATAAAGCAATGTGAAAGATACACAAATAACCCGCACATAGGATTTAGAATTTTTGCCACCGAAGTGCTAGTTTAATTGTGCACCCCATATCCAACCTGGGACGTAGAGCAAGAGCAATATGGATACCAAAAGGCTTAGGAACTAGGCTCCAAAGGTTAACAGGAGAACATATGATTTATAACTACATATCTATAGTTGTCACTTATCTGTTTACCAGCCAAATATAGGAAATTTGCTTAATATATCTGGTATCTTATTTTCATTAATAAGATATCTTGACATGTCACATAGGTTTATTATGCTGTCTAACTCTGAATTCCACAATAAGTGAAATTAAGCACATAGTGGTTCAGACAGTGACCATATGCTGATAACATAATTTGCATTGTGAGTTCGATCATCAACTGTGTGTCTCCCAAACTGCCATAAGCACTTGTAACCAACCTAGCCTGGCCACTACATCAGTCCATTCTGTTCACAATGCTAGTTGCTCCATAAACATACTTATCTATGTTCATGTTATCACAGTGGATTATAGATCTACTCAGGTTCAAACTGTAATTTCTTATAACAATCATTTTCATTATTTACTTCTCTCCAAATATTATTCGCTAATGCTAGACACAGATATACCAAAGTTATATTCCTACATCTCCTTCTGTGTACCTTCTTGCTAACATATCACTTTAATCATGAGGAGTAATCCTATTGTGATGGGAGAGAGGACTTACAACGACATCGGTCGTTATAGTGCCTTTTTGTTATTTATGAACCACCGCAGTAAGCGTCTTATTTCTTTCCAACCTTTTTTAATGTTCTTCCTTCTTTTAAATCCCTCTTTCGTTCTTATGAGGCTGCTCCTCTTGCTTCCAGGCGTCGTAAGAATCAGTTTCGCTTTCTACCTGTCTTGCTGAACAAGTTTTGCCCCCTTCCTTCTCTCATTTCCTTAAACCCAAGCCACTAGGCATTACCGTTCCTGATCATGCCTGTCTCCTACTTCAACAGCTCATTCTCTCTACCAATTCTCAGGTTGAAGATGCCTTCTTTACTCTCCATCAGCATCAACGTGCTCTCTTTGCTTCTTTTCCACAAGATCTCTGTAACCTTCTCACTACCACTGCTTTTGACACTGATCGCCTGAACTCATAAATTCATTCTTCTAAACTACAGAATGAACTTCAACGTCTCATCTCTAATAGCCCTTGGTCTAAATTCTCCCTTACCGATCGTGCTACTAATCTGTCTTGTCACACTGTTCCCAACATGAGCTTGAACTGCTTGGTTTTGTCTTTCCTTGAACACTTCACCTGCCCCTCGCGCTGGTACTGACCTGATTAGCTCTTGATTCTTTTTCGTCAGTTTTCGCTCTCGTAATCTTCCTGATTTGTACACTTACGTGACATTCATCCTTCCTGCTCTTGATAATCTGTTGGTCTAGAATCACCACCGCCGCGCCGTTATCAACATGCACTTTATTCTGTTTAAAACTAACTCTAACATTGTCAACTTTCTTCTGACAAAGGTATTCGTGTAGTTGTCCTTGATCCGCGAGGATTACCTCCGCAAGCTGAGGGCTTGCTCTCTGCATCACTTACCAACACTCCTCTCGTTTCCAGCCCTCTTGATCTCCTCGATCAAGAGAACTTTCAACAAGAAACTAAGGGATTCTCTCCGACCTCTGTCCTCCGGACTTTGACCTTGTTCAACATTTTTCGTTTCATCTACCCTCTCTACTTATTTCTAAGCATCCTAAAACCATAAACTTGATATTCCCTCACGTCCCATCACATCCTCTGAGGCTCCAGTCTCTATTTTCTTGCTTCATGGCTGGCCAAAACCTTCACTCCTTTCTCGTACTTGTTTCACTGTCCACCTTCGTCACACTCAAGAACTTCATCGAAGTGTTCGCTCTCTCCGACCTGTAAGAATGCTAAGTCTTTACGCTTGAGTCCTCCATCACTAGTATGTTCCTCTTCAGAGAGAAGGCCAATGAATGGTTACTTCATCTCCTGTACCTACTGATGTCTTTCTTGGTCTTATTCGCCTTTATGTATTTCAAATTCATTTCCTTCCAAGGCAAATATCTCAAACTCGTGTCGCTATGGGCTCTCCTCTATCCTTCCTTTCTCCTTGCTAATCTCTATATGGAATACTTCGAAACTGGTCTTCCTACTGTTGATGTGCCCACCCTTCACTCGGCTTCGCTAGCTGGTAGATGGCATCTTTGCTCTTTGGGCCCTCATGACTCCTAGTCTCTTTCAACTATTTCTAGATACCCTTAATAATCTTGCCCTTCCATTAAGTTAAAGCTGAAATAGGATCTAATTCCTTGCTGCCTTTCTTGATTTTCATGTCTACCGTGTCAGATACATGTTTTGCTTTTTTCCGTGTACTGCAAGCCTAGCACAGTGGCATGTACATTCACACTTTTCTACATGTTTCTTCTGTTAAAAAAAGTGTTCTTATCCCCCTCATTCTCCGTGGTTCTCCGCATTATGTGATCCTACGAGTTCCTTGAATCAAAATTTTGCACTGTTTCCGTAATTTCATTGTGTCCCGTCTTGGCTACTTTCCCATTTTCATAGACTCCTGCCTTCTCACGTGCTAAACGACTTCCTTCTCTCCCAACTCTCTTCTCTCCTGGCGGCTCTCCTGTCCTCTGCTTTCCCTATATTTGCCAGTCTTTCTGAATCTCAGAACTCTCTCCGTTCCTTAGACATCAAACTTACTTAATTTCGCCAGACTATCGACTCTCGCACCAACTAGTCATACATCACCTCCCTCTATAGATTCCTCCTGGTGTTTATATTCTTGTTCCTCTTGTCCTCTTCAATACTTTGGAGAAACTGGCCGTATCTCTTCTGACAGACTCAGGGAGCACAAAAGTAGTGTTAGGCTTGCCGACACCAACAATGCTCTTTTCTGTCATGTCAGAGATCACAATTAGTTTAGTTTAATATCTTTATTATGCCACCCCATACCCATCCTGTGGCGGGCTATAAGTCAAGAGATTACCAGAGGTACATAATGGGTCAAGGGACTGGACTCCAAATTTATGATAGCTGAACTAGTTACAAAGGTATTGAACTTCAGGTAGATCTGGTCACAATCATGGCAAGTTACAAAGGTAATGAATCATCCTCACTCCTATACATGGTTACCATCATGAACAAATTACAAAGTAATGAGCCACTAACACGTCCATACCCGGTCACAATTGTAATGAGTTATAAATACAAATATTATGATTACAGTCATCCTATTAAGTGGTCTTCTGCTAAAACTGTCTACCCCACGTCTAACTTTCACAGTCGCCGTCTGGTTGAATCCTCCCTTATACACAATTTACCTTGTATGAATCTTAGTCTTGGTTTTGTCTCTGTAGATGCCTTCTTTTCCCACTACTTCAGAACACCCGTGACTTAACCTGATTTCTTGTTTTCCCCCTTCTCCCTCTTCCCCCACCCCCCCACCCAACCCACCCCTCCTTTCTTCTTTCCCCTTTCTCTTTGGAGTTTGTCCCTTTCTTCTACCTGGTATCTGGTCCTTATCATTATTATTACTAATATCTGGTTCTTTGTTCCTACCTTTTGGGTGCCCCTAGCTCCCCTGCAGTGTTCCTCTTAGTCTTTAATGACTCCACTACTACTACTTCTACCTCTACCACTACTTCTCATCTTCCTCTACTACCTCTCTTGTCCCATCCCTGTCTTCTGTTATTGTGGCTTTGTAAATGGTCCAAGTCGGACCGAAACGTCGTCATAAGCTCCTCTCTCCTATGTGCAGGTTAAGTAAGTAAGTAAGTTTATTCAGGTATACACAAATACAGTTACATAGAATTATCATACATAACAGCATATGTGTAGAGAACCTAGGATAACCCAAAAAAGTCAGACAGTTTTTAAGTTTAATATGTTTAAATTTGCACCCCCATACCCACCTGTGGGCGGTAGTCAAAAGAAAACAGAGTACATAAAAGTCAGACAGAGTGACTTATTTCCATTGGGGTCCTTTTACCTTATTATTATAATATGAAGGTTATAATATTTTCATATTTATTCTATAATGAAGAAAACATCTTAAATTATCATACAAAAAAAACCTATCAACTACACGAGGTTCATTAAGACTATCTACAATTACGAGGTCATAAACTTAAAAAAGGAATAAGGTAAAATTACACGAATGTTTAGCTCAAAAAAAAAAGAAAATCATTCCCCTCCCTTTCTGTATCTATACATTCTCAGACACCTTTGTCAGTACCTTCTTGAACTGTTCATGCTATGACTGGCCTTGACTGTGCGGTAGTCTGTTCCATTCCTTTATTGCTGTACAATAAAAGGTGTTTGAAGCCTGGCCAATGACTGTGGGGTACTACAAGTTGTGCTCTCTCCCCCTAGTACTATGATGCCCTTTGTTCCCCAACCTTGACAGAATTTTGACAGCGAGAAATTCCTGACCTGTTTGTGAGCAATTTTATAAACATGTTTAGCATCAGTTTGTTTTACTCTGTCTTCCAACATTCAGCATATCCAACTGCTGTAATTCATCCTGGCCTACATGTTCTCTAGTCCCCAGCCCAGGATGAATCGATACGATTTTTAATCTGGTTGATTTGCATTCTATCTTTCAGTTTTTTTGTTCAAGGCAGAGTACATGAAGAGCAAGCGTAATCCATATGGCATTGTATAAGGGCTAGACATAGGGTCCTGCGAGCCTCAGTAGGTAGACACTGTGCTTGTCTATACAGGAACTTCAGTCTGGCATTCGCTTTCTTTACTACACTGTTCCCTATCAATTCTCCTGACATGCATGGGTCAAAGGGGATTCCCAGATATTTTTTACTGATGAAACCAAAGTGATGGGCTCCCCATTACACTGGACATTAAAATTATTTACCCTTCTCAGTTTATGTTTCGTGCCAAGGCTCCAGGCGGACATCAACCAAATCTTTCAGTGGGCTGCAGAAAACAATATGAAGTTCAATGATGAGAAATTTCAATTACTCAGAATGTAACCACGAGAAACTATATCTTCATCAGAATACAAAACACATTCCTGGCCACCAAAATAAGAGTGAAACACCATCTCAAAGACCTGGGGAGTGATCATATCTGAGGATCTCAACCTTTCAAGGGACCTTAAACATTGAACAATCGCATTCTGCTAGAAAAATGACAGGATGGATAATGATAACCTTCAAAACTAGGGAGGCCAAGCCACATGATGACACTCTTCAGGTCACTTGTTCTAATCTAGGCTGGAATATTGCTGCACACTAACAGCACCTTTCAAAGGCAGGTGAAATTGCTGACCTAGAAAATGTAGAGAGAACCTCACGGCGTGCATAAACGAAAGATTAAAACACCTCAATACGGGATGCGCTTAGGTTCCTAAACCTGTATTCCCTGGAACGCAGGCTGGAGAGATACATGGTTTATATATCACAGAAAAATCCTAGAGGGACAAGTAGCCGAACTTGCACACGAAAATCACTCACT
This sequence comes from Cherax quadricarinatus, assembly GCF_026875155.1. Taxonomy (NCBI): domain Eukaryota; kingdom Metazoa; phylum Arthropoda; class Malacostraca; order Decapoda; family Parastacidae; genus Cherax; species Cherax quadricarinatus. The sequence goes on from NC_069403.1 coordinate 61,384,998, forward strand.
ACGAAAGCAAAAGACTTGGCAGACGAGCAACGATCCCCCCAATAAAAGCAGGGGTGTCCACTAGCACGTTTAAGAGACCATACAATAATTTCAATGGGCCCGAGAACTGTACAACTGCCTCCCAGCATACATAAGGGGGATTACCAACGACCCCTGGCAGTCTACAACTGGCACAGGACAAGCACCTGAAGTCATTACCTGACCAGCCGGGCTGTGGCTCGTACGTTGGTTTGTGTGCAGCCACCAGTAACAGCCTGGTTGATCCCAGCTTGTATCACAGGAGGCCAGTCACAGACTGGGCCGCGGGGCGTCGACCCCGTAACTCTCTCCAGGAAACTCCATTTAAAGAGAATGGCTTCATTTTCCCAGGTGTAAGATGTTGTTGTCTACTAACCATTTGCTGCAACTCCAGTCCAGTGAAAAAATTAAGCTATATCTTGTGGGTCTTACCTGACACTAACAGGGCACTGTCATCTGCATACAGTAGGAGTTTGCACTTGACACTGATAGGCATGTCGAACGAACGAACGAACGAGAGTTTCAGGTAAATTCCCAAAATGGATGAGCGGGGAAAGACGGGACAGACGAAGAATATCTGGAGGAGGATTGTCTTAGTCGTAGAAAAAGAGCCAGGGCTTAACCCAGCAGCGAAGGCGATCGTGGAACAGATATTGAGAAGAGAAATTCAATGGCTCTTCTGTTAGGACTCCCATTGGGGGAGAGCGAGGAGGCAGGGAACATGCGACGTTTAGAGGCTAGAGAGGAGTGTAGAACTGGGCCATGTCTTTAACCCAAAAATGCTAAGGCAAACGTGGAGTCAGAAGATGGTACCTGTCATAGAAGGTAACCTGTCAGCGGATCCAAGGTTATTTGTAATAGGGTTAGGAGCAAGGATCATGCAAGATATAAAAGATTGTGTTGGTTTGTGGGTCTGGCGAATGTCTACGTCAAGAGAGAGGTCCAGAGTCCATGTCTGTCTCAAGTTTGTCTATCTGTCTGTCACTGAGCCTCTTCCAGTACAGATTCAGTGCAGGATTCCAACGGGCATGGAGAGACTCGCTTGTGGCGACACCTCCCATCTGACATCAGCACCCAGCGCAGCGCCTTGTTCTGGACACGTGCATTTTTAAGTAAGTTGTTTTTGCTGGCAAGATAGAGGGCTAGAGGAGAGTAAGTTATCGAGGACGTATTAAGGGATTTGTAAGGTGTAGTTTGGTGCGTTGAGAGCATGTTTCAGGCTTGTAGAGGCCGCAAAGGGCCTTACAAGCTATTGTCATGCCTTGAGTGAATGTGTCCGTGTAAACGAAGAAAGGAAGTCAAGATAAACGCCAAGGACAGTGAACAGATTGTGTGATAGTGAAGTAAGTGTCGGGTGTCAGCTGTTCTGAGTTCGACGGTAATGGAGGATCACGTTCCTTATTTAAAATATGTAATGGCTGGATTTAGCTGCAATTGGTTTTGATCCTCCATTTTGTTCCCAGAATGGCTAACCTGTCGACCTCATTTAGTGTTTTGTGTGTAGTGAATCTATATTGGCATGAGTGATAAGTTGTGTAATGTCGTCACATAGGGCTAGTGTGATGAGTTGTGGTAAACAGGGTACGAATGTCATTAAGTGTATAAAATGTAGAGGGTAGGGGAAGAGGACAATCCCAGGGTTACTCCGGCAATTAGTGTGAAAGTAGTCATAGTAACACCATGGAAATTGATTCTATGGTACGCCGTGCAAGAAGTTGCTGAGGAGTTTTACGAGTAGTGTAGAGGCAGGTTTGAATTAGGCAGATTTGTACTTGAGCCCTTCGTGCCAGACAGTGTCAAAGGCCTTTCAACGTCCTTTTGCAACCAGGGCTGTCCTGTTTCTTTGTTTGTGTTTATGGGATGTAGTTGAGAATGAATGTTAATGGCATCCTTTGTGGTTCTGTGTGTTCTGAAGCCAAACTGCCATCAGAAAGATAAGAATAGTGTACCAGGATATCTGCGAAGGCGATGATTGAAGAGTTCATATTCAAAGAGTATTACCTAAAGTTATCGAGGAGGCTGATAGGGCGATCGTTTCTAGGTCAGAGTGGTCTTTTAATGGGTTAGGAAGGAGGATAGCAAGTAGGCCGCTTTGAGAGGGAAGGGAAGTATCCAGAGTCAAAGGGAGGCATTGAGGAGGTTTGTGTAGGCATAATGATAGAGTCAGGAAGGTGTTTCAGGAAATATGGTTTAGTCCAGAAGTCACCAGAGCCTTGGGAGGAAGTGTCTGAGGAGAGTTTTAATGTCTGTGGATTGGTGAGAAGGAGTGTCGAGTTTTGGGAGGAGGTAAAGAGAAGTCTAGATGTATGTGGCTGTTCTGGTGTTGTTTCTTTGTGTGTGTGCAGGTGTCCAGTGTTCTATGTTCTGAATGTGTTTGAATAACGTTAGGGGAGTGGGTGAGCGTGGAAGATGTTCTCCCCAGATGTGTTTGAAGATATTGGCAGCAGCCTGCGGGTCTGAGATGTGTGTGTTGTAGTGGGTGATGTGTTGAATTTTGTTGGTGGGAGTTGTGCCTCTGATTTTTTTGATAAAGTTCCAGAAGGCTTTAGTTTTTTTAATACGCAGCTTGTCTGCTTGTTGTATGAGTTTGTGACCAGTGATTGTTGTGGCTTGGTCTAGGCTGCGTAAAATATCGTTTCAAGTAAGTGAATCTAATCGGACTTGATTAAATCTATGTGTGTTGTAGAGGAAGCGGTTGTGTAGCAGATAATTATCTTCTTGTTCTGCGTGACGGTTTGAAGGAATAACGATGGTGTGAGTTTTCTTTGGTATTGCGATGTTGGCTGCTTGTGTAATGGTGTCCTGGATGAGATCAAGTTGAGTATCGATGTCAGAGATGGGTTTGTTGTTGTAGTCATAGGTGAGTTATATTGTCTAATGTGTTGTTTGAAAGCACCCAAGTCACGATCCTTGTAGAGAAGGAAGGTGTGGTTTGGAATGAGTATAGGGTTGGAGATGTGCAAGATGACTGGGATGTGATCAGAGCCTGTAATAGGGCCAGGTGAGATGTAGTGTTGAAATAGAGAACTGACGACACTGGAGGACAGGAGAGATAGGGGGACATGATAACGACATACAAAATACTGAGAGGAATTGACAAGGTGGACAAAGACAAGATCTTCCAGAGATTGGCCACAGTAACAAGGGGACACAGTTGGAAGCTGAAGACACAGATGAATCACAGGGATGTTAGGAAGTATTTCTTCAGCCACAGAGTAGTCAGTAAGTGGAATAGTTTTGGGAAGCGATTGTAGTGAGGCAGGATCCATACAATAGCTTTAAGCAGAGGTATGATAAAGCTCACGGCATCAGGGAGAGTGAACCTAGTAGCGATCAGTGAAGAGGCGGGCCAGTAGCGGACTCGACACCCACGCAACCTCAACTAGGTGAGTACAACTAGGTGAGTACACACACAGGAGCTGGACTCGACCCCTGGCAATCTCAACTAGTGAGTGCACACACATATAAACACACACACACACACAAACACACACACACACAAACACACACCCACACACACACACACACACACACACACACACACACACAACACACACCCACACACACACACGACACACACACACACAAGTATAAAATAAAAGAAATAAAACAGTTAACAAAACATAGCAAAATGAAAGTGAAATAAATTAAAAAACACCAAAATCAACAAAATAATAAATAAAAAACAAGAATACTAACAAAATAAAAACTCCAGATTATGAGTAAAACTATAAAAAAAATTAAAGAACTACAACATAAATTATATAATAAACATGCATTCACCACACACACACACTACACACCACTACACACCACACACACACACACACACACACACACACACTACAACTCACCACACACACCACACACACACACACACACACACACACACACACACAGGCCTAGCGTCTAATCGACATGTGCCTGACAAAATGTAACTAAAATGTGGTAATGCTTTATTTACAGCTAGCAAAGTGAGGGTATTTCTCCAGAATGGTCTGTAATATACGCACTGTTTACCTGGAGTATTCCTGGAGAGAGTTCCGGGGTCAACGCCCCCGCGGCCTCGGTCTGTGAACCAGCCTCCTGTGGATCAGAGCCTGATCACCCAGGCGTTTGCTTGCAGGCTGCACGCAAACCAACGTACGAGCCCAGCCCGGCTGGTCAGGAACCGACTTTAGGTGCTGACCAGTGCCAGCTTGAAACTGCCAGGGTCGTTGGTAATCCCCCTTATGTATGCTGGGAGGCAGTTGAACAGTCTCGGGCCCCTGACACTTATTGTATGGTCTCTAACGTGCTATGACACCCCTGGATAAAATACTAGCCATTTCTTGAACACTTCTGAGTGAGTTGTTTCTAAATTCATTAATTTTATCGCACTCCAGTAAATAATGACGCCAGGTGTGACATAGTCCATCTGGCAAAGTTTACATTTCGTTTTGGTCTACATCTGGTGGTGGTGAATTAACCTGCAAAGATACTGTAACCCAGCCGGAGCCGGGCGAAGTGACACCAAGAAGTCTGCTTATTTGCTTTATTTTTTGTATTTCTCTCCTATCCAAATCCAAATCGAGAACAACGACCAGTAGTTGGGCCCGCTACTTAAGCAAGATGGTCCTACACAGATGACAAGCAAGAAATGAGTGAGCTACCCAAGTCCCCAATATGACTCAGTTTTTAGCAAGCCGCTATCCAGACGAGAGTCGAATACCAAAATGAAATTTTTTTTATGAAGAGCCACAAATTTGACAAACACAAGCCTATCCGATGTTATGCCGACGCAAATGACTTCGAACAGGCGTATAAATGACATGCCATGCATTCTGCCCCAGGGCCAGACACATGGAACCTGTGTACATCAAGAACTGCAAGAAGCCCCTATCACGAGCCTTTTCCATCCTATGGAGAGGGAGCATGGACACGGGGGTCGTCCTCAGTTACTAAAAAACAACCAGACATAGCCCCACTCCACAAAGGGGGCAGTAAAGCAACAGCAAAGAACTACAAGACCAATAGCACTAACATCCCATATTCATAAAAATCTTTGAAGGGTCCTAAAAGAAGATCACCACCCATCTAGAAACCCATCAGTTACACAACCCAGGGCAACATGGGTTTAAACAGGTCGCTCCTGTCCTGTTCTCAACTACTGGATCACTACGACAAGTCTAAATGCAACTAGAAGACAAAAAGAATGCAGATGTAATATATACAGACTTGCAAAAACCTCGACAAGTGTGACCATGGCGTAATAGCGCACAAAAGCGCGCCTAACGGAATAACAGGAAAAGTCGTCCGATGGATCTATAATTCCTCTTCTAACATAACACAGAGAGTATCGTCCAACAGAGTTAAAGTCCGAGGCAGCTACTGTGATCAAGCTCCTGTCGCCACAAGGCACAGTACTAGCTCCCATCTTGTACCTCATCCTCATATCCGACAATAGACAAGGATGACAGCCACATCACCGTGTCATCCCATTGGCAGATGACACCCGAATCTGCATGCAGAGTCTTCCATTGCAGACACTGCAAGGCTCCAGGCGGACATCAACCCAAATCTTTCAGTGGGCTGCAGAAAACAATATGAAGTTCAACGATGAGAAATTTTCCAATTACTCATATATGTAAACATGAGGAAATTAATCTTCATCATAGTACAAAACAAATTCTGGCCACAAAATAGAGCAAACACCAACGGTCCAAGACCTAGAGTGATTTATGTCGGAGGATCTCACCCTTCAAGGACCATAACATTGTATCAATCGCATCTGCTAAGAAAAATGACAGGATGGATAAAGAGAACCTTCAAAACTAGAAGGCCAAGCCCAAGATGTACACACTTCGGACACTTGTTCTTTAATCCCCCTATGCTGGAATAAAGCTCACTCTAACAGCACCTTTTCAAGGCAGGGAAATTGCCGACCTAGAAAATGTCAGAGAACTTCACGGCGCGCATAACGGAGATAAACACCTCAATTACTGGAGCGCTTGAGGTTTCTAAACTGTATTCCCAGAACGCAGGAGGGAGAGATACATGATTATATACACCTGGAAAATCCTAGAGGGACAATACCAAACTTACCACGAAAATCACTCACTACGAAAGCAAAAGACTTGGCAGACGATGCACCATCCCCCCAATTGAAAAGCAGGGGAGTCACTAGCACGTTAAGAGACCATACAATAAGTTTCAGGGCCCGATACGTTAACTGCCTCCCACACACATAAGGGGGATTACCAACAGACCCCGGCAGTCTTCAAGCTGGCACTTGGACAAGCACCAAAGACAGTTTCCTGATCAGCCGGGCCCTGTGCTCGTACGTTGTTTGCGGTGCAGTCCAGCAGCAACACCTGGTTGATCAGGCTCTGATACCACCAGGAGGCCTGTCACAGACCGGGCCCGCGGGGGCGTTGAGCCCCCTGAAACTCACTCAGTACTCCAGGTAGACAAGTGGGCTTCTCCTCATGATAGAATGATGATAGATGGACTTCACTGGTGTCAATCTCCTAGCCTTAAGTCCCATAAAATTCAGTTGAAGTTCTTTTCGTATTAATGTTTCTCAAACAACTACCTGCAAGCCAAGATTGTAATCTCCTCCCTCTTTGAAAGCAACAGCTTAGCCAATTTATCAGTTCTATCAATGCATCTGAAGACCAATGTGAGAGGAATCACAGCATGGCACTCTGACTCCACTGCCCACAATCCTACCATACCTGTGTCTGGCTTCTGACACAAGCATGCCACAATTTATGTCTAATTAGTTAGAGCATTATGGGATGACAGAGAAACAGTTACAATTAAACTGTCAATCTTTGATACCCAGATGCATTTCAGTGCAAGTATTAAGCAAACAGTTTCTGTCTGAAGGGTAGGAGCCCAATTATTGATGCGTGCTCCAATCTTCTATAAGAGAGCCATCACCAGTACTACAACATCAGCACTACCAGCTGCACCAGTGGATTGGTGAACAGAACCATCAGCGTTAATAATTTTTCGAGAGTGTTTGCTGTGTGCAAAGGTATCAATACAGCTTAAGGCCTCATGTTTGGCTTCAAGGGCGAAGTTTTGGTGTGTGATTTAAGAAGTAGTTTTGGTGGGAAATGGAGGAATGGTAGTATTTGGAATGGGGGTAATATCATGGAGTCGGAGAATGCCGCTGGTTGCTAACTTGACATAGATCATGTATCAGATTCATGCGGAGGTCGTTCCAGTTATTTCGATCCATCTGGAGAAGTGATTCACGCAGTGGCTGAGGAAAGTTTGAGGGCTTCTGTGCAGGGTTTGAATGATCTTCCTGAGCATATTAACCCCAATTAGATACTTCTTTCAATAACACGATCTCTGATGCATGGAATATCAAGTTCTTTTGGCATATTTAGAAATTTTGGCAGTATGGGGGGGGCGGGGCATCCTAAAATGATCCACATTGCTTCGTTCTGCAGTTTATCAGCCCTCCAAGCTTCCCAGTCAGACACAATAGCAAATAGTGGCGCAGCATAATCACCAATAGATCTAATATAAGCAAGAAACATCATTTTTCACAATTTTAACATTAAGCACCATACCTGGGGTGAAGCCTGCCACACCTCTACGTGCTCTTAGCTTTCTTCGATATTGCGACAAGTCTTGTTTACAACAGTCCACGTATTGGAACCTTCAAAAGCCTAGATACCTGAATCTGCTTACATATTCTAAAGAGACCCATCATGCAATTGGATCTGACGAACTGTGCCTCTCTGTCGAGGAGGACGCCTATTGAGTATCTATGTTTTATCAGTAGAGATTATCAACCCCAGGTCCAGACACGAGGCTAGTATCATGATTAAGAATGTTTTTGGGTGTTGGAGAATCCGTGGTGAGAACATTATACTCATCAGCAAAACTAATCACAAAATGATGGGGCTGACTAGCATAGCCTTACAATAATGCATTAATTAGAATATTGAACATTGGGGACTGAGCACACCTCCCTGTGGTTCCTAATTCAAAGTCTTGATTTACACTTCTATGTCCCCTGGAAACAACACAGAACGATTTTCTTGTTGGACAGGTAGCCTTAATCCAGCGAGGAAGCCATCCACCAATATCCATTCTGGCAAGTTCACTAATGATAACATGTCGGTTGGCTACATCGAAAGCGGATTTAAGGTCAAGAAGGTAGTGTAGAGCTGTCAGTGTGCATGGTGAGAAAGGTGGCTATGCATGATGCACGCTCCTTCCATGCATGAAACCAATGTAACCGGGAGACAAAAATTGTTTGATTCTGTACTATGTTTTTACACAAGCACTAGTAAGAGAATTATTGGGCGAAATGCATTTGTTGATTGGGTTTTCTTAGGAATTGGAATAATGAGGCTGTTGGTCCCAAGATTGAGGGAGCCCAGTTACATAGCTCTTTGTTATTTCATTCAAGTAATGATTACCTGGTACACGACACTCAATCAGAGATGTTGTAAGTAATCCATCCTCAACAGGCGAACTGGAGTTGCCCTTAGTTTTATGCTTCATCAAGTTCCATAATTAGTGAAAGGAAAATGTTGCAATCAGTCAGCCTTTATGAGCATAAAGCAAACAAGTTCACTCCCTTGCATCATATTTGTCATTTAATTTTGCCTGTGTTTTGGTACGGGAAGATTGTCATAGCTAGATGTAGCAGCCCAAGCACTGACTAACACATTCGCCCTATCAAGGGATAGGGTGCGCGGAATCTGCCCAGTTTCTGTTACCCTTAATTCTATTATGACCCTCCCATGCCCGTCTAAGTGGGGTGTGACATTAAGACCGTTGACAAATTTTTCCCAGTCTGTTTGCCGCAGCTCTGTCATACTCTCTCTGGCAGCAGCAAGGCAGTTTGGAAGAGTCTCAGCAATCCAGGGGTACGATGTTTTTCTTATAGCTAGGCCAAGTCTGCGAGACAGTACGTTTTCAGTGTACGAAGTTTAGAAACATTGTAATAAGTATGGTTTTTGAAGGAGGTATGATCTATTATGGAAGTTGGTTGGGTTTTAGAGTACCAAGAGTTGCAGTGCGGCCTCTAAGAAGTTCCTGATGCTGCACACAAGGTCATGGGTAAAGGTCCCCTCTACAGAGGAACACTCATAGGAATTATACCAGTCAGTCACATGTGCAACAAGTCCTCATGCGATCATGGGAACTTTAAAACGTTCCGTTTATGAATATCCTAAAACCACCAGGAAGGATAGTATTACCAATATCTAGTGAGTTACCTAGGGAAATGATCAGACGCTATTCTTAAACCATAGTGGTCAATGTTTGTGGATAGATGCCGTGGTCACTGTGTCACACTCTTTTTCTTAGGTCAATAAAAATTCCTAGCGTATATTCCTTATTTTCCAATGCCGTGTAAAGCAGTTCAGCATTTTTTATAATTGCAACATAGTGCTTTTATTTTTCCTGAATCCAAACTGGCAGGGGTTGAGTATGTTTTGTGACGTAAAATGAATATAGTCTCCTGTGCACGAGTTTCTCGAAGATTTTGGATAGCAATGGTAAGTTTGATATTGGCCTATTTTTGTTTAAGTCTGTAGGTCACCACCTTTATGTATTGGTGTAAAACCCTTTTCTGTCTTGGTAGTTCTGGAAGGTGCTAGTTTCTAGTGACTTGTTAAAAAGTAATGTATTTGCATCAAAGGACATGGGCCGCTCGCTGTTTTGGGAAAGCATAAAATATATCTTGACTTGTTCCACAGTGCAAGGTAGTGTCATTTTTTTTTGTAACAAAAATTTTGATATGATTTTTTGAACTTTGGCTCATCTCAGTGTCATTTTTGGGGTGAAATCAGTTCTTCCTCCACCCTTCCCGTTTCCTCATTGCCAAAATCTAGAGATGGGTTGATTTACCCAGTCCGAAAATCTTCAGACATGTCTTTATGCAGCTCATTCAGGTGTGCACAATATACTTGAAGGCTATGTTACGTTTAAAATAATTGTAATATGGAAAGAAAAGTGGAAAGGGCTGATTTGACTTTGGTAAGATTAACCTCATTTCCTTGCAATTGCAAATTAACTTCGTTGAACTTTGTGAATACATCTGACCAAATAAGCAATGTCATGCTTGATGTTTCTTAGTTCATGACATAGAACAAAATTGGAGTTTTGGAAGAATTCAACAACTGTTTTAAAAAGTGAATAGAAACGTCTCAGGAAGTTTCCCTTTGACAGCCATCTAGCTTTGTGTGCAACAACAAACGTCAAAAATATTCATTATTGTCATTTCAGAGCTGTTGAAAACAGTCGGGAATTGAAAGTATGTGCCTTAATTTTATTTTAATTCCAGGAACAGCTTTTGAAAATTGACCACTGTCTGGAAAATCTCCCAACTCGTGCCCCAAACATCTTGCTGCTGGGCGATTTCAGTTTAAGACACCTAAAATGGAGGAATGTAGCAAATAATGTTTTAGCAAAGATAGCTCAGATGAAAATTCACACATGAGCTATTAAATTTCTGGAACAAATAGTGGACCCAACAAGAATGGAAAATACACTGGACCTCATCTTCACTAATAAAATGATCTGATACGAAATATAACAATATCAAAGACAATACGCTCAGATCACAACATAAAAGAGGTACAGACATACATGCGCAGGGCTCCTGATCAGCATAAGGTGATCATTAATGAGGGGTGCCTTCACCGAATTCAACTTCAATAACAAAAACATACAGTGGATCCAATCAACCATGTCCTAAATGAAACAAGCTGGGACGATATCCTAAACAACACGGATCCGGACCTTTCCCTAGAAAGAATTAACTCTGGGTACTTGAGGTATGCTCAAGGTATATTCCTTTAAGAAAAAAGAAGGGAATATGTAAACTAGAAAGAGAGAGATGTTCCCTATACAGGGAAGGCGAGAGAAACAGAGCGGCTGAAAGGCGCCAGTATATCTGAAATACGAAAGGGGCACTGGTCAGAGAAATATCAAACTTAAGATTAAGGAATCATACAGGAGACATGAAACTCAGATAGAACTTAAAGCCATAAATGAAATTGAAAAAAAAAAATACTTCCCTTCTTATACAAAATTCAGGGCAAAATCAACATTCAGTATTAAACCCCTGCTCAGACGAGATAAAACTTGCACAGATGACAGCGAAGAAATGAGTGAGATACTGAAGTCCCAATATGACTCAGCGTTTAGTGAACCGTTAACCAATTAAGAGTCGATATTCTAAACGATTTTTTTATGCCCGAGACTCAAAATCTGGTTAACTGAAAAATCTCTGATATTATCATAACACTACAAGACTTTGAAAAAGTAATAAATGACATGCCCCATGCACTCTGCCCCAGGCCCAGACTCGTGGAACTCTGTGTTTATCAAGAACTGCAAGAAACACCTTTCCTGTGCCTTTAGCATTCTGTGGAGAGGGAGCATGGACACAGGGGTCATCCCACAGTCACTAAAAACACCAAACGTAGCCCCATTTCACAAAGGTGGAAATAAAGCAGTTGCAAAAAAATCCAGACTGATAACGCTAATGTCCCACATTATAAACATCTTGAAAAAGTGCTAACAAACTAGACTGCCATCTACTTAGATACCCATCAGTTACACAACCCAGGGCAACATGGGTTTAAAGCAGGTCGCTCATGCCTGTCCCAACTAGAGGACCACTATGACATGGTCTTGGATGCTATGGAGGACAAACAATGCGGATGTGGTATACAGAGACTTCGCGAAAGCTTTCGGCAAGTGCGATCATGGTGTACTAGCACACATAATGCGTGATAAAAGAATAACAGGAAAAGTTGGTAGTTGGATCAGTAACTTCCTAACAAATAGAACACATAGAGTAATAGTAAACAGAGTAAAGTCAGAGGTGGCTATAGTGAAAAGCTCTGTTCCACAAGTCACAGTTCTCGCTCCATCCTGTTCCTCATCCTTATATCTGACAGCACCGTGTTTTCCTTTGCCGATGATACCCGAATTTGCGTGACATTCATCCATCGAAGATACGGCAAGTCTCCAATCAGACATCAACCAAATCTTTATTAAAATGGGCCGCAGAAGACAATGTGAAGTTCAATGAAGAGAGAAATTTCAATTACTCCGATACGGAAAACTCGAGGAAATTAAAACTGAATCGGAGTATAAAAATTCCAACTACACAATAGAGCGTAAAACTAATGTGAAGGACCTAGGAGTGATAATGTCAGAGGATCTCACTTTCAAAGATCACAATAATGCATCTACCACAGCTTCTAGGAAAATGATAGGATGGATATGAGAACTTTCAAAATTAGGGATGCCAAGCCCATGATGATTCTCTTCAAATTGCTTGTTCTCTTTAGATTGGAATATTGCTATACACTAACGGCCCCTTTCAAGGCAGGCGAAATTGCAGACCTGGAGAAAGTACAGAGAACTTTTAAGGCACGTATATTACTGGGAACGGTTGAAGTCCCTTGATTTGTACTCCCTGGAATGCAGGCGAGAAAGGTACATGAGAATATACACTTGGAAAATCCTAGAGGGACTAGTCCTGAATCTGCTCACGAAAATCACTCCCTACGAAAGCAAAAGACTCGGCAGGAGATGCAACATATCCTCAATGAAAAGTAGGGGCGCCACGAGTACGCTAAGAGAAAACTCAATAAGTGTCAGGGGCCCAAGACAGTTCAACTGCCTCCCAGCATACATAAGGGGGATTACCAATAGACCCCTGGCTGTCTTCAAGGAGGCGCTGGACAGGCACCTAAAATTAGTACCTGACCAGCCGGGCTGTTTCGTACGTCGGCTTGCGTGTGGCCAGCAGTAACAGCCTAGGTTGGGCCTGCTGTAGGGTGTGTCTTCTAGGGACTAAATTCATTTAACTTTATTGTTAATTAATTTAATAGCTTTATGTGCGTCCCATACTCGTCCTACTTTCTAAATAAATATGACAAACATTTTTCTCATAAAAATAAAAAAGATGACATATATGTTATATACGCTGTGCTTCATCAGATGAGTATGTGTGTATCTTCTATGCATATTGTTTTTATATATTTATTTTTCAACATTAAAAACACAGTGTCACTTGGCATTTGTTTTTGCTCGTGAACGACGACAGTCTTAAAGTAATAAGATATTCATTAAGACTTCAGAAATTTATTTAAGGAAGAATCTCGTGTTGTATTTTATGTGTTATAATAAAATATATAATTTTAACGTTGCATAAATCGCGAGTTAAGTATGTCATTGACAAATACACTTTGTTAATTGGTGAATATTATTGGAATGGTCAATGTTTTGGTTGTGATCATATGGCGGAGGAAAATAAAACAGCAACATCTTGCCATGATAGTTTTTTTGCTAGTAACTCATGTTGTTAATACATATAAAACGGTAAGTTGTAATGATACGTGTTCAGAAAATATTACGTTGTTACTGCATGTTGCTTGCTGATTGTGAACGTGTGTAATGTATGTGTAGAGTGATGAGAGTAGTACTGGGTGTTGTAGTTCCCCTCCCACTACAACATTATATTATGGAATCATGACAGTAATTAACAGTAACTTGTCTACCATTAACTGTTTAAAAACCATATAATGTTGTCTAATAACGCTGGTAATTGTACTGATATTCAGTATAGTTGTCTTAAACTTATTTAATATTAAAGATCTGATATCAATTTAATCGTAAAGGATCCCAATGGAAATAAGTCACTTTGACTCTTTTTTGGGTTATCCTAAGTGATCAATACATGCTGCTATGTATGGTAATTAATGTTCTGTGTTTATATGTACCCGTACCTGAATAAACTTATTAAACTCGTATACGTATTATAGTAGGTGAAGGGCTCTTCATCCAAGGAATTAGAGTTGCCCTCCTGGTCCTTGAATATAATCTGATTGCCTTCCCTTTACCCTTGTTCCCCATGACCACTATGGGTTTACCTCTCCCATGAATATAATATTTCAACCTCTTCTACAATTCTCTGTAGATTGTTGCTCACCATCCTTCAAGAAAGATGCCTTCATATCAATGAGCTCTGGATCCGGGAAATTGGAAATGACCATGCATTCCTGAGTATCACACACTGTTAAAAAGGCAGTTATTGACCAATTTATGGGTTGGTACTATGTTCCCTCTTTAAGGGGGGCTCCTTATAACGGTAAAGAGGCTATTGGTCTGAGGAATTGGACCTCTTGATCTTCTTCCTCTGACCTAACCTAATTACCCCCCAATCCTCCCTTCCCTACTCCACCCTCCTCCTACTCCCCTTTCTTCCCCTCTCCCCATCCTCCTCTTGTTTCTCGTTCTGTTTGTAGCCTCTGGGGTCCTCCAAGCTGGATTATGGTGACCAAATCTATTCTGCAGCCTCTCCCACAACTCTGTATAAGTTAGATTCCATTCATCACCAAGGTCTCCGTCTGTTCCTTGGGGCCTTTTGTTCATCCCCTGTTGAGAGCCTTTATGCAGGAGCGAATATTCCATCCTTGTCTGATCACCGTGATGCTCATTGCCTTCGCTGTTATGTCTGATCTCGTGACCTCCACAATAATTTCATATGTAGGATGGTCACTGATGTTAGTAGACGTTCTTTATCTGTTCGTTGCCCCTGCTTACTCTGCCCCTTTTCTCTCCACCTCCATTCGCTCAGTTACCACCTTTCTATGCTCATGTAGCATCTCTTCCCTGCCCCCTTGTGAAGTTCCAGCTGTTCGAGTCTGTTCTTTCCCACTGCCATACGTGAAAGCCCAACTCTCTTGACCACTTCTGCACTCATTCTCATGCTATTGCAGTGTACACTGATGGTTCTAAGTCTTCTGATGGCGTCGAATTCGCAGCAGTGTTTCCGGACAGTGTTGTGCGAGAACATTTATTATCACTCGGCTAGCATTTTTACGGCTGAATTGTATGCTATTCTTGTAGCACTTATCTGTATAGCATCTATGGCTGTGTCACCATTTGTGGTCGTTTCAGACTCCCTTAGTGCTTTATAGGCTATACGAAAATTTGATACACCTCGCCCCCTAGTTCTTCGTATCCAATTTTGGCTTCACCATATCTCTAGCAGACGCAAAGATGCTGTTTTTTGCTGGACCCCTGGTCATGTTGATGTACAGGGCAGTGAACAGGCAGACAATGCTGAGCGGTTAGCAGTTTATGACCTTCCAGTTTCATATAGGGGTGTTCCATTCATGGGCTATTTTGCTGAAATTGCTACCAACCTTTGCACCTTTTGGCAACAACGTTGGTCTGATCTGCTCCATAACAAACTTCATTCTATTAAACCGAGTATATAGGCTTCTGGCCATCTTCTTGTCATCAGTGTCGGGGTTGGGAAACTACTCTCTCCTGTCTTTGCATCGGTCACACTCGTCTTACTCACGGGTATCTCATGGAGAGGCGCCCTGTTCCTCTCTGTGAGAACTGTCACATTCCAGTATCTGTTAGCCACATTCTGTTGGACTGTCTACTGTATCAACGAACACGCAGAATTTACCTCCAATGTCATCTCTTCTCTGCTGCCCTTTCTTTACCTTCCCTTCTTGCTGATGGACCCTCCTTTAATCCAGACTCTCTCATTGGCTTTTTGACAGCGACCGATTTACTACACAAACTCTGACGATGATGCCTCTAGCACTCTCCTCTGTTCTTTCTACTTTAATCTCTTGGTACCCTCTACCCCCTGCACTATCCACTGCCCCACTGCACTCCATACCCTAATAATCATCCCTCTCCCTCTTGCCACTCATTTCCCCTGCATCTTTCCCTGCCCTGCTGCATTGTTTAACCCTTGCAGTTTAGCACTTCTTTTGATTATAATAATAATGGTACTATGTACTCTGATACATTTCCCTTTTTGCCTCCATGGATAATATTGTGTGTCTCCACAGATGCCTCAATGCACCAACCAACCTTTTTTCCCCTCATCACTTCTTTGGTTCACCTCATCTTTCATAGACTCTGAGCACTTTCACTTCCTTTATACTGCCTCCTTCCACGGCGATATCCAATCTTTCATTACCTTGCTCTTTCCTGTTTCATTTTTAGTTTCCTTCTTTTATGTGTCCTCCCAAATTTGTCCACTAACCTTTGCAGCCTTTCTTCAGAATCTCCCAAAACCACTATGTCATCAGCAAAAAGCATCTGTGAGAAGTCCCACTTTGTATTAGTTTTTTTTTTTCTTTTAATACCCACACATTATACAACCCATCTATAAATATATTAAACAACAGTGGTAACATCGTGCATCTTTGTCTAAAGCCACTTTTAGGTGGAAAATAATCTTCCTCTCTCTCCACATACCCTAACCTGAGCCTCACCATCTTTATAAAAACTATTAATTGTTTTAAGTAACCTACAACCTATTCCATACACTTGCAATTCTGCTATATTGATCCCTTATCTGCCCTATTGTATGTGTATTCTAACTCCATAGCTGTAGCAAAAATTTCCCTTCTTGTATGCAAATACAGCCTCCTCACTTAACGACGGAGTTTTGTTCCTAAAACCACGTTGGTAAACGAATTCATTGCTAAGTGAGGAGCATACTGTAATGGTAGTGGGGTTGTATCAACCATCTTTGATATTGTTTTAATGTCACCTTTGCACAATTTATAACATTTCTGGTATATTTTTAAATATTTATACAGCAGTGTACTGTATGTTGTAATAAACAGAATAGAGGTCAAGAGAGCCCGTCATAAGTCCGTGTTGTTGGTAAACGAGTATGTCGCTAAGTGAGGAGAGGCTGTATTATTCACTTACATGCATCACTATCAACATTTGATCTTCACATATCCTACCCTTCCTAAATCCTCTTTGTTCATCTGTGATTCAGCTCTCTCTGCCTCTGTCTCTCTGGCTCTGTCTCTGTCTGTCTCTGTCTGTGTGTCTGTCTCTGTCTGTGTGTCTGTCTCTGTCTGTGTGTGTCTCTCTCTGTCTGTGTGTGTCTCTCTCTGTCTGTGTGTGTCTCTCTCTGTCTCTGTCTCTCTGTCTCTGTCTCTCTCTGTCTCTGTCTCTGTCTCTGTCTCTGTCTCTGTCCTCTCTGTCTCTGTCTCTGTCTCTGTCCTCTCTCTCTGTCTCTCTCTCTGTCTCTCTCTCTGTCTCTCTCTCTGTCTCTCTGTCTCTCTCTCTGTCTCTCTCTCTGTCTCTCTGTCTTCTCCTGTCTCTGTCTGTCTGTTGTTCTCTCTGTCTGTCTGTCCCTTTTTCCTTCTGTCTCTCTGCTGGGCTTCTGTCTTCTCTCTGTCTCT